>JADAXU010000057.1:10586250-11204285 GCA_018340775.1 Taxus wallichiana var. yunnanensis | reverse complement strand
CTGCAGTGGGAGGAAAGCTCACCACGACAGAAAAAAATTTACCGGATGGTAACGTATGGATGTTACCGATCGACAACAAGTAAAACCGTTACTAGCCGGTAATAAAAATGGCCATTACCAATTGAAAACAACAACAATGTTACCGACCAGTAACAAAATGTTGACGCTGACCAATAACAACGAAGGAGCTCGCCACTATACGATCATTACGGATGGTAACAATAAAGTGTAAGAAAATAATTCCCTAATAAATCATGTAAAATTAGTCAAAAATGCTCCATTTATTTTTTGGAGTCTTTGTACAATAAGCTTAAATACCAATTATATATAGAGAAAATAATTTCACATTATGAACCTGTCGCGAAGATTTCTCCTACTAGGTGGATTATGTAATTTTTCTCTCCACTATATCGCAACGTGGATTGACCTCATTTGTCTCTTCCCTACTGGAAAAATAACTTGACAAGGACAAAATATACTACATATCATGGTGTTAGCAAAATCACTGAAATATTTTTCCTGTAAGGGGTCTTACTAATGCAAGTTTAAAAGAGTACAAACATTGCCGAAAAGAGGGTTTTTTACTAGTGTGCTTAGATTGGTTAGATGTATACAAATATTGCCCATAAGGGGTCTTAATAATACATTATACCTATCACAATAGTTTTCTAGTTTTATAATTATAATAAGAGAAATAAATAATGCTCGAAAGCCTTAAACAATAGCTGAACATAATGTCAACTTTTATTACACCTTAGATTTATTACCAGTTGTAGAATTCTTGGTGTCACTTATCTCAATAGACACTCTCTTGATCGATTGAAAGATATCTCATCTGCATATGAGATATAATAGAATAATCCAAATATAAACATGATAACCTTTATTACACCTTAGATTTATTACCAAATTTTGTAGAATTCTTAGTGTCAACTTATCTCAATAGACGCTCTGCTGATCGTTGAAAGATCTCTCATCTGCATATGAGATATAATAGAATAATCCAAATATAAACATGATAAAAATACTAAGGATGATAAACATGTCCCTCGTAATATCCCCCTAACTTATAATCCACGAGTATAAGCTGATGCCATCAATGTGAAATCATCCCGCATTGATCAACCCGCTGGAGAATAGTAAGTTTACAAGTACAATCACCTACTCAAACCAACTTAATCCAAAAATTGACCAAAATTTTTACCTCGATCATGGACCCCTATAGGCTTTAAATTATTTTCCAAACATACCCCATTAAAATCAACTTAAATAAATGCAAGAATTAAAATACACTTTGCACACAGGTTGATAACAAAGTTCAACAGATGCCTACGTCTTCGGTTCATCAATAGAACCGATATATTATCTACTTCAACGAATGTAACAAATAATACAATCTAAGCATGATAATACTGAATACAAAATGGAACATGAACCTGAACACCAAGTAGCTACCCCGACTTATAGCAGATTTGATCCAGTATTCTCCTTTAGGCACAAATTCCTTTGGTATACCGATTGGTCTTCCGATGGCACCCCGTCAATTCTCTAGGCTCTGCATTCTGAAGTGTGGCTCAAATGTGGCCTATTGGGTAGTTTGAATAACTCCCAATAACAATGTTTTGCCTATTAAAATAATAGGTCTTATCATCTTATCGATAACAAATAATATTGGTCCTGAAAATGCCTATACAAATAAATAGGACTTAATATCATCTTGCGATAAATAATATCGGTCCACAAAATGATGACAATGCCTATATAAATATAGGTCTTATATCCCTCCATAATGCCTATATTAAAATAGGTCTTACATCTCCATAATGTCACCACGATTGCCTTGAACCGCATCGTTTATTGTTCTCGACTCGAGCTTGGAGTATGTCTTCTCGAGAGAATTCAAAGCTTCAAAATAATATTTCCTATTAAATATAATAGGACTTAAAAAAAAAAATAAAATTACTATAATGATAGGACTTACATATTTACATGCCTATAATAATAGGCCTTAGCTCTAAAACATATGCCTATAGTAAATATAGGACTTTATAATAATCATGCCTATATAATATATAGGTCTTAATTTCCTCTAAATAATGGCCTATAAGGCACATTATGTATTTCCCATAATAATTCCTTAAAAAATACTAAGGCCTCAACATATTCACCTCCTCGAATTAAAGTATAGCTCGAGAGGAGCTTTACCCTAAGTTGAATTGAGCTTGTGTGTTGTGAGGAAGGAGAGGTTATCTTTTATAGCCAAAGGCAGCTAAGATTTATGGTAAAACCCTTATCGTGCCAACCATATTACAAAAGACTCGTTGGACGAGTTATTTGGACTGGTCTACATGCAAAGGGAGGTCAAGGGTTTCAATCCCACTCCCCACTCTATGCCAACCATTATGCTTAGTCAATTTTTCCAATCTGTTACCATTTTCACCATGTCCCTCTAACCCCATCCATGCCATCCATGTAGACCACCAACTTGCTACCTCACTACCTCAATCGCCATGTGTCTCATGTCCATGCCATGGTTTTGGCCAACCTCTGTGTTGATGCCAAGTCATCCTACGAGAGTCCCGTTGGTGGTTTTTTTCATGACTAGGGATAATATTTTATCCCACATTAGGTGGCAGATGGTTATGATAAGGCTTCAAATAGCCTTTATTTAACTTAATAATAGTGGCTTAGGCCACGTAGACAAGATTTTACCGGTCTTTAATCATCCCTTAGCTCATTAAGATAAATGATTAAATCACCCATGGATGCATAGCTCGGTCGATGCTTAAATCCTCCGTAGCTCAAATCAACTTGTGTGTGCACTCATCCAATGCAATGCAAAGTAACTCATTGTTTGGATCATCTGCATAGATCGATGAGCTAGATGCTCCAACTCGATGTAATGTGGTAGTATAGACCAACGAGCCAATGTGGTGGCAGGCCATGTGGTGTCTTGAGGACCCACAACGTGGAAAATATTTTTCTTGATCACCAAGTTAAAGATGATTGATATCACGCGTCGAAGGATGGAGGTATAAAAACAAAAGCATCACCTTCATATGATCGTATTTTCCACGCTCCTTCAAAATGACCTCCAAATAAATCCTTCTCGGTGGTTGTTTGACTGGTCTAGAATCAATAGTGCAAATGTGATGTGTACAAATACCAGGGTGAATACCCTTCATGTCACTATATTCCTAAGAAAAATCTTGGTGATGAGAGCAGAGGGAGATTAAACAAGGTATTTTCTTTTTCTCACCATCCAATTATTGATTGTCATTGTTTTTCCAAGAAGAACATGTAATTTTTTAGTTTGTGGGTGGATAGAATCCACTACAGGGTATTCTCTTAAGAGTGCATTTAATGGACACTTGTGTTGTGAACATAAATGATGTTTTGGAAAACCATTTCAGTAAGATCTACATTTTTCACAAATGGATAGATAATGGGCTTATTATCCTCATCCAAGAAATCACTTCTTATTTCAATTTGTTGTATTGCAGGACTAGAAGAAGGATCAATGCAAGAGTTTAGCACAAGAATCGAGTTGAATTTTATGTAGGACTCGGGTGCATGACTAAAAATATGTCCGGTACCATGGTCATGGTCATGTAGTAATGCATTGAATTTTTTCTGAGTGCTCTTGAATTACTACCATAAAAAGAGAGGATATGATATCATAAAAATTATAATAATCATTTTGAGACCCTTGTTGGTTGTTTGTGGAAAATGGTTTAGCAACAAGGTATAATGACAATTTCTTTGAATCCTACCCATTAGTGATCACCATGTTCCCTATCCTACAATCAATAAGGGCGGAAAACTATAGCTAACCAAGGGCATCCTAGGATGATGGGGTACCAAATTTTCCTATTCTTTTATTTTATTATCATGAAGTATACCGCATAGTCCCAGGATTTGATGGTAATGGTGACATATTCTATTATTCCCTTAGGTTTGTTTATAGATTGGTCTACCATCTACAAGACTATAGATGTAGACTATGGTTCAGGTAGTGATAATGTGGACAGAGTATCTATTGTCATTACATTGATGGCAACTCCTAGATCAATCAAAACATTAGGAATTTGGACTTCTCCTATGCAGACTATTACAAGAGGGCTTCCAGGGATCTCCATATTTAGGAGGGGGAATATTCCCTTCCAAAATACTAGCTAGCTTTCCATCAACATGGATGGTTTTAGGTTGGTTCTTTCTTCTTCTTGGAGCCTTGAAATAGAGCTCTTTAATTGTTTTGTTTAACTCAGGGATTTCCTTAAGATCTTGCAATAGGGGAATGTTGATACTTAACTTCCTCAATCCTTGGATTAATTCTGACTCTAATTTATCGGAACTATAATATTTTGTTTCTTAGAAATCCTAGATGGAAAAGGAATTTTTGTGTTTGGTGGAGGATTTTATCTTCTAGGATTAGGTTGCATTTATTCTATTTTTTTTTGTTTCTTACGTATTTCAGTTATCCATATTTTGCACCCCCTGCAAAATGGAAAAAGTGTTGGTAGTTGATGGAAAAATTCTCCACTCATTGCGTGCAAAGGTTTGAGCCATTTAGCTATAGCATGAAGGAAGTGTTACCGACTAGTAATACAAACATTGTTACCGACCGGTAACTAGAGGAAATCTCACCATGACAAGAACAACCGTTACCGACTGGTAACGTATGGACGTTGTTAGCCGATAACACGTACAACCATTACCAGACGGTAACAAAAATGACCATTATTGGCTGAAAACAATAATGATGTTACCGATGATAAGAGAACATGGACGCCAATCAATAACTAAGAAGGATTGACGATTATACGACTATTTCATTCGTAATAATAAAAATGTTACCAAACGGTAACATAATGGTGTTTCTTGTCGGCAATAGAAACTAGTTTACCGACAACATGGAGAACATTTCGGATGCCAATAATTCTAGGTCAACTTATACCTAGCCAAAATAATAAAAATGTTATTGACCAAAAATAGAAATGTTGTTATCATCCAACTATAGGAATCTTGAAGATGGACCTTAGATTAGGTGAGGTAGGTGGGTGAAAAGATAGCTCAACAACTGGTTTTAATGAAGTATGGTGCCCATGTCTTCTTCTCGTAAGAAAAGTACCCTCAGGAAGTAGATTTGCATGGCTTCCCATGCCTGTTTAATGAAGTAGGTTGGTTGGTGAAGAAAATTCAAGGTTATTTGCTCTATATATTGTAAAATTCACCTCATTTTGAGGGGATACTTTTTGTAATGCAAAGGAACTCTGTCAAAATTGTTCCAGAGATATTGTGAGCTAAAGGCCTCGAATTTGGGCTTTTTGTAAAGGATTTTTCCTTGTTCCTATATTATAATGGATTTTGCATGTTTTTGAGCAATAAAATTGGTATTTTGTGGATTTTCTTGCCCTAATTTGAGTTGTATTGCATCTTTTTCCTTCCATTATGTTTGCAGGTATATTGTGCATGTTTATATCTCTTTGTAGGACCTTTTAATTTGTTTTGCTTTATGAATATAGGGAATTAAATATTGTCTTAGACTGTGGCACCTCCACCCCCTCTCTTACCTTATTTACTCCCTATTCTTCACTCACTTATATTGTCTCACCCTTTCTTGGTGCATCACCTTCACTTAGAGTAGATTTACTTTTATGCATTCTTTTATCCCTATCTCATTGGAAAGCATTTGAGTAGGATTAGTTTAGTTTTTCATTCTCTTCACTTTGTAGAAATTAGCACTAGGTTGGGAGAATAAGATAGCTTTCTCCGGAGGATTATCCTACTTGCATCATCCCACACTACAAGATAATCCCATGTTATGTAGGTTACACTGATTGCCTCACACATAAATCACAAGTAATTAGGGGTGTTTTAATTTTACATTAACAATTTTAGCATGCCCAATGGGAAAAAGTTAAATTTTCCAGATTTATCAATATTGGATGTGCAACTTGGTGAATTTCCATCCTTTAGAGGCTTTGTAGAAACACATCACGGTGACTCCTGAGGTTAGACTTCAACTAGTTTCAACAAACTAATCAACCAAGTACATGAAAAGGATCCAAAATCGGTCCAAAGAAAGAGAAGAAGGTGTCTTAGAATACTTGCATTTATCACCAGGCCCAGGAAGGAGAGGAAGATGAGTATAAAGGTCTCCATCTCCACCAAACAGAACATTATCCACACCTCCACCTAGTCGACCCTTCCTTCAATCAACTAGGTTTCTCGGACCAATAAGGATGGCGCATCATCCCCCACCACCACAAGGACCACAAAATCCCTATGTCCACTTCATGGGAAGTAGTCCACATTCCCTCAGTAGGTTGATCAGATTGGGAAACATTGGTGGGTCCAGTCAACAAGTTTTGTTGGCCTTGAGGTCTTCTTTGATTATAGTACTACTACCCAGATCCTTGAAGTGCATTCCACTGTTGTTAGTACTATTGTTGATATGGTGGAATGTTTGGATGCAGAGCCCATGTTTGTTGATAATAAGTTTGTTAGGTGTTTCACCGTGGGATCCATTATTATGGGCCTTAAGGAATGCAAGGTGGCAGGTATGGCCATGGTGCATTCCATATTTTTGGATTCCATTGTGATTTTGGGATGTAGAGCTGATTTTGGTTGGCCTAAAATTGTCTTGCATGCCTCCAAGCCATATAGTTCAGCTCAAATTCCTCTTGGTTGCTTTGTTTTATGTGATTCTTTAGCAAGGGAAGTAGTCCACATTGATTTGTGGCATGCTTAAGTTCATAGAAAAGTTATATTTATGTCTTATCCAAAGGACAGTCCTTAAGTCCATGTTTATCTCTATATATTGGGCATTAAATGAACAAAGGATCTATGTTCTTAGTCTTCTCTCTATCCATAGTTGTATTGAGTTGAACTAGGAGGTCTGTTCTCAAATTTGAAATTTCTTCCCTTAATTTGGATAGGTCCCCATTATCCATTTTGAATTTTTGTCTTCTCGTTGGGGCAAGTTAGATAATAATTCCTACGGATGTCAATAATATTTGTGAACTCTACTTCTTCATGTCTCCCTTTCCCATTAAATTGAATGCTTCATGTGTGTCTTCATCCAACCCTTTAAGAAATAAAGTTTTAAGTAGGTTAATATCCAAGTCAGTTCCACACCTTCTGTGTAGGAAAAGGAATTGATCTTGGTAATCTTCTACACTTTCATTTTCCTTTGGCTGAATTTGGAATAGCTCTTCTTTCCTATCCCTCACACTACAGTAATCCTGATACTTGTCTAGGAAGGCCAGTTCCATTTCTTCCTAGTTATGAATGGAATTTGGGCCTAAACCCATAAACCATCTCATAGCTTCATCTTTAAGAGTAGAGGGAGATAGTTTAAGCTTTTGGTTATCAGAAATGTAGTCATATGTTTGACATAAAACTTTAAACTCAAAAAGGAATCGATCAGGGTCCTCTGAAACTAATCCCAGGAAATTTGGTAGAATTGATGGGGATATATTTTTCATAGGAGCATCTTCATCGAGGATCTAGTTAGATAGGGTAGGTAAATATCCCGCCAAATGGATAATCTTCATTGTTTGCACCATGGGGTTGATGTACTTCATCAACCATTCTTCTTTGGTTAGCAAGTTGTTCCACATGCTAGTTTTATGGGGGTTTTGAAGATTTAATCTTATAAATCTACCTCTATGGTTTATAGGTCTAAACATACAATCTTATCATACCGAAAATGGTTCCTAGCTATTAGCACTAAAATAAATTGTGTGTGTGTTCCACATATTCCAACTCAGAGGATTCCCACTTTCACTACAAGGTCTTATGATCTTTTAAAAAGAAAGAGTTATGGAAAGTGGGATTTATGAATGGAAAATTACCAGACAACCAAGTACCTCTAGCTAACACCTTAACCTTTGATAACACCTTGAATTCCCTAGTAATGGAACCAAAAAGTGAATTGTGTTGTTGATGCTCATACTTTAATCATATTAGCCTATAAATATAGGGTGGTGTCCACAATCGCTTGCAACAAAGGAAACAATAAGAATGGTTTTGCAGTACGTACTTTAGTAACAAAAACTAAGAAATTTCTGAACTAATCATGATTACAAAATAAAATACTTGAAAATAAAACTAAAACAAAAGATAGAATTGAAAAATCATTGATCATGGAAACATATATGCAACAAAGTAATGAAATAACCATTGGAACAACAAATGCATTCATAAATATAGAAAGAAAATAAATGTAAACTCCCTAATCGTTGGTTAGGAGTGGCCCTTACTCCTATCCTTCTATCAAGTTTAACACTTGACCTTAAATAATAGAAATTTCCCTTGAATCTACTATCTTTATTGAATTGAAAAATGCATTGTTACAATGAATCAAATGAATAGAAAACTGAACCACTAAATCGAAGTATAAGATATCTTTTATACAAGAGATTTTCTAGTTCTGTTAGGAGAGAACTAGTTATTCCAAATGACTAATTCTACTTAACTAAATGCTAACTGAAACAATGACTATCTATTTGGGAAATACATTAATGAAGGGGAAATCCTTAAAGTGTTCAAATTGGAATCATTCATGACAATTGAAGAGGAAATCCGTGATTGGCTCCTTTAAAGGAGTCAATCACTTTGTTGAAAATTTTTTTGTCATATAACTGATTGAAAGAATTTTGATGACAAGTGACAACAAAGCTTTGTTCAGGTACTTCATCCTCAAAATTGGGCGGAATGTTTGTTGAGTTAATGGTGCCACTTATGTACAAGATATGGTGTTGTCAATTGTGATTCTAATCATTTGAATGATCTACATGTATGTGTGAATTTCTTGCTTTGGAGAATCATGGTCAATGACATGGATGATCTAGATGTGGTACTCTGAGTTCCATATTAACACGTAAGTAAGTCCTACACCGGTGCATGAATTAATTTATGTTCTTCCTATTATAAATCAACACACACTCTTTCAAAAGTGCAATTAATGTTTCACAAATAGATCTATTTAAGCCATTTTGAAGAAGAATTAATAAGGTAAAAATAAAAACATTTGCACAATAATTCCTTCAAAATCATAGTAAATTATTAAATATAAGAATTTAATATTTTTCATCATGTACTATGATCTCAAAATTACATATGGCTAAACATTGATTAAACATCGCAAAATGAGGCTCATCACACAAGTCCCCGATATGTCTTCCTTGCACATGCCTTTTCTTCTCGAATCTCATGCATAGTTGTGTGTGTGCTTGTTTCCCCTTGTGCTCTCCCTTTGCACATCTACATTCACATTTCCTCTCACGCTCTTCTTCCTTACACACCTTCCTTTTCGTTTTGGCACATTTCCATGCACCATATTCTTCCAATGCTCACGCACTCCTTGCAGATTTGTATGTTTTAGAAAATATGCATCCATTTCCTCCTATCCTCACACACTCTCTTGTACATGCTCAAAGACTTCTACATTCTTTCCTCTTTCTCCCGCACATGTGCCCAAGTTTGTAACCCTCTACACCAATCATTGTGTGTCACATGTCCCTCTATGGGAAATTGTTAGATAAAAGTGCAACTTACGTGAACAAGTTAGATAACGCCATTTGTGTGCTGATCTTTATGGCGAATGACTACATGACACTTGGCGACCAAACCAATAGAAAATCGGTTGAACCGTGATCAATTAGATCATACCACCTGTCTTATGTGTTCATTTTGTACCATAAAATTCAAATCACCATAACATTTTCCACAAAGTTTGAAATCATGCGTGCATGGTCTTGTTTGAAAGCTACTGACGTGGGCTACACTCTAGGATTTTCAAAATTAGATTTTGGAAAAATTTGGTAGGTGAAAATGGTAAAACGTGACTCGGATCATTAATGCACACTTCCGGTCCACTAAACGACCCATATTTTATAAATTTTGGTCTCTTTCCTTCTTCTACAAGTTAGATGACATGGGGAGGTGGATCTAACATTATTGCAGGTATATTTACGAAATTTATTATGTGTTGTTGGTGGTTATGATTGGAAATTTGAGTTTTCTCACTTTTCCCTCCTCTTCTCTCCTTCTTCTATATATTCTTGGATAATTCTCATTTGTAAAGGTTAGATCCTCTTAGATTATAAGAATATTATTTAGGGTAGTATAACACTTGTATTTTTATTTGCAAGCCTAAAATTTGATTCACCGCATGTGGATTCTTGCCTCTTTTCACCATTGTGTTGGGGTTAAACCATATAAAAGTATTGCACATATCTATAATCAGAGAAATCATACAAGCAATGAATGCAGAAATAACTAGAAGATAAAATAAACAAGAGAAAGATTACACCAAATTTAACGTGGTTCACCCAGTGTGGGCTACGTCCACCAAGAAATGGCCAATATTATTATTATTCATTTCTTTACAGAGGAAATACAATGAAGATCTACTGTCTTCCAACACCTCATAGGATGTTCAATGTTTTTCCCTCACTCAGCTACTCTTTCTTTCTCACCAAGAAAACTTACATGCAAAACAATTGCTATTTATCTTCTCTTCTTCTTACTTACCCTCATACAATGCATACATGCATATATATCTATTTTGGGTAACTTAACTATGCTTTTACAATCAATAAATCATCTTTAAAATAATTGATTTATTCTAATTTTCATCAAAAACAAAAAAATGCGTCACACGTAGCCGTAGGCGGTTCTTCGCCGACCGTCATCGCTCACTCCCGACTGACTGGGTGATCGACGCCTTTGGTTACATCCTCGATCGATCTTTGGTTACACTTGACCGATGCTTGGTTACACCCTTACGATGTCGCCATTCTTGTCGAACCAGATAACATGTAAAAGCAAGTTTCTTGTGAAGCAATTAAGCTCCATTCTCAACAATCTCCCACTTGGAGATCAATTGCTGCATTGTATTGTGCATCACCATCCTTGGTTCCTTTTCCTTGGCCTGTTTCTTCCTCTTCAAGTCTTAAACTCGAAGACCAACAAAAGTGGAGTGAAGCTCCAACTTATCCCTTACCAATGACTTCATTAGCATATCTGCAGGGTTCTCATCTGTATGGATTTTCTCTAACTTTAGTTGTTCATCCTCCATCACTTGCCATATGAAGTGATACCTCAACTGAATATGTTTCATTCTTGAATGAAATGCTTTGAGTTATTTTCTAGATGAATCACACTCTAACTATCATTGTATAATATGCAATCCTCTTGCTCCTTACCCAACTCTTCCATGAACCTTCTCATCCATATCATCTCCTTGCTAACTTTTGTAGCTGTTTGTTGGTCGTCAAATAGGACTTTTAAGAAGAGCAGCAAATCGAGGACAAGAAGTCCCTCCTCTTTAATGGGAGAGGTTCCCTTATTCAAACGACCCTTATTCAAAACGAACCTATTTACAAATGTACAAGACATGATTTGTTGGTTAAACTTGGATATTACGAAAGTGTTTTCTATGAAGATCATCAATTACAAAAAGGACTGAGGAAATGAGAGTCCGGGAAAGAGCGAAAGGCAACATGCAGAATTATAGAGAATCAGAGTAATTCATTATGTATGCGAAGTTACAGTGAATCGAAACAAGATCATTTGCATCGTATGAATAAGATGAAACTTAAAGACACAAAGTTCTGTAAATAACACCCTTCGGATTCATTAATCAAGGACACAAAGTTCCTTCTTGGTTATACAAGATCGCTTTGTGCTTGCAAAATTTGGAAAAGTATGCAACCAGTGAGACTAACAAATCATTAACAAATGATCTTCACAAACATTAAACGAAAGCTCAGAGATAACGGAGATTAGATAGACAAAGAATGGAAAGCCCTTTTGTATTGATTTCTTTGTAATCTATTTACACTTTCAGAAAATATGCCAAGTTCTTCCTTTTTTAGAATGGCGTAAGGAAGGCCATTATATAGCTTACAAATCAGTTACTCTTCGTAACCGCTTCTTTAACCAAGAATAGTTAAGGACCGCCAATCGCAATACCTTAACTTCTTACAAAGAAAACGGAAAAAGAAAGGGAAGAAGAGAAAAGAACAAGGAGAAGAAGACAGGTGGCCAGTCACTGAGAGGGACCCACCGACTTCAGAATCCGCTGCCTGAATTTCTTTAACGCCTCAGCTATGTCTCTGCCACGAGGGACTGACGTGTTGGCCGTTGACTGAGTCCAGAATCCAAGACATTTCTCCATCTCTTTATCAAACTCGACATGAGTATGATAATCTTTATTTGCTTCTCCAACGGCAGATTGAAGAGAGCAGATTTCCTTCATTTTCTCTTTGGAGATTGAGCTTTCCTTGAACAGATTATCTTTGACATAAGCTCTGAATTGAGCTTTAATTTCTTGCAAGGAACGGGACACACCAGAAGTTTCATCTTGAAGATGACAATGAATATCCTTGAAAACTGATATAACCAGCGTCTTGAAAGCTTCGCCTTTCTGCCAACTGTTCTTTAGTTCTCCCAAAGCCTACTCCAAAACTTTGATCTTCCATATTGATAGCAACTAGGAGGACAAAAACGCAAACCAGGCTTGGAAAGGAATTTCAAAGGGAGGGGACACGCGCAGGTTTTCAAATTACAAGGGTTCGAGCAAGGGTAGCATGGAAACAATGTAAGAATTGCAAAGGTGGCTTGCTCGTTACATAGCCGTTGAGGAGAGAGAAGGGTGATCAATGCGCATTTAATGCATACCCACCAATTTGAATAAGCAGGATATTCGGTAGAGCGGCAAAAACTGGTACGAATGACACTTGGTTCACTTGGGACATGTGAGACGTGAATGCGCGAAACACGCGGCTCGGCCGATTCGGGCGAAACAGGGAGAAAACGCACAAATGCATTTTGGGACATTTGGGATGAAAACGCGTGAAGTACGCGGTTCGGGTGTTTCGACCGAAAATGGAACAAAAGGCCCGTTTGAACTTGGGACATTTGGGACATGAAAGAGTGAAGTACGCGGTTCGGGTGTTTCGGCCGAAAATGGAACAAAAGGCCCGTTTGAACTTGGGACATTTGGGACATGAAAGAGCGAAGTACGCGGTTCGGGTGTTTCAGCCGAAAATGGAACAAAAGGCCCGTTTGAACTTGGGACATTTGGGACATGAAAGAGCGAAGTACGTAGTTCGGGTGTTTCGGCTGAAAATGGAACAACTTGCACGAAAAGTTTGGGACACTTGGAACATGAAAGAGCGAAGTACGTGGTTCGGGGATTTCGGCCGATCGGGGAACAGAGCGCAATTTTGAACTTGGGACAGTTGGGATGAAAAGCTCCGACGGGCCCGAAAATGGAACAACTTTGGGGATTTCGGCCGATCGGGGAACAGAGCGCACTTCGGAACTTGGGACAGTTGGGACAAAAATGTCCGACAGGCCCGAAATACATACAAAATGACCCAAAACTACAGACTTTTCTCAATTTCACGACTTCTAGTACATTAGAGAAAACACTTAAACTCAAAATTTTGAAATTTTTACTTTCATCAGAGCAGGGAATTTTGAGTGGACAACAGCTAGCTCCTTTTGGGGATGACTTGGCATGAATTCAAGGAATGAGACAAGGCAAGAACTTAGACAAACTCGGGGAAGCAGACCAGTACCTTATCCATTGGGCAACGGAGTCAAAAAACAGACCAATACAGAGGGCAACACACCAAAAAAAGGAAAGAAAAGCAAAAACGCTATACAGAATATACAAGGGACTCCCTAATCACCTAGGACTTGAACAACTTGAGATACCGCCTTATAAGGAAGTGGTAGAGAAGAACCATCCATGTAATCAAGATAAAAGGAATTCTCACCAGCAAAGTGTCCGATCTTGAAAGGTCCGAGCCATAGGGAATAAAAATTTCCATGGCTGCCACGAGGTTCATGTCTTTTGTCCCATAATAAAGCACGATGTCTCCAACTTGGAAATATCTGAACCTAGCTTTCTTGTCAAACAGCACCTTTACCTTCTGCTGGTGAATAGATATCCTATCAGCAACCATCAATCTGTCCTCATTCGGTTTGTGCGGTACATAATTCTCTTGTCCAAAGCATCTCTCGAAACTAGTATCTTCAATGGCCTTCATTAGGTGCAAGGCTGGCGCTTCCACTTTCACCGGCACCGAGCTTCTACTCCATATACCACTTGAAAAGGAAACATTCTAATAGCTCTCTTTGGTGTAATCCTGTCTGGCCCAAAGAGCATCATAGAGCTTCTTATGCCGGTTTGTTGAGACTCATTGACCAACTTCCTTATGATAGTCACCAGATTTTTGTTAGTGGATTCTACTTGCCCATTTCCCTGGGGGTAATAATCTGAAGAATGAGCCAGGGAGATGCCATACCCGTAGCAGAAATCCATTATCTCAGTTGAAGAGAAATTCAAATCATTATTTGTTACAATCTTATTAGGTACACCATACCTTACCAAGATGTTCTCTTTAATGAAGCTGCACACCACTTGAAGTAGTACTCTTGACTGGAATAGCTTCCACCCATTTGGTGAAATAGTCAGTGGCAGTTAGCACATGAGTGTGACCAACACTAGAAGCAGGATTAAGCATACCAATGAAGTCCAAACCCCACTGTTGAAATGGTTCCTCAATCACAACCGGCTTGAGAGGCAAAGAAGCCAATTTAGGTCTTCCCACAAAAGTATGACAAGCCTCACATTTATCAACCCACTTGGATGCATCTCTCGAATAAGGAAGGCGGTAGTATCCTCCACGGAGTATCTTATGAGCCGTAACCGTTGATGAATAGTGCCCTCCACATGCCTGATCATGAAAAGCTGAGAGCAACTTTCTCTGTTGTTCCTTGTCCACACACTTCAAAAATCTCCCATCTAACCCACGCTTGAACAAAGCATTTTCCCACAATACATATTGCACTGACCTCAATTTAACAGTCCTCTTTTCTTTGGCAGTTAAATGAGAGGGGCATTCCCCATAGGTGAGAAAATGGGTGATGTCAGCATACCATTCATCAACTGAGCTAAGGAATAGAATGGTAGGAATGTCAGCTTTCTCCTCCAGCAACTCATGTTTAGCTCCTTCAGCAATGAGCTCACAAAGGCCTTTTCCATGAACCAGCTTGGTCGAGTTTGATGTCAATGTCATACTCTTGGACCTTAGCAACCCAGTTCCCTCTCTTGGATCCAAATTCTTGTTGTGTGAGAATTGACTTAATAGTTATATCTGGAGCCAGCACCATGGAGTGAGAGTTGAGGATATAAAATCAAAACTGCTTAATAGCTTTGACCACTGCAAAAGCATGCTTCTCCATCATGGTCTATTTCAACTCATGATCTTTCAAAATATAGCTCATGAATGCAATTGGGAGTTCATGCTCATTAGAGTCTTCTTGAGTTAAGACAACAACCAAGGTATTATCTGTAGCATAGCAATAGATGATGAAATCTTTGCTTTGAAATCAGACAAAGCTAAACAGGAGTTTTAGCAATAGCTCTCTTGATACCTTCAAAGGATTCCTTTCCTTCAGAAGACCAACCAAATGTTTGCTTCCCTTTCATCATCTGAGAAATATTCAAAGTTAACTCTGCAAAATCAGGGATGAATCTTCTCAAGAAATTTATCTTACCAAAGAAGGAGTGCACGCCCTTTTTGCTGGTTGGGAGAGGAATTTGTTGGATGGCTTGAACTCGTTCAGGATCAATCTTAATACCATCCTTGGAAATGATGTGCCCTAATAACTTTCCCTCAGTGACACAAAAGACAGATTTTTTAGGGTTCAGAGAGATCCCATGCTCTCTGCATCTCAGCAGAACTATCTCTAGGTGATCAAAATGATCCGCTCTTGTCTTGGAAAACACTGTCAGGTCATCAAGATATATGACAATACACTTTCCTTTCAAACTCCCAAAAGCTAGATCCATAGCTCTCTGGAAAGTGGCACATTATTAATAAGCCCAAAGGCATTCTCTTGTAGGCAAAGGTACCCCAAGGAGTAGTGAAAGCTATCTTGTGTTGATCTGCAGTATCAACCTCTACCTGATTGTATCCCGAGAATCCATCGAGCATGGATAACATTTCAGACCATGTAACTGCTTGCAAGACCTGATCCATCATAGGCAAAGGATAATTATCTTTCAAAGACACTGATTCAGTTCCCAAATCAACACAGATGTGGATCTCACCATTTTTCTTCCTAACAGGCACAATATTTGCAATCCATGTTGAATGGTGAATGGGAAAAATGATTTTAGCCTTCAACAACTTCTGAATTTCTGAAAGATGGTGTCAGCTATTTTGGGATTATACGCCTGCTTTCTACTTAAAAGGTTTAATTCTGGTTTGAGAGGAATCGAGTGCTTTGCATATCTTTTGGTTTGAAAGCTTTCAAATCTTCATAAGAATAAGCAAGAACATCCTTATACCTCCTTAGAAGATCAATTTCTTTTCTCCTCTCATCTGCTGTGCAACATTTTCCAATATTCACTAGCTTAGGGTCATTAGAACTCCCAATATTGATCTTGTCATACTCAAATTGTGATTCTTTGAGAGGTCCAAGAGGTTCTAGACTTCACATACCAGTCATGTTTATCAAACAGTTCCTCTAAGCTTACCAATCCTTTAGGAATCTTATTCCCCTTGAGTTTAATGCACCCTTCCTGACTGTTTTCTTCCCCTTGGGTGACTGCTTTGTCAAAGGGCACACTCTCACGAGGTAGGTTGTCACTTCCCTCAAAATACAGTTGTTCGAAATTACCCTTGAGTTCCAGGAAGGAAAGAAAATGTTGATCATCATTGAAAACCTACCAGTTATTGGTGTTATCAGGTACATTGGGTCGATGGATAATCTCAATGGTGAACTTGTCTTGAGAGAAATCAGGATGAGGAATCAGTAGCGATCCTGAGACAGCTATTAAATCAGCCCTACTATTCTTTTCCCTAGGTACTGCTTCGATAGAGAAAGCATCAAGGAATTCAATGGAATCCCAAACCTGATTCCGGTAATGTTTCAGCCTTCCATTTTTTACTTGAAAAAGGTTTCTGACCTGCTTTACAATCAATTCTGCATCACCACGAGCCAGAAGATTCTTTACACCTTGTTCTTTGGCCACTTGCAATCCGAGAATGAGAGCCTCGTATTCTGCTATGTTATTAGTATTCTCGAACTACAACTTAAATGAAAAGGGGTGTAGGCTTCCTTCAGGTGACACCAGCAGGACACCGGCTCCGGAACCAGCTGAGGAACAACTTCCATCAAATTCTAAAATCCAAACCCCATTAGGATATTTAGGAGACACTTTGGGGGGTCGGATTTCATCAGGGGACATAATCATGTATTTACCATGCCCCATATCCTTATAGAGTATTTGTGCTCTAGGATCATCCATTTTCTGCACAATATACTCAGACTGCTTCTCAGGCAGCAACTTATTCATTTGTCCATTGAAAGGCACGAGTGCATGTGACCAGTCCATTTGGATTTCCCCACCCACATCCTTACAAAGTTCCTGTTATCAAAATTTCACCCCCCCTGGTAAATTTCGATAACATGCATCAGATTCTCAGGTCCCAGAAAAATTGATTGATTCGGGGCCAAAATTCATGTTTCCAGGCTCCCCTCAGTTTTTTTCTAACTCCCCAGGTCGAAGTTGGAAGGAGAAAGCTCTGAGAAAGTGCCGAGAAGGTTGCAGAAAGCAAGTAGTTCGGGCAAGGAAAATTTGTGAAAATCGGCTAAGTCCCACTCCAGCACAAGTTGGGACAAATGGGACAAAAGTACGCGAACCGCCCGAACCGGCCGAAATGAGTCCAGTCGGCCCACTAAGCATTTGGGACAAGTGGGACGAAAGTACGCGGCGGGCGCGAAATGCCGGTTCGACCGAGAAAAAAATTGCTCAACTGCTTGAGAGGGGCGCAAATGGGACAATCGGGCCAAAAAGACGCGAACCGGCCGAACCGCCAAAAGGGTCAAGTCGGGCCCAAAAGCAATTGGGACGCGCGGGACAATAGGAGCGAACCGGCGAACCGGCCGAAAAGGGTCAAGTCAGTCCGAAGCAAAGTGGGACAAGCGGGCCAAAAATGCCCGAACCGCCGAATCGGCCGAAATGAGCACAAAGGGCCAAAATCAAATGGGACATCCGGGACAAATGGAGGCGAAGTACGCGAAGGAGCCGAGAGCCAATCGAAGCCGCCACGTGTCCTCATAAGGGAAAAGGTCAAAAATCAAAGGGCGATTTTTCGAGCGCTGATCCGAACCAATGAGAAGCTGCCACGTATCCAAGCGAAAACCCCACACAAAGGGATATGTCGTCGGGTCGTCCAAACCCGACGCACAAAGGAAATCGGGTTTCATAGTCGGAAAACACGATGAGAAACATGGCGCAAGAACATGTCGGAAGGGTTGAAAAACCCGACACCTAAGAAATGTGTCGGAGGGGTTGGAAAGCCCGACGCACAAAGAAAATCGGGTTTCATAGTCGGGGAAACAAGTCGGAAAAGCATGGGGCGAAAACATATGTTGAGCCACCTCCCAAACCCGATGCAAATGGAGAGGAGAATCCCGAACCCGATGGGCTGAAGACCTTTCTCATCCAATCAGAGTCTGCCACGTGTCATCCAGGTGGCAATGCGCGGGAAAATATTTTAAAAATCTGTTTTCACCTGTTCCGTGCCCTAAATCCTCAAATCGTCATATCTTTTGATCCAGAGCTCGGATTTGCATGTTCCTTATATCAACGGAAAGCTAGTGAAATCCTCTACATGATTCTGGGGCTAATCTCGAGTTTTGGTGCAGTCTAGAGAGAGAAAATCGAGAAACGCTCTGACGCGTGGTAATGACAGAAGTGACATTTCAGCGACCAGTTTTAATGCAGCAGACAGCCCGCCGTTTTGCCAGGATCCGTCGCTTCTACCATGATGAAATGATTTAAAATACGACCTGGAGGTGGTTGGAGGAGATCTGACTTTCCTCTTTCTTCCTTCTCTCATTCTTCCTATATATTGTAAGGAGTGGCAAAATATAAAAAGAGTTGTTCATTCTTTCTGCTCGGCCCTCCCTTCTTTTCTTCTCTAGGGTTGAAAATGGAGTTCGAACCTCCTCCCTACTCTGTAATGGCGTTTTTTGCCTTTTACTAATGGAATGATGTTCTGTGCAAACTTCTGAAGCAACAAGACGTGTTTTGTGATGCATCTGTCCATCCTTTCTCGTTTTTGCTTGTTTTCTTCTTGCCTCTCTTCATTGCAGGTATTTATGCATGTTTAAACGTTCACTGCAGATCTGGAGCTGTGTTCATGGAGTTTTGGGACACTTTCTATGTGAAATCCATCCTTGGGCTCCGTGATGCATCTCGTCCATCCTTCCCATTGCTCACCTCTTTTTGTCCCATGGCAGTTTTGATAGATGTCCAACATTCTCCTTCTCTGGTGTATCACCGTTTTAGTGTAGGCTTTTGCTGTTTTTCCCTTCTCTCTCTCTCTCTCTCCTTGGCATGGTTAGATTAGGATTAGATTAGCTTGCCTGCACTGGAATAGCTTGTGGCAGGTAGTTTAGGAGCAGGAACCAGCCTTCTCTGGAGATTCCTCTCTCGGTTTTACAAGTCCCACGCTTGGAGAGAGGTTTCCATGTTGTGCAATCACACTGGATGCCTGAACATCAACCTAGAAGCCTGATGTGCATCCAGGGGTGCTGTGATTTTGCATCAACAGTTTTGGCACGCCCGGTGGGACCTTAGAGGTCTTTCACTTCATCTTTTGCAGGTTGATGTGTTCCTGTGAAGATTTCAGCCTTTGGAGGCACTTGCAAACACATCTGGCGACTCCATCTGATCAGCAACCCATTTCTCTGAGCTTGCAGACCCGTTTCCATACATTTTCATCCATCTTTCTTTCCATCCCTTTCATTCTTTTCCATTCCATGAAGTTGTGCAATCATGACTTCATTTCCATCATGGATTTCACATCAACAACAGCAATATATTCCACCTCCAACATGTTTTACAAATCCTCCGATCAGCATGCATACTCATATGAACAGCAGTGCAAAGTCGCTTTGGCTATGGAGCTTTCCAAGAGCAAGGGTGTGCATACAATGAAGACCATCAGATCCAAGATGCTGGTCTGTTGGAGAAAATCCAAAAGATGGAGGAGGGGATGGTGCAGTCCAGGGCTCAGGCACAGATGAGAGCATTTGGAATCGGTGAAAGCACCCCGTCCATGGGTGGGACCTTTTCCAAGTCATTACAGCCCTCGAGAGAATCTTGACTTCATGATTGCAACGCTGCCTTTGCTTGCAAAGTGGATTGAAGAAATAGAAGTGTATGAGAGATGTATTCAACAACCTTGTCAACAGGTAAACACACCATCTCATGCCTTTTCTTTTCCTCTTTCCCAATCTATTTCAGTTCAGCAGTGTCAAGTTTCAAACTCTCCATCTGCTGTCCCAAATGTTGAATCCATTTCTCCACCTCTCAGTCTTCCACCACACCTCGATTCTTCTTTCCTTTTTCCTTCCAAACAGTCATCCCCTCCACAAGAGCTAACAGAAACACCCCCTCCTCCAAAGAAACAAGAGGTTTCACCTCCTCCACCACCACAAAAAATTGTCAAATCAGTGGAGTTTCAACCTATCCCTCCTTTTGCATTCCCAATTCCATGTGGGAAAGAAGAAATTGTAAAAATCACTCATCAAGGACAGCAGGAGGAAGAGCCAAACAGAAAAGAAATGACAGACAGCTTGAAGGTTTGGGCTGCCAAATTTGGGATGACAAGGATCCCCTTGATGGTCAAGCCTACAGAAGAAGCTAGGGTTGGAGAACAAATGGTGGTCAGGACTGATTTTGTTGCAGCAGAAGAAGAAGATCTTGCAGCCCCAACTTGTCCTCTAGAGCAGCAGATTGAAGAGTTTGACTTGACAAACTTCATGCTGGAGAAGGAGTTCAATCAAGAGCAAGATTTCCTTCAAACATTGGAGGAAGGAGAAGCTGCTCCAAATCCAAAAGAAGAGGAGCACAATCTAGCTATGGAGGAGAAAAACGCAGATCCAAGGGCTTTGAGCACAAAGCAGGTTACAGAAGAACCTTCAGTTCTTCTTTCCACTTCATCTCTCTCAAGTTCTAAAGATCAAAAGGAGTTTGATCTCTCAAACTCAATATTGAGAGTGAAGGAAACCATGGTGGTCAAGTTGCATGCATCAAGAGGACACCATGGAGGAAGTTGAACACGAGCAAAGCAGGACAGCAATGAGGCGCTTTACTGCCGATTTGGAGGACTGCTTTGATGGAGAAGAGCCGGTTGAGCTTTCACCATTCTCTCTTTCATCATCCACATTCCAAACACAAGAGTCTCGCGTCATGAAGGAGAGCATTCATTTGCAGCAGCCTCGCATCTTATAAAGAGCCCTTTGGAACCAAAATTGGAAGATTCTAATCTTCCTGTTCTTTATCGGAGGAAGAGAAAGGACGTAAGGATTCCACCATTTCTTCCACATCATCCATTCAGGTGGGTCTACAAGAAGACTCCATTTTGGAGTTGAAAATCACAGCAATGGGCATACTCAACGGATCAGACCTTGCCCAATCGTATTTGGCTTCATTAGAGCCAAAGGAGAAGCCACAACCACCATGCTTGCTTCTCGAGCATGAGGATGAGCTACAAAGTACCAAGGATCAGCTGCCATACCTCTTCAATCCAAATGCAGAGCAACTAAAAGAGGTATTGGATTTTTCAGTTGATACCTTGATGATTTGGATAGAAGACCAGCTTCTTGTTGATTTTCCATCCATCCAAACAGCCATGATCAGTGCCAAATCAATTCCATGGCTGCCAATTTTGAAGAAAGGAAGCTATTTCTCACAACCAGTTGCAGGATTTGTTTAGCTTGCCTTTGCTTCCAGTTAGAGTAGAGTAGCTAGGTTTGCTTTCAGCAGAAGAAGTGCTTGTGCACACTCTGCATGTTCCATTTGGGGCATGTATGATTTTCAGTTTTGTACATAGTTTTTGGTGTTGCTGGTTTTGCTCTTGCACAGTTCATTTCAGTGGCATCTTGGTGAAGACACTCCAGGTTCAATGGGTTTCCAAGTGGCTCAGAGGGAGGTTTTCAAAGTTCAGATCAGTTGCAGGTTGCAACTCATGACTCCATGCCCAATGGATGCTTCAGGCTACTGATCATTCATCTAGCAGGCAGATGCCCCCACTGAGTCGCCAAACTGTTATCAAAATTTCACCCCCCCTGGGTAAATTTTGATAACATGCATCAGATTCTCAGGTCCCAGAAAAATTGATTGATTCGGGGCCAAAATTCATGTTTCCAGGGTCCCCTCAGATTTTTTCTAACTCCCCAGTCGAAGTTGGAAGGAGAAAGCTCGAGAAAGTGCGAGAAGGTTGCGAGAAAGCAAGTAGTTCGGGCCAGAAAATTTGTGAAAATCGCTAAGTCCTGGGCCCAAAGACAAGTTGGATCAAATGGGACAAAAGTACGCGAACCACCCGAACCGCCCGAAATGAGTCCAGGCGGCCCACTAAGCATTTGGGACAAGTGGGACTAAAGTACGCGGCGGGCGCGAAATGCCGGTTTGACCGAGAAAAAAATTGGCTCAATCACGAGAGGGGCGAAATGGGACAATCGGGCAAAAAAACGCGAACCGGCCGAACCGCCAAAAGGGTCAAGTCGATTCAAGCAATTGGGGGACGCGCGGGACAATAGGGCGCGAACCGGCCGAACCGGCCGAAAAGGGTCAAGTCAGTCCGAAGCAAAGTGGGACAAGCGGGCCAAAAATGCCCGAACCGGCCGAATCGGCCGAAATGAGCACAAAGGGGCCAAAATCAAATGGGACATCCGGGACAAATGGAGGCGAAGTACGCGAAGGAGCCGAGAGCCAATCAGAAGCTGCCACGTGTCCTCACAAGGGAAAAGGTCAAAAAGTCAAAGGGCGAGTTTTCGAGCGCTGATCCGAACCAATGAGAAGCTGCCACGTATCCAAGCGAAAACCCCACACAAAGGGATATGTCGTCGGGTCGTCCAAACCCGACGCACAAAGGAAATCGGGTTTCATAGTCGGGAAAACACGACGGAGAAACATGGCGCAAGAACATGTCGGAAGGGTTGAAAAACCCGACACCTAAGAAATGTGTCGGAGGGGTTGGAAAGCCCGACGCACAAAGAAAATCGGGTTTCATAGTCGGGGAAACAAGTCGGAAAAGCATGGGGCGAAAACATATGTTGAGCCACCTCCCAAACCCGATGCAAATGGAGAGGAGAATCCCGAACCCGACGGGCTGAAGACCTTTCTCATCCAATCAGAGTCTGCCACGTGTCATCCAGGTGGCAATGCGCGGGAAAATATTTTAAAAATCTGTTTTCGCCTGTTCCGTGCCCTAAATCCTCAAATCGTCATATCTTTTGATCCAGAGCTCGGATTTGCATGTTCCTTATATCAACGGAAAGCTAGTGAAATCCTCTACATGATTCTGGGGCTAATCTCGAGTTTTGGTGCAGTCTAGAGAGAGAAAATCAAGAAACGGCTCTGACGCGTGGTAATGACAGAAGTGACATTTCAGTGACCAGTTTTAATGCAGCAGATAGCCCGCCATTTTGCCAGGATCCGTCACTTCTACCATGATGAAATGATTTAAAATATGACCTGGAGGTGGTTGGAGGAGATCTGACTTTCCTCTTTCTTCCTTCTCTCATTCTTCCTATATATTGTAAGGAGTGGCAAAATATAAAAAAGAGTTGTTCATTCTTTCTGCTCGGCCCTCCCTTCTTTTCTTCTCTAGGGTTGAAAATGGAGTTCGAACCTCCTCCCTACTCTGTAATGGTGTTTTTTTGCCTTTTACTAATGGAATGATGTTCTGTGCAAACTTCTGAAGCAACAAGACGTGTTTTGTGATGCATCTGTCCATCCTTTCTCGTTTTTGCTTGTTTTCTTCTTGCCTCTCTTCATTGCAGGTATTTATGCATGTTTAAACGTTCACCGTAGATCCGGAGCCGTGTTCATGGAGTTTTGGGACACTTTCTCGTGTGAAATCCATCCTTGGGCCTCGTGATGCATCTGTCCATCCTTCCCATTGCTCACCTCTTTTTGTCCCATGGCAGTTTTGATAGATGTCCAACATTCTCCTTCTCTGGTGTATCACCGTTTTAGTGTAGGCTTTTGCTGTTTTTCCCTTCTCTCTCTCTCTATCTCCTTGGCATGGTTAGATTAGGATTAGATTAGCTTGCCTGCACTGGAATAGCTTGTGGCAGGTAGTTTAGGAGCAGGAACCAGCCTTCTCTGGAGATTCCTCTCTCGGTTTTACAAGTCCCACGCTTGGAGAGAGGTTTCCATGTTGTGCAATCACACTGGATGGCTGAACATCAACCTAGAAGCCTGATGTGCATCCAGGGGTGTTGTGATTTTGCATCAACAGTTCCTACTTAGTAGCATCCCGTATGAAGGGGGAATATCTGCCACTAAGATGGTAGCCAACACTTTCTTCTCGGCAAAGCAAAGAAAAGCTACTTGTGCATCTTTAATTCTCCCGACCAGGGGCACTTCTTTACTCTCCATGGAGTAACAAGATCCATAAGTGTGTGTGAGGGTCAGGCCTAAAGCATGAGCTACTTTAGTAGGCATCACATTATCTGAGGCTCCAGAATCTATGACACAATTACTGAGCCTATGACCAGCTATAAGAAGTGTTACATAAAAAGGCTTGATTTTGTCATTAGGCGAGGTGACAACGGCTACTAGACTAGGCATGGTGCAGAAGGAGGAGTGGGCAAAAGGCCTTTAGAGGTGGTCTTAGAGTGGGAATTGACAAAGTGGATCATTTTGGCAAAAGCTTTGGGATGGGTTTGATAGTACTCAGCTTCTGAGATTTGGACCTTGGTCTTTTTCAGGTGATCAACAATATCAAAGGATCCAGAAGTGGACGGGCCATCATCATTCGGTACTCTAGGCTTATCAACTTTAGGAGAAAAAGAAGCAACTTTGGTAGCAGGATTGATAGGACTCACCTTTGGTGTAGACGAAGTAGGGATAGGAGATCCTCTTTTTGCAATCACGAGAATAGTTGTCGACTGCTCCTTAGATTTCTTGATAGGCTGTGTCACTTTCTCCCTCTGATTTGTCTGTTCTCGAGTCATGACAGTGAATGATTCGCTATTCATGTCTGCTACTACTTCATCATATTCATCTCCATCATCAATGCCCTCAGTGGTGAAGAAATTTACTCGAGATCCCTCGAATTCATCTGCTTCGTTATCAACTTCTCTCGCAAACTCTTCGCAAGCTTCATTATCTTCATCGTCATCTGGTTCTTCCACCTTGCAGGTCACATTGACAGGGACTTTAACAGGAGGTCCTTCAAGTGCTAATCTTGTTTGAGAAGCAGGCAAACGATTTCTGGGCTGAAAATTTCTCCTTGGAACGTCTGCATAAGGAGCGTGCTGAGCCAATTGTTTCTTTATAGCAATAAGATCATTTGCAAGTTTTTGAACTAATGGATCAGTATTAGGTCCAGGGGTGGAAGAGGAAGAAGCAGCAGACTTAGATTTGGGAGGGTCTCTTCTCAACTTCCCTGACATGATCAAGTCATCCTCGATACTAACAGCGAGAGTTTGATCCTCGACCAATGTTGTGAGATTAGCCCTTCTTAGTGCATAACTAACTTTGGGCGATTGAGCATTTAGGAAGAAACATTTTTGAATTTGATCAACAGGTCGGGTAGGCTGTGGAATTTTATTGATCAATTTGTTGAACCGGGCCACAAATTCTCTCATGGGCTCTTGTGAATCTTTCTTTATCTGAGAGATTTGGGGTAGTAAGGCATGTACATCTTCTGCCGGCTTGAAACAGTTTTCGAACTGAGTTCTCATTGTGTCCCAGTCGGTGATAGCACTAGCCGGAAGGTGGTAGAACCAATCAGCAACATTATCTTGTAACGTCTCAACGAACAGCCTTACGGAGACGTCTTCATATTCGACTCCCAGAACTCCACATGCAACAATGAAGGCTGCGATGTGTTCATCAGGATGCACTTTTCCATCGCCTTTGAATTTGGGGAAGCTCTTCCGGTTACCTCTGGGTAACTCATGCAAAGGTTGAGTAAGGGCCAGGGGCCCGACACGATGACCCCATGGTAATGGCGTGGCCATTCTTGGAAAAACGGCTTGGAGAGGGACTGCAACACCAGGAAAAGAATCAAAGCTTGAAGATTAGGGCTAGCTGGTTCTGAAGAAAAACCACCCGTGGGAATTCTGTCTTGAACAGGTGGAGTGCTTGTCGAACGAGTCCTTCTATTTGTTGAAGGGAAAGGAAAACCCTGCTGCTCCAAAAGCTGAAACTGAGAATCTTCAACACCAAGGGCCCTCCTCCCTCGAGTAAAACGCGAGTCGCCGGATCAAAGGATGATCAAAAATTACGAATGAATGTGATTTTCCTATGCGAGTCGCCAAAAAAGCGTTGGTCGTCAAATAGGACTTTTAAGAAAAACAATAGTCGGGGGACAAGAAGTCCCTCCTCTTTAATGGGAGAGGTTCCCTTATTCAAAGACCCCTTATTCAAAGAACCTATTTACAAATGTACAAGACATGATTTGTTGGTTAAACTTAGATATTACGAAGTGTTTTCTAAAGATCATCAATTACAAAGGACCGAGGAAATGAGAGTACGGAAAGAGTAGAAAGGCAACATGCGAGAATTATAGAGAATCGAGTAATTCATTATGTATGCGGTTATAGTGAATCGAAACAAGATCATTTGCATCGTATCAATAAGATGAAACTTAAAGACACAAAGTTCTCAGAAATAACACCCTTCGATTCATTAATCAAGGACACAAAGTTCTTCTTGGTTATACAAGGTCGTTGTGCTTGCAAAATTTGGAAAAGTATGCAACCAAAGGAGACTAACAAATCATTAAAAATGATCTTCACAAACAATTAAACGAAAGCTCGAGATAACGGAGATTAGATCAAAGGATGAAAGCCCTTTTGTAAATTTCTTTGTAATCTATTTACACTTTCGAAAAATATGCCAAGTTCTTCCTTTTTAGAATGGCGTAAGGAAGGCCATTATATAGCTTACAAATCGGTTTCTTAGTAACCGCTTCTTTAACCAAGAACGAGTTAAGGACCGCAATCGCAGGAACTTTTACAAAGAAGAAAAGAAAGGGAAGAAGAGAAAAGAACAAGGAGAAGAAGACAGGTGGCCAGTCACTGAGAGGGACCCACCGACTTGAAATCGCTTCCTTTAATGCCTCGGTATGTCTCTGCCACGAGGGACCGACGTGTTGGCTGTTGAGAGTCCGTAATCCAAGACATTTCTCCATCTCTTTATCAAACTCGACATGAGTATGATAATCTTTATTTCGCTTCTCAAACGGCAGATTGAAGAGAGCGATTTCCTTCATTTATCTTTGGAGATTGAGCTTTCCTTGAATTGCAGTTATCTTTGACATAAGCTCCGAATTGAGCTTTAATTTCTTAAACGGACACACCAAAAGTTTCATCTTGAAGATGACAATGAATATCCTTGGTAAACTTGTGCTTTTTCTAACTGAAGTTCTCCCATCTCCAAAACTCTTCCATATTATAAGCAACTAGGAGGACAAATGGAGCTCAAAAAGAGAGTGAGGGGACATGAGAGTCAAATTGCGGGTTCAAAGGGTAGCATGGAAACAATGGAACATGCGTTACATAGCTATTATAGAGAATCAAATGCACATTTAATGCATACCCACCAATTTGAATAAGTAAGATATTCGGGTAGAATCGGAAAAAAGCGGTATGAATGACACTTGATCACTTTGTGAGACGCGAATGCGCGAAACACGCGGCTCGGCCATTCAGTAAACAGAGAAAACGCACAAACATTTTGGGACATTTGGGATGAAAGAGCCTGAAGTCACGCGGTTCGGTGTTTCGGCCGAAAATGGAAAAAAAGGCCCGTTTTGAACTTGGGACATTTGGGACATGAAAGAGCAAAGTACGCGTTCGGGTGTTTTGGCGAAAATGGAACAAAAGGCCCGTTTGAACTTGGGACATTTGGGACATGAAAGAGCAAAGTACGCGGTTCGGGTTTCGAAAATGTATTTTTGGGACATGAAAGAGCAAAGTACGTGGTTCGAGTATTTTGGCTGAAAATGGAACAACTTGCACGAAAAGTTTGGGACACTTGGAACATGAAAGAGCGAAGTACACGGTTCGGGGATTTCGCCGATCGGGAACAAAGCACAATTTTGAACTTGGGCCGGTTTGGAGCGAAAAGCTCCGGGGCCCAAAATGGAACAACTTCTGGGATTTCAGCCGATAGGGGAATAGAGCACACTTCGGAACTTGGGACAGTTGGGACAAAAATGTCCGACAGGTCCGAAATACATACAAAATGACCCAAAACTGCAGACTTTTCTCAATTTCACGACTTCGGTACATTAGAGAAAACACTTAAACTCAAAATTTTAAAATTTTTACTTTCATCAGAGCAGGGAATTTTGAGTGGACAACGGTTTGCAACATACTCTGCCTCTATAGTATAAAAAGTAACAAAATTTTGCAATCTTGAAATCCAGCTAATAACCGTCGTTCCACCTACTATGAAAATATATCCAAAGTGGTGCTCCTCCTACTATCCAAATCTTCAGCCATATCTAAATCAACATAGCCATATAAAGAAGTATTCGACCATCCATAGTATAACTTTATGTTAGATGTCCCTCTCAAATACCTGAGAATCCATTAGACTAATTTCCAATGTTCTTTACCTCAATTAACCATAAACCTATTCACAACTCCCACTACCTATGCAATGTCTGGTCTAGTACAAACCATGGCATACATAAGACTTCGTACTACTGAAGCATAGGGAATATGTGCCATGTACTCAACCTCCTCGTGTGATGAAAGACACTGATATTTTCTCAATTTGAAGTGTCTAGCCATATGTGTACCAATAGGTTTTGATCTTTACATATTAAACTTTTCCAACACCTTATTGATATAAGCCTCCTGAGACAAATAAAACTTCTTGTTTTTCTTGTCTTGGTGAATTTGCATGCCAAGGATTTTCTTTGCAGCTCCCAAATCCTTCATTGCAAATGTGTGAGCTAACCTTTCTTTAATTTTACCAATGTCATGCATACTAGATCCTGTAATCAACATATCATCCACATACAATAACAAAATAACATAGCTCCCATTTTCAAGATTTTTAAAATAAACACAATGGTCAGATTCACATCTCATATAACCATGCTCATGCATAAAACTATCAAATCTCAAATACCATTGCCTTGGAGCTTGCTTGAGCCCATATAGGCTATTTTTCAATTTACACACAAGTTTCTCCTTACCCTTGACTTCATAACCAAACTAGCTACATATAAATCTCTTCATCTAAATCACCATGAAGGAAATTTGTCTTCACATCTAGTTTCTCTAAATGCAAATATTCTACTGCAACTAAGCTCAATATAGTACGAATAGAATTCATCTTAACAATAGGAGAAAATATTTCACCAAAGTCAATACCTGTTTTTGTGCAAATCCCTTTACTACAAGCCTTGCCTTGTATCTTTTTCTATCCACCCTCTTCTTCCTTGATCATGTAAACCCACTTGTTCTGTAATGTTCTCTTACCTACTAGAAACTTAACCAAATCCCAAGTCTGAATCTATTTTAAGGAGTCCATATCCTCATCCATGTCATGCTCCCACTAGACGTGGGTCTTATCTTGCATTGCTTCTTCAAAGCTCTTTGATTCACCATTATTAGTAAATAATAAATAAAATAGAGAAGGTGTAAATCTTTCTAGAGGTTTACTTGTGAGTTGTGACCTTCTCACTGAAGTTTGGGGTACTAGAGGCTACATCTCTGACCTCCTAGACATTTGTATCCAAATCTGACAATGACTGACACTGGTCACCTATAACCGACATCGGTTCTATTAACTAATGTCGGTTTGGCTCTTCTGTAACCGATACCGGTTCTGCTTGATCGATGTCGATCGGGGTATCTCGACACTTTGATTACTGTAACCCTATAGGTAATAATTTTAAATCTGAAAGTTCATTTTCATTCACGAGACTTCTCAACTGTTCATTCTTGGGTACCGAAATTTGATCCTCGTACATTATCTTTTCATTCCATTCAACATCACGACTTCTAATAATTTTAGAATTCTCTAAATCCCAAAAATGGAAACCAAAATCACCAGATCCATAACCAATGAAAGTGCATCTCTTGGATTTTGCATCCAACTTTTTCTTATTTTCCTTATCAACATGTAAAAAGCTTCAACCAAAAAAATTAAGAAAAGAAAGATCTCGCCTCTTTTCCGCTCCAAGATTCCTCTCGGTATTCCTCCATCTAGTGAACTTGAAGGCCCACGGTTAATCAAATAAACCATTGTATCAATTGCTTCCACCCAAAACTGTAAGGGCAGTCTAGAATGTATTCTCATACTTCTAGCACATTCCATGATTGTCATGTTCATTCTTTCTGCAACACCATTCTCCTGTGGTGTTCTTAGAACCGTTCTTTCTCTAGGTATCCCATTCACTAACCAATAATCATTGAAAGCTTTGCACAAAGATTCACCACCATTTTCATATCTAAGGCACTTTAACTTAGAATTTTATTCATTCTCAACAAGGGATTTCCATATTTTAAAAGTCTCAAAAACATCGATTTACATTTAATACAATAAACCCATAACTTTCTTGTAGCATCATCAATGAAAGTAACATAATACTAGGATCCTCCATGAGAAGCTACCTGAGCTATTCCCACACATCTGAGTGTACAAGCTCTAATTTTTTATCCTTCTTAGTTGCTCCAACTCTAAGAAATCTCACTCTCTTTTTCTTTCCAAAGATACAATGCTCATAGAAATCAATATCTAAATCTTTCAAATTTGATAACTTACCCTTAGCCTTTAAGATTTGCATTTCTTTTTGACTCATATGACCCAACCGATTATGCCACATGCATGCATCTGAATATGAAGTAGATAATACAGAAAATGAATTAGTAATATAGGTAGATAAATATAACGTTCCTACCTTCTTACCTCTTACCACAACAAAAGCACCCTTGGTGACTTTCCAAGAGTCTCCTATAAAAATAACCATGCAACCAGATTCACCTAGTTGTCATGTAGAATAAGACTCCTCATAAGGCGTTGCACATGCTTGTTATCTTTCAATACCCATGTATTTCCATTCTACAATTTTAGATGAATTTTCCATTTACCAAGAATACTGCAAGGTTCATGTTGTTGCAAATCAGCAGCACCCCCGGATGTTGATCAGATTTCTAGTTTGATCTTTTAGACATCCAGTGTGATTGCACAACATTGAATCCTCTCCCCAAGTGTGGGACTTGTAAAATGGGAAAGGAATCTCCAGATTAGAGGTTGGTTCCTCAACTCCTCTGGTCAGATTTATCACTTACAAGTTGCAGAGGTCTAAACTCCTAAATCTACTCTAAATTCCAAGGAGACAGATAGAGAATGCAAAAAAGAAAGAACTAATGCTAAAAGGTGATGCACCAAAGGAGTTTTAGACACTTGATGCTGCATGAAATACACAATCCACAAGGAAACACAACACAAAACATGCACAAATTCTCAAAATGTAATGAAAGATCAAGAAAGCAATGATAGATATATGAAAGGATTGAGGGATTTTAATCACATAACATATATCAACATCTCGATCCAATACAAGACATTACAAGTGATCTAGAGGCAAGAAAAAGGTGCTGCATTACATGGAAAGGTAAAATTTCTTCACAAATTCTACCAAGGAGGAAGAAAAAGGAAGTCAGCAGAGCTGAAAAATGTCTCTCTTTGCAAAATGAACTCATTCTAGCTTTTACAAAGGCAAAAATGACCCTAGGAGAGAAACATGGGAAAACATGCAAGGGGTTCAACCATTGACCAAAATGCCATCAAAATAGCCTAGGTGCCCTGACAGACCCATTCCTTGACATTTTTAACCATGCTGGGAGAGAATGTGAGCCATTCTTCATTAAAAATGGTGGTTGAAACATCATTTCGTCCATGACCACGTGCTAGAGGCGTTTCTTGATTTTCTCTCTCAAACTCCACCAAAATGCAAAATTGACCTCGAATCTTGTACAGAATTTCACTAGCTTTCCATTGATATAAAAACATGAAAACCGAGCTCTGGATTGAAATATATGGCGATTTGAAGTTTTAGGGCAAAATAGGGCCAAATCGGGTCGCTTTGATATTTTTTGGCCCGGACATGTGGCGAGTTCCCGATTGGTCATGCCCTTCTAGGGAAAATTTCCCACAAAAACTCCGCCGAGCCATAACTTGAAAAATACATGGAGTTAGGAGGAAAAATTTACCTTTCTGGAAAGCTGAGAAAGAGCTCTATCCAATGGTGCCATTTCCAGAAGGTTTTGAGTGCCTAAAAAGCAAAATTTTGTGACTGAGGCACAAGAGAGGGAAGAATGAGAGGAGTTAGCCACAAAATGAGCAGGGGGCACATTTTGGATAACAATTTTGGCGACTCAGAGGGGTCATCTGCCTGGATGAAGTTACCAGTTGCCTAAAGCATCCATTGGGCATGGAGTCATGAGTCAGTAGCTCGCAAACCGATCTCGAACTTTGAAAACCTCCTCTCTGAGCCACTTGGAAACCCACTGAAATGGACTGCAAGAGAAAAACCAGCACCACAAAAACTATGTACAAAACTAAAGGGTCATACATGCTCCAAAATGGAACATGCAGAGTGTGCACAAGCACTTCTTTTACTGAAAGCAAACCTACCTACTCTATTCTAACTAGAAGCAAAGGTGGGCTAAACAAACCCTACAACTGGTTGTGCAAAATAGCTTCCTTTCTTCAAAATTGGCAACCATGCAACTGATTTGGCATTGAACATGGCTGATTGGATGAATGGAAAATCAACAAGAAGCTGGTCTTCCACCCAAATCATCAAGGTATCAGGTGAAGGCAAATTCAATACCTCTTTTAGTTGTTCTGCATTTGGATTGGAGAGGTATGACAACTGATCCTTGGTTCTTTGTAGCTCATCCTCATGCTTAGGAGCAAGCATGACTGATTGTGACTTCTCCTTTGGTTCCAATGAAGCCAGATACCTGATTGGGCAAGGTATGGTCCTTTGAGTATACCCATTTCCCTGATTTTCAACTCCAAGAATGGAGTTCTCTTGTAAACCCTTTTGAATGGATGGTGCAGAAGCAAAGGTAGAACCTTTTTGCCCTTTCTCTTCCTCCAATGAAGGACATGAAAGATTAAAATCTTCCAATCTTGGTTCCAAAGAGCTGCTATAAGATGTAGGCTGCTGCAAATGAATGCTCTCCTTCATGACAGCAGGCTCAAGTATTTGGGACGTGGAAGATGAAAGAGAGAATGGTGGAAACTCAACCAGTTCTTCTTCATCAAAACAGTCCTCCAAATCTGACAGATACACTACCTCATTGTTGTCCTGATGCAAATGCTCAACTTCCTCCATAGTGTCCTCTTGATCTGTAACTTGATCATCATGGTTTCTTTCATCCTCCAACATTGAGTTTGAGAGATCAAACTCTTCTTCAGCACTAGAACACGAGAGGGATGAAGTAGAAAGAAGAACTGAAGGTTCTCCTGTAGCCTGCCTTGTGTTCAAAGCCCTTGGATCTGCACTTTTCTTCTTCACAGCTAGAATGTGCTCCTCTTCTTTCACATTTGGAGCGGCTTCTCCCTCCTCTACTACTTGAAGGCAATCTTGCTCTTGATAGAACTCTTCTTCTAGCATGAAGTTTGTCAAGTCAAACTCTTCAATCTGCTGCTCTAGAGGACAAGTTGGGACTGCAAGATCTTCTTCTGAGCTTTCTTCCTCCATGGCTGATTGTGCAACTTGAATTGAATCGGCATTCCCTTTAAATAGAGTGCCAACATGGACACTACTTTCTGAGCAAACTAACTGCTGGTCTACTTCTTCTTTTTGCTCTTCTTCTGCTGTCACAAAATCAGTCCTAACCACTACTTGTTCTCCAACTCCAACCTCTTCTGAAGGCTTAACCATCAAGGGGATCTTTTTCATCCCAAATTTAAGAGACCAACTGTTCAAACTTTGAATTTCTTCATCTTTGTTTGGCTTCTCTTTTTGCTGCTGTTTTCCTTGATTGGCATTCTGATTTTTATCCTCCCAACATGGATTTGGGAATGCAAGAGGAGAAGTGGATTGCAACTCAATTGATTTGGAAAATTTTCATGGTGGTGGAGGAGGTAGAAACTCTTTTTTTTGGAGGAGAGGGTATTTCATTAGCTCTTATGGAGGGGATGACTGTTTGGAAGGAAAGGGGAAGGAAGAATTGAGATGTGGTGGAAGACTAGGGAATGGAGAAATGGAATTAAATCCTGGGGTAGCATTGACTGGATTTAGAATTTGAAATTCCAAATGAGATGATGCTGCTTGAGTAATGGGAAGAGAAAAACCAATGATGATGTAGAAATTACCCATTGACAAGGTTGTTCAACACCAAGTGTATAGGCCTCTATTTCTGTTGTCCATTGTGCAAGTTGGGGCAACATCTTCATCATGAAGTCCAGCTTCTCCTGAGGGCTGAAGTGTCTTGGAAAAGGGCCTCCCCATGGACAAGGAGTCCTGCAACCAATTCTGAAAGCTTTCATTTGAGCTGTTGCTCTTGATTGCACCATCTTTGCCTCCATCTTTTGGATTTGTTCCAGCAGATCTGCATTTTCTTCTTGACTGCCCTCACAACCAGCATACCCTTGTGCTTGACATGCTTCATATCCAAACTAACTTTGGCACTGCTGCTCATATGGGTAGACATGCTGATTTTGAATTTGATCAAAATGTTGATTTGGAGGATTTGTAAAACATGTTGGAGGTGTGATATACTGCTGTTGTAAATGTGAATTCCATGATGGAAATGAAGTCATGATTGCACAACTTCATGGAATGGAAAAGAATGAAAATGATGGAAAGAAGAATGGATGGAAATGAATGGAAAACAGTCTGCAACTTAGAGAATGAGTTGTTTACTAGATGGAGTCGCCAGATGTGCTTTTGAAAGTGCCTCCAAAAGGATGAATCTTTAACAGGAACACACCAACCTATCAAAGATAAAGTGGAAGACCTCTAAGGTCCCACCAGTGTGCCAAAACTATTGTTGCAAATCAGCAGCACCCCTGGATGTTGATCAGATTTCTAGTTTGATCTTTTAGACATCCAGTGTGATTGCACAACATTGAATCCTCTCCCCAAGTGTGGGACTTGTAAAATGGGAAAGGAATCTCTAGATTAGAGGCTGGTTCCTCAACTCCTTTGGTCAGATTTATCACTTACAAGTTGCAGAGGTCTAAACTCCTAAATCTACTCTAAATTCCAAGGAGACAGAGATAGAGAATGCAAAAAAGAAAGAACTAATGCTAAAAGGTGATGCGCCAAAGGAGTTGTAGACACCTGATGTTGCATGAAATACACAATCCACAAGGAAACACAACACAAAACATGCACAAATGCTCAAAATGTAATGAAAGATCAAGAAAGCAATGATAGATATATGAAAGGATTGAGGGATTTTAATCACAGAACATATATCAACATCTCAGATCCAATACAGTACATTACAATGATCCAGAGGCAAGAAAAGGTGCTGCATTACATGGAAAGGTAAAATTTCTTCACAAATTCTACCAAGGAGGAAGAAAAAGGAAGTTGCAGAGCTGAAAAAGTGTCTCTTTGCAAAATGAACTCATTCTGGCTTTTACTGAAGGCAAAAAAAGACCCTAGAGAGAGAAACGGGGAAAACGTGCAAGGGGTTCAACCATTAACCAAAATGCCATCAAAATAGCTTGGGTGCTCTGACATACCCATTCCTTGACATTTTTAACCATGCTGGGAGAGAATGTGAGCCATTCTTCATTAAAAATGGTGGTTGAAACGTCATTTCTGTCCATGACCACGTGCCAGAGGCGTTTCTTGATTTTCTCTCTCCAAACTCCACCAAAATGCAAAATTGACCCCGGAATCTTATATAGAATTTCACCAGCTTTCCATTGATATAAAGAACACGAAAACCGAGCTCTGGATCGAAAGATATGGCGATTTGAAGTTTTAGGGCAAAACAGGGCCAAATCGGGTCGCTTTGATATTTTTGGCCTGGACACGTGGCGAGTTCTGATTGGCTACGGGCCTTCTAGGGGAAAATTTCCCACAAAAACTCCACCAAGCCATAACTTGAAAAATACATGGAGTTAGGAGGAAAAATTTACCTTTCTGGAAAGCTGAGAAAGAGCTCTATCCAATGGTGCCATTTCCAGAAGGTTTTGAGTGCTTGAAAAGTAAAATTTTGTGACTGAGGCACAAGAGAGGGAAGAATGAGAGGAGTTAGCCACAAAATGAGTAGGGGGCACATTTTGGATAACAGTTCATTATAACCAAAATAAACATGCCCAAAATTTCCTTGGACATAATTTCGAAATAACCCTTATTAGGGGTTACATGGAAAGAAGCTCCTGAATCTAAAACCCATGATTCAATTCTATTATCTAAAAAACTAATAAGAGCATCTTTCATTACCTCTGATGCAACAAGATTTGCTTCTTTACCTTTGTCTGGTTATTGGTTCTCTTTATCCTTTGACCAACAATATTTCTTTGCATGTCCTTTCTTTCCACATTTCTAATAAGTAATTCCCTTACTTTTAGATTTAGATCTGCTATCCCTTGAATTTTATTTCCCATTATTCTTACTCTTGGATCTCTCCTTCTGCCTACCCCTTCTTTCTACATTCAAAGCATTTCCAGATGATGATTCCTTTGTACTTTTCCTGTGAATTTATTCATTCAAGATTATACTAACCACATCATCAAACTTCAAAATATTATTAGCAGATGTTATATTACTAACAACCATTACCAAGTTATCCCTACTATCAGAAAAATGACATAAGAATAAAATTTCTTTTAATTCATCATCAAATGGTATAGAAACCAATTTTAACTAATTTACAATAGATCGGAAATCATTCAAATGACTAGATGCAGATCCACCTTCATGCATCTTAGAACTAAATAGTTTCTTCATCAAATAAAATTTATTTTAAGCACTATTTTTTTCATATAAATTAGCAAGAAATTTCATTAACTCTACTGTATAAGCCACTTTTGTAATATTGGAAGCCATAGATGCATTGTCAGCTCACTTATAGATCCCAAAGCCTTTCTCACAATAATCTTCATTCTTCATCAGTCATCTTTGTAGGTCTAGAATTTTCATCCAACGGTAAATATAAATCTCTTTGATATAAATAATCCTCAATCTACATCTTCCATAATTGATAATTACGACCGTCAAATTTCTCTACCTTGTATTTATTTTATTCTACCATTTCTGTAGCTCCCACTCAATTAGAAAAACCTCTGTGAGTAAATATGTCAACACACAAAACCCTTAAACAAATATCTGATACCAATTTTTGGGGTTAAACATTATAATAGTTTTGCATAAATCTATAATCAGAGAAATCATACAAGTAATGAATGCAGAAATAACTAGAAGATAAAATAAACAAGAGAAATATTACACCATATTTAACATGGTTCACCCAATGTGGGCTACGTCCACCAAGAAATGGCCAATATTATTATTCAGTGCTTTATAGAGGAAATACAATGAAGATCTATTATCTTCCAACACCTCACAGGATGTTCAATGATTTTCCCTTACTCAACTACTCTTTCTTTCTCACCAAGAAAATTTACATGCAAAACAATTGCTATTTATATTCTCTTCTTCTTACTTACCCTCATACAATGCATACATGCATATATATATATATATATATATATATATATATATATATATATATATGGGTAACTTAACTATGCTTTTACAATCAATAAATCATCTTTAAAATAATTGATTTATTCTAATTTTCGTCAAAAACAAAAAACTACATCGCACGTAACTTTCAACTTTCGATTTATTGCCCCGACTATTGCGATCACTTCCGACCTAGACCGACCGATGCGCTTACACACCCTGATCGATGTCGATCTTTGTCGAACCGTAACATGTAAAAGCAAGTTTCTTATGAAGAAATTAAGCTCCATTCTCAACACATTGTAATCAATTGTGCACACATTGGAAGTAATAAAAGTCTTTTTTTCGCTATTATTTTCCCTACACATTTTATTTCCTTTACTTGCTTTTCTCTTGTAATATTGGTATGTTGTGCATTCTCATGTCCTTTGCAGGTTTCTTTTCTATTGACTCCATGAAAGTGAGTGTATGAGTGTTGTTTCAGATTGTGACACACATGACTTCCCTCCCTATGTGCACTTTCCCTTGTTTTCACACATATGAGAGTGTTCATCCCCTTATTTATGGTGTTATCACCTCCTCTTAGCTTAGGATTTCATTTTATTCATCTACATCTTACCCCTGGTCCCTTAGAATCATAGATTAGAGCTAGATAGTTACATTTTCCTTCCTAAGATTAGTTGTAGGAGTTGAAATAAGTAGAGAGGAAGCTGGCCTTCTCCAAAGGTATGTCTCAAGTGCAAGGTCCCAAAACTTGGAGACTGTCCCATGTTGCCTCAAATCTCCAGATCATTCTGATTTGGGACAGGTGCAATTTCTAGCCCCAACATTTACACTAAACCCTTATCCAAGCATGTATTCAAATCAATTCCACCATAGGTCACCATTAAGTCAAATCCTTCCTAGTTATCTATATCATCACAATTGAATGTATTTCAATGAGCCAATACATCATCTCCTCCTTGAACAGGATATGCAAAATCCTCCGTAAATCCTCTAGGGTCACCATTATCTCCCATTTCGAAAATGAAAAATGTTTGTCTTAGAATGTCATTTCTCTACCAACGCTCGTCAATAGGGCCATATATTATCTAATCTCTAGTATATGAGACACATAGTATAAATTGAGCACCTCAAGAAACCTAGTCTCAAAATCACCAAGATACCCTAATAACGATGATAAAGGTCACATCCTACAAGATCATGCAACCATTAACTCTAGCACCTCCCATAGTCATAAAATCAACACACTTAGCCAAAACAAATTGACCATTCCTCATCCTAACCTCTTTTCCCCTCCCCCATGATAGTTTTGTCAAATACAACATACATCTAAAAATCCCATGTTTTTTTGGAGAAAACGTTGTAATTCCCAATGGTGTTTTCATGAAAACAACATGACCCCTAATGCCTTTTTCATGAAAAAGGACACCGATACCCTAAGGCCATTTTTTCCTAGAAACAACATAAAGGGGTATAAATAACACATTTGATCACGAAAACATTGCCCCACATTTAATGCCCTAACTACCCTTTAAGGTACTAAAAGACCAATTTAATTCATCACCTATAGGGTATCCTTGATCAAGATGTCTCGATGCTCATAAACACACTCATCATGTGATGCTAGTAGTAGAGGAATCCTCATGATTTTAGCTCTAGATTTCACAGACTAGAGCTCAAATTTCTAAAAATGAAAGTAAAATTGAATATCTTTTACCCTTAATCCACTATTTACCCCCTTAGAAATATTTTGACCGCTTTTGGCTCATTTTGACCCTCTCAATCATCCATCAAGCTACGTAATGATCAAAATCTTGTTTGCATCATGATTATCTATCTATCAATTTAATCACAATCATCCAACGACCATAAAAACATTAATTTGATTAACAAAATCTTGTCGAGTCAATCAATCAAATTGATCAAAGATCACAACTCCCCTTTTGGGAAATTCCTAGATCGCAATATTATCAATCTCGCTCCCTCACATATATCGCTTCTTGGGACATCATCAATTTATCCATTCATCTAATCCTTAAATCAATTAATTAAATAAAAGTGTTTCACATCATTCAAACAAATCCCTCACATATATCATTATTTAGGGCATCATTAAGTAGTCAATCAATATCTCTCGTTAATCAATCAAAATAAAACTCACTCCCCAACATGTATTATTGCTTGGGGCACCATCAACTTATTAGTGAATTGATTGATCATCACATAATGTAAGTAGGCCTCAAATTCATACCGGTAGTTACATCTCGCTTATCCCATCCATTGTATTTCTTCTTTTCCCATCTCTCTACTAACATCCGTCTAATTTCCTAACATTATATATTTCATTTCGAGAATTCATTTGTCTCATACTTCCTCCTGTATGACCCCTCAAGGGGTCATCACCCTTCATGAATTATTCTATATTGTTTGAAAAGTCATTACTTTCTTTGGTTGCAATAACCTTTCAAAGAGGGGGAAAATGTATACACTTAAATTTTGTAACACCCTGATTTTGTAAGTTATCTTGGTGATTATTTTTCATACTGTTGTATCTGCTGAAATGAAGGCAAACATGTTAAGATATATTTTGATCTTAAGGGAATGTGTTGCAAAATCTGGATTCTTGCATGCTGTAATTTATTTGCATGGGACAGCAGTTATTGTTGCTTGTATGTTACTGATGTGACGACAAATTGTCGTATGCTTGCTGAATTCTATATGCTGTGGCCTTTTTGTAATCGCTTTGTCGATTTACTCTTGACTGAATTGCAGGTTGATATAAATGTGCAAAGACTGATTTCCGTATGAGCAAAATGGTACGACGATGCCAACGACAAAGGTTCGATTCTCGAACCATGCACTGTCGTACTTAAGACCTCGTGAGGCAGGAAATGTCTGGACACGAGTGGCTCTGGCATGTGAAACAAAGGATGAAACGTCCTACACCGCATTGACTTGAATGTCAGTAGGAAGACTGGATTGGAGGTTGATTAGTGTTAGATGTTAGTAGGAATTAGAACCTAAGCTAATCCTAAGTTCTACCTTACATCCTAAACTACTATCCTAAGTGGATTTTTAAATTCTAAAATGACTAACATAAACCTAAGTCCTATTAACCTAAAGACTAGGCTATGACCTAGGTCGAACACTAAAATGAATCCTAAACTAATCCTAACCTAAAGGGGACGCGCAGACCCTTGGGGGAAGAGGATAAGGATGAAGGGTGTTTAATGGCATTAATGAGGAGTCCTTACGTGGACAGCGCCAGTTTGGCGGGAACAGGTAAATGGCGGAGGTAGCTAGTTGGTCATGCACTAAATTTGGTTTTACATGCAAAATTTGAACTTGGGAGTTCGCCAACCCAAGTTGGCAGTGGCGTGGAAAATGGAAAAAGGCAGAGCCTTTAATGCATTAAATTTTTTCGGTCCTCGTGACCAGCTCACCTTGGAAAGAGTTTGGAGGAATTTTGTTAGTCATTTTGAGTTGTTCGGATTTTGGAGAAGTTGCTCTACATTTGGTTTTTTTGTTTGGTTCAGTCGAACCAGTTTCATTGGGTTTTATTACTGTTTCTTTGGAAAAATTGGAGGCTATTGCTGAGCCTGTAAGAGGAAAGGATTGTTGGAAAGCTCATGCTATCGCCGTGGAAGGAAATACCTTCGGTAGATGCGATTTTCTTCGAGTTTTGAGGAAGAATTTACAGGCATGTTAAGCCCTTCTCTTTAAAAATACTTGCTTTGTTTAAGCGTCTCATTAAAACAACCCTGCTCTTGGGTTTTTGATTTATCTGATTGTTGTCATGATTGAGACGATTTGGGCTAGTTGATTCTTGCTGTCATTGTTTGGAATGGTAGGGGTGAAATCATTTTCTTGTTATTGTGATTTGATCCGTCTTTGCATGAATTGAGTTGGAATAAGAACTTGTTGTGTTGGTTGTTGACAGTATTTGGGAATTCGAATGAGTTTTCTCTGATTAAATGCTATATAAGAACGGTGCAGGCAGTGTGGGTTGTTTTCATTGCTGTGCGATTGTTCTTTTGTTATATGAACTTTTGTGATAAAATTTCACATGATGTACGAGTTGCTTGATGTCGTTTCTATACTGAAATTTTTCTTAAAGGAAATAAGACTTTTCCTTTCCTTCATTGCTTTCGGGATTAAAAGGAAATAGCATTTTTGGATTTTAAAGGAATTGGAATTAGAGTTTTATCTGAGCATTACGAGCTCGGTTAGAGGGAAATGATGGTAATGTAATTATTGTTGTGCTTCTTCTTTTATATAAATGGACGAATACAATTTGGGTATTCGTGGGAGCTAGAAAAGAAATTGTTTTTCTTCTGAACTTATAAATGAATACATTCTTTCTTGCTGGAATGAAAGGTTGATTTGGTTGTGTTTTATGGAAATGACTTGATCTTACAGCTCGGACAGTAGTCGTGAAAACGAGCTTGGCTTGTATTTCTGTGCATTAAATGAATTATGTTGATTCTTGTTGTGGGGGTTGGATGATTTGTTGTGTTTTAATTGATACTGTTCGATCTTCTAGTTCGGGCTGTAGTTGTGAACAAGAACTCAGCTTTTTATTTATGTATAATATGGAAAATTTTGGAAATAAGTAGGCGGTTTGGATCTGTCTTGACTGTACCTTGTTGTGCATCTGATATCCTATGCGGGTTTTTATTAATAAGGGTATTATTACATGAAAATCGCATTTTGGGTTCTGTACATCATTGTGAATAGAAAAATGGATTCGGGTAGAAACATTTATTGGTAAGGAATTCTTCTTCTTTCTGCTGTTTGAATTGATAAAATCAGTAGTCGGGTGGTTTATTGAACTTTATAAGTTCAGTCTGTAGAGAGGACAGTGGCATTTAAATTATTTTCTGAGTGTTGTGCTTTCTGTACAAATGAAATATTTAATTGTTTCGTGTGGTCTTCTGATCTTGGCACTGTCATTTAGAAGAAATGAAATCGGCCTGAACAATTCTTGTTGAGTCTGAAGAAAATGGTTGTTTTCTTAGCAAAAGATTAAAGGAATGAAATTTTCTCTTTTTGCTGTTGAGTTTTGGAATAGCATTGGAAGCTTTATTATGCATTATGATTAAGTCTTGCTGTAGGTAACAACAATGTGTAAATCGTATTTTGAACTGTACGCGATCCTGGATATAGAAGGTCACGTGATTAATTGATTGCATGATTGTATAACTGTTTATTTGGTTAAAAATACAGTGAAAGAAGTATGGGGTCTTCTAGTTCAGTAAATATATAGTATGCATCCTTATACTATTTGATCTATGATAAATACGATGTTGTACTAACCTGTTTTTGGGTATTCATATGAGCCTGATTTAAATGAAGTATTGATAAGGATGATAAATTCTTCCTTGTTTTCGTTTAAAGCTGATTATGAATGAAATTACTCTTGCTGCTGGAAAGTGAATTTCGAATGGATTTTGTAAGTTTCACTCTGAACTGTTATCTTGATTTGTGTCTCGGTTGGATTCAATTTTTAGAACAGTCATGAGGAAAGAGATAGGAATGTGGTTGGATAACTTGGAAAAATGATCTTTTCTTCTTTCATTCAGCTGGAAATTTGTAATCGTTAATAACGAATCTTGTAGTGCTTAGATATGAGCAACTATATGCATTGTTGTTTGCTTTCTCGTCTGTGCTTGATTGCTTGGAATCTAATATGATGCATGAGCTGAAAGGAAAGTAATTGGTTTACGTTTCAGTTAGTTTTACCCTTTTGCATTTATTATTAATGAAAGGGTGGAAAGGATAACAGTTATGTTATATCAGCAGTATGCTACTTGTATTCCTAAACTTTACAATTATTGTAATTTGGGACTTGTAACGGTCATGTGGAAAATAGGACAGCAGTTCTTTGGCTGATTGGGATGGTATTTGATGGTTCAGTTGTTATGCTGCCCATTCTTTGATGCTTGATTTTTGATTGATGTTCTTACTGTCGTTTCATAAAAGCAGGGTTCTTTTATTGAGACAGTTAATTGAAGCACCTCATTTTAATGATAAGTGCTTAATATGCTCAGTTCATTGAACTGACCCGTGCAAGAAATTTTGCAGATGGAATTGATTAGAACAAAGACATGGCTGTTTTCTGATGCTTCTTTGATTGACCGAAGATGAATTGTTTTTGTTCACTATTATTCCTCTTCGAGGAATTGTGAAAAGAAGAAAGTACATTCTTCTATTTATGAGTTTTAATGATGTTTTATTTAAACAAAGTCCAGTCAGTTGGATTGGCAAATGTATGGATTATGAAATGGATGATGAATACAAATACAAGTGTGGTATTTTAATGACTATATCAGTCGATATTGTTGATTAAATTGGAAATATAATGTTATTTCTTGATTTGGATTTATTTAATTGTCCTTGGATGGACGTTAAAAAGGAACTGATATCTATTCTTACCTAAATGCAACTTTTAAGTTGGAATGTGCAATTAGTTCATACTTGGGTAAAGATGAATTCTTAATTGACATTAAAAAGGATTAGGAAGAAAATGATCCCATAACTGATAGGTATTCAGGATTAGCTCGGAAGCTAAGGAATATCAATTAACTTAGGAGTAATCGAACTTTGCTTTCGAACTCCATTAATGACCTCGTATGTTAAATTCAGAAAGAAAGGATATGGGATAAGTATATCCATAACTAATGGACCTTAACTATGTAATGTTAAGGAGAATAAATGAATACATTTATTGGGAATTAGACCTCGTTTAAATGACGTCTAGTAAGCTGGAATTCTGAATTTAGTTACAGTTGTAAAAATCCTGGTTAAGTTTAATAGGTTAAACTTATCACGTCCGTCGGTAACGGGCTGCTTAATCCAAAGATTAAGAAGAAAACCAAGTAGAGAAATGCAGCCCTTCGGTACGAAGGAGAAGATGCATAGTAAGCTAAAGGACGGATTTAGTCTTTCATAGCTACGTACAACTGTAACGGGAACGAGGATAAAGGATCAGCATGGTTGCTGAAAGTTGATCTTAAATATTAAGATCATATCCAAATCACTTGAGCAGGATGTGTACTCTCGATGGGAGGATTCCGTAGGACATTGACATACGCCAGCTACAGCAAGGTGTCTTCATGAAGACGGGGTCTTCATGATGACACAATGTTATAGCTGACATATTAATGCCCTCCCGAATTAAAACATCAAGAATACATAGGCTGAATGTGAAGTTCTTGGCTGGGGATAGGAGTATGATCACATATACGAGTGACTCCGGAGTACTAAAGATAACTAGACACACGGAGTCGTGGGGAACGACACCGTATGTCTGCGTATCTTTAGTTACCAGGAGTGCCTTCCTATATTCGTTCATATTGCTAGTTGGAAATTGAAAGTTTAAATCTGACCTTAAATCGAGAGGACTGGTAGGAACCAGGAAAGACCATTCTAGATAACAGGTGAAGTGAAGTGAAGGACGTATTCCATTGATGTGTATCACATCCAGGAATATGATCATGCAAAGCATGTGAAAATCTTTGGCCAAAGTATCACAAGTGCTGGTTGCGTTGTCCTAATCACTTAATTTAAGATGCAGGATGTCAGATGAATATCAGTAATAGATATTCATATAGGCTTCTTAAATGGATCACTTCGATAACCGAAACGGTTAAGAGAACTGGTATATATAATATACTATGCATGAACAAACATGAAGGATCGGTTGTTGCCGAGTCATGAAATGAAGGATCGTTGAAACTCCGAGCCATGAAAATGGAAGATCGGCAGTTCTTCGAGTCATTTACAACGCAGCATATAGAATTCATATAAGATTCAATGGCATTGAATGTGTGTTCCATATTGTAAATATGTGAACAGGGAACATTAGTTTTAAAAGGAAATTGTGTGTTCCAAACTGTGTTGTTTGGGCAGAGAACAATTATTAAAACTTGAACATGTGTTTGAATTATATAATTCATAACAGAGAACGTTGTATATAAAAAAAAAAATTCCCTTGTTCTAGTATCTTAAAATGGGGATGTTACAAATTTGATCACTCCTCATCACCACTCCCACATGTATACCCATACCCATATATTATAGAGAGAGAGGGTCCCCATATCCATCATTTCTCTTGTCTACTCCACTCACACTACCACTCTAATGGTAGATGTGGTTGGATGCCTACTAACATTAATATAACCTTACCCTTCATCCCATCTTCCTATCATCCTAATTAATCACCTAATTATTTCATACTCAATATTAACTACATGATTTCACATTTTTAGGAATTTTATATTACTAGCTACATACACTCACCTACTAACCTAGCCTCTCTTACAAATTTTTGGAAGAACAATGGAATGAGGGGGTGAATTAGTCCTACAAAACATTCATTCCATTTACCATTTATCATTCATTAACATTTATACAACCATTCAATCAACCATGAACCATATGTGTGTTTACTTAAGCATAGAAATAACCATACACAAGAGAAAGAGAAAGAGTAAGAGAGTACACATGAACACCAAATATAAGTGGGAAACCATCATGGGGAAGAAAACCCACTAAAACACAAACATTATATTTCCATGTTTCAAATTTAGTGAGGCACCAACCCCACAAGGAACACCAACCCCTAGTTTAGTAAAGCACCAACCCTACAAGGAGCACCAACCCCTAATTTAGTAGAGCACCAACCCTATAAGGAGCACTAACCCCTAATTTAGTGAAGCATCCACTCCACAAGGAGGCTACACCCCCTAAGATGACTAAGCACCAACTCAGCCACCTAATGATGATGATCTCTGAAATTTTTGCTACCACAATTGATGGAGATCTCTAATTAAGCTCACACAATCACAATCAAACCCTCATTCACATAAATCACTATTTCTTCTTCTTCTTAGAATTGTCTTGGATCTAAACCCTTGCTCACATGATCTCTAACTTTCCTCAACCTGTAAAAACTTCCTCATCCTTAAAATAATATATTCAAACCCATTACACTATCATATATGGGTCACACTTTGACCTCTAAGAGTACTATTTCAAAAATGAACCCAAAACACTAGCTTTATATGCATCTAATTTCACCAACACAAAGGATGTCAGTCCTAAACCTCTGGTTTGACCAATGCATCATAAAAATACCAAAAATTCATTACAACATTCACATATGAATCATATAGGTCGGTCATGCCCAAAACTACTCATCTTGCACAAAACAAGCTCAAAACCCCATCACTAGGATGAGCTAAAACCAATAATAACAAAACCATGATTATTAAAGATCTAAAATTCATCACACATGTGTAATATAGCATAAAAACATCATCCATGGTCATTAATTATCTTGGACTAATCAAATAATTCATAACACAACTCAAAAGCCTCATATCCTTCACTAAACAATCGCTTGAAGCACCCTATCTTCGCCTTTGGGCATTATATGATGGAAAAGTGACATGCGAGCATGGGAATCTACAAGTACCTCTTCCTCGTACCCGACCTCTCGAGGTCATGTCGAGACAGCCGGTGAATGTTGAATGTGAATAGACAAGCTAATCGGGTAGTCTTATATCCTCAATACGCAATAATGGAATCTGCGAATCTAAGGCGAAGAAGGCCCTCCTAACCTGAATTGGTGTAATGGTTCATTCGGATATAATGGCTGCTTGGAGGCTCCAATCAATGTTGAGCTCACAGATCCTATTTCTTGGTTTTTGGATACGTGGGAAGTGACCTGTGGGAGCTTCGTATATATCTCCAGACAAGGTCATAAAATGGTGATGGGCGATTTAGTGGGTTTACAGTTAACTATGGGTGGTTTTCTAGTCTAGCCTAGAAAATATTAGATTAATTAGATTCTATATTTAATACAGATAATTGTACTATAATATTTGGTAGGAGTGGTGAGGATCTAAATACCAATGTTCGTAAGCCGGTGTCAATACTTAATTGATTTGTAGGCCCGTTGGGTTGTGGGACTTGGGGATCACAACCGTGAGTTCGTGGTTGTTGTGGACCTGTTATGGTCATGTGAAGAATCAATCCCTTCTCCCAACTATCCAATAATTGTATGCCTTTTCAGCCTCTACATTTAGAACTAGAAGTTGTATGATTTTCTTAGAGTACCTAACAGGTGTTCTGGAAACTTGAATGTGTAGGCTAGTATCTATGTCAATGAGGAGGTCTCCTGTGTCGTCAGTGGAACTAAAGGATCACAACCAAATGTCTGTTCTCTTTCGAACCCTTGTACGGTCATCCGGTGTTCTATCAAGGCAGTCTATAATTAGGGTGATTTGACCAGAATGTGTAAGCTTTTTCATCTTCGATGTTTAATCCTCTTAGTTGCTCACTAATTGCTTGTAAATTTTTTGTTTCTCGAAAGACCTATATCCTAAGGTCCTGATCTATATCAGCTAATGTTGTGGGTAGATTTGGCTGAGGCACTACGGGTTCAAATATATACTCTCTAGGCTCTCTAGGTCCTGTGATTGTCATACGAAATGATTCAACTTTTAACTAACATTTAATAAACTGATTACAAAAGAAGTATTTACACTATGCAAGCATTCTTCTATTTTTGTATTTTCAATGAAATTAAAGAACAGCTACTCTAGTATATTTATAAAATGAACAACTAATCTAGTAACAGAATAAAAACAAGCAACGTAGCCTGGTATGGCTATTCACCTGTGCAGTTGTGATCTTATCCTAAATATCTAAGCAACTATATATTTTGAATTGAAAAGACTCTCGATCCTACCTCAGAAGTGAGGAATGAATCACAGTTTCTCAGAAACTATCAATCCCCACAGCTTCCCTGGTGATATCGAGAGAAAATTTTTAACTGAAATGAAATGATTCACTACTCTATTTGATATGTCGTAACTAGAACTTTGATAGCTCAAACCTGGCATTTACAGAAATAGTGGTAAATCTAGTTGTGTGTGATTTTGTCCCCTCAGTGTGATCTCCTTGTTCCTTCGTGTCCTCATGAATCCAGAAAGTATGTATATGATCATATCAACAGAGGATGGTATTCGAACAATGACAACTTTGGATATAGAATGAATATAATGCGAGTAGGAGAGAGATAGCGCAAGTGAACAGAGCTTGACTATGCAATTCCTAGCGGGATTTATTGTAGGAATACAACGCAAGTGTACCAATATTTTCGAAACTATTCTTGTGAGAAAAAAAAACCTACAACTTTAATGGATTCTAGTCTAGAAATGAAGCTTATTCTATGCTAAACTAATTTTATGCAGTGGCAATGGAACAAGACTAAAACAAGAAGATCATATGACCTCCAAAATACCAACAATGGAAGCAAAACATAAAACTAACATAATTCTAAGCAAGAAAATTGAAATATTGAATAAGAGAATTGAGAAGATGAGGGGCCATTTTCTTGAAAACAAGCTAGCTATTTATAACTAATGCATTTACCAGAGGGTAACTCCCATTTGAACTCCTTTACTATAAACAATGGAAAAACACTATTACCAGGGACCAAAAACATTAATGCAAGCCAAAGTGGTTGAAGAAAGTGTGTAAAATCCAAGATTTATGTTTGATGCGATCATCGAAGGATCTAGAAAATACGTACAGGACCGCCACCTGTGCAGGGTGGCGGTTACGGGACCACCGCTCGTCCCGGGCGGCGGTCACAAGACCGCCGCCCAAGTAGGGCAGCGATTTCGTCACTAAAGACAAAAACACAAGAAGAAAAGGGGAAAAGGGGAAAACAAAGCATGCGGAGGCTGAGCGGGGCATGTGGGATACAAGTGTATACTTGGCGAGCCTTTCTGGATTCCGAACACCTTGCAAGGAGACCTATATCATCATTGGGGCATGTGTAACATCGTTCCATGGTGCAGTACCCTATAATTTCAGGTATGTACGAGGCATCAATACCACACAAGATAAAATAAAATATGGCATGAAATAACCCTATGGAATCATTTGGACCTGTAAATAACATCCATGCATGCTAGAGCTCATGAAACATCCATGCGTTCAAACCATAACAACTTTCCTCTTCACCAAATCAAGCTTCCTCAAAACTAGTTTTACAAAATCAACTAGTTTTTAACCTTACTCGCCACTTCCAAGACCTCCAAGTTCATCACTATTCACTCTCTAGGTGATATAAAGCTTCAACTAATCCATCTCATGCTTCATTCACTTCATTCTTTCAACCTTGATAAATCATGTCTTGAAAATCAACTTACCTTCTTCCTCACAAAATGACCCGAAATACCCATTAGACAAACTCATCAAGACACAATCCATATATCACTAGAAATCCCTCTAAATACTATTTTCAGAACATATTATAATTCCTTCCAACTCTAAGTTTAAGGCCTTCAACCAAGCCAATCTCTACAAACTGCTTCTTAAGCCTTCTAGAACTCAAGAACCGACTATGAGCTCAACTTGCTCCATCACCACAAAACACACTTCCAATCTTAACGAAAGAATGGAACATCTTTATACATTATGTATAAACACTCATCAAAATTCAAAATCAAGAACAACTCAAAATCATCACTTTACCTCTTGAAGTCATTTGAAACCCTACTAGAACAAACATCATTTGAATTTGACCCTCAAATAATAGGTCATTACTTCTACATACCATATTAAAAAAGTTTTTATATACAATTAGAATCTCTTTGAACTAGGATCCCAAAAATTGAATGGAGTTCTAACTCCCGATGTAGCTCCTAGAATGTTAATTTTACCACAAGCTACTCCATACTGCCCCAAAAACTAGTCTTTATAAATAGGGTACAATTTTCCCTTTTTCACTTGAACCATGCCCTAAAACTATCATGGACATGTAGAAAAATGCAAGCGATAAAAACGATGTCAAATTATTCTCTACCTTATTTGGAGAACTTCTTCACAAATTGAACTTCTTTAGAAACAAGCATTTTTAGGCGGGGACCATATATAATCACATGTTCTATCTTACCTTTCTAAAAATACAGAGGAGTCCTCTACAACATATAATAATCACTTTTGTAAAATGAATCAATACGGTCTCAAAAGTATACTCACTTTTCTCCAAGTCACTTTGAGCTAGGGTTTAGTTAGGGTTTCAAAGCAACTTGACTTATTATCGATCATTCATAAAAATGAGATGATTAAACCACATCATTATTTTTTTGAAACATTCATAAATGACCTAAGAATATATGCCAAATATCTCATGTCCCCATACAAATCATACATTTCACAACGAGCATTAGAAGGTCCAATTTTGCTTCAAAAACACATTGTAACTTACCCGGTTTTGCCAAAACTTGCATATCTTGCAAATATATCTTTAGAATGACTTAAAACTTGTCATGAAGCATCATGAAAATATAATCTAACCAACCATACTCACCATATAGCTCAAATATTCTTGGAACTCTCTATCCACATTAACTTACCTATGCCAACATGTCTATTTATGACTGTTTCACTGCCCGAGGACCTCATAAATGCATTGTATCACCGAATACTTTGACCTCAGTAAATCACCATACACCTCAAGTACAATACCACCATGCTACTATCATTCTTGGAAAATAATTATCAACTCCAACTCATTCTGCATGCTTCAAGGCTAGGCATAGGTCCTGAATGACCGACTCAACAATGACCTGACATGAAATGACCATGTTGACATTATGTAAAATTATGTAGACCTCTAACACACCTCATTTAACATGAATGACCTCATATTAACCTTTAATCATCTTGAGAGACCTCAAAGAATGACTCAACTCACTAGACCATGCTCCAAGACAATATAGAACATACCAACTTCCGACACTATCAATCAACCTTCATCTTTGACACCGATTGACGCGCGTCATGAGAACTCATACAACACCATGAAACCCTTTTATATCAATTTAATTGACATCAATGACAACACAAACACACAATGGCCAACACAAATCACCCTATTAATCACTTACTAACTATCCTAATCTACTCTAGAAGTTATTAATCTAATGCTAGAGTTCCTCACCAATTTTCTAGAATTCTCCATTTTTAGAACCTTCTTCCTCTACCAACTTCCATGAATATAATATTTACTAGAAACCCTCCTATATTTAGAATCTTCCTCATCCAAATCAAACTCCACCATTAATCAATCTTCAACATGGATTCATTTCAACAATCCATTCCTCCATGTGAATTTTATAAATTGATTCCTTCTCCATGCAAATCATCTAAGAACAAGCATACTAACATCTTACCACCTTGAAAATCAAACAAAAAAATCATACCAAAGAGCTGCCAAATTCTAGATCCAATTAGAAATCAATCACATAAGCATTCATCTTAGATTGAACAATCAAATTGGGGAAAATCAACTTTAAGGAGCGATTCCAATGAAGTTAAAAGGAGGTATAATCTTATTTGTTATTATCATCTTAAGTGTTCTTGATCCTTAGTCCAATATGATGTACGAATATTGGTTTGAGGAAGATATGTTTGATTGTATGTTCATGGTTTTCTATGTGTATACTTCAAATTAAAACTTGGCACACCTTCCAAACTTTCAACCTTCATATCTTTCAAATAAAAAACCCTAAAAAAATTCCTTAAGTTACACGATGACCACGGACTTGTGCTGCTCATTTTGACATATTGAAAATGCCTATACCAAATTCAATAAAATATCTCCATTTTTTTCATTTCGATGCTCGATGCACCTCATTCCATGGCCTCTTAGCTATGTGATTTATGTCTTATTTTACTAATTAGCTTCCAGTGTTTCTTTTTAGTGTTGTTTATCCAGGGTTCTAAGAATTTGTTGTGCTCCCCACAAGCAAGTCGTACTACACTTTGGAAAATAAGTATGAGGTAGGCATATTTCATTGTTTTATTTACAACACTTTCATTACTAGTTTTATTTCAAAACTTACTTTCAATTTTAGGAGTTACATAGATCATTTTCTCAAGATGATCTCGTGTTTTAGTATTTTGACACACATTGATATTTGACTAGGGCATATGTATACGCCTAATTTTTTACACTTTCTAACTATTTTTCTTGTGCAGGGGGGATACTAACGCATTTTTCTTATGAGCAGGTGCCTCAAGGGGTGCACAGATTAGAGTGTGATCATACTTGGTCACGTGGGCTAGATCACAAAATTTGAGAGATGTCACTATTATGTCAAAGTTCACTGATTTTTTCTTTGTTTTTTTCCTTTATTCACACATTACACCCATTATGCCTACTTTCCTTATTATATTCACTTGTCTATGCTCAATGAAAACTATTATCCCTACTTTTGGTCATCCCAAACCTTCATCATTTAATCTATTTACCTCATGGATCTCACTCCACATTTTTTCTACCCATTTTTTCTTAGGGTTCCCCTAAGGCTGATGTCATTGCACATGGTATATGATGTTGGGTTTTGTTTTTCAAATCCAACGCCATCACCCATGGGGGATGGCATCAAGTTTATCCACCCCTCCCTTTTCCTCATTTAGATCACCAATTGAAAATAAATTAAACATTCATAAAGGCACCACTTGATATTGCTTGCACATCTTCACACTATTTCAAACCTACTTGTTGGACTTATGGATTTGGACATTACCCTTTTACATTTAGGTCATTATAGTGAGTTAAAAATAGAGATATTCTTGTTGAGATTTCCCTTATCCACCTATAATGCTTCTCTCTCAATGCTTTTGTATCTAGAGAGGATTATGCGTCAATGGTCACACATTCTTTAAGTAAGTTTTTATAAGCCTTATTAGTCTTATATGTTGCATTTTTATGTTGTTTATTGGTCATTAATTGTTATATACTAGAGTAGATGTATATTTGTTTTTGTCTATTGCATTGTCTTATTATATTATGCCCCTTGGATTTATCCATTCCCTGACCTATCTCTATTCTAAAGCCTATTGTGATATCTATATTTATCTTAGGTGTAGGCCTTAAAACCTATAGATATCTTAGGTTTATGATCACTATCCTCTATAATTACGACAACAGAAATCCCTAAGCAAATTTGGTATCTACATCTGTGTTTAGACTTAGATTTGATCTCTAAATTTGAGAATCCAGTTGGGAACCTATCTTTTCTCGTTATACGATGTAGATGCAGAGAAAGGAGAGGTTATATATTGATAGTAAGGCTAACTAGAGTATCTAATGTGTGTTCTAACTTAGGTACCAAGTTATAAGGAGGATCAATAATGGGTGAGTTATTCGGATGAAAAATTGATGATTGTTCCCGTAATCCAAGTCACTTGTTGGAGTGTAGAGGTAACATGGCGCTGATATAATTTATACCGATCACGATCCTCCGGATCCTCTATGAGTAGCTCGTCATCCTCATCATTTTGTGGTGAGGGGAGGGGAATTGGCTAAGACCATACGAGATGCGGTTAAAGGATAATTATATGGATTATAGAGAAGATAAAGAATTACAATTATCAAAATAGGATTGTAATTATTGTTAGTATCAAAGGACCTCCATAATTTTAACTTTGGTTTATCTCGAACAAGAAAGGTTCATTAAGAGAATAGTTATTATCATACAAAGGGGTGGTAATATCAATGTTAAGTTCTTCAATGCAAACTTCACTAAGTTTAAAGTAGGAAATTCCTTAGTAGGAGGTGAAGCATAAGATAAAGTGATAAGATTTCTATCTATTGCATTCTTGTAAGAACAAGGTCACGAAAAGGCTACAATTGAGAAAATGATAGAATTGGAAATGTTATAAGGATTGGTCTTAAGGTTTATCTTGCTATGATTGTCATCATTCTTGTCAAGGAGGTAAGGTAGGATGTTACCAAAATTCTTGGGGTGTCCACTATATCCTTGAAGGGATTCAAATGGGTTGTTAAAAGCACTTGTACTCTTGAAATGGGACACAAGGTAGTTCCTCAAGACCAGGGAAGTTATAAACACCACATTACTAAAAGTATTTAAATTATCATAGTTCGAGTTACCTTAAAGCTTAAATACATAGCCTATGTTAGGAAACTTGATGCATTGACAAGAGGATGAGGTGATTACACATATTTAATGTCCATGGTCGACCAAGGATAATGTTATATGAAATAGGAGAGTTAAAGATCCTAATTTTTGTAACACCCGCACTAGTAACACAACCAAAACACATAAATTTTTTTAAACAACAATATCACTTGGGCCTACATGCTTAAAAAACAATGCATGGACCAAACCATGACATGTATCACTTTGTATGTATCTCCAAGACAAGGAGTAGGTGATGCTATCAAAACATAAAAAATGTAAATTTATAATACAACCAAGCCATCCAATATCTTATCAAAGGGGAAAATGATGTCATTACTTATACTCATCCCTCCATTAGGGAAGGAAGACTAGCCTTTGTTCCTATAAAATAATAATGTAACCGTGCATGAAAACATGCTTATCCCTCCACACTTATTCCTCCACTAAATCTAGTCTCTGTAACCATTTTTCCCTCCCAAAAATAGGTAAACACATACACAATAATAACACTTATCCCAACATACACCCATACATAAACATACCCATGTATATAAGATACAACCACCATCAAATAAAGGAACACATTTCTCCATTGAGCAACGAATAAGTAATAATATATTAAGAATAAAGAGAGTGTGGAAATGAAATTTCATCAATAATATGAGACACATTATCAAGCATTATTAGGAGGCTTGCAAAGGGGAATGATCATCATTACAAACTACTACTTGGTGTCCCCAAATATTTCACTTAGAAATATTGGGATACCCCTTTTAAAAATTTTATAGATTTTCTCTAGAATTCTCCAGAAGGTTGCAAAGGTTGCTTGGAAGCAGTTGGAGGAATACCCATTTTCCCAAAATGTCCTGAAGTTCCTAAAAAGATAAGTACTTACTCTGTTAAGTAATCGGTTTCTCAAATTACTTTACTTCAAAGTTGTAGTAAGTCGTCCTCTAAAACTTGATTTGCACTACTTCACATCTGATGGGTTTTCATAGTTGTTTTACTCCTTAAAGTAATTAAGCAATGCTGCTCAAAATTCTGATTTCCTTCTTTGTGTTAAAATGGAGTTACTTTACTTCATAAAGTAACTAAGTAAAGTAGTTGCAAAACCCACAAAGAAGAAAAAGAAGAGAGTAATGCGAAAAAATGGAGTTATTTTACTTCATAAAGTAACTAAGTAGAGTAGTTAAAAAATCCCACAAATAATTAAAAAAAAGAGTAATGCAGGAAAATGGAGTTACTTTACTTCATAAAGTAACTAAGTATAACAATTTCAAAATCCCGCAAAGAAGAGAAGTTTCTTTACTTCTACAAGTAATAAGTAATGGGGGTTTAGGATCCCACAATATAAAGAGAATTGTTTTACTTTTACAAGCAATAAGTAATGGGGGGTCGAAATCCTACAAAGAAGAGAAATTTCTTTAATTTTGCAAGTAATAAGTAATGGGGGTCGAATTTATGCAAAGAAGGGAATTTTGACAACTTGTTTTGGCAATAACTTTTGCTCTAGTGCTCTGTTTTTCAAGATCTTGGACTTTATGGAAAGCTCTCGACGTCCTCTATGCCGTAGAATCATGAAAATCAGTTTTTGGTGGGAGTAAGTGAAATAAAAATGGAAAAAACATCTCTAGCACATTAATGAAAAGTAATAAGTATTGGATGTTTATTTTTCTAAGTAGTTTATGCTAAGTACTATATGCTAAGTAGTTTATTTTTCTTTAAATTGTAGAACATTTGAATATCATGTGTGCCAAGAAAAGAGAGATTCAAGGAGACAAATTCTCAACTACCTGCAGATTTGTAGCTAGAACGTGCGGAAGGCACAATTAATTTCTCATATTTGTATCTTCTTTCTAGATGCTATAAATAGAGAGAGAGGCCTATGGGCAAAGGGATGGAACTTTTTGGCAACCAGCTATTATACTTTGTGCATTGAGATTTCAAACTTTGTGTTGGAATGCTCTCATGTTCATTTTGTAAACTAGCTGTAATTGAATAAGAAGAAGGTGAATTTTTGTGGAATTTTTGTCTAAGAAGTCTCATTGTGCATCCCATGAGGATTTTATGGTAAACTTTTTGTTACTTAAAATCTAAATTTGGATTAATTTATTTTTCATTTGCTTAAACTGTGTCATTTCTAAAAGTGTTTATTTATTCTGTATGCGGATGCAATAAGCTCTGTGATCTACTTATTGTGAAGTACTTTTCCCTTTCCTCATTGTTGTTATAATTTTGTATCTTCCCATCTCTTATTTCTGCACTATTCCCAAAACACATCTGCTTACTTGCTATAAAATTTCCAAGTTATGGTTCATGAGCTTTGTGATTAAAGTAATACCCCCAAAGTAGTTAGAACAAATAAATATTTTACACTAGAGCTTCACCATTAAATTAAGGGGATTCATCCCATGATTGCCTAGGTTTGTGTATCTAACCGTGCATAAAATCTAGCCAACATTACTTATCACTCCAATAGGAAATCCTGGCTAGTCTTTGCTTCCTCTCATTAAACATGCATGCAATAAAATATAACAAACATACACCTCCACTTGAGACACCACTTATTGCTCCACTAAGGCTAGTTAAGAATTCCCTTGATTCCTCTATAAGAAAAAGCAAATCCTTATTCCTCCTTGACTAACATCACACTAATTTATCCATAAACAATGGTGTACCTCATCCCCATACATTCATGCATCCACACAAGCAAAATGATAGATATATAATTTCACATTGGCTCTAAAAGAGAAAAACAAAAACAATAAGCATAACCACAAGGAAGAGGTAGAGTAAGGTTTTTAACCACCACTATACATATATTTCATGATTTACATCTTATTCAATTTAATCCTTTTGTATTAAGAATAAGTTAATGATAAAGAATATTCATAAGCACCTACATTCTCACAAATGTGATGACAATAACTAACACCACATTAGCTCAAACCAATGTAACACAAAGTATAATAAATGACTTCATGAGGGAATAAGAAGAAAGGGATTGTCCCACAATGTACTTAGGTTATTTAGTTCACATGTCCCTTTTGTTAAATTTCTTCATTTAACATCATCAATTAAAAAATATTTGTGTACAAAACACATGCTTGTGTCTCTAAATTGTGAGTTTCCTTTTTATTGAAAACTATTGGTCGCCAAGGATACACTCCATTAAATTTCATCTTTGTCACAATAAATTATGCCATTTAAATCATTTCTATTTCATTTAAAGTTCACAAGAGTCACATAGCACTCATTATAAATAGGGAATTCACATTCCCAAAAGACATGTACCACATGGGAGAAATTCATTTAATTGTTATTAAATACTATAAGGTTGACCATCTATTATAAGAGGCAAGGAAAAGTTCCCTTTATGTTGATAAAACATCTTGTAAGGCACCATTTGATAGTGTTAGAAGACTCATGTTTTACATTCTTGATCATACCACATTGGTATACACAAACATGTATGTTCCCATTTCACATTACATAGGTCTCATTTCATTAAAACATTTACTCATAAAATGTATACCTCATTATTATTATTATTATTATTATTATTATTTGTGATTCCTTACCACATTCCAATTTTGTAATTCAATTATTAGTTAGGATTTAAGCTAGCAAGATACATGCTCCCACATGAAACATCCATCACGCTTATTGGTGACAAGGGGTTTAATGCCAAGTCAAAAAGCATATAATTTCAAGTTTCCTATCAACCCCTTCCACAACATCTTGTTACACACAAATCTATAGTTGGAGAAAATCAAAAGGTTTTACCCACATTTAACCTCTTAAAAGGTCTCGGATTGCGATGAGTTATATTTACCTCGCTTGACCTCACCATGAGATCAACATCAATGTTACCACACTAATCTCGTTCCAAAAAGCGTTGCACATTAAGATTATCTTTTTATTCATTAAAATAAGGGCGAGAACACTATGGATCTAATGCCCACTCCAATTTCATGCGGTATAAGACAAACAACCACTCACTTGTTATTCACAACATCTCTAACCCGCCATAAGGCCAAGCTAGACACATAAAACATACCCTACTCATAAGGACCTTAAACAATTAACGACATTTCACTATCGCAAGTCTAATTAACACTTTACATTTCCAAAATTATCACAAGGGAAAAAAATTACAATTGACATCGATACAGTTTCCGTAGCTCCAACCACAAATGACCACTAAAAAGGTCATAGGTTTTGTTTATTCAATTTGTTAGGTCTAAAATTACGACGAGGTCCACACTAGAATAACTATGATGTTATCATTTTGCAAAACCTTTTATAGTAAAACTAACAACAACACCCCCTTAAAGGTGCTTGTTAATGGCCGATAGGCATAAATAAAATTTATTATTTCAAAATATTAGATATAATTAATGAAATTATGAGTAATTTAAATTAAATTAAGAATTCATTGGTGTCGTTAATTTTGCTATCTTTTTTATCTTCGATCTCTTTAAAACTTCATTAATGCAATCCATCAAGGGGTTATGATTTTCTTATCTATGGGTTTTGTATGCTTTCCATCACTTTGATTAATTGAGTCATGAGTATGTTTGCTTTCTTGACCTTCTCTTCTTCTTCTCTAGGCCTCATAATATAAAAAGTAAATCTCACTCAAATGCCTATAAATGCATGCCTTACTAACCCAAGTTATACATTCCTCTTAAGTACATTTTTTATTAGGTTGTTTGTCTTTGAAATGAATTCCTCAATGGAAATAGCAATCTGCAACTCAGGTGCAATCATAATATATTAAACCTTGTATATTTCCATCATCCTATATAGATTAGATAACAATCATAACACACAAGTTATATGTTATGTTAACCTTTTAACCAAAATAGGATGAGTTTAATCTCTTACTTCCGATAGATATCATATCGTATTTAACTACTACTATTGTTATCATTATTTCATATAATTAACATTGCACTGATAATTTAATAGTAGTAAATTACAATTTACAACGAATTCATTTATTTTGTGAACTTCTTATACCTCTAACATGTAAATAATTTGAGAGGTAAAATATTAATTTATAATATGATGTTTTTATAAAAAAGGATCCGTTGGATTTGGAAAGAAGGGGTGAATATGGAACACTAGGGGTGATGACCCTTGATTGCCAGAGTTCGATCGATCATCAACTTCACCCTAATGGAGTTGTTGAAGCCTTAAACACTCACTGAACACAATTTTTCATCTATTATTACAATATTTTTTATCTCAAAATTATTTTAATTTGTCTCCTATTTTATTTATGGTAGATGTGGACTGGAGGCTTTTACAGAGTTGAAGCAATTCCATTTTCTCCATCTGCTGAATTTCAAGCAATGATGCAAACAATTTATTTTAACAGAGTTGTTAAAGAATACACACACATGAGCAACATCATATAACACATTTCCACAATCCTAAACCCGAAAAGTACACAACAAATGAATCCATCGCAAAATCTTACCCCGGTTGTAGGAGAATTTCAATTTTTGTAAAACCATGCACAAGATTACACAAATTAAATAATTCTTTTCTCTCAGGTTGATCTTAACAAACCAATCAAAACCAAGTGAAGACTGGAACATGTCACTAAGGGGAAGATTATTTTTACCATCCATATACAACGTCTGGTATATCTTGAGGAGACTCCACCTGTTGATGGATTATTTGGAATCTACTAAGGAAAAAGGGGCCTTCATAAATAACTTCAGCAAATAGGAATAGAACTTAAATGACATTTTCCTTTCTCAACAAAAATAATCCGGTTGTCCAAATGCGATTTCATTTAAAAAATAAAATATATAAAAAGGAGACTACCATGGAAAAAATGATAATAGTTATCAAAGAAAGTTCACTTTAGAAAGGTTTATTGGCCAATTAATATTCCAGTGGTTGTTTTGGAGGAGAGGAAGGTATCACGGTTGTCACAATATCATGATTTCATCAGTTTACTGAAATTTATTTTCCCATTTAGTTTTAACACTTGTCAAGAAGCCACTCTTTTCCATGCATGCGTAAAGAGGTCATTCACTTAAAACTCAATGCATAGGAAAAACAGGAACACCGAACCCAACTTATGAGGGGTTCATTATCAAGACAAACTATGGCAATGATTGCATTATGAACTCGACTTCATTAGCGATTTAGGATCCTCTATAAGCTCATTGAGTACCCAATGATTCACGACATCAAACTCACCACAAGAGTGGGGTTGTTTTGGTTCAGCTTCTTGTTATCCATAGCTAGACTAAGAATAGGAAACAAGATCTGGATGATTTGCAACCTCATTCGTTGCAGGAGATTAAGAGTTTAATTTCGGTACCATACAATTATCCAAAGTACAAGAAAATACCATGGCAACCAAATACTAATTCTTTTGATGCAATAGAACTATAAAATGCCACGTCTGATTTACAACTCCATATTGTTTATAATACAAACATATGATAAACTAAGTTTTATTCTTTCAATTCATCTTTAACATATATAATTACTCAAATATAATACATATCTTATTTTATCAAATTTACACATCTACGGGCTATAACAAATTAAAACTCAGATTTCAACAATCATTTGAATCCCACCGTACAACTTGCAACATGTCAGATTATGTAAACATGGTCAACGAAGACGCTCAAATGGACCCACCCCTCCTATCTAACACACTATCAAAACTCGCAACATCAATTCATAGTTAGAACAAGATAACACACTATTTACTTTCCATAATTTTCAAACACTCATTATTTTTACACAATGTAACGCCCACAATTTTGACACACAAAAACATCAACAATAAGACCAGAATAATTTTTTTGACTTACATTGTTATATACACGACACCACATGAGATCACTAAGGATAACACACAACACATGAGACATTTGCACAACCATGAACCCACATAGATAACATGAAAACACATGATGCACATCAAATCCACTTTCCCCAAATGACAAAGTACACACAACAATCCAAAAACAATATACACTTACAATTAGGCACCTTCCACAACACATCATTTTCATGGTTACATATTTATTACAGTCTTATTTTCATCATTTGAATTTAATTATTTGTAGAACACTTAACATGTATACCTTCCTTCCTCTTAAAACTAGGTTGCATTTTTCTTTATTGCATTTAACATTTTACCTATGATGGTTCCATTTAAAATCTAACTTTTAATAAGTACACTTAAATTTGGTTCATTCTCCATTATAATAATTTCCATAACTCAATTGTTAGTTCTATGCATTTTAAACACATATAAATACCCTGATGTTGGATCTTATGCCAAGGGTTTATTCTGAAATAAGTTTACTTGAAGTTTAGTTTTACCTTCATTACACAAGCGGAACTATCATGAAGTTGGGAAAGTAATCTTAATATTTAAAGGAGATTAGGGTCCAAGTTCCCTTTCCATGTAATCTTCCATCCATTAGGCATGTCTAATTCTTTTTATGAAGTTTTTATCATTCAATACTTGGTTTGAGTCTTTGTTAATTTTGGATCGGAAGGAGGTAGAGTACTTTGTAGAGCAAGTAGAGCGAGTTCATATCAGCTTGCAGACATCCACCACCTTCAGGAAAGTATGTAGGATTCCCCCATTCATGGGGTGGAGCTTCAAAAGAATGGGAAAATCACAAGGATCAGCCCGTCGGTTCTAAAGGCCCCATACCCAATAAGATATCCGGCTAATTTGGAGCCAAAATCAAAGTTGTAACTAGTCATGCTCATTTCAAAGCATAAGGAAGATATTCAATGTGCCGAGGTCAACTATAATACCTCCAACCAAATGCAAATCAACTTGAGGAGGTATACATTCTTTTCTCAACTGATATTTTGAATAATGGGAAAGGAAAATGGTTGCAAGATAATTTTCCACTCTCATTAAAGACCATGTTTATTGTCAAATTAATTACATGGTCAAATTTTGTAAGGAAAGGGGGCTATTTCTCCCAGCCAATTGTTGGTTTTGTTTAGCTTCCTTTTCCTTTGGTTAGAGTAGGTTAGTGTAGGTTTGTTTATTACAAAACAAGTGCTTGTGCACACTCTGCATGTTTCCTCTTGGAACATGTATGATTTTCATGTTTGTACATAGTTTTTGGGCCCTTTATTGGTGTGTAGTCCAGTTCAGATCAATTTCCATGGTGAAAATAAGAATGTTTTGGGGAATTTTCAAGATTCATTCAAAGCTTCAAGAGATCAACTTCAAATTGGTGATGAGTTATGCAAGTTCAGGGACAAAAAGAATGTTTGAGATTAGTTTCCTTCAAAGTTATACTTGACTCCATGCCCAATGAATGCTTCAATGCTACCGGTCTTCATCATCTAGTAGGTAGATGTCCCCCAAGAGGTCACCAAAATGTTGTCAAATAAACACTCATGTTTATTTGGACAACTTGATTCAAAAATGAGGGATTTTCTCATCTTCCTCTTTTTTTTCCCCTTCTTCATCTTCCTCTTTTCTCATCTTCCACTTTTTCCGTACGTCCTATTTTCCTGCGGCTTCCTTATTTTCCATGGGTCTTAGTTTCCCGCGTGTTCCTCTTTTTCCACGGATCTGCTTTTATGTGGGTTCCTCTTTTCCGCAAATCCTTGTTTTCCACAGGTTCCTCTTTTCGTAGATCCTGTTTTCCTCATGTTCCTCTTTTTTCCGTGGATTCTGTTTTCTACATGTTCCTCTTTTTCCACAAATCTCTTTTTGTCTCTGTGGGTTCCTATTTTTCCATGGATCTATGTTTTCTGTGGATTCCTTTTTTTTTGCGAGATCTTTGTTTTCCACATGTTCCTTCTTTTATGTAGGTCTCAACAATATGTGGGTTCTTAAAATTTCCCGATCAAAAGACTGGAGGCTCCATAGTCCAATGGGAAGCTAACACATTAACAGGGGTGACCCGGAGGTTAAGTTTGATGGCCCCCTAGCCGTCGATTATGTGGATGACATGGTGATCTTTAAATGCTCATAAATTTTGATCCAAGGCACCAAATAAGATAAAATTTATATCGTTGGAAAGGTATTGAAGAGTACTACATGATGGAAGTAGATTTGGGTCACAAAAATGTACTTTACTAATCCATAATTTAAAAACTATCCCATGGTAGCTTTTGGGTATGGGATCTGTAAAAATTACGATGCCTATGTTGGGTCTATAAAATTGAATTTTGATTGGTCCTGGGTGGTTGAAGAAGTGGTTGGGCTCCTTAATTTCGAATTTCCTCTCTCTCCTCTTCTTCTTCTTCTTCTATATATGCAACTCATTTTTATTATAATGTATCCTTCTCCATTTTTGCAAAGGCACCATGCCAAAATGGTGTCCCAAACAAATTTGAGTTGCAAACCTGTGTTTTGGAACTTGCAATGCTCTCAATGCCTCCCAAATGGATGTAATAAACTATGTATACTCTGGAGCAATTAAATTTGGACATTTTGGCTCTTCTATGCCCTTTTCTTACATTTGGTTGTCTCTCTTACCTCTCCGTTCTCTCATTTTATGTTGTGTATGAGTTATACTTGTAATTTTTTCTTTTCCTAGTATTTGTAATGTGTGGAATGAGTTGATTTATTTTTTTGGGTTTGTGTCACACTTGTATTCCCTCTCCTTCCTTCATTTCCTTCTCATTTCTCCCTCATAGAGATTGATCCCCCTTTTCTTGGTGTTATCACCTCTTTCATAGCTTAGGATTTCATTTCCATGCATCTTTCTCTCTCCATGGTCCATATGAATGCTTAGATTAGGCTTAGATAGTTTTACTTTCAGTTGTAGGAGTAATTTTAGCATTAGGATAGGTAGAGGAACCAACCTTCTCTAGAGGTTTGTCTCGATTTGCAGGTCCCACACTTGGAGACAATCCCATGTTGGCCCAAAATTATGATCTTCCATAATCATATCGGTGCAATTTTGAGTGACAAAAACATGATCATGTGATTCCAAAATAATTTCCACTCCAAGGTTATTATAATCAAACTTATCATCAACATCTACCATCTCTTCATATGAATCAAAATGATGTTCAACAATGGAGATATTAACACCAAGGTCTCAACATATGAAAGATTCACAAACCTCAATTCCAAATTAAATTCATGAGTGATTGTTAATGGATTCTCATCTCTTAAGTAATAATTCAAATCACCATTGAATGCATCACAATGTATGATGAGTACATAAGCTTCACTTAGTTTTAAATACATGTGGAATCTATTCCATGCTTCCATAAACCTAATGTTATACATTCTAACACTTTCATTCTTCCCTTTTATCACATTATAGAAATAATGCCTAAGAGAATAGGAATTCATCTTATTACAATATTGCTTGGTGAAGAGACATTGCAGCTTTATCCCTAGAAATAACAATTTTATCGGAAAATCATGAAACCATCCACCGAGCATCATCACTAAAAATTTAATGAAAATAATAACCATAATACCTTCATTGTTAATCTAAAAATATTCGATCAAGTTAATAAATTATTTTAAATGTCTCTCTTTATTAAGTGTGCTACTTTTATTAAACTTGCAAATAAATTCCCTAATAGATTTAGGGAAACAGGCTAAAAAATCATAAAAGCAATCTCTATTAATAGGTCGATATATTTGATCAATAAATGATTTTATGAAAATTCCTATTTGGAGCACAAAGGAAACCCATGGAAACACTAAAATACTACTCTGAATAATCTGAACTCACAAATCAAATACACCAACTAAACAAGCACAAGTGTTACCTCAACCACTAGCAAACTAAGTAAAATAAGCCAAACAAGAGATATGTATTATGTGAACACTCATCTACTATAACCAAGAAATTTGAAATCCACTAATTTAATCCAACACAAAGCTCTAGGATCAAACCACGAGAAATATTTTTCAAAAATGTAATATTGAAAATTTTGAATCCTTTTTCCACAATTCAAAACATAAACAAATGGCATCAAATGTTTCAAAACCAAAGAAAATACTGAAGCATATTGGTCTAAAAGTCAACAAGGAATTGTCACTTTAAAATGAATAACAAGATCTAAGCTCTTTATTTAAAATGAATTTGAATGCCTAAAACTAAAAGAGGTTACAAATATAAAAACAAAAAGGGATGTAGGTAATGGTAAGTTCAAACACAAACAAAATTGGAGCATCTCCAACAATGGCAACAAATTGTTGGCTCTCAAATATGTTTCAATGTGTAGATGAGTGAATAGAATGGGATAAGTTGATGTATATATGTAGTTATTCACCAATCAAGGGCATTTTCAAGGAAACAAATGAGAGGGTGGTTAACCTCTTACTCTTTATACTTGTGGAACCCGGGGAGAGACCCAATAACAACCAAAAATGTTACAAAATACATAAAGTATGCATGTATTAGTTCAATAGACCCAGATAAGCAACCTAATCACTATGATTTTCTACCCAATTTTATGTCACTAGCAGGAAGAATCATAAGACTACTTAAGACTAGGAAAAGTTTACAAAAAAATATATCAATACAACAAATATGAATCCAAAGTTATAATAAAGAGGCCTCTAAAAGTATGTAGGATGATAGATATGTCTCTGGGGGCATGTAGAAAAAGATTTAATTAGAATAAACGAGGGGATTGATCATTCCAACTTCACATATAGCCTTGTCCATTGGGTCAAATTTACAAAGCTTGAGATGGAGTAAGAGATAACATAAGAGTTGCATCAATATACATAATTACTATAACTCCACATACATCTTATAACCATATAACCACATACACTAATATTTAATAAGTCATCGACTATTATAATCTAGAATATAAAATATAGCCTCGATACAATTAAATGAGTGTAAATGAAACCATAATTTCACAAAGATTTTATAACTAAATACTTTGGTGATTATAAAATAGACCTCTGCACCTAATTACCAAATCAAGATTTACTTGAGTGAATACACTTCAAACTGAAATGATATTTTCCTTTTCAATCCACTATCTCACCTATGACTCAATTAAACATAAAATTATACTCTCCCATATTTGAATTACAAAATATTTAATAATTCAAAACTTAAAACACCTAAACAAAATTGAATGGACACCTAAATAATAAACTACCAAAGGGATCGGAGACCCGACAAAAATGGCCAAGTTGGAATATGGTTTGATGAAGAAAATGTTTCATCCATTTATGCATTTGAGAGAACATTCCAAAATGGAATTGGAGGAACTCCAGCTATAGATAATCAATGAGAGAGAGAGAAAAATGGTCATGCATAGATTTATCATGGATCATATGACATTTGGAAACCAATCATGAGCTTTCCTCAATTTCATTCCTCGATCGACATGCCCCTATCAAGTGATCTCCCCATAATGGTGTGGAAGAGGCATACCCTTTTGGGATGATGCCTCAAATAAAATTATAAGAGATATTTATCCTACTTTAAGGATACATAATTAAGTACAACCTATATCAATCTATCCAGGCTCTTTGATCAACACATATTGCCTAAGAAGTACCTAAGATAACCTACCCACGTACGAAGTGAGAAAGCTAGAGAAGAGAATGACGGATGATGGTGGAAGTATAAACTATTGTCAAAACTATGTCATGAAAAATCACAAATATTTACACCATTCTCTTTGAAACTAAGACCAATGTGTTGCTCTTTGAAAGACCATTCCAACAATACCAGTCTCATGTCATATGTAGCTCTTTGTAAAAACATATGACTAAAAACCCATACCATTATTTGTCACCATTACTCAAGCTTATGACATTCTCGTGCTCTATTTTCACATAGCATGAATGTCAAATTTAAAATCATATGGAATATAGTGTAGTGAATCTAAGAAAACATTGATTACTACCACGTTTTTTCCTACACATGTTTCCCATCAGCACTTCGGCATCGTTTATAGTAGGGATGCGGGAAGAGAATCTTCAAAAGAGTGTCAAGCACTAATGAGCATCACTTGTCCCTTTGTATTCCATGAATTGAGCATATGTCTTCTCACAAGATAGAGGAGAGACAAACTTTGAGAGGATTTCATTGTGTCATGCATGACACATGTCTTCTAGGCCACTTGTCATTTATTAGGGCTCTGTAAAATGCAAAACTTTAACCAAGGCCTTTGAGAAGTCTTGTTTTTCTATCTTCTCCATGTGTCCTTTGTGACACATGTGCTTAATAGAGACTCTACAATGTTTGGGGGATGGGGAAAAACTTGAGGCCTACAGGGAGTCTCAAGCGTCAATGGGTGACACTTGTTGTTTTTTCCATCTAATGCACCGAAGAAGACCATGTCAAAGGTATGGAGATATCATTTGTCATCATGTGTACTTGTTTCACTCAATTAATATTGCCAACTTTATTTAGTGATTAATCAAAGTAATTTGAACATCTCAAGGGAAAAGACACTCAAAACTCCAAGTTTCTTCCTGATTTAACTTGTATGCACTTAGAGCAAAAAAAGGAAAGCAACTTGGAAGAATTTTTAAAATAATGGTGCCTCAAAATGCATGAAATAACATCATTAAAAGCCTTCAAGCTCCAAAGTTTTGACCACAAGGCCCCAAAATGATGTGGAACAATTTTGGGTGCTAACAGGGGTTAAGGTTTTTTTGGGAGGTGTAGTATTTTCCCACGACTTCTTTTGGTGTTCAGCCTCTCAATTGTTCTCCTTTGGATGGCCAAGCTACTACATCATTTCCATTGGCTGCCTCATCTATAACATTCTATGAATCTGTTTGAAGTCCTCAAACTATCCTATGAGATGGCATCGTCACTTCATGATGTTATCCTCATAAGGGTGTTGCTCAATGCCTAATTAACAAGAGGAATAGTGTAATCTTTCAAGGCAAAACCAACAACAATTGTGGCGAGATTTAAGTCAAAAGGAGGATGATCAATTTTTACTTCACTATTTTCTCCAATTTCATTTTTATTTTCATTATCCTCTTCTTTCACGTTTTTCTTGAAATACTTACATGTCACACTCTACACTTGGGGTTTTGTACCACAAGAATGGCATTTTCCATTTATAAATCACTTTTTTCCTAGTTTAAGTGTGAATTGTTTATAATAGAGGACTATAAAATGCATAATTTTGTGTGTGGGGAGGATTTTAAGTGTAGGGTAGATGATGCAGAGAACCTTGCAATTCTCCTTATACAACACCAAATTTATCAACAAACACAAAGTTAGAATGATCAACTTGCCAAAATGCACCAAAACCCACAAAACTGTCCGAAATTTCTTATTTATATCAGAAAAAATTGTCATGAATAAATTTTTATATGGTTGTAAAATAGAAATATCATTATAACCCCACTTAGAAAATGTTTTAATTATTCTACCCTCCAAATTTCAGAACCTATATCCTCAAAACACATTATGCATACTCGGTTTACTGCATTTGAGCCGATTTTGTGTTCTTATAACGGAGTTAAGTCCAGTATTAATCACAACTCCAGATATATATAAAATAAAATAAAATGATAAATAACCCATTTGAAAAAGGTCATCATCCTTCTACTCTCCAAATTTCATATCATTTGAAGATGGTAATAAAAATTTATCATGACTTTACCGGATCAACTGTTTAAAGGGTTTTAAAGACATACACTTGGTTATGACTTTCCTTTCTTCAACATATCTTCTTCTTTCTTCAATACAAGCCTTTATAATGTATGTACCTTCATTTTTACATGTATACACCATTCCAAAAGCCCTAGACATCATAAATAATTCAAATATTCACAAACAATAATGTGATCCACACACACAAATACTCAAATATGCATCCAAACACAATTTTAAACAAAAATGAAGATTTTATTAGATACAATCATGAAATTTGCATAGCTTCAAGAGTCAGGTTGGCTCAATTATAGAGTTCTTCTCCCTCTCTACTTCCTCCACCAAATTTTTAACAACCTCTAATCCCCTTTTCCATTCGAATACATTTGTCTTTTATGAGAAGAGTAGGTAGTTAGATTGAGAAACCAACTAACCTAACCATGCTTAGCCCAACCAAGTAAGATATAAGATCTAGTTAAGACATGGATTAGGTATACACAAATTTGATGTCTCTCATACATCATTTATTCCACTTAAAATAACAACTAAACCTACTAACATGACTCAAATACCATTTAAATATTCAAATGAGCCATTTTGGAGGAAAACTCCATATGAGCTCTTATTACAAATTCATGGGTCCAAATAGACTAAAATACCTTATAAACATCCTAAGACACCCTACTAAGCCTATTCAAGCCAAAAATTGAATATATACAAGATGTTCTTTGCATCATACTCCCCATGTGGAGAAAATGATGCTACATACCAAAAGGCCTCTTTCTTCCTTCTTTTCCAATTATGCTCCACTTGTAAAATTCTCTTCTTTATTACTGCATTTTCTTCATCTTTATCAGATTCATGCTTATTTTTCTCTTCCTCATATGTATTTATCATCTTCATCATTGCTTGATCTTCAAAAATGATGTCTTCATGTCTTTTTCTCTTCATTTGAGCTCTTTCTAGAGTTGCCTTCTCAATGTTCTTCACCTCTTCTTCTAGTGTACCTACAATCAAACATGAACACAAAACCTTAGATGTAAAAAAGATACTTTTGTGTCTCTTCACCTGCTTCCTCTTCACTTTCTCTTTCATTTTCAGTCTCTTCCTTCATTTTCTCAACTTTCTCTTCCTCACACTTCATTCCTTCACCATTCAAAGCACTTTCTAGTGCTTGTATTTCAGCCTCTAACCGCTCTTTGCTCACATACACAAACTGAAATTCATATTTCACACATTCTTGATCAATTTTCTCTTAACAAATGTATTCTTCATCATTTTTCTGATTTCTTATTTTTCTTTATTGTTTTCCTTATTTTCCATCATTCCATCATTCTTAGCTTTCTTTTTCCTCTCTTATCCTCTTCCTCAGCTGCATTTTTTTGGGTTGAAAAAATTTCCTAAGTATTGAGAAGGCATGCAAAGGGGGTGTGTAGGCATGCACATGTGTCAGTTGAAGAATGGCACGCCTAGGAAGAGAGCGCAAAGGACTTAGCCGATTTTGCATGGCACATGTTAAAAATAGGAAAAGTGGTTTGAGTGTAGCCCAAGTAAATAAAAGTGCAAGAATACTTCATGGATAAGTAAGATGTATTTTGGGACTAATAATAAGATGAAAGTAGAGTTTATTTATAGATTAATATATTATTGGCCATTTTGTAAAAGCATGTGGTTGTAGGCGCATGGATATTTTGAGCATGCAATATATTTTGGAGATGCATGGGTGGTGAATGGCAAGTCCCCACCCCTATATATATTAGTTGTATTGCCTTTGTTTAGGTAGCCCATGTGTATTGTATTGTTATTCTGCTTTCTGTCTTAGTGCACATAACTCTTGGAGAGTGATATTATTATGTATTCAATTTATGTTACTTGATGTACTAATGCAATGAATAATTGTGGATGGGTTCTAGTAATTGATGTATTTGATCATGGTACTTGTATGGCGAATCGACCCTAATCCTTATATGATCTGTTATGCTTCCTTATTATGTGTGTTTCCTATTTGAGCTCATGGATCTGATGTTTGTACTAGAATGTATGCTTTAATAATGGTTGATATGAACATGCATGTTAACATCTTACAAGATTTCATAAATGAGGGACCTGGTAGCTTCATGCACTTTGGGTGAGCATTCAGATCTTTTTGGATGAAGTGTCAGTTCACCTAGGTAACCAAGTGGAAATAAATAAGACTACATTTTGGTTCCATTTTTGAGACATCTTTTCAAATTGTATTCTATATGTTGTATTCGGATGGCATATCGATTCACTCTTGCGAGCATTGAAATTTGGGTAGATGACGGACAACATTAGTTTGTGTGGAGATATAAAGACTGAAATGATTTAAATGTGTGTAAATGGGTGGAAGAACATATTTATTATGAGATATATGAGAATTTTTCATCCTTTTCCTATAGAGTTGTATGAGTGGTTGTCAACATATGCATCAAATAAAAGTTGGAGTTATAGATCAAGGATTTGGATACATGAGGATTACCATAATTTGTTTGATGCAGATGAAGCTTAGATGTGTGTTATAGATCATTGGTGGGCTGGTGTTATGCACAATTATACTTTAGAGTACTTCATTTCTACATATTCTTGGCCATAAGGTGTTGATTTTGAATTTTTTTGTGAGCCTAGAGGGTCATATATATGCGTTATTCCTTTTGCAATTAAGATCTTGATAAGTACTACTAAGTTTGTAGAAATTACCTATGGCTAGCTAAATATACCACATTTTGCAGAGCAAGAGTAAGTGTGGTGAAGGATGGCGGACATGGCGATAAAAAGGTAAAGAGGGGAAAGGTGGATCAAGTATAATGAAATGTGGGAGAGGGAATTGGAAAAGTAGCACAAAGCTCAAGAGTTTTTGGAGTTATAGAGGATGATGTCTCGCGAAGGATTTGAAGCTCATGTGGAAGATGTGGACTCAGAGCATCAATATATCCCCCACTTAGGAAAGCGTAGTATAGAATCCCCTTCAGATTTTGATGAGATCGCATCATATGATGAAAGATTGAGTATTGCAGTGCACATTTGATCCCACCTGTGACCTAGCCCTTGCGCTTGGTGTTCCAGTTCTAGAAGTAGTCATTGAGAAGTAGGTGAGTGTAGGTAATCTAGTAGCTACATGTAGATATAATTTTCCTTTGAATACAGAAGTGCATCAGACAACACATATACCTATGGCAACACATATATCATCTTTGTTTGGGGGTCCGATTGGAGGAATATTTTTGGCGCATCATCAAGACAAAGTGTGGGCGCGTATAACATTGGGAATATGTCTGGAAGTACTACAACTTCGCAGACCATGGGAGTTCAATTTAGCACTACTTTTGGGACTCAAGGAAGTACATCCACTGGTTTGTTTCCTACTATAACAGGAGGATTAGGGGGATCGAGATCAAGTGGATCAGGTGGTTCTAGTGGTGGAGGAAATATTGGTGGGGGTTTTGGTTCTAGATCTGGTGGACAAGGTCCACACCCTCATTAGCCACATCAAGTTTACTATGATATGTCTCTTCACTTTCCAGAGTATAGGGGTATTGAAGATGCAACAGAGCATGTACACAATTTTGAGTGTTATGGCGTGTTAAGGGGATCACACCCTCGGATAGAAAAGTGAGTATGTTTCTACTACTACTCTTCAAGGGCACATAAATAGTTGGTATAGAAAGTATGACCCGCATCAAACTGCAGTAGATTTTAATGCTTTCACATTGCATTTCTAGCTGAGTTCCATATTCCATAATTTAAGAAAAGAATTATTAGTGCGCTTAATGACACTAAGTAGCATTTATCGAAAGTGTTCAGGAATATGACATGCATTTTAAAATGTTGTTGTGAAATTTTTCTTATGACATACATCCTATTCAGCATGCACAGTGGTTTATTTGTGGATTTTTTACTCCGTTCAAAAGGGATAAATCTCATAAGACCTTTGTAGATCTACGTGACGCTAGGAAGCAGCGGCTCTGCACGCTGAGGTGGTTGGAAGTATGGATAATAGAGTATGTTCTTAGAATAACATATTACAGTGATGGAAAATAGCTGGAGAAGCTCTCTACTAATTCAACTCATGAGACGCGTAATGAGATATGGTGTACATGAGTTGCAAGGTTGAAGGACATACGTCATTTCTTAGAAGCACATATTACAGCAATGGAAAAATAGTTAGAGAATCTCTCTACTAATTCATCTCATGAGATGTGCAGTGGGATATGGTATACAAAAATTACAAGGTTAAAGGACATACTAAGGATAACTTCCCTTGCAAGTTGGTACGTGCCATGTTGTTGGATTGTGAGATTTTTCATTTGGACCATGATGCAAGTAGATGTCCCCTCTTACAGTGTGCAATCCAGGAAGAATGTGTATATGTATTGTAAGATTTTAAAAACCCATACTCATGACATCGTTGATAGCAGATTGATTGATCATATCCATGAACCCATTGAGATTGGTGTATGCCAGACTAGTGTAGCAGGTGGATCTAAAGAACAAGGAGAGAAACATAATGAAGGGCGCAATAATGGGGATAATAGAAAAGGGGTTTTTGTGGAGGATATAGAGGTCGAGGTCGTGATGGTGGATGAGGAGGATTCCCTAGAGGATCTTGTTATACTTATGGATATCCTTATCATTATCAACGCGAATGCCCTCGAATCTAGTTTTCTCATGGTGTGGTAAACAACACAAGTATGAAGAATGTTTGGACTTATATGAGCACATGAGAAAACAACATAATAAAGACAATGGAATAGGAATGATAAAGGTACAACATGTAGTCCCGAGTTACAACCTTTTTAGTTACTACACGCATTAAGGCTGCACATGCACATGAACCTCCAATGTATAAGCCGACTATAACCAAGCAAGAAGTGATAACTGCAAAGTATCTTGATGTTGTACATTAGAAAGAGGTTTACCAAGAAATTATGGATGTTATTAGGGATCTATAAGGAAAGATTCAAATCCTAAAGGAGTAGGAACACGTAATGGATCGAGAAAAGAAGGTTGAACTCCCAAAAAGGATGTAGATGACTTGAAGGAGGTGCATGTTGAATTTTTCACCAAGAGAATGTCATCTCTTTGTTAGGAGAATGGTTGGGGAAAATATATTGCGCACGAGGTAGTGAGCACAAGATGGAGATACTCCATGCAAATCTGTCCCCACATAATCATGAATATGATAAGGAGATTACACTAAATGTAGTCATAGATGGATGGCTTATGAGCAACATTTTGATAGATACAGGTGTAGAAGTTAATGTAATCATGTTGGATGCATGGAATATATGAGAATACCATCATTACAACCTTCTTCAAATGTTATGTATATGGAAAACAATACTAGGGAAAATCCCATTCGAGTACTAAAGGATGTAACCATTATAATTCGTGGGAGCCAAGTTTACTTTGGGAATTCGAGGTATTGGAGCTTGTTGAAGCGAGATAGCTTCCTAACACTACTTGGGTGACCTTGGTGTTATGTGAATAATGTATATTTACACTTCAATAAAGGGTTCATTAGATTTGAGAACAAGGAAGAACATGTTATTATACCTTTGAAAGATACAAATTTTTCTTTATATGTTGATTCTTCGAGTAAAGAGGACATGAACATGATATATGTGTGCATAATCGAGAGACCCCAAGGTAACTGATCCATATAAGGAAGGAGTGATATAATGGGATATTGCTCAATCAGTTAGTGATACCACAAGTATTTCTTGTGATAACTGGGTGTGTGGTACATATGAAGTAGTTGGGAGAAAGTTCAAGAACACAATTACTTGCATGATTAGGCCGCACATGGTTAGGTGCTTGAGTTATAGCCATGTACCTCAATACCCTAGTGAAGGGAACCTTGATGTATTTCTACAAAAGGGAAGCCCAATGGAAGAATGAGGAGAAAGAAGAAATATGCTATTATATACTCTATGTGGGAAAATAGTACACGGGTGGAAAACATACAAAAAAACCTGTTGGAATGGTGAGAAGTGAGAATTTCCCTTTCTACTAGGTTCCTAAGGAGTAATCTACCTTCTCAAATATTTGAGTTTCATGGGAAGTCCCCGCTTCTTCACACCACATTTAGAATTTTGTGATAATTGGATGGAGGGTCAAGAGGCCTTGTTGTCATCACTCTAGGTACATAAGTTCTACTCCACCTTAATTGGTTGCATGTGCACATGGTATGTCCATGTAGAGCTAACAAGAGTAATAACTAATTGGCAAGAGATGACCTAAGGTATGATTCATAATTTTGATTATTTTTCTACTAAGCCTTTGGTCAATGAAACAATACATATTATTAAGCACCTTACTTTGGGAGATAGCATGAAAGTTGAGGAAATGCTATTATAAATGTTTGGAGAGATATATTTAGAGGCACGCCTTGACCTTTAAGAGACTGAGGAAGAAGAGATGATTTGTGCCTTGGAAGAAAATGAAAAGGGTAAATTGGTGTATATGATGATTGATGATGATGACAATGATGATGATGAGGGTAATAACACGGACGTTAACCACACTAAAGGTATATATGAATTGATGGACATACTAGATGTGGAGGCACACACACATCATGAGCCTATGAAAACAAAGAAGGTTAACATTGGAACATATACATAGCCCAAAGAGTTCATTATTGGTGATTACTTGGTCGTAGCCGGAGGTGGATAAAATTATTGAACTCTTACGTGAATTCCAGGACTTATTCCTGTGAGGATATCATGAGTTAAAAAAAGTACACCATTCTTTAGGGGAGATGAAAATCAAGCTTAAAGAGGGTGTGTTCCCTGTTAGGAAGAGACCTTACAGAATGAATCCTAATCACAAGTGTAAAGATAAATGAAGAAATTGATAAAATGCTCAAGTCTGGTGTAATTGAGCATATTGAAGAATTTGAATGGGTTAGCCCCATGGTTATTAGTTTTAAAAAATATGAGAGGATAAGAATTTGTGTGGACTACAGATAATTAAATGCTTCATGTGTTATTAATCCCTTCCCTACTCTTTTCACATAAGATATTCTTGAAGGAGTTTCTAGGTGTGAGATATATTCTTTTACAAACAGGATTTTAGGATATCATGAAGTGTGTATTGCGAAGGAGCATCAAGATAAGATCAATTTCACCACTAAGTGGGGAAGTGTTACATACACAGTGATGCCCTTTGGATTGAAGAATGTGTCGGCATTGTTCTCGTGCATTGTAGTGCAGGATTTTAAGGATTTCATTCATAATTTTTACAGGTGTATCTGGATGATTGGACAATTTATGGATTAGTTAAGGACCATTATGAGAATATAATTCTTATGTTTGAGAGGTTCTCGACAACTAAGCACCTCCCTTAACATTAATAAGTGCATCTTTGCAACACCTTTTGACACTTTACTTGGGCATATAATTTGCAAGGAAGGGTTGTTGGTGGACCCAACCAAGGTCACTATGATCTTGGGTTTAGAAGAACCTAATAATCAAAGTGAAGTGCATGGATTTCTTGGACATACAAGGTATTATAGGAAATTCATTAAGAGTTATCCAAATATTTCCACACCCTTAGATGAACTATTGAAAACCAAAGGGAACTTCTATTGGGGTGACGTGCAACAACAAGAGGTGTTTGAAACACTATAGGAAATGCTAACCACTTTACTTATTTTGTGCTTTCCTTTGTGGGACAAACCCTTTCATGTTTATATTGATACTTCAGGATGGAAATTTGTGTAGTATTGGCGTAACCGGAGAAGGAATTGTAGACCACCCCATTCACTTTACAAGCAAGAAGTTGACACCTATGAAGCAAAGATATACAACTACTGAGCGCGAGGATTTTTCCATGATCTATGCTCTACACAAATTTAGAAAATACTTATTAGAAACACCATTTATCTTCTTTATAGATTATATGGCACTTAATTATTTTTTCAACAAGCCTGTTTTGCAAGGGCGCATTTGTAGGTGGATATTACTATTTGAGGATTTTGAGTTTACCATTGTAAAACCAGGAAAAATTATTTCGGGCCTAATCATTTATCAAGGATACATTTCGGTGAGGACATACAGAGCAATCGAGGAAATAATGCTTGATGCACAATTTTTTAGATTAAACCATACACACACATATTTAGAGGATATTGCAGTATTTTTATGCACTAGACAAGTGTAGGAGGGAATGAAGACATTAGAGAATAAACAACTTACAATACACACACCGCCTTACCAGGTTGATAGGCAAAGATTTGTATAAACTAGGCCATGATGAAATTTTACGTTGGTGTGTTTTAGAGCATGAGTGTGAGGCTATTATGGAAGAAGATCATGGTGGAATTACAGGAGGTCATTATGCGGGGATGCCACGACGCGTAAGATTATAATGGTGGGAAAATTTGTACAAGGATATTAAATAATATGTCAAGGCATGTGACCATTTTCAACACCTTGGGAATCTTGGAACTAGAGATGAGATGCCTTTGAGGCCTATTGCAAGTGTTGAACCTTTTGAGAAATGGGCTATTGACTTTGTAGGTCTTATTTCACCACCCGTGCGTAGGAATGGCACACATTATATTATAACTTGTACAGACTATCTGACAAGGTGGGAAGAAGAAAATCCTACAAAGGATTGCACAACAACTACAAAAACAAGATGTATATGGGAAAATATTATCAACAGGTATGGATGTCCTTTGAGCCTAAATAGTGATAGGGGTAATCATTTTCTTAATGAGTCGATTATAATTTTGTTGGCGAGCTTATGGTGGCACACCATAATACTACTCCTTATCACCCACATGCTAATGGTATGCTGTTGAATCTTTCAACAATATTTTGGGACAAAAACGATGAAAATTTATGATGTTGGAAGAAAATAATGGGATGATAAAGTATTTGTTTTATTTTGGGCATATAGGACCAAATACAAGAGGTTGAATAAGGCCACACCCTTCTAGTTGGTGTTTGGTGAAAATTCTAATTTGCATGTTGAATTTATGTTTCCATCCTTGTGTATTACGTGTGCGGAGGACTAGGTGATGAGCAAGATGTTGAGGAGCTTATTTAAAACTGATGTAGTTAGATGAGAGGCGTGTTATTTCCTAATGGATCCGAAGACAAAAAAAATGTGAGGCACAAGGCCTGTCATGATAGGCACATAAGGAACAAAAAATTTAAGGTGGGAAAGATGGTTCTTCTGTATGATTATAAGTTTTCAAACCACCCGGGAAATTGAAGGTGCATTGGTTCGACCTTTTGTAGTAAGAAAATATACTTAAGTCGGAACTTGTCGCTTAAAGGAGTTGGATGGTACCTTATTGCCTAGTTACTTTAATGTGAGTAGGCTGAAGCCCTACTATAAATAAGTCTTCTTGGTGCTTGTAATAAGACAAGTATTGCTAATTATATTAGATTTCCCTTTTATGTGTTTCCTTTCACTATTTCTATTCTTTGTCAATTTAGTTCAATATTTTGTTGTAATAAGCTCATTTGTGCGCCTAAGCTTAATAATGTTTTTGAATTGATACACAAAGGATTGAGCATACTTTTAGTGTGGGGTGGAGTAGATACAAGAAAAATGGATTTATCCGAAAGTTAAAGTGCAATGTAGTCTTATTTTTTCACTCAAACCCTAGATGCATTGGCACATCACTCGAAAGATTTGAGAACTCACCAAGGCCGCAAAGGTACCACATCCCTCTTTGTTATTGTCTTACTGGGTGATAACATGCATGTATATAATAACCATATTCAAAGTGCATATTCCATTCTAACAATTAGATCTATGAACTCAATTTAGAAACACACAAAATAAGTAACATACGTAACACACAAGGATTAATACCAAATTCACCATATAATAACCATAAGTAGAGACATCAATAATCAATATCCACCCATAATTATCCATTTTATTAAATCATGATAAATAAATAGCTTAATACATACATAATACCATCACAAATTCATGCACGTAAAATCATACCAATAACATAACTCTTTACAATCCAACGATAATGATAATCCTCTCTAATTTGTACAAATCAATACATATATATAGAGGGGTGGGGACTTTCCCTTCACCACCCATGCACTCTCAAAATAGGTTACATGCCAAATATAGCCATGCGTCATTTACAAAGATAGCTAAAGCATACAAGCTTCATCTAATAATAAATTATCTATAATTAACTCTAGTTCTAATCCTATTATTATCTCGAACTATGCATGAATCTTGATCTTCCTCATGTTCCAAAAATAGATTTGTGTATCCTCCAAGTATTCTACCTCAATCCAAAATGTGCTCAACACTCTATCCTATTTTTATACCAATCCATGCAAAATTGGCTAAGTCAAAACTTTTTCTTTCCTAGGAACGAATCCTCGGGCACAACTTTTCCAAACCTTCACGCCTCTCTACGCACTCCTTCCTTCACGCAACTATCAAATGCACTCTTAATACTTATGGAATACTTAACCAGGCCAACATTACCCCACACTAATATCATTGTTGCCCTCAAATCAATGGGTACTCATACCTTATATTTCTAAAGAATAAAGAATAATGTAGTAAAGAATGATTGTTCTTAATGAAAGGATATAAAAATATGTTACCAATCTGGTTATTCTGCTGCAGTAACAATAGATTAGGGTATTCATTCTTGATATATTCTTCCAACTCTTCCTATTCCTTAAATCCCTTCTTGTCCGAGTAGGAATGTTGTCAATCACAACATCCATTTCATCTAAAGTCATGTCTTTTCTCTTATGCTTAAACACCCTTAACACATTCACTTATCCCCACACCATGCCATCCATAACATCCATACGTCGTGCCATCAACTTTCCCAATTGTTTGGTCATGTCGTCACACTTCTCTCGCTAGTAACGTTAGCCTCTCCACACGCCCCAAAGTATCATTGTTCTTCACCACAAGGATTGCATTCTCCTCTTCCAATGTCATTATCTTAATAATATTCTCAGGCTCTTCACATATTTTCAACACTAAATTCACCATTTTCAATTTATCCTTCAAAGTATCAAGTATGGCATCATACACAACTATCTCGATGTGAAATCTATCTCTTGTCCCTTTTTATATTTACAACAACATTATTTTATGTCTCTACAACTTGTTCTACCTCACTCCGTGCATGCATTGAACCATCATCAAACATAAAAAAAACTATCCTATGAAAATAATGAAATACGTATGGAAATATATCAAATACCTTTTCTTCATATTGTGGCCACACCTGCAAAAATTTGTCACTAATCTTCTCTGCCATATCCAAAACAGACGCAACTTTGCATTTGCCATCTCTTTCACCTCTATCAAGCATTGGATTTCCTCTCTTTATCCTTCCTATCCTCTAAGAATGTCTTAATCATAGCAGTTGCTTTGTCTACGTTACGGTGAGGGACCTTTGCAGATATCTTTGTCAAAGAATTTCTTTCTTTCTCATCAGAGAATTAAGTTTGCTTGATGGTCACATATCTAGAATGTGGAGCCTTCTTCATTATTCTCGAGGCATGTGACTCTTCACATACATCAAATACAGGCTCATCCATATGAGTTTGCATACTCTATGAATTTTTTTGTTTGTGCCCGTGTTCACCATCTCTAGATCCATTAGCTCCAATCCATATAATTTTTCCATGGAAACAATGCTTTGGAACCTAACATGTATAATATTTTTGGGTTGTTGATGTACCCAAGGTCTATTGTCTACACCATCTCTTCATCTCTCTACCCACTAGCGTGATCACTTGTATTTCCCGTGCTTCAAACCCTTATTTTGTTCTCCAATTTCTTCCTCTAGTCCAACAATTAGTTGTTAAACACTATCTTCCTTCTCTATATCTCCTCCAGCATAACTTTCTTCTTCATGTTCATGTATACTTACACTAGGAAGTCTAAATCAAAAAATGGTTGCTCATCACCGATCTCTTCATCCTCTTGAACCTCAAGGCTAGGCATTGAAACATCATCGTGTACGGTCCCATGTGATGAATTCTCCTCATCACTATCTTTTACAGAACATACTTGCACCTTTTCTTCCTTTCTTCTTCAACCTTCTTAATGGGCATTATGCATGGTGATCTCCTCAAAGGCTGTGAAGTACTGGTGCCCACATCTGCACCCATGTGTCTTCTATGTAATTTCCTCCTACTATGATCAAGTCCAGTACTACCTTCATGTTCTCCCTCTTCTCACTCCAGGACATTCTCTAAGTCTGGCCTTTCCTACCTTGGGGGTGTTTCTTCAAGAGACATCTTCATTCCCATAGTTTGTTTACCTTTAGGAGGACCCAACAACAACAAGTCCTCTCCTGTAATTACCTTATCTTCCTTAAATATCGGCTAATATACACATACATGCACGTAGGCTCAATATTCCCTACAACCATGACCTCTAGAGTGATATCAATATTATCATACTCCATTGTTTCTACATACACTCCTTATTGGGGTAGACATATGTTTTGCACAAAATATGGATATCTACATCTACTTTATCAACATCAAACTGTAACTTTCACGCATTGTGAAATTGTTTCACTGAATCTTTAAAATAACGAGCAATAAGCCCAAAGGGAACTTACACCATGGGATCTTCTCTCCAGTCTTCATGAAAAATCGGCCCAAACAGAAGTGTTGATACACCACGAACTCGCATGTCCTTCCAACACACCAGGAAACTCTCACAATATGCACCACTCTCCTTCAATCACATTGTGCATCCTCCTAAACCACTTCTTGTGGCATTGTTTGTAAGTCTTATAAAATGATCCTTGGAAACTTCACTTCACAAATTTCTTCACTGGAACTTGTCTTCCATTGGGTACACCCACATCTTGTCTTTTGGCCCGTCAGGCACATTGATTTCACTAAACACAATTAAAAGTAAGATGGCGCCCCAAGTAATCTTCTCACCCTTATTATCCTGGATGTGCACCTCTTCCACTATACTCTCTATGACATAGTTTGTGATGTTATAGTATGTTTCACCCACCATTTTGTGCAATATGTACAACTTGTGCTTATTCACCTCCTTCCATCTCTCCGAGGTACCCAACTTGTAACTAACCAGTCACGTCGCTACCCTTGTAGCTAGGTCTTCTATATTTTTAACATTGAAAGCTCAACCTCCTTCTCAGTACTGAAAGGTGACAACCATTTCCTCTCTGCATCATCATCTAACAGATCACCTATTATATCTTTGCACTGAGTTGTGCAAACTTGTAAATTTTCTGATCAACTTTGTTGTAATCCTTATTCTTCTCCTAGAAAAGTAAAATAAATATTTGTGCACGCATGACATGAGCCACTGGTATAGATTCTCCGGTTTCCAAAAATGGTAATTCAAATAGTTGCATAATCCCAACACTTTCCAGAGACTTGTAGATTGATTTGTCCTTTAATCTTTACTCATATGCAGTCCTCTTGTTCATTTGTAAGATGGTCTCTTCCATTAAGTACTTCATGGTTTTCTCAATTCCATGGTTGAAATTGTTGATCTTGTATTTTTCCAATTGGGACATCCACGACCTTCCTTTAATAACTTATGTTAGGTATTTCATCTTTGTGAACCACTCTTGTGGTTCCTCTTATGTTATAATCTCCTTCACCACAACTCTCTTTGGTGTCATCATTCTGTTTAACCAATGACGTGCTTTAAAAACTTACAAATTTCCACTACCTTACCCTCACACTCCTTGATCTCTACTTCTGCTTCAAACACCTCGTGCCCTAGTGTGCCCTAGCTATAAATCTATCTCTTTGAAACCCTAACCACACAAACCTTCCTTCCTCACACACCCAACAAGCTCAAACACCCTTCTATGTGGAGCTTTGTAAATTTCGTGTCGTGAATTTTCCTAGTTTTTCATTTAATCAATCACTCTTTTCACTTTGCACTTCTTTTCATTTCTCGTCTAAAAAACTCAAAGGATGTAATGTAAGAAATAGCTTTGCATTGTGCTCCTTTTATAGATTTTTGACTCAAAATTTGTTCGTGTGTCCTCATTAATTATTCCTCAAATGCCCACCGTAAGCAGCATTAATTCTTCCCTTTCACTCTTCCCCGCATCACACCGTATTCTTCCGCGCCTTTGTCATAACATTCTAGCATGCCTACTACTTCTCAGCCACAAACCTACTTTTGTGTGCTTTCATACGCCGAAGTACATATCCATTTTGCCTCATACCAAGTATTTTCCCATGTTGCTTCCTACCTCATGTTACACTACATGTCCATCCATCTACATGTGGTCTTTAATATGATTAAATTTCCTTAAATACCTTCAATCGAGAACCTATAACCTTTTCACTACACGCACCAATCTGCAACATAGCACCAATAACTTATTCTTTCCGATCCACCCCACACTAGAAGTATGTGCGGTCTTCTGCACATGAATCCAATAGATAGTACTCAGACATTGGCCCGCAAGTGTGCTTATTACAACACAACACTGAACTAAATTGACAAAGCATAACAACGATGAAAGGAAACACATATAAAGAAAGTGCATTAAAATTAAATCTAATCTAAGTGACAAAATACGCCTTATTACAAACACCAAGAAGACTTATTTATATAAGGGCTTCAATCTACTCTTGTTGAAGTAACTAGGAAATAAAGTGTCATCCGACGCCTATCACTAACAAGCACTTGATTCCAATATCTCTGTTACAACAAAGGGTTCCAATCAATGAAATTTCAACTTCCCGGTGGTGTGTAAACTTTGAATCATACAAAAGAACCATCTTTCCAACCTCAAATTCCTTATTCCGAATATGTCTATCATGTCATGCCTTCCATCTTGTTTTTTATCTTTTTTGTCTCCACAGAGAAATAACGTGCCACTCATCCAACTCATCAATTTGATTATGCGTTCTTTAACAGATTTGTCATCATTCAATCCTTTTGCGTGAGCAATACACAAGGATAACAACATGAATTTCACAGGGTAATACATCGTCTACACCAAACACCAACTGAAAGGGTGTGGCTTTATTGAGTTTTTTGTAAGTGGTCTTATATGCCCAAAGTACAATAGATACCTTATCATCCCAGTATTTCCTTCAAACATCATATATTTTTTTCAATGTATATCCCAATATCTTGTTGAAAGCCGCATCGTGTACCATTAGCCTATCGATGATAGGGGTTATTTTGTGGTGTGCCACCATAAACTCAGCCAATAATATTTTGATGATTCATTAAGAAAATGAGTTCCCCTATCACTTGTCAAACTTAACAAACATCCATACTTGTGATAATGCTTTCCATAGAAATCATGTTGTTGTAGCTTCATCGTTGAATCCTTTGTAGGTGCTGCTTCTTCCCACCTTAATAGATTGTCTATACAAGTTATAATGTAGCATGCATTGGTCCTACACATAGGTGGGGATATAAGACCTACAAAGTCGATAGCCCATTTCTCAAACAGGTTCATTACTTGCAATATTCCTCAAAGGAATATCATCTCTAGATCCGAGGCCTCCTAAGGCACTAAAAATGATAACATGCTTTGACATACTCTTTAATATCCTCGTATAAAGTTTCCCACCAAAGGCCAGCCATCGAACCTTGCGTGTAGTGGCATCTCCTGCATAATGACCTCTTGCAATTCCACCATGATCTTCTTCCATTATCACCTCACACTCATGATTTAGTACACACCGACGCAAAACTTCATCATGACCTAACTTATACAAATCTCCACCAATCAACTAGTAAGGTTCCGCGCGTATTGCAAGTTGTTTCTTCTCTAATGTATTCATTCCCTCCAGATGCTCGGCGAAGTGTAAAAATATTGTAATATCTTCCAATTATGTGGGCACGTGATTCAATCTAAAAGATGTGTATTCAGCATTATGTCCTCAATGCTCTGCACATCCTCACTAGAATTTATTCTCGACAAATGTTCAAGCCCTGAGTTGTTTTTTCTCGGTTTGACAAAAATTGTAAATTGAAATTCTTGAAATAGTAGTATCGATCATAAAATGAACCCTTGTAAAATAGGCTTGTTGACTAAGTACTTAAGTTCCATATGATTTGTAAAGAAAATAAATGGTGTAACCAATAAGTATTGTCTAAACTTGTGCAACACGTAAATCATGGGCAAAGCTTCATGCTCAGTAGTTGTATAGTTATGTTCAAATAGTCGAACTTCCTACTTACAAAACAAATATAGTGGTCTATAGTTCCTTCACCTAGTTGTGCTAACACGATGCCAATCATCATCCTAGAAGCATCAACATAAATATGAAACATTTTGTCCCATGAAGGAAAGCGCAAAATGGGTGTATAGGTCAACCTTTCCTTCATTGTTTCAAATGGTTGTTGTTATGCCTCGCCCCCGAATAGAATTTTCCCTTAGCCTTTAAAATTTCCTCCAAGTGCGCAGAAATCTTTGCATAACCCTTAAACAATTTCCTATAATAACCCTTATGACCAATACATCCACGCATTTCACTCGATTGTTAGGTTCTTCCAATCCTAAGATCACAATGACCTTGGATGGATCTATTAACAAGTATTCCTTACAAATAATATGTCCAAGCAAAGTGCCAAAAGGTGCTGCAAAGATACATTTCTTAATATTCATAGAGATGCTCAACTTCCTGCACCTCTTAAACATAAACCTCAAATTGTCAAAATGGTCTTTAACCAACCCATACACGGTCCAATCATCAAGATACACCTGTAAAAACTTATGAATGAAGTCCTAAAATTCTTGCATAACAATGCACAAAAATATTGCAGGCACATTCTTCAGTTTAAAGGGCATAACTATGTATGTAAAACTTCCTCACTCAGTGGTGAAAGTTGTCTTTTCCGATTCCTTTGTTATGCACACTTGATGATATCCTGAAAATCCATCAATAAAAAAGTAGATCTCATGCCCCGCAAATCCTTCTAGGATATCCTCGTGCCAAATGGGGTAGGAAAAGGATCAATAACACATGAATCATTTAATTCTCTATAGTCCACACATATCCTTATCCTCTCATATTTATTTATGCTTATTACCATCGGGCTAACCCACTCGGATTCCTCAATGGGCTCAATTATTCCAGACTTCAACATCTTATCAATGTCTTGCTTCACCTTAATGTGTATATTAGGTTCATCATGTAAGGTCTCTTCCTAATCGGTCACGCACCTTCTTTAAGTTTGATCCTCATTTCACCTAAAGAAAGGTGTACATCTTTTAACTCATGATAGCTGCATGGAAATGAGGTGACTAAGATTATTAAGCTGCATACCATTTTACCCTTTTCCTTTTCTTCCCAGGCATGGACCATTTCTTCTTCTTCGGTCTCTTGAAGGTCATGGAATGCCTCCAAATTCAACTCTCCAAACATATCTAAGTCACCTCTTACTCTGGGTAAAATGGTATGCAACTCAATAATCTTAGTCACCTCTTACTCAGACCAATAATCACCAATAATGGCCTCTTTAGGCTCTGTATCTATCCCAATGTTAACCTTATTTTTTTTCATAGGCTCGTGATATGTGCACTCCTTCTCATCTATTGTGTCCATCACCTCACACATACCTTCAATATGGTTAACATCTAGGTTGTTTTCCTCATCATCATCATCTATTGTGCATACCATTTTACCCTTTTCCTTTTCTTCCCAGGTGTGGACCATTTCTTCTTCTTCAGTCTCTTCAAGGTCAAGGAATGCCTCCAAATCCAACTCTCCAAACATATCTAATAGAAGTTCCTCATCCTTCACACTATCTCCCAAAGAATAAGGCACTTCATAATCTATAATACTTCATTGACCGGAGGTTTAGTAGAAAAGTAATCAAAAGTATGGATCATACCCGAGCTCATCTACTTCCAATTAACTCTCTCCCATGTCAAATTTGCATGGACATACCATGCACACGTGCAACCTCTTAGGGCGGCGTAGAAATTATGTACCCAAAGCAATGGTGGTAAGGCCTCCTACTCCTCCGTCTAGAGTCTCTCACACTTTTGAATGTGGTGAGAAGCAGGGGACTTCCCATGGAATTCACATATCTGTGAAGGTACATTGCTCCTTAGAAACCTAGTAGAAAAGGAGATTCTCACCTTTCGTCATTCTAATAGGTTGTCTCTGTGTGTAGTCCACCAACGCTTTGTTATCCTACGTAGGGTATAAACCTGCATATTTCTTCTATCACCCTCATCCTTCCATTGGGCTTCCATTTCTCACAAAAATACATTAGGATTCCCTTTACCAGTGTATCAAGGTACCCAGTTATGACTCAAGCGCCGAACAATGTGTGGCCTAATCACGTAAGGAACAGTATTCTTGATCTCTCACCCGACTATTTCATATGTTCCATGTGCCCAGTTGTTACAAGAAATACTCATAATATCACTAACTAAATGAGCATCATCCCATTGTATCACTCCTTCCTTAGATGGCTCAAGTACCTCAAGGTCTCGACTATACACGTGTATACCATGTTCAAGTTTTCATCACTTAAAAGCTCAACATACGGGAAACCTTTGCATCTGTCAAAGGTATATGACACGATTTTCTTTGATTTCAAAGCTAATGTACCCCTTATTGAAGGGAAAATATGCATTATTCGCATAACACTAGGGGCACCCAATTAACATTGGGAAACTATTTTCCTCCGTGAGCTCCAATACTAAAAAATCCCCAGTAAACTTGGCTCCCTGAATCATAATAGTCATATCTTTTAATACCCAAATAGGATTATCCCTATTTGTGTTTGCCATATATAATACATTCGAAGAAGGCTGCAATGGTGGTCCTCCAATTTGATTCCAAGCATCCAACATGAGTACATTAACTTCTACACCTATATTTATTAGAATTTTTCTCAGAAGCCATCCATCAATGACCACATTAAATGTAATCTCTTTACCATACTCGTGATTATGGGGAGGCAGATTTTTATGGAGTATCTTCCTCTTGTGCTCATTACTTGCGCATGGTACTTTCTCTCTCAACCACTCTTCTAATAAGTGGATTATGTTCTCCTAACATAACATTATGCAAAATTCCTTTAAATCATCTACATATTTATGTGGGATTTCAACCTTCTTTTCTCGTTCCATCACATGTGCCTGTTCCTTCAAAATCTGAATTTCTCCTTGTAGATTCCTAATAACGTCCATAATATCTAGGTACAATTCTTTCTGATGTTCAACATCGGGTACTTTGCATTGATCACTTCTTTCTTTGTTATAGTCAACTTATACTTCGGAGGTTCACGGGCATGCACATCCTTAGCGCGTGTGGTAACTAACACTGGTTGTAATTCAAAATTCAATCCAACCTTTGGCATTCATTGATCTCCATCCACACGTTGTATCTTAATCATAGATAATCCATTATCATTCTTGTGTTACTTACTCATACAAGTCAAGGAATTATTCAAATTTATGTTGTTTTCCACACCATGAGAAAACCACATTTTGAGGGCACTCGCTACTGATAATGATCAGGAGATCCACAAGTAAAACAAGTTCCTCTAGGAAATCCTCCTCTTCCACCGCCGCAACCTCAACCTCTATATCCACCATGAAATCCTCTATTCTTGTTATCCCCATTATTGTGCCCTTCATTATGTTGTTCTCCTTATTCCTTAGATCCACTTGCTACACTAGTCTGACACACACCCGTTTCAATGGCTTCATTAATATGATCAATTACTCTGTAGTTAACAGTATCATTAGTATGAGTTTTGTAAATTTTACAATACATAGATACATTCTTCTGGATCGTATGTTGTAAAAGAGGACATCTACTTGCATCATGGTCTAGATGACAAATCTCGCAATCCAACAACATGGCACACACCTGATTTTTTAGGACAACTATCATAGTGTGTCCTTGACCTCGCAATTTGTATGCCATATTCCATTATGTGTCTCATGAGTTGAATCAGCAAAGATCTTTTCCAATTGTTTCTCCATAGCTGCAATCTACAATTATAAAAATGGACTCACTCCGATGTCCACACTCCCAACTATTTCAAAGGTGCATAGCTACTTCCAAAGAGTCGTGTGGATCCACAAAATTCTTATGTGATAGCGCCCTTACCGAAAGGAGTCAACACCCCCAAAAAACACTGTACATGCTTTGACTAGGGTGAATTCCATTAGACAAATTTGACAATAAAGTGTTAAAACACGCGTCATACTCCCGAACGCTTTATGATAATCCTTGTTTAATGTCCTTAAGCACTTTGATACTCTTCATTCAAAATTAGGTATTGGCATGGTGTCCTATTAAGTGTTTTCATTGATGAAAAACCACATTAATGATAAAGTGAATTTTTAAGATGATTTCATGATGATGTATGTGGTGCTAATATAATGTTTTAAATTCTTTTAAATCTTCATAGTCCCATGAAAACACATCACTGAATTTTTTGCATAGGGAGACAAAAGCGTGTTTTTCATCCTCATTACATACCTTCCCAAGTAGAAGTTCTTTATCTGAGGCAATTATAACTGGTTGGCATTCCTCTTGTTTTTCCGCCATTTTCTTCTCCACTCCTTTGAACTCATCATCTGGACTAAAGATCTGCTCCAAAATGACCAATCCCTTCAGATAATTTGTTCATTTTTAGTTGAGTTATCGATCGCCATAGAAATCTCGCAAATCGATTGCATTTTTAAGGCAAACTCGAATTCATTTTGTATAAATTGGACAATTTGTTCATCACTGTCAAAAACTTTCCAATTGGTTTGATTATCTGGAATGGATGGCCTAACCACCATTTTGATATGTTGCACATTTCCCTTGACAAGATCTTCCACTGGTGAAAATTGAGAACCCAAATCTTCCATCTAATCAACATCCTTGTTCAATTTCCTAGGCACAACTTGTAGGTTAAGAGCGTCAAAACTTTCTACTAAATCCCATACTCTATGCTTGTAAGCCTTTAAAAACTTATTCATTATTGCACATTTACCTTTGCCTTGGTGAATAACCAGTTTAGTATCTCAAAAAATCTACAATTCTTTGATTTTTCAGCTTTTTTCAAAGAATTAGAAGACCATGCGCTAATGCTTCATACTCAGCTATATTGTTAGAGCATGCAAATTGCAATTTATGAGCAAAGAAGAACTTCACATTTATTGGAGAAATGAACACAACACCCACCATGACTTCATTTTTTCTTCTAGAACCAATAAAGAACATCCGCCATAGTCCGTAAGCACTTTCATTATCTTGTTTGAATGTCACGGGTATCATAGATCCTTCTTAGAGAATGCAATAGGTACCAAGACCAATCTCAAAGGTTTTGAGTTCTTTGTCATATGGATCAAATTCATGATCTCTCTTTGTCCATTCATCTAGCAAAGTAAGTCGGCATTGAATGGGGAATAGGCTACTCATCTAGAACTAAAGATTATTCATGCTCTTCTTGAATTAGGCAATTTGATTGGATAAGGGTGGAATCATATGACTCAATATGGTAAGAGAAGATGGGTTCAACTTGTATGGTAAATCTTGTACCATATCTAGTTCTCAAAAGCATGTGAGTCCAATCTGAAGACAAATAACCACCTACCTTAGCAATGAAATCTCTAGACAAGCAAATGGAAAACATGGGAGGTAGGTCGATTATTGATGTGTCATGGTTTATGGTGAGGATTGGGCAGGCATGAAGGGTTAACTCAAGATTTTTTTATTACCCCCAATACACCCATGGTTGACCCATAAAGTTACAAAACTCCCTTAGACATAGGATTGTATTTGAGTCCCAGGATATCAACAATTTTATTAGGCATTACGAGGTACTAGCCCCTGAATCTATCATGTATTTATGCACCAAGTGTTTACCAAAATCAATGACATGTAAAAGGGTGGGATTTTGACATTCTTACTTACTTGGTCTTCCTTTGATTGATGACATTGGATTGTGGCATGCATTTTCTGCACCACCGGATCCGCCCGAGGAAGATGCTTGAGGGCTTCATATAAGAGATCCTTGTGTGATGGAATAGCCAATGCATCCCATGTTGTTACATTGACATTGGTTTTCTTTGTTTTCTCAAAAATATTAAACGGAAGACCCACGGATTTCTGCATCTATGGTATGTTATTGTCCTTCTATTGTTTTGGCATTTGAATAGGCATTTTCGTTTGAACAACAACCTCCTTATGCAAACAGAGCTACTGGGAATTCCAGATTGTTTGTTCTTGTTTATATCAATCTCTTTCCCCTTAGCCACAACACTGGCTCCGACCCACGAAAGATGGAAATTGTGATTCCGGCATCCTTTTCTTGAATCTTGTATTATCAGCAATGTTGATTTAAGGTCTATTAGAGGTATCTGCCACTTGATTAACCGCAAAATCCTCAGCTCCAAAGAACATGAGATTGGCGTCGATGTCGGCCTCTTGAATCGCATCCGTGTTTCGGAAGGGTGCTTCTATAAGTGGCTCTTCTTGATGGAAGAGCATTGTATCATGTATGCTTGAAGGTGCATTGCCCTTTCACAACCCAATTGATTATACTGCAGATTGCATGGAAAACACCACTCAGTTTCTTGAACTACATTTATTTGTATTGGAACCAATGCTTGACTTGAGCTAGGAGAAGGAATTTCTTGTGGGGGAGGAATTGTTGCCAATGGAAGAAGAGCATTATGGCCCTACCATTTGTTATTTTTTTGACTTTGTACATATCTCTGATTAGGTTGTTGATTTCTATATGGTTGATACCCTTGATTTGAAGCTTGCCCCTAAGTCTGATAATTTTTATAGGATTGGGCTTGTTGTTTCTCTAGGGATATAACTTTGTTAGTCAAATTTCTGATTAGAGCTTTCATATCGTCATCTTCTTTTTGTTGTGCTTTGGAGAGTATGAGGTAGATGGGTAGGTTGTGGATTTGGCTCAAAGATGGGAGCAATAGTAGGTTGGGAAGCTTGCGGAAATTCAAGATGTAAGGGCATGGGTGGCCTAGGGGCTAATTTCTCGGCTTGTATTTGCAATGTCCCCAATGGACATTATTTTACCCCTAAACGGATTTTAGACAATCCCAACTTTAAATATGCAAAATACAAACAAATTGTAGCCAAACAAAATCTGATTTTTGCATAAAGTTAAATCTAGGGTAATGAGCAGAAAATAATGGATAACTCCAAAAATACTTGCTCAAATCTCTTGAAATTTTAAATGGAGTTTGCTAATACAATATGAGATATTATAGAATTGTTTTTGGAATTTTTCGAATAATGAGAATGTTGCCGAAATTTACAAATGTGCCTAAACAACCGAAAACTTCTAAAATTAATATCTTTTGCTAGAGAAGTCCAAATGAGCTGAAAATTTGGATCTTGGGCCACAAAAATATGAAGAATAATATTCCAAAATATTTTTCGCACAACAAACACAGAACCCTAATTTTTCCCTAAAAAGTAGGTCACCCAACACATTTAGGGCATCAATTCAACTCCAAACTTGACAAGCTAGGGTAGATCTCTCACTACCGAAGAATGCCCTGCTAGCTAGGGATGGATCTCTCACCACCGAAGCTAGGGTTCCTGTGGGATCTTACTCCACAAGTTGGATATTTGTAAACAACAGTTGCACATGAAAGAATATGCATAAGCTATAAGCTTAAGACACAAATTAGAAAATATCAAATGGTATGGAATATGTTTCCCTTCAAGTCGAATTCTCCTTATAAAGGAAGGAGAGACCCAAAACAACCTCTACAATATCCAATTAGTTCCCAAGGATTTTCCCTATGCAAGCATTTAATATTTTCCCATATTAAATACTTTTTCCAACAACTTTTTCCCTCCTAATGCAAGTCACATTTTTCTAGGGGAAATACATAGTAAAATGGGCATTTATCCTTTCTATGTTCTCATTCCCCCTTCTAAGGCAAGTCGCCTTTTCACCTAGGATGGATAACAATTTATATTTGGGTCTTTTCCATCCTTGATTTAATAATTATTAAGTCATATAAATTATTATAAGTGCTCTATATATTTTTTTTTTTATTAATGGCACTTTATAATAATTAAATATAACTTAAGCCACCCTTATATTTTTCCTTTGGCCGTCGGGTTGACAAAATAGGCCAAAGGTCTTTGAATGGGAAGGGGATATTACAATCCTCCCTTCCCAAAATTGCTTGCCCTCAAGCAATTGCATCTTTGTTTTGTCCAAGAGCCATGCACAAGAGACAAAACATGTTGAAGTGTTCTACCATTCGGGCCCCTGTACCTGTTAAGTGAGCTAAAACATGACACCATATATCATCCACAAGATGCTCATATACACCTAGTTGGAGCAATGGTTCAACAACCTCCATAATGAAGACTTCATCATCTACCATATCATGAATCTCATGATGGAAATAAATTGGAATAGGCAGCAATAAATAAGACATGTCCACTTCATACCTTGGAGTATCCTCATCAAGCTTGGTCTCCAAAATGACTTGACTTTTTAGCCACAAATCCTGAGTATTCTGGTCTACAATGGGCTGAAATTCTTCATAAATCAGCTTATCATGAGCTGCTAGTTTGGAAATTGCAGCAGCGTGCAATTCTACACAAGTGTCCATGTGAGGTTCCTCTTCATGTGCCAGCTGCTCCGTAGAGTCTTCTTTCGTAGGTGAAGACTTCCTTGCATCATTCGCCCACATCTTTTCCTTGAACTCTTGTAGGTGTTGTCTTGCTTGAGCAACTATCAATTTAGCAGCTCTAGCTCTGCTATTCCACTCTTCACACCTTTTTAGAGTTTCCATTACATCCTCCTTACTTGCATATACAAATTTCTTCTCTTGAGTTGGAATAATTTCTCTAACAAGCAAAGTTTCATTAATGCAATTATTTTTCTCAATGGAAATCATACCTTTTTCTCTAGAAGCTTCTTCTTCTTCAAATGAGTTCTTTTGTAATTCAAGTACCGGCATATGATGACCTCGCTTGGGCTTGCTACCAGTCTTCATCATGCAATAATCTGGAAATGACATATTATCTCTGAAACCCTTACTCAAAGATTGGTATTTCCTCCAACAAGAATCCTCGTCAATCACCTCTATTGGATGCCCTTTATTATTATTCTCACTTTTTTTCCTTATTGTCCCAAGACCTGCTTTGATTCAAATTCGAGTGCGGCTGGCTCAAATAAAGGTTAGTGACTTCTGTTGTTTCACCATGTTGGTGAACATTTCCTTCATAAAACCCACATTGAGATCTTTCCAAACGACCATATTTAACCCACACAGGCTAGAGGAACAACAGCTCTGATACCATTTGTAATGTCCTCAATGGACACTATTTTACCCCTAAATGGATTTTAGACAATCCCAACTTTAAATATGTAAAAGATAAGACAAATTGCAGCCAAACAATCTGATTTTTGCACAAAATTAAATCTAGGGCAACGAATGTGAAAATAATGGATAACTCCAAAAGTACTTGCTCAAATCTCTTGAAATTTTAAATGGAGCTTGCTAATACAATAACATATATTATAGAACTGTTTTTTTGGAATTTTTCGAATAACGAGAATCTTTTGCTTGAAAATTTATAGCGTGCCCTAACAACAACTCGAAAACTTCTAAAATTAATATCTTTTGCTAGAGAAGTCCAAATGAGCTGAAACTTTGGATCTTGGGCCACAAAATATGAAGAATAATATTCTAAAAATAGTTTTCACACAAAGAAAAACACGAAACCCTAATTTTACCCTAAAAGTAGGTCACCCAACACATTTAGGGCATCAATTCACTCCAAACTTGACAAGCTAGGGTAGATCTCTCACTACTAAAGAATGCCTGCTAGCTAAGGATGGATCTCTCACCACCGAAGCTATGGTTCTGTGGGATCTTACTCCACAAGTGGATATTTACAAACAACATTCTTGCTGACATGAAAGAATATGCATAAGCTACAAGCTTAAGACACAAATTAGAAAATATCAAATGGTATGGAATATTTTTCCCTTCAAGTCGACTTCTCCTTATAAAGGAAGGAGAGACCCAAAACAACCTCTACAATATCCAATTAGTTCCCAAGGATTTTCCCTATGCAAGCATTTAATATTTTCCCATATTAAATGTTTTTCCAACAACTTTTTCTCTCCTAATGCAAGTCACATTTTTCTAGGGGAAATACATAGTAAAATGGGCATTTATCCTTTCTATGTTCCCATTCCCCCTTCTAAGGCAAGTCACCTTTTCACCTAGGATGGATAACAATTTATATTTGGGCCTTTTCCATCCTTGATTTAATAATTATTAAGTCATATAAATTATTATAAGTGCTCTATATATTTTTTTCTTTTATTAATGGCACTTTATAATAATTAAATATAACTTAAGCCACCCTTATATTTTTCCTTTGGCCATCGGGTTGACAAAATAGGCCAAAGGTCTTCGAATGGGAAGGTGATATTACAAGTATTACACAATTTCCGCCCTTATGGCTAATGCATAAGTTGTTGACAGACTTGTACCTCCCATGGATTGCACCATAACAATATCAAAGTTAAGAGATTTTAAAAAGTAAAGAAATGCACCTTCAACTGTAGGCCTGACAAGAATTGGAATTATGTCCTAGGTTTTTTGAAACCTGAAATTAAAATCTGCCATGAGTTCACTTGGGGCCCTTTTGATGGTGGTTAATTGCTCCAATAGAGACAAGTTGTCTGCTCTTTCTCCAAATTGATTGCACATAACTATACATAACTCATTCCAATTTATAATTAATCTCGCAAATTCGATACACTATAAATTTTTGTCTTGGAATGATGAAGCTAGAAGTTTTACCGCCACATCCATATCAACAATTTCATAGATGGCACAGACATTTGCAATGTCTTGGATGTGATCAACTAGGGTCGTATGATTCTCTCCAGTGAAATATGGGATATTTTTCAAAACTACAAATGGGATAGGATTTTGTGCACCGAGGACCAAAGGATCACGCCCGATAAAATCAACAAGTGGATTGGGTTGTTGTGCAGCCATTCTAATGGGTCTAAGAACTCTAGTGGATTGCAAGAAAGGCCTACCAGGTGGAGGTGTGGAAAGAGTTTTGTTTGGAGGAGATGGATATCTCTAAATATGTCTTCCTCTTCCTTATCTTCACGGAGATAGTTGAAAGTATTCAAATGTGCCTTCTTCCCTTACCTCAGACCGTGTTTGTATCCTTCTCATGAATCAGGGACACTTTGGACTTGCTGAAACCCACAATTTCTTGCTTGGAGTTCTTAGATGTGTTGTTGCGAGCCTCCAAAGGCTAGGATTTTACCAAGCTACACATCCAAACTTGGAAAAACTGGAAATATTAATTTCAATGTCCCACCGGCATCATGTCGAAAAGTTGTAGCTCAAAATTGCACCATGGATATGATCATGAATGACCAAGAATCTGAGGCAACATGGGATTGTCTCTTAGTTGTGGGACCTGCGAACTGAGACAGACCTCCAGAGAAGGTCGGCTTCCTCTACCTATTCCTAATGCTAAACTACTCATAGGAATTGAAATGTAGCTATCTAACTCTACTCTAACATTCGAAGGGACCAGGGTGAGAAGGGAATGCATAAAATAGAAATCCTAAACTACAAAGGCGATAACACCAAAACAAGGAGAAAGATACTTCAATAAGAGAGAAAACGATGATGAAGAGGGCAGAAACAATGGCCACATTTCAAGACAATGTGGCCATTAGAAATAGAGATTAAAATAGCACACACAACATACCCATGAATGAATGAATGAAAGGGCAAAGAAGTGCAATGAAACACCAACTAAGGCAAATACGAGCCACAAAACTAGTAATTTTATTGCTTGAAGATTATGCACAAATCAAACAATGACGGAGGATGTGAAAACGTATTGCAAAATCACGATCCAAGGTATGCAACTCTTAGAATACTTGTGCAACATTAGAAATGATGCCCTTGCATTCCCAAAGTATCCAACATTACAACTGAGCATCATTTTACAATATATAGAAAAATGGAAGAAGAAAGAAGAAGAAAAGAGAGGGAAATTTGAATTCCTCCTTCCACCATCCAACCACCTTCATTAAATTCTCTGAAAAGATCTGAACACTACGGAAACCCTCTTTTCCACATCATTTTCCTTGTTGAAGAAGGAACGACGCCTATACTGCATTAAATTCGATGGTTGCGTTGCCTAGAGAAGTTCTTTTGCGTGTTTGGGATGTTTTCCTTTGTTTCATCCACCAACCTCCATTTGCATTAAGAAATACAAACTTCATTGCATAAGGAGGTTAAGATATTTCCAATAATATAAGATCTCCAAATATTAGATCATTGGATCAAAAGTTACATCCATTTTTAGTCCCAAGCAGAAAATTGTCATTTCCCTTTGATATGCGGCTTTTGTTGACCTCTATGGCTTTCCCACATGTGACGTGGCTATTGCTCTCCTGTCGCAACTTGACTTCCCCATTCCTCGGCATTACTAACTTCTCTTCTTGAACCCGCGGCCTCCAGCTTGTTTTTCCTTTTACTTGCGACTTTTCCTATACATGCATCGCGGATTTTCAAATGTGTCGCGGCTATTTAGATTTGCGATGCTTTTAACTTCCAAGTTTTCACGGCTTCTTTTGTTTTGCTTTATCCTTGGCTTTTTCTTGTAGCCTTCCACGGCATGCTCAAGTCTTTCCAAGGATTTTCTCCCTTGGTCGAAGTTTGCTTAAAACCTCCGCATGATATTGAATCCTCATCAATTTCAAATCCATACTTACCCAAGTCGTTCAATTTTGTAAAGGTTTAAAATTGGACAACATTTACCCAATGGAGGTAAGAAGCAATTCAATGATGTCCTTTATGTTTCGATATTGCTCATAATCTGCTTTCAATAAGTAGATTAGCGATATTGGTCTCAAAGTTTTGTTTGATCAATCAAGTTGTCTTTTACTTGATGAACAAAAGCACATAGTTGCCAAAGGAAAGAGAGTAGGCAATTTATACAAACTTGAGTCAGCCCAATGATGGGCAGGCTTTTATTGCAATTGGTACTAAAATCGATGTTGAGCTTTGGCATCGTAGGCTTGGTCATTTGAATTTCAAAACCATGTAAGAGATGAATACCAGTGCATCAACAATTGGTCTCAAGTTTGACAAAAATGCAAAATTAAAGTCGTGTGAAGCTTGCACTCTTGGAAAGATGACAAGGACTCCATTTCCCAAATCATCAAACAATAGAGCAACGGAAGTTTTGGAACTCATTCACACTAATATATGTGGCCCAATGTCATGTAAATTCATTTGGGGGTGCAAGGTATGTAGCAACATTCATTGATGATTATTCTAGGAAAGTTGATGTATTTTTTCTGAAGAAGAAATCAGATATATTTGATGTTTTCAAATTTTATCACAAGAATGTTGAAAATCGAACTGGAAAGAGGTTAAAGGTTCTTCGAAGTGACAATGGTGGTGAATATACTTCTAAAAGGTTTCAACAATATTGTGAAGAACATGGAATTTCCACCTAGCCGACAGTTCCGTATAATCCTTAGCAAAATGGAGTGGCTGAAAGGATGAATTGCACATTAGCAAAATGTGCTAGAACTATGCTAGAAGATAGCAAACTTCCTAGAACTTTTTGGGCTGAAGCTTTTTCTCTGATTTGCTTATATTCGAAATAGAGTTATCTCAAAGGCTCTAAATGGTAAAACTCCAGAGGAATTGTGGTCTGGTAAGAAATCTAACTTGGAAGATTTAAGAGTATTTGGTTGCAAAGTTCTTTCATTTGTTCCTCTTGAAAAGAGAAAAAAATTATATTCAAAGAGTCATCTAGCCATTTTTATTGGATATTGTCAGGAATCAAAGGCTTATAAATTGTATAAAAAAACAAATCAGATTTTTGTTAGTAGAGATGTTAAGTTTTTTGAAGATTCATCCGTCAATAGTCCAATTCATTTGGCAACATGATATACCTAATTTACAAATGGGAGAAGAGCTTTATTCTGCAATAGATTTTGAAGTTGATTCTCTAAATGAAATAGAGGAGAAGAATCCCAATGCAAAGTGGAATTGGAAAAGGAACCACATGTTCAAATTGAAGAAGAGGTTCATCCAATTATACAAAGGAGAATTCTCCCACCATGCAGCAGAAAGCCTTCCTTGAATGTAATTGAAAATGCTCATAATTCCTTTGCTTCTCTTATATGTTTTGTTACTTCTAGAGAGCCCAAAAATGTGCATGAAGCTTGTAATTCTACAAGTGTTGGACAATGGAAAGAAGCAATGGATTTAGAATATAAGGCTTTGATGAAAAATCAAACTTGGGAGCTAACTAATCTTCCTCCAAGAAGAAAAGCTATTGATTGCGAAGTGGATTTTCAAGCAAAAACTCAAATATAATGGAAGCATTAGACGGGTTCAAAGCATGTCTTGTAACACATGGTTTTTCACAAATTGAAGGTATTGATTACTTTGAAACCTTCTCCTTGTTGTTAGGATGACTTATGTAAGAGTTTTGCTTGCTATTGCAACAAAGTTAGATTTAGAAGTGCATCAACCAGATGTGAAAAGTGCATTTTTAAATGGTGAACTTGAGGAGGAAATTTTTATGACGCAACCCAAGGATATATTACATCCAAATTTGAAAGCAAGGTATGCAAGCTCAAGAGATCATTATATTCGAAATAGAGTTACCTCAAAGGCTCTAAATGGTAAAACACCAAAGGAATTGTGGTTTGGTAAGAAATCTAACTTGGAAGATTTAAGAGTACTTGGTTGCAAAGTTCTTTCATTTGTTTCTCGTGAAAAGAGGAAAAGTTATATTCAAAGTGTCATATAGCCATTTTTATTGGATATAGTCAGGAATCAAAGGCTTATAAATTATATAATAAAAAAACAAATCGGTGTTTTGTTAGTAGAGATGTTAAGTTTTTGAAGATTCATCCGTACAACATTCGATTCGGCAAAGCATGATATACCTGATTTACAAATGGGAGAAGAGCCTTATTCTGCAGCAGATTTTGAAGATGATTCTCTAAATGAAATAGAGGAGGAGAATCCCAATGCAGTGCAAATGGAAGAGGAACCACATGTTCAAATTGAAGAAGAGGTTCATCCAATTATACAAAGGAGAATTCTCCCACCACGCAACAGAAGCCTTCTTGAATGTAATTGAAAATGCTCGAATTCCTTTGCTTCTCTTATATGTTTTTTTACTTCTAGAGAGCCCAAAAATGTGCATGAAGCTTGTAATTCTACAAATGTTGAACAATGGAAAGAAGCAATGGATTTAGAATATAAGGCTTTGATGAAAAATCAGACTTGGGAGCTAAGCAGATCTTCCTCCAGGAAGAAAAGCTATTGATTGCAAGTGGATTTTCAAGCAAAAACTCAAATATAATGGAAGCATTGACAGGTTTAAAGCACGTCTTGTAGCACATGGTTTTTCACAAATTGAAGGTATTGATTACTTTGAAACCTTCTCCCCTGTTGTTAAGATGACTTCTGTAAGAGTTTTGCTTGCTATTGCAACAAAGTTAGATTTAGAGGTGCATCAACTAGATGTGAAAAGTGCATTTTTAAATGGTGAACTTGAGGAGGAGATTTTTATGACGCAACCCAAAGGATATATTACATCCAAATTTGAAAGCAAGGTATGCAAGCTCAAGAGATCATTATATTCGAAATAGAGTTACCTCAAAGGCTCTAAATGGTAAAACACCAAAGGAATTGTGGTTTGGTAAGAAATCTAACTTGGAAGATTTAAGAGTACTTGGTTGCAAAGTTCTTTCATTTGTTTCTCGTGAAAAGAGGAAAAGTTATATTCAAAGAGTCATCTAGCCATTTTTATTGGATATTGTTAGGAATCAAAGGCTTATAAATTGTATAATAAAAAAACAAATCGGTGTTTTGTTAGTAGAGATGTTAAGTTTTTGAAGATTCATCCGTACAACATTCGATTCGGCGGATGATATACCTAATTTACAAATGGGAGAAGAGCCTTATTCTCAGCAAATTTTGAAGTTGATTCTCTAAATGAAATAGAGGAGGAGAATCCCAATGCGGTGGAATTGGAAAAAGAACCACATGTTCAAATTGAAGAAGAGGTTCATCCAATTATACAAAGGAGAATTCTCCCACCACGCAGCAGGAAGCCTTCTTGAAGGTAATTGAAAATGCTCAAAATTCATTTGCTTCTCTTATATGTTTTTCTACTTCTTGAGAGCCAACAAATGTGCATGAAGCTTGTAATTCTACAAATGTTGAACAATGGAAAGAAGCAATGGATTTAGAATATAAGGCTTTGATGAAAAATCAAACTTGGGAGCTAACTAATCTTCCTCCAAGAAGAAAAGCTATTGATTGCAAGTGGATTTTCAAGCAAAAACTCAAATATGATGGAAGCATTAGACAAGTTCAAAGCATGTCTTGTAACACGTGGTTTTTCACAAATTGAAGGTATTGATTACTTTGAAACCTTCTCCTTGTTAGGATGACTTATGTAAGAGTTTTGCTTACTATTGCAACAAAGTTAGATTTGGAAGTGCATCAACCGGATGTGAAAAGTGCATTTTTAAATGGTGAACTTGAGGAGGAGATTTATATGACGCAACCCAAAGGATGTATCACATCCAAATTTGAAAGCAAGGTCTTCAAGCTCAAGAGATCATTATATTTGAAATAGAGTTACCTCAAAGGCTCTAAATGGTAAAACCCCGAGGAATTGTGGTGCAGTAAGAAATCTAACTTGGAAGATTTAAGAGTATTTGGTTGCAAGTTCTTTCATTTGTTCCTCGTGAAAAGAGGAAAAAGTTATATTCAAAGAGTCATCTAGCCATTTTTATTGGATATAGTCAGGAATCAAAGGCTTATAAATTGTATAATCCAAATACAAATCAGGTTTTTGTTAGTAGAGATGTTAAGTTTTTTGAAGATTCATCCCTACAACAGTCCAATTCAGTTTGGCAACATGATATACCTAATTTACAAATGGGAGAAGAGCCTTATTCTTGCAAACAGATTTTGAAGATGATTCTCTAAATGAAATAGAGGAGGAGAATCCCAATGCAGTGGAATTGGAAAAAGGAACCACATGTTCAAATTGAAGAAGAGGTTCATCCAATTATACAAAGCAGAATTCTCCCACCACGTAGCAGGGAGCGTTCCTTGAATGTAATTGAAAATGCTCATAATTCCTTTGCTTCTCTTATATGTTTTGCTACTTCTAGAGAGCCCAAAAATGTGCATGAAGCTTGTAATTCTACAAATGCTGAACAATGGAAAGAAGCAATGGATTGAGAATTTAAGGCTTTGATGAAAAATCAAACTTGGGAGCTAACTGATTTTCCTCCAAGAAGAAAAGCTATTGATTGCAAGTGGATTTTCAAGCAAAAACTCAAATATGATGGAAGCATTAGACGAGGTTCAAAGCACGTCTTGTAACACGTGGTTTTTCACAAATTGAAGGTATTGATTACTCAAACCTTCTCCCTTGTTGTTAAGATGACTTCTATAAGAGTTACATTTGCTATTGCAACAAAGTTAGATTTAGAAGTGCATCAACCAGATGTGAAAAGTGCATTTTTAAATGGTGAACTTGAGGAGGAGATTTATATGACGCAACCGAAGGATATATCACATCCAAATTTGAAAGCAAGGTATGCAAGCTCAAGAGATCATTATATGGTCTTAAGCAATCACCTCGTGCTTGGTATAAGAGAATGGATCAATACCTTCTTACAAACAACTTCAAAAGAGGGTCAATTGATGACAACATCTATATGAAGATGGAAAACCAGTGGTTTGTTATTCTTGCTTTATATGTAGATGATGCAATTGTAATCAACAATAACTTGTCATTCTTGAAAAGCACTAAAAGTATGTTGTCTGCTGAATTTGAAATGGTAGATTATCAAGATCTACATTATTACCTTGGCATCACAATAACTCGTGATAGAAAAGAAAGGAGATTGCATATGAGTCAGAAGAGATTCTTAGAAGACATTCTAAAACGTTTTAACATGTTGGAATGCAATCCAATAGCAACCCCAATGGAAGCAACTTTGAAGTTGTCAACAGAGATGTGTCCCAAAACAGAACATGAAAGGAAAGAAATGGAAAATGTTCCATATAAGAATGTCATCGAAGCCTCATGTATGCTATGGTATGCACACGACCTGAGTTGGCTTATGCAATTAGCTCTTTGAGTCAATACATGGTGAATCTAGGATCAGCTCATTGGACTGCAGTGAAAAGAGTATTAAGGTATGTCAAAGGTACCTTAGACTATGGTATATGTTTTCAAAAGCATAATGATGTATTGCAGCTAACAGGGTATTGTGATTCTGACTGGGGAGGAGATTTTGACACAAGAAAATCAACCACATGGTACTGTTTTATGTTTAATAGTGGTTGTGTGTCATGGAATAGCAAGAAACAATCTGCTACAACACTCTCAAACACTGAAGCAGAGTATATGGCAGCATCTCACGCAGCAAAGGAAGCAATGTGGTTGAACAGGTTAATAAAAGATTTGGGATTTGCACAAAACAAACCTATGAGGTTACTTTGTGATAATCAAAGTTGCATTAAGATTGCTAAGGATCCAAAATACCATGGATGAACAAAGCACATTGGTATACAGTACCATTTTATTCGGGATCAAGTGCAGAATGATCAAATTGCAATGGAGTACTGCTCTACAGAAAATATGGTTGCAGACATATTTACAAAGTCATTACCCCGAGTAAAATTTGAAGGTCACAGATTGCAGCTACAAGTGTTACCAATCATATCAACTTAGAGCAGCAATTTTGACTGAGTGTTAGAGTCACAGTCTAACTGCTGTAGAAGTTTTAGTTAGTTAGGAGTGTCAAAGTAAAAGTTTTCTTCTAACTGCTGTAGGAGTGTCAAAGTAGAAGTTTTCTTCTAACTGTTGTAGGAGTGTCAAGTAGATAGGATTCCTTTCAATTAGGAAATCAGTTTGTTTGTGTTAGTTTAAATATTTCCTTTCCAATGTAAATGCACAGATTATTCAGTTCAATAAAAACAGTCTGCTGTTATTTTTCTGGAAAAACAATCTTTTTATTGTGTAGTTAGATTAATCAATCCTGGGCATATACCTTTTACTGTCGCACTTAATAGTAGATATGCTTAAGCAATTGATGGTGAAGATGATGGTACACAGACTGTAATGCAACCTCAAACAGCATAGCAGATCAATATTTTGCATATCAATTTCTGCCAAGTCACAATTGATAGCTATGGTTGGAGTTTGTTTCAGTTGACTTCAATTGCCCATACACAAAAAACAGGCACTGCTCAGATCTAGGCCAGATCAAGGTATTTTCTGTAACTAACACATCAAGATAGGCAACTGTATTACATACTAGATTTAATTTGTTGCAAGGCAAGACGGGCACCCAGTAATATTGTAGTGTGTACTGGTGTTCTCAAAAAGGTTGGAATTTATGAGTAGGCCGTGATGGATTTTTCATTTATTGGATTCTTTCACTCACAGAGAATGTGATCGCTTCTGTCTTGGTTAAAGGATTTTACTTTTAGTTTACTAAGTTGCCTCTGTAAAAAGTAGTGCTCAATGATGGCACTTTCCAATATTTGGAGGACTAAAGTACTTAATATATTGAGTTATTGAAACAATTATTGGAACTGCTAATTCTCATAAAAGTTGGTATCGCTGAAGGTTGTTCCTTTAGAGAAGAATTATTTCTGATAAAAATTGGTATAGCTGAAATTGGTTGCCCTGGAGAACAAAAACAAGTGCCTAAATGTCTGCCAATCCTCCTCGTTGATCTTTGTACTTTCTTGGAATTAGTAAACTGTTGCTCTTTCCTTCCCGGTCTTAAATGTAGATGTCTTATGCCACAACTGATAGTGAGCCTCGGGAGTCGGAACCACTGAGCAGCCTGTGTGACAACAATTCATCTGCAAGTGAACAGATTGGAAAATGATTGATAAATCCAGTTTCTTAATTCTGGGAGATTTCTTTTTGTATCTGCAGACTTTTATTTAGTTGTTTACCTTGAGATGAAGGCAACAAGTTTCAAACTTTCAATAAACACATATAACAACTGCAATGAAAATTTTGCTCAATGCAGGATTTTCAAGTGCATCTCGAAGAGATTTGATGCATTGCTCGTGGCAAAATTAATGGCTTGTGCCCTACAAAAGTGCACTTGATCTCATCAGAGCAATGTTGGGACAATTCTTGTATAGTCAAGATTCCCAGAACATGTTACAGAATCTTGGTAAATGCTGTCGCTAGGTCCACATCAGCAATCGGCACTGCAAGTTGGTTTTCATATAAATACCAACAGAGACTTGGCAGAAACCATGTAGGAAAATCAGAAAACATTTATAATTGAAGGCATTTATCTTAGGCCAGACTTATTTGATCTTAAAATAGAAAAAGCGGTGCAAATTGTTGTTTCCGCTGTCCGATAGTATTGCTTGTGCTACAAAAAAACACAATCTTAAACACAGCATAAAAAAATTCCTTTTCAAGCAATACCTTTATAATATATCATTGTGCTAGTTGTGATATTTAACAAAAAATTGTGGATCCATATTGCTTTAAACATTTACAAAGTTGGTCAGAAAACATTACCAATGCACGGGAAGCAAGTTCTCTTATAAAGAATAGGTTTTGGTCCAAAAGTATACAGGAACCCTTTAGGCACGACGCTTGCTAAGATGCCATGAGTTGGGTTCATGATAACGGTCATAAAGAGGTTCAATACGCTCCTGTCACTTACGCTCGCTTAGTTTGGTAGGATCAGCTACGTTGAAAAACCTTGGTGCCAATTCCACCAACCATTTTGGATCGACAACAGTAACTTCCCGCATGTACTCTTTGGTAGTCATGACCAATTCATGATAGATAACCCAGTCAGGTTGCCGTTGGAAAAGTGCACTACTGGGATGAATATAGACCGGCTGATTCTCAACTAGAGTTCTATATCCTTCCTGAGGATCCTTTCTAGCTGCATGGAAGAAAAACCCTGCACCGATTGCCTTCCTAATCTTAGTAAAGTTCCTTCCAGCACTCACAACATCCAGCTTATACCTCCAAATCACAAAAGTGTGATATGAATCCCCATAATCATTAAATTTTATACATCATACAATTACACACAGATTGTGAGTGCAAAAATTGAAAACATGATTCTCTTCATTCTTGGTTAAATGTATCTGTGTAAACAACAATGACGGTGAGTTGTGATTTATCACCAGGCCATAATCAGGAAATAGACGCAGTAAGCACAATTCAAACTAGAGCAACATCTACAAAATACTGCTATGTATATTATCAGAACTCCGAAAATATTGACTAGCACCCAAAAAAATACAGACGAGACCAACAAATAATATGCTCCAATTCAACAGATGTTAAATAAACAAACATGTTATGCAGAAACTAGAAAGCACACCTGTCCATAATAGTCAACAACTGCTTTCTCACATCCTGAGCCCTCCTCAAAGAACGAGACTGAGCGAAGTTCTCAAAACACCAGGGACCTGAGAAGTTCTTAGCCTTCCAGGCCTCATACACTGCCAACAAAGTTAGATGGTCTCCTTCTGGCTGGAAAAACTTTGCCCTTTTCTGATCAGCCTGAGCCTGCTTTTCTCGTGGCCTATAGAAAATGTTTTGTGTCTGAAGCATAGCTATTATGGTTAAGATCTCATCACTGCAGCCCAGATCCACACTGGCAAGGAGCATTTTTGACAAAGGTGGTTCAAGGTGGTTCCAACGGAAATTCTGCCATCTTTCTACCAAGTTTGGTTAGAAGACCTTCCTCATCCAAAGCCCCTAAGCTGTACAGTTGTTCCATTGCCGATATAAGAGCTTGAGGAGGAGGGGTGTCCATAAAATCAAAAGAGAGGATGTCATTGATTCCCATGGCTTTCATAGTAAGTGTTGTAAATCCAAGATTGATCCTTTGTATTTCTGGCACGGTGGTAGGTAACATCTCATTACGATATGCACTTTCTGTATATAGGCGATAACACTTTCCAGGACCTGTACGACCAGCACGCCCAGCACGTTGCTTGGCTGATGCTTGAGAAATTGGGGTGATGACCAGAGAATCTAGTCCAAGTTTAGGGTTGTATACATTTTGCTTAGCAAAGCCAGGATCCACAACATAGTAGATTCCATCAATGGTTAGAGAAGCTTCTGCAATATTGGTAGCAACAACCACTTTTCTTTTACCTGGAGGAGCAGGATCGAAAATTCTGGACTGCATCTCACTAGGCAGAGCACTGTATACAGGCAGTATGATTAGTTCAGGAACATTCTTTCCAAGTCCTTTCATTCGCTCATAGAGAATCTGACATGCCGTATCAATTTCCTCTTGCCCTGTTAAGAAGAGAACAATATCACCTTCAGGTTCTGTCAAGTGAATCTGCATAACTGTGATCAATGCAGCATCCAGATAGTCACTTTCTGGTTGTTTGGTATATAGTATCTCTACAGGAAATGTCCTTCCAGGAATGGTGAAAATATTGCAGTTAAAGAAGTACCCTGAAAATTTCTCAGCATCCAAAGTTGCAGAGGTTACAATGAGCCGAAGATCAGGTCTGCGTCTGATCAACTGCTTCAGCAACCCAAACAAGACATCAGTATGAATTGTTCTCTCATGAGCCTCATCTAGCATCACTACCGAATACTGAGATAGTTCTTCGTCAAGTAAAATCTCTCTGAGAAGCATACCATCAGTCATGTATTTGATCACAGTTTCTGGCCCAGTGCAATCCTCAAAGCGGATGGCATATCCAACCTCATCTCCCAATCGACATCCGAATTCCTCTGCTACTCGTTTTGCCACAGACATGGCTGCCACTCTGCGTGGTTGTGTACAGCCAATCTTACCTCTGGTTGTGTAGCCCGCCTCTGCCAAATATTGGGTTACCTGAGTTGTTTTTCCAGAGCCCGTCTCTCCAATCACAACCAGAACTTGGTTGTCATTTACTGCCTGGATTAATTCCTTCTTTAACTTGTATATAGGAAGACTTTGCCGTTGTTCCTGAATTGACAGCTTTGAGCGCTGTCCAAAAGTCGGTGCTTTTCCAAAAGCATCTTTCTTCCATTCGGGCATGTCATATGCAGAAAGGCCTACACCTCTTAACTCCTGTGCAAGATGCCTTTCACCTGTTTCTGGCATTGGGTCCTCCCATGGTCGATTCAAATCTTTTGGAATAGAATCCAACATGGTCCTCTGCTGCTGTTCTCGAAGTTCCCTTCTTTCCTTTGCAAGAGCCGACTGTGTCATGGCTGCTCTCTGCAATGACCCATCGGGATTTTTAACAATTTTCACTGGTGATACATCAATAGAGTACCGTGTCTGTCCCTGTAAAAATGCAGGCTCTTCTTCATTCAATTCGATTTCAAGCTCTTCCTCGTGCCCTCGTCCTGATAAAGAATGCCATCACCGTCGTCATCGTACAAGGGATGCTCCCTTGCATCCAACACTCCGGCTGCAATCAATTGTTTTGCTTCCCACTTTTCTGGCGAGCTCATCCTCTTGAGGGGCCTCCTGGAAGGCATGTTTTCATCCTCTTCGACAATTGTTATACCAGAAAGCCCAGTCCTCTTCGTGGGAGGCCGATTTGAACTAAGAGGGTTTGCTCTTAGGGCATCATCCTCGGAGGGTTTTGTCATAGGCAAGAGATCCTGACCGGTCTTCTGATCAACGTCCCTCATGGAAAGACTCAATTTCTGCCCCGACATGGACACCAACTTCACCCAAACCTCCTGGTCTCTCTTCACAGCTTCCTTGGCATTCACCACCCTGCGGTTCGCAATCTGCCAAACATGAACCAAACCCTCTTTCCCCTAAAGTCGTTCAACTGGACAAAGCACCCTGTATCCATCACTCTTGAAACCCTTCCCAGGTACACCCCAAACAATTCAGGCTCGCTCGAATTTTCGTCGGCAGTCGCGTTGGAAGGCTGTAGCTCTTGCGCTCATCCTTATCATCATCTTCCCTATGTTCATCACCTCTTCGTCTATAGCAATTATCTACATTTCTCCTTTCTTGGCTATATTTATCCTCATCGTCAAAACTCTTGTGCTTCTCTTCATCTCTTGCGTTCCTGTCATCATAATTCCGATGGCCCCTCTCATTCCTCTTCCCATCCGACCCTCTTTCCTTCTTCCTACGATCGGGCCCTTCCTTCCTCGACTCTTTGTCGATTTCTTTAATCCTGTGTCTGTTGTCCGCCACAGAAAGCCCGGGGAAGTCTGCTGTTTTCTTCATCGCTTTAGCTTTAATGTCTGTTATGGGTTTGGGAGGAAGAATCGCATGAATAATGGTAAGCAGGGTGCTGACAAAATAGAAAGGCAATTCAGCACCGTTTTGCTTCAGAAGGGCGTGAAATTGTTGGACATTGTGGCTATTAAGCCCTAGATCGGTAATGAACTCGGCTAATACCTTATCGGCGCATCCCACGTGCGCCTCCAGCTCTATGCACACCTTGGAAACGAGGGACAAGTACTCCAGTTTCTTCAACCCCAATTTGATAATGGCGAGCGAGAAGACCCTGTGCAGATGCATTCATTCACCTTCCCTGCTCTCTCAAACCTTCTAGGTAACCCCACATCAAAATTGCTCTACTCTCGAGGGTGGGAGGAATCCAGGTGATTGAATGCAAACATAATGTTTCTAGGTATGGAAGCCCGATATCAATATTTATAAAATTGAATCTTCATTGTTCAAAATTTTTGAAGATGAAATATGTCCCAAAAACTTAATATAAATATTGTTTTAGACGGGCATTAAAGAAATATATTCTCCCCTCATACTCACCAAAAACAAAAAAAAGGATACCATAGAGTGGCACTCTTAGGAGGGGAATAGCGTGAAACGAAAATGCCATTTCGAAGACAATTGAAGGGTTATAGACATATCCACACGATTTTGCAGATCATTGTGAAGTTATTGCAAATAGTACAACTTGGCCATAAATGAGAAAGGTGGAGGGCTCAACAAGAGGAAGATATAGGTGCAACAAGAGGAAGATATAGGTGCAACAACACCCACAAACTCAACTATATGTGCCAAGAGAAGATTATTCATGTTGTATATTATATGTTCTTGCCACCATCTACAATTTGACATACTCTCATTGTGAATGAAATATAAGGATGCTTGAATGAAACTCATTGAAACAAGGGTTGTTTAATTGATTAAAGATTCACAACATGTATCAAAAATTCAAATGACTTTTTATAATTTGTTCATGTTTTGACAGAGGTTATAAGATGTTCTTTAAGGTTGTAGATGTTATAAGATGTTGAAAATTTGTATTCTTGTTATTGCAAAGCTACTACTTTTCTTGCTGGAAATTTCCAAAGCCGATCTCAGTTCAATTGTGCTTGCACTCTTCCATTTGCATTGCTTCCCAATCTGGCAATTCAAGCTGATGTTGCTCCCGCATCCTTCTTCTTATGTTGTTGTTGCATTCCCATCCGTTGGACTCACGTGGACACAAAGATTGAAAGGATAAACTAAGGGGACAATATTCATACAACCAGATTTGTCATTGTTCTTGCAATATCCAGGTTGGAGGTGTTGTTTGCTTCATTCATTCAAATTATCAATTCTGAATTTATCATTTCAAAGTTCATATCAAATACAATAGATAAATCCTTTCATTGTTTCAATTATCAAGTTATCAGTAGATCAGATCAAATTAGAAAGTTTGTTCTTCAACATTGCCAGGGAGGTTATAAGGAATAATAGCTTCTTTGAAGCTATGATTTATTCTATGTTTCTAAGGTAAGATTGAAGATTTTATTTGAAAGATTTCAATTAGTTAATTTTTTAGGTTTAGATTAACATGATCGCACAAGCACTTAGCTACATCCGGTTAATTGCTTGTTTTAGATTCATTTATTAGATTAGAAGCTTTGTTCAAAATACCGAAAACAATAAAAATATTTGCTTTACTAGATTAGTTGTTTTATTGCTTTTGTTCATTCATATATAAGAAAATACCAAAAACATAGCTTAGATTTACTTTGCTTACATTATTTGCTTTGTTAGATCAATTTAGTAGTTTCATGCATGACAATTACAGGACCTAGAGAACCTAGAGATTTTGTATTCAAACCGATAGTGCCTCAACCAAATTTAGCAGTACCATTAGTAGAATTGACCAAGGTATTAGGTTCATGTTTTCAAGACAACTAGAGACATACAAAGAATCAATTGACAACTAGACACATTAAATATTGAAGATGATAAAGCGTTTGAGTATTGGTCGAATCAACAAAATTACATATTACCTTGAGTATCTATATGACCATCAAAGCTCCACGACAAGAGAAAATTTTTTTGTGATCCACTGGTCCCACAACCAAACGGACCACAATTACTTATTGACATAGATACGGGACTCCGTCTTCTTGTCCTCAGAACTCTGGCTTGATACATCGAGAAGATAGAACAACTTGACGTGTTAAAAATTGCAGTCAATCAGGCTTACGATTACTTAGACGCCCCTTGAGAATAGATTGCCTAACCACCCTTGGGCTTAGATTCTAGATCATACCGCATGACCATACAGGGACCAAAACCAGAAAGAGTTTACGGTTGTGACCCTATGGTTCCCCAACCGAATGGAACCGAGAACTAATTGGACGTAGACACTGGATTGAGAGTGTTAGTCTTTCAACCTCTCCATTACTTTCGGATATCATTAGACAATTGAACATTCTAAACGAAAAAAGCTCATTGAGCCCTCTCATTTTGGACCGAACCCACCAACCATCCATAGAGCTAAAAGGGATCACACCTCTCACTCTTGCTTGTTCCATGACCTTGTCTGGACAGATTTATGAGGCCCCCTTTAGTTTCCCATGAATTCCACAATCGATAGACATGATATCCCTGAATCTCGATATTGACTGGAAGCCTCTGCGTTGCCATCCTTTCTAATTTCTCCATCCGATCTGCCCAGAGTTAGAGAGGCTTTCATCGTGCTTGACGAGAAGATCCCACCATTGCAAGTTAGAGGCGTTGCATTGCCTTGACAACCTATCTACACACTATCACCCATTACCACATTCATTACCATTTAGCCATCCACATTTCCACATCGGTTGCCTCGACATGAACTCGGGGAGTCAAGTGCGGTTGAAATTCGCATGTCGATTTTCTTCCGTACAAATTGGTGAACCCAATGTGAAGAGATAGTATCTTTTCATATCCATTTTCTTCATCCATCTTCCTCTCTCCCATTATTCTATGGGTATTTATATACCCCTTGAATATGTCAAGATATGATGGATACGGCCGACCCATTTTGGGTCTTGAAGCATATAACTATCATATGGGTAGACAACAACAGTCACCCTCGCTTTCTACATGGGAAGACAACTATTCAACCGCCCATATTCAAACTCCTCCTCCTTAAGGGACCAATATTGGTTCCTCAGTAAGGATCGAGGAAATTGATCAAATAACACAAACCCAATATCCTGAACTCTCAAGCTCTAACAACATGACTTTTACTAGAGAGATAGGATCATCTCCTCGGGTCTTGTTTAGACAATCCATTAATATGTAGTCTGACCAACTCCCACATTTAGACGAGGAGTATTTAGCGCATTACAAAAGAAGTGAAAAATGCTTCCAAAACATGAGTCAACCTTTTGATAGGCATAAGGACACGTTGATGTCTTGCTTCAAAATAATAACACTACCCCTCCTACAGTGGAAAATGTTGCTAATGAGGGGTGGATAAACAATGAGCAATTTATAGCGGGATATCATATCCCTCAGTAGCCTGCAAAGGTTCAACAACATACGCCAAAACAAAACACCACTCCATCGACGGGTGAAGTCATCTTGGCGTTGGTGGACAAGGTCAAGGAGTTGGAAATTTCCCAAAATACTTAGACTTCATATACTAGGCAAGGGAAGATTCCTTTCTACCCATAAAACTATGGCCAAGTGCCTACTACACCAGGTCCTCCAATTTACACAGAGTTCCTAGCTCTAGAGACCTTCTAATTGGATCATGCACCTTGGGTATGCCCCTCACGCTACATATGGATACCCACCACAGCACTGTAGGAAGTGCATTCTCAAATGCCATGCCATCTAGAAATGCAACATTCCCTGGCTTTGTGCCTCAACATCCATATCAAAATAATCCTCCCCTTACATGCACATGTATTCTAAGTCACCACAGGGGACATGTATGCTTACCTAGGCTCATATGGTCAACCACAAGGGATCCCTTATGCCCCATCAAATGTATATGCTTTGCACCATTTCAACAACCAATTCCACCTACACTTCCCCAAAAATGTGATTAATGGTTGAGTATTATGCAGTAGGAACCTATTCAAAATATCTAAAAGAGCCTCTTGAATTATCTATATGGAATGTCATGCTCCCAAGACCTCTGTTAGACCTTCCAAAATTTAAAGGGGAAGGAGATCCTAACGCACACATCAAGGTGTACACAAATGTCATTCAAGAGTTTCTCTCCCATGGGATGCGGTCATTGTAAAAATATTCCCTAAGACATTAGAAGGTATTACTCTTAACTGGTATTACGAGAATACCGAGGCTTTGATACATTCTTTCAAGCAACTTGTGTCAGAGTTTATTAAAGCTTTTGACATGAACAAACTTTTGAGAATAGGAATAAGAGAATTCCTCCATATCAAACAAGAGCACAATGAGTCTGCTTCCCATTTCATCCAAAGATGGCAAAGTCCTTTATTTTTGGCAAACACTCCTAACATGGACTAAATAGAGCTCTGTGATCTATTCCTTCACTCCCTTAATAGGGAAACAAAGGAAGAAGTCCAGAAGTTTCCATTGAGGAGCTATAAAGAAGTATTGGAGGGTGCTCTCTGAATTGATCAAGCAACTATAAACAGTGGTCGCAAGACCTATAGAATGAACGAGAGACTGATCACTCCCAACCAAGGTAACTCTAGTTACCCTAATAACATGAACAAAAATCAGGGACCAAAGGTCCTAAAAAAGAATCACGGGGTTACACTAACGGTGTTGCCAATCGGAAAAAAAAACCAAACATTGTTAACACCCCCAATCCAAATGCTACTAACAACAACAATGTAAATGAAAATAACCAAAGAAATAACAATTTTTCGCCTATGGTCAACATTGTGGATGTCAACCGTCCTCAACAAAAATAACAAAAACAAGTTCAACAAGTGCAGGCCCAAGGCCCTAGTCAATACCCAGGTGGGTACCCAAACCAAGTTCAAAATCAAGGGCAATGGGCTCCAAACTTCAATTATAACAATCAATAGTTGAATAACAATCGAAACTTTGAACCACAACAAAATACAAACTAGAGACCTTGGGATTATGACCCGACTTATATTGTGGTTTTCATAGAGTCCGAGGGCATGATGCCAGAACTTTTAGATTGTAATAAGTTTTTACAACATCTACCCAAAGACCAAAGATAACTTTTTGTTGACATGTTTTTGGAAAATCCTACTGTGCCTAATCAAAACGCTAGCATGGGACCAGTGTCCCCTCAAAATATTCCTCTTAGGATCTTCAACGATCCTCTCCCAAATCAACCCAATAATGGTAAGCTAGACCCCAATGGATCAAACAAGGGTATTATGGTGGGAACCAACGATCAAGAAGCTTTGACTTCATCAAACCCATCAATTGCACCCCTTGTTGGATGGGCGTCGCAGACTAAGATAGTGGGCCTTGTAGAGCTAGATATTGAGCCTCAAATAAACGTGACCACTAGAACCAAAGACTATTCTTTGTAGCCTATCCCAATCTACCTGACTATATCAAATGACATTTGTGAATCTCGGCAAACCAGTAGGAGCTTATGACTTGATCAATGACCTAACCAAGACCTTCTCTCACATTTCCTTCTTGGATCTGTTAAAGAATTCCCCTACTCACAGAGTCACCTTATTAGAAGCATTGGGTCTTAGGCATTTGATTAACATCACCCCTCCTCCGAAAGCGCAGATAAATCATATAGAATTTGATGTCTATCCTCTAGGGTTACCTGAAAGAGATGTCGGATTTATATTCGACATTAGTAAGATGCCCACTGACGAAATAGATCGTAGAGGTGATCGGCCTTGTTCTTACAAGTTTGGATCTCAATAACTATGTAAAGCATGTGATGATTGACGATGGGGCAATGGTCAACATAGTCCCCTTCTATTTCCTCTAGAAATTAGGTTATGGAGAAACCAATTGCTCCTCAACATGAAACATGCTAAGAGGCTATGACAACCTCAAAACAACGTCAATTGGAACTATAGTGTTTTCAGTCACCCTTTGACCTATGACGATTCTAACTGAATTTTATATTGTAGATCGGGAAACAAACTATAATATGGTCCTCAGCTATCCTTGGATTCATCACATGAAGGCGATTCCCTCCACTTTGTTTCAGAAGTAAGATTCCTACATTTAGGGAAGGTCTTCATAGTGCAGGGTGACCCAAAACCCTTCGACATACATCTAGATAATCTAAAGAAGAGGCCAAGGGTTCATTCTGAGTTTGAGCTTCCTAAAATAAGTTAAACAAACCTACTAGCTCAACACCAAAATAAAATTTGGTTCCCACAACGGAACTAGAAACTACGGGTTTGATTAAAGGAGTTCCCATTGTAAAGGATGAAACTGTAATTGTTGAGACAATGTCAACAAGAATGACAACAAAGATAGTCAAGTTGTTGGATAATGACCTACCCCTTATCCTTCCATTTGATTCCATGGGCATAGGACATGCTTTGGGACTCGAATCTCTCCCGCCATGAAGTATGCATGGTAGAGGTCTCGAAGTGAAGGAGGATGATGCCAAAGATGATCCAATGTCAATCTTCCCAACCGATTGTTGGACTTTAAATTACGATGAAGAAAAGTGCCACTTTGGTGCTTTGGGGTAGGCGTGATTCTTACCTTCCTCAAGGGAAGGTCATGCCTTTTGCTTTTAAGTTAAACTTTGAATGTATGAATAACGGAAGTAGAATATTAGGCTCTCCTTCTTGGTCTCATTGTAGCCAAAAGGATGGGTGCTCATAACGTTAGGGTGCTAGGGGATTCACAACTAGTCGCAAATCAAGTGTCTAAAGTATATGAGACTAGGGTTGAACACTTACGGAACTCTATAAGACCGTTGTCTTGGAATTAAGTAAGGATTTTTATTTCATTTCAATTGAAGCTATACCTCAAGAGAAAAATCTCTTAGCTTATTCTATCACAACTTCTACTCGCTTCACTCCAAGCAAGGAGTTAGAAGATACAAGATTTATGGTTTTAGTTCATGTTGAACCTTTGGTTCGTAAAATGCCAACAACTCTAATTTTGGCATACGTAGAAGCTAATAACGATCCAACCACCTTAGACGAAGCTGAAAATAATAAAGGAATCCTAGGGTACTTAAATGCCTACACGGACTTGCATCCCGCTCACCATAAGATTGGCTTTTCTCTTGTCCCACACTCTTCTTCTTACTTTGGAGATCCCACAATGGAACCTTCCTCCATGGAAGGTATTGAGGTCTATGAGGTAGAAAAGGAGGGAGACTTAGAGCTACCTCTGGCCCCGCTTAAATTTGAAGAGGGTAATGCCTCTTTGATTGAAGGAATGATTGATGTAAACATTGGGATGGAGGAGGAACCAAAATTTTTGAAGCTAGGATCTTCTCTAACTCCAGAGGAGATAGAAATACACACGTAAATTCTCAAGGAACATTCAAAAGCTTTTGTGTTTAGCTACAAGGAAATGACAGGAATTTCTCCTCATGTTGTAGTTCATAAACTCGTCACTAAACCATATGTTAAGCCTATTAAGTAGAAATCAAGGCCCATGAAGCCAAAAGTAGCTCTCATGGTAAAGGAAGAAGTGATGAAACTCCTACAAGTGGGGTTCATCAAACTAGTTGACTACTCATGGTGGGTATCCAACATCATCCCCATTCTTAAGAAGAATGGAAAGATCTGTATTTTCATTGAATTTTGGGATATTAACAAAGCATGTCCCAAGGACGATTTCCCACTACCATCCATCGATGTTATTGTTGACTGCAACAACTAGCTATGAGTTGTTATCCCTTATGGATGGGTTTTCTGGATACAACCAAATCAAGATCTCTGAGGAGATCAGACCAAAACCATGTTTATCACTCCTTGGGAACCTACTATTATGCAGTCATGTCGTTTGAACTTAAGAATGTAGGAGTAACTTACCAACGGGCCATGACTTACATATTCCATGATATTATTCATAAGATTGTGGAATCCTATGTTGATGACCTTCTGGCTAAGGCCAAAAAAGTTCTCCAATCACCTTGAAGTGCTTCGTGTCATCCTCTCTCCCATCTAATCGAATACGACGTCACTCTAAATCTAGAAAAATGTGTGTTCGGTGTGACAAGAGGAAAATTATTGGGATACATTATATCCTCATGAGGGATTGATATGGATCTAGGAAAAATCGAGCATGATGGAAATGATGCCACCATCGGATGAGTCGACATCGGGTATTTTCTCAAAAATATCGGTGCAATCCGAAGGTTCATCCCTGATTTGACCTTTGTTATTCATCCAATAAACAATTTGTTAAAGAAGGATTGCTGCAATGATTGGATGAAAGAGTGCAATGAGGAATTTGAGTGAGTCAAACAATTCTTATTTTCCCTCCCACACTCATGCCTCCTAAGTTAGATTGCCCCTTAATATTATATTCATGGGCTACGAATGTCTCATTGGCTTGCATGCTATCTCAAGAGTATGATGATAAGAGAGAGCGTGTGATCTACTTTATCAGTCGAATGTTGCTCGACTCGAGACACGATATACTCAGGCAAAGAAAGAGTGCCTTGCCATTGTTTTTGCAACAAAGATGTTAAGACACTACATGCTTAACCAATACATGAGTGAATTCATCGTCAAAGGAAAAATCATTACAAACTGGTTGGTGATAACCCATTATATGGAGATAACCCATTATATGGAGGCGACCTAGTTAATTTGGACTTCCCTAATGAGTTTATATATTACGTCAAAATCAAACCCCCTATTTCCATGTGCCCATGGTACACTGAAATTATTAATTTCATAGCTGATCATGTGTACATGGAAGGGGTAACATTAATAGAGAAGATGGTTATGCGTCATGCCATAGCTTAAGTATGTGATCTTGGAACAAATGCTCTATCGTAGAGCCTTCATGGAATGGTGCTAAGATGTGTTGATGAAGAAGAATCTGAGAATATTCTTTATGAATCTCATAGTGGAGTATGTAGAGGCCATTTCGGAGGCCACACCACTGCTCGAAAAATACATCGGATGGGCTACTTCTGGCCCACGTTAGAAAACGATCTTTGTGGAGTTTGTGCGCAAGTTACATAAATGTCAAGAGTTCTCCCATGAGATCCACATACCGGCACAGGCTCTCCAACCAATTGCAACACCATGACCCTTTTCCACATGGGGCCTATATTTGATAGGAAGTTATCTCCCTCATCAACAGATGGCCATAACTTCATAATCACGACCATGGAATACTTTACTAAGTGGGTAGAGGCCATGCCTCTTACTATCGTACCTAGATGTGTAATCGCTAAGTTCATTTTGAACCAAATCATTTGTAGGTATGGGTTCCCACAAGTCATTATCTCTGATAATGACACGTCTTTCAAAAATGAGGAAGTACATGAACTGTGAAAAGTTCAAAATAAATCATCATACGGCTTCAATCTATTATCCCAAGGCTAATGGATAGGTTGAGGCTATGAACAGGACATTAAAGTCCGTTCTCCTTAAAAATGTCAAGGATAATAAATGAGATTGGCATTTAAAGCTATTTCTACGGCCTCGTGGGCCTATCGATAATCGATAAGAATGTTGACGGGAAACCCCTTTTCTTTTGTATTTGGTGTAGAATCGGTTTTATCGCTTGAACTCAAAATACCTAGTCTCCGTATCTCACTGCAAGGAATTTTGGGAGAAGAATGCTATCGAGAAGCGTGACTCTCTCAATTAGAAATCCTTGATGAAGCTAGGCTCAATGTTGAACAATGACATACCATTTATGCTGACTAAATGACTTGGCAGTATAATAAGAAATTCTACAAGTGTGAAATATGTGAGGGAGATCTAGTATTGAGACTTGACAACCGAATAGATAAAAAGACCGACGAAGGAAGGAAGTTCAGGCCCAAGTGGTTGGGTCCATATCGAGTCATAGAGGACTACAAGAATGGGGCATATCACCTATGTACACTAGAGGGTGAGGAATTTGGTGAATTTGTCAACTCTCTTCACCTAAAAAGATACTATGCATGATCTATCAACATTTCCATATGTACATTACTACATCTGCATTACATTCTCATCTACCACTCATTTCGTAAAGTTTGTAATCAAGGGACTTATTCTTACAACAATTCCTAAAAACTTTTGAAAATATTGGCAAAACATTCAAATCATATCTCTTCAAATTTTCATAATATCATCAATCATTTCATCAATTCAAAACAAAATAAGACAAAACTTTGTGGTAACCATACCAAGGCTTGCATACTTAGTTCTACTCATAGTTTTCTTCTAGATTAGGTGTTGTTTTCTATGGTCTGTTCTAAGCTTCATGGTCTCACATATATCCCATATACACCTATTTGGAAATAAGAACATTCTAAAAATTTTACCTAGACACATATGTCAAATGCAAATCAACAAAAAAAATTTATTTACACACTTCTTTACCCCACCAACCTCTTACTAGTGGCACGAGGTTAGAAAAGGAGAGAAGCTCCCTTACTTGCCTATGCATTTTCCTTGGTGATGAGCCCATGCTTCCTACCGGTAGCATGGGGCAAGGTGTAGATGGTCTTTACAAACAAATTAGAAAGTTAAAAGCAATTCATTCAATAAAGGAAGCTGTAAAATCATAAAACCAAAGCAAAGTGAGTTAGATGTTAAAGTTCTAAGAGAGTTTAAAACCTTAAACCATATTTTTTCAACCAATTTTCCATCTATGGATCTAATTCTAGATAAACTAGAAAGTAATTCACATTTTAAGCTATGTAACAAACTTGAGTAGAATGAGGTCGTAGGCTCTCAATTTCGTTTTGCCAAATCCTTATCTTTCTCTCACCATTACCATTCAACAAATTTGTATAACTTATGTCCCTTTTGGCTCTCGGTGTTAAGCCCTCACATCTTATTGGTTGCGTGGGGTTAGGAGTGGGGAAAGTTTGTTCTATTATCATATCACATTTTCATCACGTTTTGCCAAAACAATAAGAAGTATCAAAAATTTAAAGAAACTAAAGTTCAACATTACATTATACTTGCATCATCATATATCAAAATTGCAAAAACAACAAAAAGAAAATCATTCTATTAGTATTCATCATCTATTGCATATATTATGAAAAGATTACAAAACTAGAAATTCTAAACATTTAGGGTACACATGCGGATCATAGCATGAATGAAAGACAACTCTATGCAATGAATAGTGACCAAAAAGATGTTTACCAGATATATATATATATATATATATATATATATATATATATATATATATATATATATATATATATATATATATCATGGAATCGGTTGAGAACAATGCCACCACGCGTTAGGTGTGGTCAAAACGCTCACGGTGAGCTTGAAAATAAAAAATAAAATCATATAAGTGCCTCACAAAATGGAAACAAAGTAATAATGGCTCAATAGCCTATCAGTCCCTGTGGGACCCCTGAGAAGGTACATGCCTAACTCTGGGCTCCTATTGTGGCTCGACAACATGAATGTACTAAGTGATGTGAGTTTCCATGAGTATGACCACTAGTTGTGGCCTCACTGCGTGAGTAGCTCCTCCTCAATGCTGCTCTTTCCCTCTCAGTTACCTCATAACATGTAACTCCGGTCTTCAAATCCATAACCATTTCTTTCTCCTTCCAGAGAGAGGTGCAAAAAAATCAGTGTGGCGGCTAGCTTGTAATGGCTGCCCCACATCCTCCATCAATCGCTTTCTCTATTCTTCCACATGGGAAGTAGCAAAGAGTCCACATATACCCTTGAAATAAGGTCTCGCCACTCTTGAGTGTTTGCTGCAAAACAAAGAAACAATGGCGAGTTAGAAAATCAAAAAATTCAAAAAGAGATACAAATAATAACAACTAACACTTCTAAACTAACAAAGTCAAGGAAAGAGTAAAATCACATACTCGGATCTTTGGGCACCCATGTAGGGTCCGCCGACGTGTGCAGTGCAGGCTGCTATGGGGTCTCGGTGTGCCTCTCCTCTACCTAAGGCAACCTGATGTCCTATAACAGACTCCTCATTTCCTCCCTTGTCTTGAGGAAGTGGAACCTCGGAGACTAAGGTCTCTATCTCGCGTTGCCTCCTCCTCTACTCGGTCGTGGATCTATCCAAGGTGTAATGTCATTCGAATTACTCTCCTCCTTCTCCGTATGGGATACCTCACCAGTCTCATCACCCAACCCCTCATCATCTGACCCATCACCGGTATCCTCTCAAAGGTAGCCTCACCACTCAACTCCTCACTAGTCTCATCACTTGTCTCCTCCTTAGAATCGAAATCTATATCTATGGGAACCTCCCCTTCTGTTGTGAGCATGTGTGGCCTCAATCTAGAGTAAAGGTGCATGAGAAGCACCAATCTGCCCACGTTGGGCATGAACAACATGCCTAATGACAATAGGTACTCCTGAGTCACTACTATACAACATGGATCTCCGTCAGGGCCCCTTTCAAGCCTCATTGACACTCTTATATATGGGTGCCACGGGAGGAAGTATGTCAATATATAGAAGGCCGAACTGTTGGGGAATCTAGTCAAATGGATGAGTCTCGACCTTCCACGACTTGTCAACTAATTGGTTGGTAGAGGCACAAACCTACCACCGTAGTCTGTCCCTATCCCCACCACCTTTGCCCCATATCATGGTAAGGAGTAGTAACTAAGTCATCAGTCATCAATGAAGCTACTAGTTGATGCATCCCTCTAAGAAATGACATCCTTGTCCATGTAGTTTCCCTAACAACCTTTGGATCTTGTACTAGTACTCCCCTCCTGTAAGGGATGATGCACTCATAAACCCAAATCATCACAAGTGTGGGGTGACCGAGAGACTAATCCTGTAAGCAAACCACTCAAGATAATTCATGGTAGGTGGTCCCAAGGATATCGGTTCCCCAAGCATAAGTGTGGCCATATGCCTCTATCTATGTGTGATAATAGGAGCCCAACAATATAACAATGTATCACCCCCTTGTCCCCTATCAACCACGAAGCCAAAATACCCATGATGGCCTTACGGATAGTGGGGATAAGAGTGGTAGCAATAGATCAAACCTTCATACCTTGTTTAGAACCAACTAACACCACGAAATCACCCATATAATTAGCCCACAAGGTCTTGGTGGCTCTAGATCATGTTGTCTCAAGAGTCGACTCCTCTCAAGAATCGAAACTCTAAGTATCTGATATACATCCTCTAAAGTAATGGTCCACTCACCCCTAACACTCGACAACTTGAAAGTATTCCAGTCGGTATCCTAGTAAGAGAATAATTCGCACAATATATGACTAGTAGAAGTAACATGGGGCACCCGTGAAATCCTCCATATGCCCTCTCTCTGCAATCTATTAACCTCGACTTGAGTCAGTTGATCAAGGATCTTCGGGAGCTAGTCACACTCCCACTCACGACTCCAATAGATGTACTCTTCCTTCTTCTGTATCCACCAAAATAGCAAAAAGAGAAATTCAATGACATTTTCAATAGGCAAGCTCATCAAAAACATTGTAAAACAACAAAAAAATAAAAATTAGACTTAAAACATGTATTTATGCATTATGTTCAAAACCGCTACCCCGCAATGCAAAGCAAAGGTTTTGTTCTGCCACCTTGATAGGGTGGCGATCCTGTAACCGTGGCTCTGCTCCAAGGTGGAGGTCCTGAAAAGTTTTTCCATATGGATACATTACCCTAAAAATCTCACAAAAACACAAAAATTGACCATTTTTCATGAAATAAAAGACTTCCCTATGGGTCGCCCCCTAGAGACTAGTCTAAAACAAGAAATTTCAAAAATAACCCCTCCTAGGCAAATATTTTGACATTTTTTATATTTTAGGTTTCAAAATAAACAAATGAGAAAAACCAACCTTAGACCACATGGCTCGATCTCTCGCTTGTGGAGGCATGATCACAATCTTGTAATAGTTTTTTCGGTTGTACTCTCATCGAAAATGGTCACCGTGGGTCCAGAGCTCCAAAATCACCAAATCGAATATGCACAAATGAATTGAAAAATGGGTTTGTTTTGATATATATATATATATATATATATATATATATATATATATATATATATATATATATATATATATATGTTGTTTGACCTCATTTTGAGTACATGTGTTCACAAGGTTGGAGTGTTGCCCCGGTATACTTCTATATCCCCGCACAAATGGTAACTCCTCTTTTCATTTTAATCTAGTGTTTATTTTTTGATAGTTTTTCTATCTACACTTGAGTCTTCTTTTCATTTAGAAGATATTGGGAGCTTGAATGGTGACATTTTGGCGCACGGATGTGTTAGGTATAGATTCTAACTCTCCATTTCGGGAACACCATACTCAGACTCTACATTTTACGCCTTTTCATGGCTAAGATGCTTGTCCGAGGGGGAAATATGTACGCACCCAAATTACATGCGCTACATTTTCAGGAAAACAATTACAAAAGGTCCCTAATGATGATTCATATCCTTTCAAGGTGTTTGAGTTCCTAAACCCATTTACAATATATATTTGTAGCCTAGACATCTCTATTTAGCCTCTTCATGCACATTTTCTTCTAGCTTCCTTATTTTTATACATGTTTTGACCTTAAGTGTCAAAATCACCGCCCCCGCTACTGGCATGTTTTATAACCACCGCCCGGAAAGGTGGTGGTTTTGTGACCACCGCCCTAGTCGGGGTGGAATTTTTGTGTTTGTCACCTGCGCAGGTGGCGCTTCTGCATGATTTTTCCAAAAACCTTCATGTGAAAATTAGACACACGTGATTTCAATTAACTTCACTTCCAAGATGCGTTTGTGAACCAAATTAGCTAAATTTAGGCTTGATTGCATGGTATTCTCTCCCTCTTCTATTTTTAAATAGATTTAATCAGTTTGAACTACCTCTTCACCTAATGAGTTGGCACCCCAAGGCTACCTTATGTGTGAGTTCACAACCCACCGATTTGTTATATAACCATTGCTTGTTCTCAAGCAAAACCTGGAGAAAATATGTATTCTTGTTATTGCAAAGTTGTTGCCTTTCTTGCTTTGGAAATTGCCAAAGCCAATCTCAGTTTAATTGTGCTTACACTCTTCCACTTGCATTGCTTCCCAGTCTACCAATTCAATTTTTTTATCCCACATCCTTCTTCTTCTGTTGTTTCTACATTCCCATCCATTGGACTCATGTGGACACAAAGATTGAAAGGATAAACTGAGGGGACAATATTCATACAACCAGATTTGCCATTGTTCTTGCAATATCCAGGTTGGAGGTGTTGTTTGCTTCATTCATGCAAATTATCAATTCTAAATTTATCATTTCAAAGTTCATATCAAATACAGTAGATAAATTATTTCATTATTTCAATTATCAAGTTATCAGTAGATCAGATCAAATTAGAAAGTTTGTTCTTCAACATTACCAGGGAAGGTTATAGGGAATAATAACTTCTTTGAAGTTGTGATTTATTCTTTGTTTGTGAGGTAAAATTGAAGATTTTATTTGAAATATTTCAATTAGTTAATTGTTTAGGTTTAGATTAACACGATTGCACAAGAACTTAGCTACATCCGAGTTAATTTCTTGTTTTAGATTCATTTATTAGATTAGAAGCTTTGTTCAAAATACTAGAAAACAATAAAAATATTTTCTTTACTAGATTAGTTGTTTTATTGCTTTTTTCATTCATATATTAGAAAATACCAAAAACATAGCTTCGATTTAATTTGCTTTGTTAGATCAATTTAGTAGTTTCATGCATGACAATTATAGGACCTAGAGAACCTAGAGATTTTGTATTCGAACCGATAGTGCCTCAACCAAATTTAGTAGTACCATTAGCAGACATTGACCAAGGTCTTAGGTTCAACGTTTTCAAGACAACTAGAGACATACAAAGAATCAACCGATAACTAGATGCATTAAATATTGAAGACAATAAAGCGTTTGAGTATTGATTGAGTCAACAAAATTACGATTACCTTAAGTATCTATATGACCATCAAAGGTCTCATAATAAGAGAAAAATTTGGTCATTTCAGTTAACCATTGGTCCCACAACCAAATGGATTAGAGTTAATTACTTGACATAGATACGGGACTTTGTATTCTTGTCCTTAGAACTCCACTCGATACGCCAAGAAGATATAATAACTTGATGTGTTAAACATTACAAACAATCAAGCTTATGATTACTAGACCGCCCAGCATAGATTGCCTAACGCCCTTGGGCTTAGATTCTAGATCATACCACATGACCATATAGGGACCAAAACTAGAGAGATTTTATGGTTGTGACCCTATGGTTCCCAAACAATGTAGGCGAGAACCAATTAGACGTAGACACCCAGTTGAGAGTGTTAGTATTGCGAACCTCTTTATTATCGATGGATATCATTAAAAATTGAACGTTCTAAATAAAGAAGCTCATAAAGCTCTCTTGTTTTGGATCGAACCTACCAACCATCCATAGGGCTAAAAGGGATCATACCTCTCACTCTTTCTTGTTCCATGACCTTGTCTGCAGGCAGTTCTACGAGACCTTCTTTAGTTTCCCACGAATCCCACAATCGATAAACATGATATCCCCGAGCTTGATATTGACTGGAGCCTATGTGTTGTCATCCTTTCTGATTTCTCCATCTAATCTACCCAGGTTAGAGAGGTTTTTATTGTGCTTGATGAGTAGATCCCACCATTACAAGTTAGAGGCGTTTCATTGCCTTGACAACCTATCCGCACACTATCACCCATTGCCACATTCATTACCATTTAGCCATCCACATTTCCACATCGGCTGCCTCGGCACGACCTCGAGGAGTCGATTGCGGTTGAAGGTCGCGTGTTGATTTTCTTCCGTATGTACCTAATCAATTTTTTTCTCGGATGTGCAAGGGTAGGACCATACAAACAGGAAGAACTATATTTTATGAATTGACACTATTGTACTATCTTGGACATGTAAATGGTAGGATTCTTATTTTTCTTGTGTCACTTCATTGTCTTCTATGTCGTACTTTGATATCTTCATATTTTCTTGTAATCCTAATTTTCACACATCTACATGCGAGACTAACCTATTTTCCTACAAGAACATCAAACAATCATTAGATCAAAAATAAAAGATGCAAACGATTGAGTTGAGTTCTATTGACCTCAACGAATACCCTATTTTTGAGTCATTGTGCGATGTAATACATTTCACACTCAATGTAGTTAGCCTTGAGTGTGTGTGTGTGTTAGGGTGCTTGCAACTAACACCCTTGACCTAGAATTTCCTTGCACTTCCACATTGATATCGAGCTAGGTTACTTTGCTCTTATAAAAACCCTTGTATGAAAATGTGCAAAATATATTTACTCCCTCATGTGCTATGATATGAACTATGAAGATAGTGCTCTTTCTTTCTTAGCTCAATAGATGATACTTAGATAAATGCTTGCTAGATGATAAATGTTTAAGGTGAACTTGTATACATAGGAGTCTATCACTTTGAAAATTGAATCTTAGTGGTGCCTAAAGCCGACCAAAAACATAAGAAGTGAAAGAGAAGAGTAAAAAAGAGACCCAACAATAAGAAAGGACCCAATAAGCGAAGGGGTCAAAACCATACATCTCGGTCGGGATTGTGGGGACGATCATGACCAATTTTTATGATCTTGGACCAAAACCATCAAAAGTAAATTAACAAATTGCAAATGCTAGAGATATTTGTGACACAATATAAAAAAAATAAAGAAGCATCAAATGAGTCATAAATCAAAATACAAATCAAGCAATGTAAAAGTGAAACAACAAGGACTTGTGCCACTAAGACTTAGTTTCATTATTCAAGACCACATATATAAAATTGTTAGAAACTAGGAGATTGAGAAGGGGGTGAATTAATGTCTTATCAAAATTTTATAGAAATTACAATTTCCTTTTGCCATGATGAAGATATGAAATCAAACACAAGAAAATAACAAGAGAGCACACAAAGACACATAATTTAATGTGGGAAACCCAAACTGGGAAAAATCCAATGAAACCAAGAACTCTGCTTAGGACCAAATTTCCCTGTGTTAGTTACATTGATTTCATGGTTGAGCTTCAACTCAACCTGGAGCTGCAACTCCAAAATTTGGTTCAATAACAACTGAACTTTAGTGAGCTTCAACTCACAAGGAGGCTTCAACCCCCTACAATTTAACTAGCTACAATTGATCTTCTATAAGCCACTACTTACGAGGAGGCTACAACCCCCTATATGTTAAGCTGCAACTTAGAATTTTTCAACAATATTTTGCCACACAAAAATGTTGTCTTAAACAACTGATAGTGAAACTAGATTTGCACACTTTGCTGCCCAACTCTTCTTCTCAATTGAACTTTGAATTTCATCTGTCCTGATCATGAAATCAATTTCACGGCACAACTTCATCAGTCTTACTTCATTTCAATTTTTCTCTTATATCTTCTCAAATTTGCTCCGATTACAATTTCTTTAGATCATCTGATTATCAACTAATATGTGTCATATAGGTCTGATTTTCATTGGTAGTTACATTTCATGATTTCACTCACACAATCCCTCAAATACTCACATGCTCTTTCTTTATCAACTCGAGACAATAATTAGATCAAAATTCCCTTCTCAAACTGGTTTCTCTATGTGAATATCAGTTTCAATCTCTACACACTATAATCACTTATCTCTAAATCATATTCACCTGATTTTGCATATATACACACAACTCTCCAACATTTCCATCTTACCTTTTCCTACTCAAGGTTATATATCTCTACAACCTTTTGAAAAACACAAGGTTTAAACCTTCATTCACTTATCTACTCATTTATTTTCCTCAAGACTTCAAGCATGGATTTATACTCTAAGATTTTCTATTTCTTTCATGTAGAGCATCTTATTTGACTTGACTTGCACCTTAAACTTGGTTCATTTCATACATATGTCTTTTCAAAAGCAATGTATCTTATAAATATTTACACCTAATACTCACCTATGCATTAATCGGTTGAGGTAACACTTATATGTATCCTTAGGCATAATCTTATTTAATACCTTGTCTATACTTCTTCATCTAACACCATTCCCTTGTCTACTATTTCAAATAGTTTATCATGTATATTCACTACTCTCAAACAAAAGTATCTTAGTTTCTCACACACTGTCCACTATATAAATACACCCATACATAATCTTGCTTGAGCTCAACATTTCTTTCACCTTCCAACTCATAAAACTTCTTCATCTTCTTTCCCTTTAAAATTTTCACCTTTCTTAACTAATGTCTCATCACCTTCCTTATTCAAGTTAGAGAGAATGAATTTTTAATCTATAACTATTAGAGACTCTCAAGATTCTTCATTCGATCATTCTCTTTAGGTTGACAATTTTCATGTCTTTTCAACTTCACAAGAAGTTTCAAGAAACTTAGCCATTCAATCCGATTACAATGATTTAGGCTACATATCTAGAGAGACAACTAATGTTATACATTGAGAGCATTAGATGAAATTTGTTACACTCTATTACATTCCCATTGGTCTCAAATTGATCAAACTTTAATGTCCCAAGTACCTTTTGCATAGATCTTCATTCATTCAACTCATTGTGCAGGCTAACATAAGATTACATGTTGTATACATTCCATTGTCACATGGTTTCAATCCTTCAACTCAAATTGAAATCAATCTAAACATGCAAGTAGTATTCCTTATTACTTAGAAGCTTTGTATGAAAGTTTAAGTTCTTATCAACAAGGAAACAACATTATAAGAGTTTGTTGTTACGTGTGGGTTGAGAAATGGACTTTAAAAACAACTATCAAGGAGTGCTCTCTTCAACCTTAATGAAATGTTCTGAAACTTTGTAAAATGGATAATGACCACTAGGAAAATATTTCTTGAGATTTTCGAGAATTTTTATGGGTTCAAACTCAAATTTTGAGAATTTTCTTCTCTAAACCTAGGAGTAAGGTTTTGTCCATAACACAAGCCCGAGAGGGCTAGAAATTAAATATCTTGTGCATTTCTTAATGGTTTTAATGATTTCAATTATATAAGACTTGAACAACAATTTTCAAAACAATTTAACACTCATTTTATCTTACAACCTCTCAAAATGCTTTTGCCAGTTATATAGTTTGACATTACCTGACAACCTTAGGAAAATGGAAACATCATATACTCCTTGTTTTATTTTGTAGTGCTAGAATAAAAATAAATATTGAGAATTTAGATGACCTTATTGATTCAACATATACCTGTGGATATGCCAAACATAGATCTCCTTCACACTAAGGTTTCCAAAACAATTTTGTCAATTATGCACAAGGAGTATTGTTTGCACTTTTGATAATAGCTAGTTTTATACCCTTAAAAAGATACTTCTAATTTTCTCTATTATTCTTGATAGCAGGAGTGAAAGCTTGAGAACCACCATACCATTCTATATTCTCTGAAGATATCAATTAGCCCTTTGAAAGTAGTCTTAACCACTTAAGCTACAACACATGAATGGTGATACAAGAAGAAAAAAATGGAGGCTAAGAGTCATTCCATAATTTTGACATATTTGGACCACTTATGAGCTTAACCATTTGACACGAACTTGTAGAGAGAGTAAATATTTCATTTCAATCTCAAACTTTGATGTAACCATCACCTCTATAGCTATATTGTCTTACCATGCCTAAATATTACAACCTATTCCTTGATGAAGGACCTTGAAGGGATAAGTCATTCTTGAAGTGAAATAAATGACTTAGAAACATGGTGTCAATATTTAATATCTTTGAAACATGATATAATATCTTAAACACATAGTTTGAAGCAAACAAACCAATTTTTCCTTCATTGATTCAAGGAGGTACTTGGAAGAGAGAAAAACAGTGCTAGAAAAGTGATCATATCTTCTTTGATACTTGTCTATTTTGCCTAAAACCTTTTGAAATACCTCAAGATTTGATTTATCTAAAAAATTCCTTCTATTATTTATCTGAAGAAATCTCTAGAATTTTTCTTGGGTGCTAATAAGACATGCAACTCATTTTGCACTTCTTAAAGAACCAATTTTAGAAAAACTTACACAACTTTCACATACCTCTTCAAAATTTGATGAAATTTGGCTTGGATTATAAAAACTCACCCCTCTACATGATACATGAGTTTATTTGTCATAAATGCATCTATACAGCTTATACCTATCTCATTTGCATCGGCCTGGCATCGTTAGTCCTCAAGGCCAACTTTGGTGAAATTTTGAAATCTACCTCCAGGAGCTAAAGTAAACCTTGTTGTTTCTCGGACATGCACTAGAAAACATTACTATGCTCCTCCCATTCTCACATGATATTGTTATGACTTGTACCAACCTCTCATACCTCATCAGGTTCTAGAAAAATGCCTATATGTGCCGGTTTAACCGAGACTTCCATCAACTGACACTGAACTCACTGTAAAAGCTATTTCTCATGATACTTCCAACATATATGACATGTAGAACATATTATCTAGCCATACCAACCATGTCCATGCTTCTAATGGACTCCTATCTCACAAACCAATCATGTAGAACAACTTTGAGACTATTTTGAAACCATCTTAGATGCTCACTAAACCACCGAGAAAACACTATCAATCAACCTTCATGCCTCTGATGAGCTTCACTTCACCATTCACTCCTTTTCCATCAATGCCACTTTACATCAATGACAACACCAATGACTAGGGTTCAACAATACTCCCCTTTGTCATTGATGACAACCACTCACAATTTTGGATGGTAAATGCACGGACCAACAAATTCAAAACACCAAACCTAGTTTCGACAACATTCTCTCCCCCTTTGACATATATGACAAAGTGTCATGAATTCAACAAGACTACCAATAAGAAAATGATCACTCACAAAAATCTTGTCTTATCTCAAGAAGCCCCCTTAAATTAACATCACTGTTTTTCCACTTGTGACTTGACTATAAGAATGAATGTCTTTACCAATCAACCTCATATCTTCCCCTAGACCTATTCTCTCAATATCAGCCTTATCACTTCATCATATTCATCTTTAATTCTTTGACCTTGAATTGATAAATTAGATCCCCCAATAAAGATACTTTCCTGTTATATATCATTCTTGCACCTTGACCTTTATTTCTTTTAGATCACTCTTCCCTTTTGAAGCAACTTAAGCCATTCTACAAATATTTCTTTGACATATTGTCTTCTTTATAATCCATTCTACAAACAATCAAGAGTATCTTATTCTTCCTGCAAGCTTGTAACATACCTTACATACCTCATCAGTCCTCCTTTCTTAACGGTGACTTCCATTGCTTTTAACATATTTTTAAAGGCCTAAATGCCAAATTTCAGACCACCAGCATTTAGAGACATCTTTAAGCACTGTACCAACTCAAAGACACAAATAATTCATTCACAAGCTAGATGACAATACCATGACAATCTTCATATCTAAGGTAACACTTCATCAAGGTGTAGTTGTCATTCAATCTTAGACCGGTAATTCTCATCACTAGCCTAAAATTCTATCATAGAGACTCGGTCATCTCAAATCACAATATTCTTCATTTATCTATTACATGCCTTCCATACATCTCTTGACATTTCATTCAAATTCTCAAACTTACTACCTTTAGCTCATTATAATGACCTTTCAAGTACAAATCCTTATAAATATTCAAAGTAATTTGAAAACAAACTCGACTAAGTACATGTTCATGATTTACAAGACACGGACTAAACTTCTTGACTTAGATTTTAGTTGCTTGATGCATAGTCAGAACTTGTTATTTTGTAGTCAAAATTCACTTTATGAGACACATGAATCAACTCTAATTTTCCTAGAGATTCGGACTCAAAATTAGTTTATTCTAACTAGAGTTACTTAGTAACTCAATTCAGCCTTTACCCTATCTTTGTTTTTCTCACTCTACCTTGATAAGGACATGGAAATTCACATTTTATACTTCTTGACACATAGACACACCACTTAGCACAAGGAAAATCCTTCGACCTCAAACATATTTGTAGAAAAATGTACTATTTCATTACACATGTTGTGGACAAGATAAAATTAATATATACCTTACATGATGTAGAGGCGATGTAATATCAAGGATGCATTTACCTTTTCAAGAGGTTCTCGAGTCTCAAATATCTCCCATCTCTGCGCAATGACGATCTCATCTAATCCTGGATTGGCTCACTTTTTGCTTCACCTAAAAAATTCCACCTTCAATGGTCTACAAGGACCTCACCATGATTCTTAAGAATCCTACCAGCTGAAAATTCAGTATGCACACAATTTTGGGAATTAGGATTTGAACACTTACCCTTAGTCACTCAACATTGGTCCTCTTACACCTTCACTAGTTCCTCTTTATCACTGTTGTTTTCCTTCTTGAGATAATGCCTACTTGGTTCTTATATAGGTATAGCCATCTAGGGGTGTCTCTAAAAATTCATAAAATCCATTATTGTTCTCTTATCTCCTTAGATGTGTATCTAAAATTTTAAGGCCTAACTCTTTGTAGAACTTCCTTTTCTTCCTTGTTTGTGTTTTAGCTCAAAACCCTTACTAGGTCTTTGTTAGGGGACTGTCATGTACAATTTCTCTTACGGAGGGATTCATAAGAAGAATTTAAATTACCAATTAGAAGGTATGAGATATGTATATAATTTCAAGAGCCAACTATGAGAGAAGCTTGTACTTCCTTTGTAATGGTGCTCTTCAAATTAGCCTTCCCATTGTTGTTCTCGGCCTTCAAGTCACTGTTAGAAAGATATAGGAAATTGCCCAATATAATTCAATAATTATTCTTGAAACACTTAATATACCTTCTTATTGTTATTAGTACAATTTTTTAAGGGATTAAATTTAATTTATTCTCCTGAAGGTATGCTCTAGCTATATTTTCAATGTAGTTCACAATCATTTCGACAGGGCTATTTTTCTTATAAATTTCACTAGAAGTTTATTTAAATTCGTAATCTTCTCCGGAGGGATTGTATCAATGAGATACAAGATATCCCCTTACCAATAGTTCACAACAGTGAGCATACTCCTTTGACTAAACAAAAATATTCTCTTGTACATGATGGAAGCATAAAGATTCCTCATAGTTTGCAGGGTAAGAAATTACAAGGAGAGTAATAAAATTTGGGTGCTTGAATCCTCATTCCAATAATTATTACAATGATGTCAGGTTCCTTTTTTCATGTAGAATGGAGTCAAGAATGAATTTCACCTTATTCCCTTAACCAACATAGTCCAGGGAAGGGTTCTTTCAAAAGAACATTTACATGCAAGAAAAGGTAACCACATTCACATGTTTAAGAAGAAACAACAATTAAGGGTTTATCAATGTCTCCACTTGCTTACCCATCTAATAAGATCTCTTCTAAAAATATCCACAAATCACAAGCACAAATTTGCACATTATTGTTCTCAATTATAGCCATCTCAAAATATCATCATGCATAAACATTTCCTTATACTGTACTTCTTCCAATCCTTGGAACACATTACCATTTCCCATACTCAAGGTCACTTGAACATGTTTTAGATAAAAATAAAAAATCATGCTCTCTAAACAATTGGAAACTTTATGGAGGCAACAATCAACAATAATTAATACTAAATACCTTTTAAAGGAAGCTTTGACCAACTTACTCAACTTTATCATAAATAACACTTGATTGACAGATTGGTAGACTGATGAACACCCAAATCATGCTTCCTTCAGCTAGAATGTACCTTCTAGAAGCTTAGAAAAGGTATATAATGTCTTCTGGATCATGTCAAAATAACAAGTCATCAAAATAATATGATGAATTAGTATTATCCTTTCTTTTCTTCAAACCTTTGTCAATCTTCTTGGCTGCATTCCTTGGTGTGACAACCACATCACCCGAGCTCTCATCTTCTACTTGAGTGAATTATAAGCATACATGTTACAAATCATACACCTCTTCTAACACTTTGCTTGAGAAGTTCCTCATCCTTTGCACTAGAATTATTTTCATTTTTCTTTCCTTTTTCATCACATGTTGATGTCTTGTTTGTACTAGTTTCTCCTATCATTTTCTTAGATTGTTTTGCCTCTTTAAAATTGTCCCTTGATATATTATTATCATTATTTGATGTCTCAAATTATGAATTTTATTCCTTGACCTTGCATATCCATTTTATTTCTTCTTTCCAGTATCTCTCTCAATCATGGCTGACTTGGTCTTACTCTTAGAGTTTGTATTTTCTCTGAATATTATTTTGTCTTGCCTCTAGAATGCATTCATCTTGTAAATAAATCTAGGTGGTTCATTTCAATGTATGGAAAAATTTCCTTGCTCATGGCGAGTTAAAGTAAACAATTCGATTCCTTCCTCTTAAGTCTCCTTCTTCCTAAAGTTGATTGAATGGATCTTATAGACATAATTGGCTATGTTACCCTTTTATTTGTAATTAAAACACACTATGTTCTTCTCATAATCATACTTTCAATATCTTCATGGATGTTCTTCATCTACCTTTCTCCTACAATCTATAGCTCTATGTCCAAAGATGTTGCATGAAAAACAAATTCCATGAAACTTACGATAATATTCTTACATTTGGTTGCCCAATGGTCTTCTTGTGTTATTTGTTCTTCTTCTTATTATTTAAGAATCCTAGGAAAGCTGCATGAATTGATTCATCCTTCAATTCCCTTTTCCTTGCTTGTTCTAGTTCCTCTTTGAGGATCTTTAGATCTGCACTTAATTTTTGACATTTTTCACTCTTGGCTTGAATTCTTTCCTGGAATATCTCATGCTTTACTTCACCAGAATGACTTTGTTCGCTTTGCAAGCTATCAAGCTAGTTAGTAACTTGTACTAACTCAATCTTCATGGTATTTAGTTCCTCTTCAAATTTAAGGAAAGCATTTTCTTTTTCTCTTAAAGCCTTTGACACTTTCTCAACAAATGAAGCCATCTCATTTAGTTATTGACCATGGTTAACTTCCTTGAGCTTTATTTATGTCTTTAACTCATTTATAAGAGCTTGAGAAATTTCATACCTCTTTTTCAACACTAACTTTGTTGATGTACCCATTCTTGTGTCTTCAAGATCACCTCCAGTTGTTAGGCTTAATTCAGGAGGAATAAGATTTGATACCAATTGTTAGAAACTAGGACACTGAGAAGGGGGTGAATCAATGTCTTATCAAAATTTCATAGTCATTACAATTTACTTTTGATATGATGAACATATGAAATAAAACACAAGAAAATAGCAGGAGAGCACAAAAAGATAGAAAATTTAATGTGGGAAACCCAAACTAGGAAAATACCCATTCAAACCAAGAAATCTACTTAGGAACAAATTTCTCTGTGTTAGCTACATTGATTTCATGGTTGAGCTTCAACTCACAAGGAGGCTTCAACCCCCTACAATTTAACTAGCTACAACTAATCTTATATAAGCCACTACTTACAAGGAGGCTACAACCCCCTATATGCTAAGCTGTAACTTAGAATTTTTCAATAATATTTTGTTGCACAAAAATGTTGTCTTCTATAACTAATAATGACACTAGATTTACACACTTTGTTACTCAATTCTGCTTCCCAACTAAACTCTAAATTTCATCTATCATGATGATCAAATCAAATTCAAGGCACAACTTCACTAGTCTTACCTCATTTCATGTTTTCTCTTATAACTTCTCAAATATGCTTGTGTTACACTTTCTTTAGATCATCTGATTATCAACTAATATGTGTCATATAGGTCTGATTTTCATTGGTAGTTACATTTCATGATTTCACCGACACAATCCTCAAATATTCATAGTCTCTTTATTTACCAACTTAGAAAGCTATTAGATCAAAATTCCCTTCTCAAACTAGTATCTCTATATGAATATCAGTTTTAAGATCTACACACTATAATAACTTATATCTAAAGAATATTCACCGATTTTGCATATATACACATAACTCTCCAACATTTCTTTTCCCTGTGAAGAATGCACATCTTTGGCACTTTTTAATCCATGAGTAGCAATCACTAAACACTGTAGGCCAATAACAACCAGCTTTCATGATCTTGAGATCTATTAATCACGGATAAAAGTGACCTCTCGCTTTTGCGTCATGAAAATTGTGAAATAGTTTCTCAATTTGGTTCATTGGAACACACCTCAGGAGAACTCTATTCACATCTTTCTTGAATAAGATGTCATCACTAAGCACATATGGAATGGACTGTAATAAGAAGTATCTTCTCTTGGCTTTCTTTGTATTATGGAGGGAACATACCTATTTGAAGATAATGCACCATGTCTTGAGTCCAACATGGAATGGGTACATCATTAGTTGGTTGTTCTTGATCATTTTACAACACTAGGACAACCTCTTTTTCATCATCTAACTCATCATGTTGTTTGGAAGAAAGCTACTCACATATGCCTTTACCACGAACCAACTTAGTCACTTTGATCTCAATATCATATTCCATTACTCGAGTGATCCAACCTACCCTCTTCTCGTTCAAATATTTTTTTAGAGAAAGTCTTTGATCCCAACATGAGACACTAACAGTTGAATCTTATTATTTGAGATTAAGTGTCTGAACTTCTTTAAGATTTTAATGACAACAAGAACATGCTTTTCAATGAAATAATATCTTACTTCATAATCTTCCAAGACTGGCTAAAGAATGCTATGGGTTGCTCAACCTTCTTTATTCAGCTATACCAAGATGGCTGAAATTGTATTTGAACCTCCAAAATCATAGAGCATGAAATCCTTGGAGAAGTCTGGATTGATAAGAGTTAGAGCTTGAGATATTGCATGTTTAATGGCTTCAAAACTCTCCTTGCCTTTTGTTGTCCACTTGAATGCAAGGTTCTTCTTCAACATCATTGTCAATGGCTTCACCAAAGTGGAAAAATTAGGTAGAAATATGTAGAAAAAGTTTATTCTCCCCAAGAAAATTTGGAGAGCCTTCTTGTGATTTGGAAATGGTAGAGTTTAGATAGCTTCAAATTTCTCGGTTTGAAACAATGTGGCCCAACAATTTGCCTTCATTATTCAATAATATACAATTTTTGGGATTCAAGGACACTCCGAATCTTCTACACCTCTCAAAATATTTTCCCGGGTGAAAGAGATGGTCTAATGCATTCTTAGAGAAGAAAATGATATCATCAAGGTAAAAAAGCACTATCTTGTTAATCAACCCCTTGAATGCTATATCCATAGCTCACTAAAATGTTTCTCTGACATTTGACAATCCAAAAGGAGTTTTCTTGTAATTTTATGTGCACCATTTTGTAGTGAAGGTTGTCTTGAACTGATCTTATTCCTTCACCACTATTTGGTTGTAGCACTTTGAGTAACCATCTAACAATGAAAATATTTCTAAACTAGCCACTATTTGTAGGATTTTCTCCATTTAAGGGAGTGGGTAGTAATATTTGAGTGAAGTTCTATTTAGATCCCTAAAATCCACACATAGTATGATTTCTCCATTTCTCTTTCTTATCGGCACCAAGTTTGCTACCCAACTTGAATGTTTGATAGGAAGATGATGCTAACTTCAATCAACTTATTCAATTCTTTTCTCATGAGAGGTTCAATGTGAGGATTCATTGGCCTTTGTTTCTACTTGATGGGCTTAGATTCTAGATCTAGTTCAATCATATCTTGTCATGCAAATTTTGTATTGAAGCCTCTTAAATCTTTGTGATTCCAAGAAAAGACATCTGGAAATTCTTGAAAAATTTGGGAAAAATCATATTTGTCTTGTTGGGTACTCACCTTGCCAATTTTCAACCTTTTTCCTTCTCCAACTAAAATAGGCTCTCGAATATTCACCCTTTACCTAAATGTTTTCCTTATCTTTCCATAACTGATCATTTGGGTTCAAGATTGATTCCAAAGTTACAAGACCCTTTGTTAGTTTATTTTTTCTCAACTACACCACTTGGTCACCATCTTGTTGATCCATATTTTCTTGGCTTCTACTAGAGAACTCATCTTCTTCTTGTAGAAAATTTATGAATTGATGACCACTTTTGAAGACTTGCCAAATTGTATCATTTTCTGAAACAGTTGGTCTTATAACCAATTTTATATGAGGCTATGTTTGATCACTTTTAATACTTTCCACAACGTTAAACACTTCCCTAATTGTTGCAAGTTTGTCTGCAACCTCGTCCTTCTTCCTTGAAATTAAATTGATGCCAAAAGCTTCAAAATATTCAATAAGATCCCATAAACTATTCTTGTAATTCATGAGAAGATCATTCTTAGTAACATTTTTTCCTCTAACTTGATTTAAAATTAGCTCACTATCTCTAAATACTTTCAAGTTATTAATGCCTCTCTTTCTTGCCCAATGCAATATGTGAATCAAAGCCTCATACTCAGTTGTGTTATTTGAACAACTAAATTGAAAACAAAAGGCTGAGTAGTATTTTGTACCTTGAGGTGAAACCAAAGCATAGCCCCTCCTCCAACACCTTGTTTACCTCTTGAACCATCGAAGAATAGCTTCTAAACTTCATTATCATCTTTGTGATCCGGCTTGGTGATGCTAGGGAGAGGTGAGTTTTCTTCATGCAAGAAATAAATTCCCAACTTAACTTCTTCCATTTATTTGTAAGGATCAAAAGCATGCCTTTTATTTTCCCATTCATCAAGGGCTAGGTTCGGAATGCCTCCAACCTTAGTATTTGTCTCCGAAGTACTTGCACAATCTTCTCAATCAAAAGTTGAACAATTTGCATTGATTGGATTTGGTGTATGAGACTCGATATGTAAGTTTTAAATTGGTTCATATCTGATTATAGCCTTAGCTCCATACCTTGTTCGGAATATCATATGTGACCAATCAGTATACAAGTAGCCTCCAATTTTAGTGGTGAAGTCTCTTGAAAAATATATAGTGAAGAGTGGTGGCAAGTATATGACTGACACATCTTGCAAGACTATGACATTTGGGCATGCATCTAGTGTAAGGCTTAATCCTATGATTAATCCAACTGTTGTCACATGTTGTTCCATCCAATTGCAATAAAACCTTGGAAATGACTTCATATTGGAGGCCTATCTAATCGGCTATTTATTTGGGCATCACGGAACTACTTGATATCAAATCGATTATGCAATTGTGCACAATATTGTTCCCAATGATTAGAGATATGTAAAATGGAGGAGGTTTCATTTTTTTACCTTGTTGACCTCCTTGATTGCTTCCTTTTAAGCTAGATTTGTGAGCATATTTTCTTGATCCTTGGACAACCTATTTGATGCGGACCAATTTGTCATGATTTGCTTGTAACAATTCTCTTTGGCCTTAAATATCCAATGACTCCCACATTGAGATATTCAAATTTGTTTTCTTCATTTGCTCAATGATATTAAAAGGATAAGAGCTATCCTTTTTTTGTCCTTTACTTTGTATGACATTTTCTTGCACATGGGTTTCTACAACTAGTATATGAGCTGGTCTAGAAGGTGGTTTGGGCTGATTTTACACATTTGGAGCTGTACTTTGATTTTTGACTCCTTATAGAGTGATAGAAGGATGAGAAGCACTTGAATTAGATGATTGTCCTTCTTCAATATTCCTCTTCTTAGACCTTGTGTTGGCTACCAAACTCGAGATAGAACTGATTTATTCCACGAAACCTTCAACCTACTAATTCCTAAGTGTGGTCTCACTTGTAGGTGCCTCTTGAGGAGCTTCCTGCTACTAATTTTCTTTTTGATTTTTTTGTTCCACACCAACCATTTTCATCATCAATGCTTGATTTAGGGCACCATTAAAACAAGTTGATTAATTATAGGGATGATTGTATGGGAAACACCACTCATATTCTTGTTCCATGTTATTTTTCACTGGTACCAAGGCTCTAGATGTGGATGCAACATTAATATTATAGGGATAAAAGGCCTATTGGCGGAGGTTTTACCTTGATCTAATTTGCATCTTGAGCACGTGGCCTATTAGGCTGATATGAAGGCCTATTAGATTGGGTTTGAGGCTGATATGATCTAAAATTTTGAGCTTGTTGCCTCTTAATTGTCACCAACTCATTGCCTAAGTTTTGCAACTGCTTCATGACTTCTTGGAGCTCATTTGAGGTGCTAGAAGAAGAAGTAGAAGATTGATGAGAACCTTGATTTTTCAAGGAAGGGATGGGCGTAAATGTAGGTACTTGGCTAGTGCATGGATTTCCGATTTTGGATAAAAAGGAATAGGTGGCATGGGTGCAAGTTTACCAAATTAGATCAAATATTTTTCAGCTCTAATAACAATGTTATAGGCTATGGGTAAAGTTATACCTCCCATAGATTGTATTATCATGAAAATATCAAAATTTAAAACTTTTAAGAAGTATAGAAAATCACCTTCACATTGTGTCCAGGTCTCATAAAAATTTGAATCCGATCCCATGTTCTTTGAAATCTAAAGTTAAAATCACCATCTACTCATTTGGTGCTCTCTTGATTGTAGTCAACTGATCCAAGAGAGATAGATTATCTGCCTTCTCCCCAAATTAACCACAAAGAGATGTGCACAACTGATCCCAATTTCGAATTGATCATGATCCTAGGATTCTAAACCATTGTAAATATTTGAATTTGAATGAAGAATCCAATAATTTGATTGCCACATCCATTTCATTAACCTCATGGATTTCATAGAAATTTTTAATGTCTTGAATGTGATCAATTGGATTTGTATGGTTCTCCCTAGTAAAATATGGAATGTTCTTCAATGCTACAATTGGGATTGGATTTTGTGCATGAAGAGCAAGTGGGCTACTTCCCGTGAAATTCACAAAAGGATTTTTGTGGTGGTGGTTATTGATGAGCCATTTTGATTGGTCTGAGAACTCTAGTTGATTGAATAAAAGGCCTACCAAGTGGAGGTGTTGATAGTGTTACTTCGGTGGAGATGAAGACCTTTGATCTCTTCTTCCTCTTCTTCCCCTTCTTCCTATGCCTAAAGATAATCGAAAGTATATGAAAATTCCTTCTTCTCTAGTTCTTGACCTTGTTTGAATCCTTCTCATAAATTTGACAAGCTTGGGCTACTAATACCACTAAATTCTTCCCTTTTGGATTTGCCAGATGTGCAATTTAAAAGCCTCTTACAGGATGGAATTTACAACAAGAGCACACCAATATTGTTGTAATAAAAATGAAGACTTCTTGTCATCCCACAGGGCATGCCAAAACTTTTATCACCAAATCACATCACCCCTTGATTACTTAGCATATGGATTTGTTAAGGAAAGCAGTGTGACTGGGTAACATGGGTACTATCTCCAAGTTGTGGGACTTGCTACTTGAGATAGACCTCTAGAGAAGGTTGGTTCCTCTTCCTAATCTAGTGCAAGCTAACTCTAATGAAAGAAAACTATTGACTATCTCTATCCTACTACTTTCAGGACTAGGGAGAGAGAAAGAGCATGCAAGTAAAAGAAATATACACTACATAGGTGATGCACCAAATAAGGGTGTAAGAACAACTCTCTAATGTGTGAAAATGAAAGTTAAATACAAATTAGAAAGGGTGATAACAGATTCTCCACAGATAACAACAACATTTATATAGAAAAATAACTATTAAAGCATTGGGACTCAAAAGGACCCTTTCCTGCAATTTTTGACCTCACCCATTGACCACTTAGGCCATTGACCACCTTCTTTACCCACACGTTGAAATCAGGTGCTCTGGGTTTTTTTGATGCATAAGTGTCCCGAGTGTAACTCAATATCTCTATCTCCACCATCACATTATTCCATTTCATTAAGAAAAGTTGGGTCCTTTTTACACACTCATCACAAGTTCTTCCGAACACCCAAGACCTAATATTCCACCTCACCTGTATAAATTTCTCTCGCACCGAATTAAGATTTTTGGTGCCCACCTGTTCCAAACCCATCTGGGCCACTTGGGTTGGTTATCTCTGCATTGGATGCAATGGCCACTCCATGTCCCGATTTTGCGGGCTCACCGAGTTGGCTCGGTGACCCAATTCTTCCCTTTCTATTTCACGCCCAAGTTCCTCACTCCGCCTTACATATTTGAGCTCACCACTTGAGATAAGTCTAGGTCATCATTTCTCGAGCTCTCCCTATCCAAACATCTTGGTCACTCTGTAACATAGAGTCCGATCCACTTATAAATGAGTGTACACTTCTTATTTAACTTTCCACATTCCATATTAGAATAACTCAACATAGGTTCATGCACAAGCTTTGCAATATTCTTGTGCAACTCACTTTTGTGGCATATGGCTCAAGTTCCATCTGTAATGTGTCATGTTCAATGTATGAGATTGTTGTTCTCCATATATAACCCCTTCCATCATGATTCTTTGCTTTAGAGGTAAACGCCACGAATCCTATGAGCTCCTTCATCAAATTGTTCTCCTCTCATCACTTGATCTCATAGAATTGGCCGAGACGAACATGGTGGTTTTGGCAGAGCTCGACCCTGATAGACTATCCTACATTAGAAATAAAAATCATGAATTTCTACTAGATCAAGATCTCAATGCAAAGTTAATGTGGTTCACCTTCTACATGATGGCTTGGTACACCTATTATTACCTATTCAAAGCCCTTGAATGATTTGGTTTTATCACTTTAAAATCTCATTCCTTTGCTATTCCATCCACCCAATCATTGATGAGCTTGTCAATTGAACCTGGTAGGCCCTTTGTTATAGAGCTCGACATCTTCATTTCAATGGGCTCTGTACTTTCTGCAGGAGTTAACTCACCTTTGTAAGATGAATTTAGTCTCCCTCTAACTTGATACTATGCCCTTAGCTCAATCCCCATATCATGAATTAGTTTGGCTTATTAATGACTACTTGGACATGTTGGAAATAATTCAACTCATGTATTATGCAACTCGCCAAGTAATGTTATCTTAGCATCTCGGTTTCTCCAAGGAGTAGCTCGGTGATTGATACAAGCAGCTCACCTGCTTATTTTGATAACTCGGTTCTAGATAGCTCGTTCTATGCAAAACGTGAGCTCAATAGCCCTTAGTAACTTGATCACCGACTCATTCAAGATAGAAATGGTAACCTTTTCTAACTCCTCCAACCCTTCCAAATTTCTTACACAAATTGGATCTCTTAATGCTAAGGGAGCTATATGGAGGGCTTGGAAATGCCTTGAGTGCTTGCATCGGATTACACATTCCTGCTTATCCATAAGTGGGCTCTGTGCTTGTTGTTTCCTCATTTGGAAAAATTTGATCTTTTTGAAGACCAAGAAGAGGAAAAATTCCTCTTGCACGTAAGTCTCTGTTGGGCCCTTTAAATATTGGCTAAGTATAAAAGGGTGCATAGGCACGCAAGGCCTAGTTGAAGAAAAGTGTGCAAGGATAAGGCACATAGGGCAAGGCTTTAAGGAAACCCGTGGCGTGTGCACGACGGAGAACTAAGGGTTCGGGACTTAGGCATTGTAGACACTAAAATTAGGTCACACTACCCTTTGGTCCTCGACGAATAAACACCCTTCATCACATTCACCTAGCCATGACCCCCTTCACCCCACTAATATTAATTTAATTAATTAAATTAAATTAATTAATTATCCTCACTATATCTATTATTTAAATATCTTATTTTAAATAATATCCACACATACAGTTCACTTAGACACCTCACCAAGCCAACTCACCCTAAGACTTATTCTTAGTAAGTTGCCATAACTAACTAAGACTTACCCAAACCCTAAAAATCAATGCCTACATTCCCTCTAACCACATTCCCGCATGATCACAAGAAGCTCCCAGTCTAATCCGTGGGTTAATGACACGAGATCTAAGGAAATCAAGAGGATCTCCCTAGTTTAGTAAACCTAGGAAATCCCGCCTTGACCGACACCGGTTACCCCTAACCATTGCAGTTAAGCCGGAACTACCGTTGGTTACCCTTTTAACCCCAAAACAACCTTATTCTCAAGGTTGGAGGTTGGAAGTTGGAAGTTGGAAGTTGGAAGTCGAAAGCAAAAATGTTGGTGAGCATTATCACATCTCAGAGAGATAACACATCTTCAGAGAGAAAATTCCAGTGAGACCACACATGCAAGGAAGGAGATCAAACATATTTTCCTGTACAACCATCCTAGCCAAGATCTGATCTAACCAAGCAAAGAGGAATGTACATGCAGTCCATGCAGAATCTTTCCTTCAGTTGGTGATCACTTGCAACCTTCAAACCTCTCATCAACACCTCCATCCCTCACTCATAGGCATTCAGGACCGGAATCCAAGTAAGTATAACGTCATACTTCTCTGGTTTATTTCATTTCATCATTATTTTATCATCTATTGCTTACCTAGCCACCTATTGACCTTCTCCAACGCTTCCACCTCCATATTCCCATTAAAAACCTTGCCAAAGTCTACCCCAGTCACCTAATACCTCATCTTGACCAACCAAAGTCCTTTGTGCAATCACAAAGGAGACCTAAAGCTTGTTTTGTGACATTTCTAGATTTCACAATGAATCGGCACCCGGGCCACACTGACCGCCGTCGGTTACTCTGGTGACATTAGTCTCTTTATTTGCCCATACATCCTAGAACGAGACCTCCTAGCAAAAAGGAAGCTCTCACGATCAACTATGGATTCAGAAGTCATACATGCGCAACAACCCATCAACCAACATGTATTCCTCCTACGCTTGTTACCCTATTTGTTTCGTCAACACTTCAAAGAAACAATCTAAGAATCAGGTGAAACATTTTGGCATGCTCGGTGGGACCCATCCAGGGTTCCTTACATTTCATTCATTCCTAGGAAAAGTTGTGTGTTTGTTTCCCTTCTGAAAAGTGTACACACTAATTTTCTTCCTTGGTAACCCACCTCTTCTTTCGATTTGCTCGAAAGGAAAATTTTCTTTTGGTGTAATTAAAAAGAATCATTTCTTCATGTTTTCTGCATTGTATTGAAAGAGCATCCCTCTTCCTCTTCATCTTATTATGTCATCCAATTTCACATTTCAATTTGGGCTTAAAAATAAATTGCATTCCATTTTGATTTATTGCTTTAGCTCACATTAATTGAGGGAAACCTATACGCTTGAAGTCATGCCCAATCGATTGTTGACAAACAAATCATAGAAAAGCACTTCTTTCCTTTTCTCTTTCTCTCGAGTCTTACCAAACCTCACAAAAATTCAAAATACATACATTCTTAAACAACATCCTACCCAGAAGAAGATGTAGGTGATCACCATAACTTCGAGAGAAGCCCGCCCTCACCATAACATACAAAACCTCACCTTTTAGATATCCTTCTTTGTAGGAATCCATCCTCACTAAAAACTCTATTTCACAATTCAAGTGTTAGTCCCTAAATAACATAAGCTAAACAAACATAATAGAAAAGGCACTCCTAGGATCACATTTTCTTAGTGTTTCTATTTGGCTTGCATTTTGAGGTGAGAGATCACGTTCTTCACTTTTTTTGTTCATCCTTGCATGCTCCTCATCACAGCTGGTGTATTCAGCTTCACTTGAGTGTGCCTGGGCCATATCATCATCATTCTCGAGTGCAGGTCCGATTATACATCAGATTTTAATTCACAACCACTTTTCTTTCATCACTATTTCAATTTCACAGTAACTGTCATCGGTTATACCCAACCGACATTGGTTCCAGGTCCTTTTGCTAACCTACTCAAAAGGACATTTTTATTCATTTTCTTCCACTTTTCATAGTCCTTGTCACTATCATCATTCCCATTGGCATTGTAAACATCATCAGATTTGGCATACCTATCAGATTTTACCTTCTACCTTGTTGTTCACTCACTGTCCATTTTCTACAGTAACCGGCAGGTGTTACCCCTGATGAGTCTATTTTCCCTAACCGACATTGGTTAGCCTGTTTCACATTCCAGCCACCATTTGGTACTTAATCTACTTTTTTTCACCAGATTCACCTGTTCCTACTATTCTCTATGTCATTTACAGAGAAGTAGCCCTACCTAATCAGTATTGGTTCACATGGTGCTGACCCAAGACAAGCAAGTGCACTTGTATTTCATGCCAGTTTTCAACCACTCCCACCTAGTCCTTCACCACCTTCCATTTTATCACCAGCCATGGATCCCATCTAGCCTATTACTATCACTACCAGAGATGAGGAGTTCGCACGACTCCTTGACCAAAACCCTGCCGCCTTGCAGTTTTACCTTTCCCACTCATCCACTCGAGATGCCTCGGGTTAGTTGATATACGACATGCCCATATCTATCCCCCCGACTCTCGCACCCACTCCCACATCAGCCCCATCTGGCTCCGTGCTGCCCACATCTACCTTACTCCCAGTCGTTTCACAGTTAGGTCCTATACATTGTTATGATGTCATCACGTCTATTACGTCCGTGGCACTTGTTACATCCATTGTACCCTTGACAACTACCCCAAACACAATCTCATCCACCCCTAATGTCTCACACATACCTGTAGCTACGTTACCACCTCCAAAGGTGTCGATGACCCCTACCCCATTTCAGAACGTGGTCCTTTCCATTCCACAATCATTAGCTCCTATTGCCACTAGGGTTACCACGACCCTTCTACCCCCATATACATACTATCAACAACCTCCTGTTTCATCCATTATACACACGGTACGTACCCCCTATTTCACTGCCTTCTTCTCAATCAACCTACATGGCAGCCCCATACACTGGAGTGCCACCCCTGTTATATGCCCAAAACCAACCCTCTCATGTTATAGGAAGCACCCAATCAACACAACCCGCCAACGACCTAATTAAATTGATGTTGGACAAGATGCGATATTTGGAGGCATCGGTTTCGGCTCCCGAATACTCTCACCTATGATGATATTTGCAACGAGCCCATTCACCCATCCATTCATATCTGTTCATACCCCGTTCATTGGGAAATTCCTAAATTCAATCGTTTCAATAGAAAAGAATACCCATAGCAACATTTGTAGTCGTTCAAACACAAGTGTTATCTGATCGCTCATGATGATGCCTTGCTCTTGAGGACCTTTCCCATGTCCCTCACTGGACCTGCATTAGATTGGTATAGTGGGTTACCTAAACACTCTATATTCTCATTCAATCAGGTAGCCCAAGCCTTCTTGGATCATTTCTCTATCAATATCATCAAGAAGGTTACCATGACCAATCTATATTCCACACGTCAGTATGAGGATGAATCTATCACATATTTTGTCACTCGTTGGCATAGCCTGATCAACCAACTTACCTTCCAACTACCACAAATAGAACTCATCGAGCTCTTCACATGGGCTTGTGCTAGGCATATCTCATTGACCTTGTAGGTCCAAACCTTCCGAACATTCGACGAAGCATTCACTATGGCACGAAAGTTAGAGATTTAGGCCATTGAAGAGAAGAAAATCCAATTACGCAATAAGAATTTGACATTCAAGTCGAATGATACCTCTTCTTCTTCCAAACCACAGACTAATTATTCAAAAGCTAAGGGCACCGCTAACGCAGCATGGTGCTTAAGGCTGCCCAAAGACATCCATCAAATCGGCTACCCCTTCATCTAATCTCTCACTGTCCGGACTTTTCATTTCAAACGAGAGCAATGGAAATATACCCCAATCGGGGAGCCTTACTCTTCTGTCTTAGAAAATCTTATCAAATCCGGAGCTATCACCCTTCCACCTATAAAACCACACACTGGTTTTGACCCTACTCGCCCCATGCCCACATGGTATAAAGAACATGATTTCTGTAACTATCATCGAGTAAAGGGTCATAGTGATGGAAACTACATCACTTTCAAAAATATTATCTAAGAAATGCTTGAGAAAGGTGAGTTAACCATGGATAATCCTAATGCACTTGCCAACCAAAACCTACATATCTTCAAGAAACCATTTCCCAACCATGCCCCTTCGTCTGATCAAACCGGTGAGACCTCAACTCACGATACCCATACCCGCGAGGTTCACGCTATCTTTAATGATGTACCTGTCACCTCCCAATTACCCCATATTCCTTCCATAGAGGAGATCCTAGCCCGAAATCCTCCTTCCGTGTTGGAACCAACCTCCCTTGTTCCTTCACCAATAGAGGAACATCTTTCATCTCCTTCGTCACCTATGAAGGAATCTTCCGCTAACATTGAGACCATCTCACCCCTGGCTTCACCACTTAGAGAACCTTTACCCACAGTACCTCCTCCACCCATAGAGGAGCACCTATTACCTCCTCCACCCATAGAGGAGCACCCATTACCTCCTCCACCCACAGAGGAGCACCTATCCATTCCTCCACTTATAGAGGAGCTCCCATCATCTTCTCCACCCATTATAGGCCCAGTTGAGATACCTTGCCTCTTGGTGAGCATTCTCCTTCAACCACCCAAAATCCTACAGACCTACTTTCGGCTCTCTTACCCATGGAAGCTGAAGCTAGCCAATTCCCCATCTCTAAGACACATTTTACAGGAATTTCCATTAGGTCCTCACCAACTCCACCTATAGACGTTCCATTCTCACGTTTGGTTGATCACTTAGATTATGTGGATAGGGCTCTACTATGGGGCACCTTTACTTCCCATCTCAACACAGATGCAGAGATCCCTTGCTGATACCTCCACTATCTACCCAAAAATATTTTGACCAATCAAACCAAACCCAACCACCTCTATCACAACCCCTTCCATGACACCTGTTATAGCTCAAACCACACCCTTACCCATAACTCAACCTACACCTAAACCCAAACCCATACCTACAACATTTTCCTCACCAATCCCAAAGTCAACACCATTTACCTCACCACTTATTACCTCCTCCACCTATTTCCTCACCAAACCCATACAACACCCCGTTCCTTCCTCACAAACCTATAACCTACCTGATGCCCAACCCGACTTACACTGCACTGTAGCATCGCTACTACCCATACCTCCAATACCCTCAGCTATTGCTTCACTACCCACTACACTTTAGTCACTATCCTCACAACTCAAGCATGCCCCACGTTATCTACCTTCACATCACCCCCGTTATCCCCATGGGTAACTCGCCCTCTTCCTCCATTGGCTTTTCCTTCTAGACCTCATACACCCACATCACCTTTACCCAAGAAGGTGTAACCCAAAAACAAAACTCCACTACCCCACAGTAAGGTAGTCAAAACAACCACACACCCTCCTACCCATCCATCTACTATACCCATACCTAAACAAACACAACCGACACCCAAAACCATGCCAGCACCTAAACCCATAGCTCGACCCCCTCCTCTTCTAAAGATTGTTCCTCAACAATCACCTACACCTACACCCAAACCCATGTTCACTTCCCATTGTGATCCACTAGCAGGGTCTTATGCCAAAATTTTAACCAACCTCCTTGAGACCTCTGTCATCACATTACCACCACTCAGACCTTATGACCCCCTCAAACCCAAGCCAAAAGGGTTTGACGATACTAAAATTTGTGCATACCATCGTGTGCCAGGACACGATGTGGAAAACTATAAGGCCTTGAAAACCATCCTTATCCAATTGTGTCCACCGAAACTAATATTAACAAAGACGACCTTCTTAATGAGGATCCTACTTCACCGACACCCATTCCCACACTACGCACTCAATAACCACAACCTCCACCCTCACCGCTCCTAGAGCCACCCCTAAGATTTGAAATTAACATGGTTCACATCATAGAACTTGCCACACCACCACCCAAATGTCGTTGCGCCCAACTGACCTCACAGGGTTTTTCTCCTCTAGTAGGCTTTTTTCCGTCATGTTGGTATACCATTCACCCTACACCTTATCCATTTGCTAACTCCCCTTAGATCAACATGATACACGTCACTACACATGCTTAGAAGGATAAGGGAAAAGAAAAGGCAACTGACCCACCAACCAATCCTATACCCAACATACCATCTGCACCCATACCTAAAATAACTATCCTTGAGCCCACGTACCCCATTTCTAATGGCGTCACACATTGCACCATGCTCAAACAGTTACACCAATCACCCCTCAAAATGTCCTTATATGACCTCATCCAAACCTTAAAATCCCATTGTCAAGCTCTCATGGAGGTTCTTCAATCGATTGAGGTTTTACCTAATGACCCTACACCCGTAGCCTCCATTATCACACCCCATCATGTAGCCTCTCTCACCAAATTACCACCTTCATCTTCACCCCACCTTGTTCACCAAGTGGCCTCCCTTAGCTTCTCAGAGGAAGATATCATGCCACACCAAAATGATGACCTAGACCTAGCCCTCTTCATCTCTATCCACATCAACTACATAAAGGTATGCCGTGTGATGATTGATGGGGGCACTATCATTAACATCATTTCATCCCATGCATTCGCTCAAATGCGCATACCTGAAAATTACATGCATAAACACCCGGTCATGTTGCGTTCATTTAATGATGCTATCACCTCTACACTAGGAACCGTCATCCTCCACATTTGCATGGGCCCCTACTGTTCCAGAATTGTTTTACATTTTGGAGGGGGAATTCTAATATAACTTGTTGCTTGGCAGACCCTGGATCCGTGTCATGGGTTACGTTCCTTCCATTTTACATCGTTGTGTAAATTTTGAACATGAAGGACACACCTATACCATTCCAATTGTCCATCAAATTTTAAAACATGCAACATGCTTTACCAACCCAATGATGTGCTCATATCTATCAAGTCAACTACCTCCGTGACAACTACCGCTTCACCTACACCTCCACCTACCAAGGTCAGCCCATACGATTCTCACCGCACATACCCCTCCATTCCTACCACTCCCATAGCCTCCACGGCTGCCCCATCAGCTTCCCAATCCATTAACTCCACTTCGCATCGACCTCAAACACAATATCCGTACCAACTACCTACATACCAACCACTAATCCCTTGGAAGTTGTTTTTCAACTCCTCACTGGGGGAGTACTTGCTTTATATAGTGTCAACACATTCCTTACTCCGCAGGGAGTATGGATGTCTTCACCAACACCCTCATTATGATCACCACATAGGATAATGACTCCTTTATGGTCCTCCTCATATTCATACTAGTCTCACCTATGGGGGACTTGATACTACCAGCTTACACACTGAACAACCTTCACAAACCCGCCCATTTTCCATAGAATTCCAATCACTTACCAATCACCATTTCACCCACACCTTCCTACACTAATGTGCATGGAAGGGTTTTGGTTTTGGATTTTACAAGCAAGGCCACCATACTATTATTCCATGTACAACTCATAAACATAACGACCGTAGTGGTATTGGCTTCCCCAAACCACCTACCAAACAGCCTACATTGAACTCGTTAAGGACACTAGCCCTTCTCCACCTTCTTCACCCGCTCCACCTTCATCACCACCTTCACCGACGGAGTCGATGGATCCTGAATCTATCCCTCCTATTTTTTTTTTCACAGACACCATTTCCTTGGGGCCTTTGACTTATCAATGGAAGGGTGAGGCCCCTTCCACTCTTCCCTTCCTGTATCCTGAGATGATCAATGACGACATACCTTAAATCAATGTCGTTCAATGTTAGGATGATGAATCCATACTCACCTACCTTGGTGCGGAAGATTCATATACATCTCATTACCCTCTTGAATGAATTGACTATCGAGATCAACATTCATACTCAGATTTACTCGCACATCCTAAAGATCGATACATCTTTAGATGTCTTCTTTGAAAGGAAAGCCATCACTTCTTTTCTTAGAGATCATAACCATGCTTTCGCTTGGTCTTACATAGACATGCCCAGTATTGACCCCACCATAGTGGTCCACAATATCATAACCGTTCCTAATGCCAAACCCATCAAACAAAAGCTAAGGAAAATGCACCCTCACATTGCTCTTCTCGTCAAAGAAGAACTTCAATGCCTTCTTTCCGTTTCCTTCATCTTACCCATTGATTATCCTCATTGTATTTCTAACATTGTCCATGTTACTAAAGCAACAGGGGGACTCTACATTTGCATGGACTTCCGTGACCTCAACCTAGTCTACCCAAAAGATGACTTTCCCTTACCCGGTATTGATCAATTGGTTGACCTCACTGCTGGTCATGAGATGCTATCACTCATGGATGGCTTCTCGAGTTATAACCAAATTTTGCTTGCCCCAGGAGATCAACACAAGACCTCATTCATCACCTTTTGGGGGACCTTCTACTATCGAGTCATGCCTTTTGGCCTTAAAAATGCTGGTGCCACCTATCAGTGGCTATGACTTACATCTTCCATGACATCATGCATCACATATTGGAAGATTACGTGGATGATATCTTGGCCAAATCTAAACGTCACTCCGGAACCTTGCCATCCTCAAAACCATCTTTGACCGCCTCATTAAATATTGTGTCTACCTTTAGCCTAAGAAGTACATCTTCGCGGTTCTTTCAGGAAAGATCTTAGGATTTATCATTTCCCTCTATGGTATAGAAGTTGACCCTGCTAAAGTCAAGGCCATTCTCGAAATGCCTCCACCTGCTAATCTTCGATAACCTCATAGCTTACAAGGTAAATTACAGGTTCATTCACCGTTTCATTTCATAATTATCCAATCAGTGCTAACCATTTCATCATCTGCTCAAGAAGGATGTCTCCTTTAAATGGGATGATGAATGTCATAAAGATTTTGAGGCCTTAAAACAATACCTTCTCCAACCACCCATACTCATCCCACCTAAAGACGATCAACCTTTTTACCTATATATATCTACTACTGATCATTCCTTGGGAGCCATGCTCGCTCATCGTGATGAGAAACATAGGGAGTAGGTGGTTTATTACATAAGCTGTACTCTTTTCATCTATGAAACTTGATACAACCATCCCAAAAAACTCTTCTTATCCTTAGTTTTCATTACCACTAAACTCCGCCATTACCTACTCAATCACAAAACATATGTTGTGAAAACACCAACCCCTTACACTTCATGTACACCAAACCTTATCAAAATCAGTGTGCCGCACGATGGCTTATGCTTTTAGCTGATCTTGACCTCGAATTCATTCATCAAAAGTCCATCAAGGGCCAAGCTATCGCTGACCAATTGGTGACGTACCTATTTCTAGGGATCAACCTTCTAATTTTGACTTTCCAGATGAGTCAATTACTACCCTTTCCCTGGATGAACCCCTTACCAAATGACACTCTTCTTTGATGGTCCAAGTGTCAGCGTGGGGGTGGGGCTGGTATTATCCTCATTCCTCTTGATGGAGAACCCATGCCTTTGTCTTTCAAACTAGATTTTGAATGTACCAACAATATTTCGAATATGAAGTGCTCGTACTAGGTCTCTAAGCCGCATATGCCCTAGATGTTAAATAAATCAACATCTTTGGTGATTCTCAATTGGTTGTAAACCAAGTCAATGGTATGTACCAATGTCGTAATGAGATAATTCAAAAGTATAAACATCATGTAGACATACTTTTGACCACCTTTGATCATTACACCCTTCAAACCATCCCACGTTCCACCAACAAATTTGTAGATACCATGGCTTGCTTAGCTTCCCAAATACCCGCTTCACCCACCGATTCCAAAATCTTTGTCACCGTACAACACCTCCATTCACCTTCTTATTTACCTCATGATGTTTACTCGATCAGAACCAATACCCCTGACCTGAGTGACCTTTGGTATAAACAATACTCTGACTACCTTTCTCTCTCCATCTTACCTCCTGATCTCACTATAGATCAAGAATTTCGCGCTTGTTACCTGTCCAAGTTAATGCACCAAACTAAACACAAAAACCCTGAAAAACCTCAATGAAATTGATACCTGATGAAGATGTAGACGGATGAGGAAGCCGATGTAGATAAGACGGGCGCACACGAGCAATTCGCACAATAGATCCGAATAACCTGTAAAACACCGATGCTTGACAGAAAAAGACCACGTTAAAAGATATTTAAGTGGACTGCCCGAGAAGCGGGTCCGAGAAGCGATAAGCTTCCTCGGCGGATGTCAGTCCACGTTTTCAATTAAGAAAAGAAGCATACATGATAAAAGATGTAAATAAAGACTAGATTTTCTGATTGCAGTAATAAGAATCTAAACAGCAGACAGAAAGTACAGAAAATAGGGAACTATGAAATAAATGTGGACAAGATCGGGTAGCAAAAGAGTATGGCGCACCTGAGCGGATTTGTGTTACCTGTATCCTTTTACCTATCTGCAGATAAATCGGCGTCGACTGGGTAGAATCGGCGTCGATTGAGACTGGTCGGCGTCGATTGAGGGGATCGGCGTCGACTGGATAAGATCGGCGTCGACTGGAGACAGATCAGTCAATCAGGGACTGTGCGACAAGATTCGGGAATTGGAAGGTGAATGTGGTCTGCTGGATGTGCCGAAGTTGGCGAGACACTGGAACAGGGTCACCAGATGATAGATGGTGGTGTACGATGCTGATGCGACAGGGACAGAGTAACGGTGCTCCTCTCAGGGATTGATTCGGACAGGATCTGCCCTAATTTGATACAATTGATGCTAAGAAGATCTCTCTTTCTCTCAACCTGTATCTTTCGCTCTCTGCGCGCTTTTTCGCTCGTTCGTAATCTCTTCTTCGGTCTCTTTCGGTCTCTTCCGTTTCCGTCTCTTCCGTCCCTAGAACTGAGTTCTGGACTTGCTTTTATAATCGGCGCCGCTCCTAGAAAATCGGCGCCGACCATATGGGTCGGCGCCGATCGCGGAAAAGACTCCCGAGATGGCCAAATTGATTGATTCGAGAAAGATAAGACTTATCCCGACTACGGGAAAATATCCCGCTTATGGAAGATTAAAAATAGATGCGATACATAGATAGAATAAATTTGGGGTGGATAAGTGATTAAGATGCATGGGAAGAAGCGTAATTAAATATTTAATATTTAATCACTCATGGGCAAGATATGATGGGATGAATTAAATTTAGAGTAAGTGATTAAATCACAAATTGGATAATATCCCAAGGGGATAGTTGGTGACGTAAACGTGCCCCAGGTTACCTAGGCAAGTAAACGGATGAGAAGGGACACTAAATTGGGTAACCAATTTTAAGTGTCTACATTTTGCCCCTTTTTGTCAAGTAACTTGCGATAAGCAAGGTTATGAGACAAAAACAAAGGGATGGATGAAGAGAAGAATTTGTGGTGATGTGATCCCCCTCAAACTAGGGATGGGATGGATGATAGAACAGACGATCCCGAGTTTGAAAGAGGTAGATGAAAAATGCAGGATGCCCCAGTTGGATGGCTGGAGTAGATCTGATCATTGATGACGCATAAAAATAAACACAAGGGCAGCAACCTAAGGAACTCACATTGGTAGGGAAAACTAGCCGGTCTCCTCATGAGACGACGTTAGTGTCTACAGACCCATGAGTGTAAGGAGAACTGCAAAATAGTCAGCATCGAAAGAGAGACACATTGGTAGGGACAACTAGACGGTCTATAAAGCAGACGACGTTAGTGCCTACAGACCCGCGTAACTCTAAGCGGCCAAACAAAAAACGAGTGCTCCACGCAAAGGGAACAAACCCGAAATAGACAAGGATATCTAAAAGATGCGTCAAAAGGCAAAATTCAGCACATCACAATGATCAGATAGACCAATAAGCCAAGCATCAACACTGTGGCAAAAAGATATGGAAAATCGGCGGCGACCAAACTAATCGGCGACGATCAAAACAAACGGCGTCGACCAAAAAAATCGGCGCCGACCAATCCAGACGCATATAAATATGCGAACGGAAAACGTAAACGATTTATTTGCAACGTGACGATTGATTCAGAGAGAGATAGATTTTTGATTTGAACACAATGGAAGCCTCTGGGAGCGGACAGAAGCGCAGGAGGACACGACCTGGGGTAAGTGGTCATTCTTGAACCCACTTTTCTTATTATTATTTTTTTGTTTGATTTTTTGTGCATGGGAGGCCAGGGTCTGGTTTACATCCGGCCAGAAGTCGGCGCCGATTGGTTTAATCGGCGTCGATTTGTTTTTGGATCGGCGTCGATTAGTAGTAATCGGCGTCGACTTAAATGAACGACGCCGATTTTAATAAATCGGCGCCGATTGAAAGATATGCATTTTTTGTGTTTTGGAAGATGAGATTTGGGGAAAGAAGAGACTAATTATGTTTTGTGATGTCGTGGATGCAGGCACGAGAGGCTCTTCATATGAGGGATGCCATCCCTGAGCTATTGGAGACGATCCTTCCTGATGTGACAGATGCAGACTGGCAGCATTTAGAGCTAGCCGGGCTCGGGGGTTTCAGATATTATAGACGAGTGCCACGAGATGTGGAGCTCATGCGGGCATTAGTGCGACGGTGGGACAGCCACACGTGCACATTTTGGTTCAGGACGGGTGAGATGACGATCACCCATGAGGATGTATTCAGGATCCTCAGATTACCGATTACTGGGGACCCGATCGAGATCACACCTCGGGAGCAGCAGCAGAGGGCCCTGGTGCGACTATACAGAGACAGGGCAGACGATTCTGAGATAGTATCTGGGGCAGTGAGGATAGCCTCACAGTACAGGCAGGATAGCCCTCGGAGCAGGCGGATAGCCTTGATTCAGATGGCTATCTCCTATTTTGCCCTGCCAGACTCAGGAGGTGGGAGATTCCCATTGCTACTGCTAGACTGCGTTTGCGACATCTTGCAGTACAGACAGGTTTTTGCCTTTGCCGATGCCCTGATAGCTCAGGTATATTATGAGCTATGGATGTACACCACTGGTCGGAGGACAGGGATCGATGTCAGCTTTGTGCTTCATTGCTGGGCATACGAGCATATAGCAGTGATCAGGCCATCCGGGCTTCCTTGGATGCCAGCAGCAGTGGGGGGTGTTGACTATGGATTTCGGAGATGGCGGGCTGACATGGCCGCAGGAGATACAGGTAGATCAGCCGAGTGGTACTCTGAGCGTTTCAGGACGCTTACACCAGATCAGTTCATCTGGAGACCATATCGGGCATTCCCGACATGGGCTGGTCAGGACGCCCACTTGGCAGCATTGAGACGGAGTCGGGTGGTCAGGGGCCGTAGGCCAGATATGTGGGAGCGGGTCCCATTTATGCGGATACTGAGACAGTTTGGCCTAGTACAGACAGTACCGGCCACCTACACGCCGTATAGGCGGGATAGCAGGGAGACGGATTTGCCGATTTTGATCCCGGCAGACCCATTGAGAGAGGCCCCACCCTCCACAGACAGTGATGATGACGCGGGGGTGGATGAGGGCTACGCAGCATGGTACGACACAGAGTTGCCACGACATCTCCCGCCCTCTATAGATGTTGATGAGGAGGACATAGCTGCTACGCTGGACAGATTAGAGGGAGAGCATGCCACCCTCACACAGACACATCAGGTAGCTCTGGAGGAGATCAGGGCTTTGACGGAGGAGAGGGATGCCCTGATTGTGGAGAGAGACACCGCTCGCCAGGAGCGAGATACAGCGATCCAGCAGAGGGACCGCTACTTTCGGCACAGGGAGGCCCTCAGGGCCAAGTATGGGGAGACAGGTGCCACATCAGAGTCTGGCACACAGGGTACGACCCTAGGAGGGGCACCACTAGCGCGCAAGCCCCAGCAGCACCAACAGCATCGTTACGAGCACCGGGTACTGTGAGCCTGAGCACGTACCAGTCTCTCCTCGCTGAGGTGAGATACTACGAGGATGCCCTAGCGCAGCATGCCCCAGATGTGCCTCGATACGGGGCGAGGAGGAGAGCAGCGACGGCTACGGCGAGCGGAGCCTCAGGTGGAGGGAGCACTGGGAGAGATCGAGGTGGGCCGAGACCTCCAGCAGCAGGTGCATCGAGCTCGATAGGCGGCGGCCAGGAGAGACAGCCAGGTGCAGAGGAGGGTGGAGGAGATAGTGTCCTCCACGCTTCGGATTTTACCATATAGAGATTTGATAGATTTTGTATTTGTATAGTGATGTAGCCTCGATTGGAAGGCATTGTATAGATGGCTTGATTAGAAGCCATCCATTTTTGTACAGACACACATGTATATATAGATTCATTATTTGTCATATAATTGTACTCATGCTTTTGGTTTAGATATAGATGGGTAGATGGATATAGATAGAGGATAAAATAGATGTGATTGGATAGATATAGATGATAGATGATAGAAATAGATGTGATTAGATAGATTGAAATGTGGATAAAATAGATGTGATTGGATAGATATAGACTGATAGATGATATATGTGATGTGGATAGAACTTTGATAGATGGATATGATGTAACTTGGATGTACATGTGTTTAAATATTTTGATGAATAAATAGATAGATGTGTTTGATGTATGGATTAGATATAGATAGATGTAATGTATCTTGGATGTACATTTGATGGATAGATTTAGATATAGATAGATGTAATTTTAATGAGAAATGAAAAAGATAGATGTTTTGATAGATAAGATGAACCTAGATAGAAGATAAACTTTGATTGAATTAACATGTGAAATGCCAATTTAACAGGGTTGCAAGACAAAGAAATGGAGAATACTCCTTGCAAGAGTCAAAGATGAAAGTGGAAACAACCGTGACTTAGAAGAGAAGGTACTCGGAGAAGAAGAAAAATGATAAGTTGGACTTCCAACCGAACATAGATAAAATCCAGAAAGGGAACCAAAAGACCAAGCATACAAGGCCCTATATAAGATTAAAATAAATCTGACACTAACTAGTCGCAAACCAGATCTAGGATAGAAACGGAAAGGAAAGTAAGTAAGTATCTTGTCGGAACTTACAAGGGACAAAATACATGTCCATAGTGGGACAATAGGATTCTCCATATGATCGACAAAAGGTCCTAAATCTCAGCTTCATGATTTTGACAGAAAAGCAAACTGATCAATGCGGGAAGTTTGCTTGATATGGAAAGACTGATCGATGCGGGAAGTCTTTCAGTGATGCTAACAAGTGTATAAACTGACTGGAAGGCTGATTGATTACAAGAAGCCTTGAATATTTCTTTGAGAAACAGCCGTCCTTCAAGGGAGCGGTCTGTATTTTGAATTTGAATGATAGCCATCCTTCGAGGGTATGGTCTATATTTTTAGAATTTTTGATTCGCTTGGTAATATATGGATAGCTGTCCTTCGAGGGATCAGTCTATCTTTTTGGATAGCATCTTTTTCTTTTCTTTTTTTTTTTTTTTTTTTTTTTTTGAAACTTTTTGAAAGAAGCTGAGTTTAGACCTAGATAGATCAGATGGAGGGGAAGAGAGCATAGAAGAACATGTACTCATGCCCCGAGTAGATCCAATTAAGATAAGTACTTGGGACAGATGAAGTGGTGATTAAGGTATTCCTACCATGAGGAGGAACATATCCAAAAGAAACGTGCAATGAGTAGAGCCGCGATACTCATATTTAAGGTAGATGAGGCAATAGGCGGAGAACCACACGATTTCAAATCACCACAAAAGTAGATGACTGGTTATTAGGACGGATGAAAGATCTGAGTTGCGACTAGATTTGTGTAAGATAGATTTTAACAATAGAAGGGCCGTAAATGCAAAGCATTAAGAGGTTCCGCTTCAGGGATACCATCCATGGAAGATAAACGATAAGCCCCAGACCCATATTTATGAGTGATAATGTAGGGGCCCATCCAGTTGGGAGCAAACTTACCACGTTGACTCCTTTCGAGTGTAGTGACATTTTGATTTTCCTTAAGAACAAGATCACCAATTTTGAAGTCACGGTGTTGCAAGTGCTTGTTATAAGCACGTTTGACACGCTCGAGATAGACTTGATGATGCTCAAGAGCGTTAAGACGCCGCTCATCTAATAATTCAAGTTGTGCTAGACGATTTTGACGATAATCCTCATCGGAGACAAATTCTCTGAGAGAAACACGGAGAGATGGGATTTGGACTTCCAAAGGAAGGACAGCCTCAGATCCATAGACGAGAGAGAAAGGAGTAGCACCAGTAGGGGTACGAATGCTAGTCCGATAAGCCCAAAGAGCAAAAGGGATATGTAAATGCCAATCCCTACCAGCTCGACTAGTTACCTTTGCGAGGATATTACGCAAAGTTTTATTGGAAGCTTCGGCTTGACCATTAGCTTGAGGATAGTATGGAGAAGAAAAACTGAGCTTGATATTGAAAGCGTTGCAGAGATTTTGCAAATCGGCGTTCTTGAAGGACTTACCATTATCTGTGATTAGCTTGTGTGGAACGCCAAAGCGACAAATGATGTGTTGATAGACGAAATCAACTATGGGCTTAGCCTTTGTTGAAGAAAGGGGGATAGCTTCTACCCACTTAGTAAAGTACTCAGTGGCGTAATGATAGAATGATGACGTTGTGAAGAACGAGGATTGATGAGACCAATAAGATCGAGACCCCACTGCGAAAAAGGCCACAAATCCGCCGCAGGTTGCAAAGCCTGACTAGGGATGTGCGTGAGATTGGAATGTTGCTGACACTTGATGCACTTCTTAGTGTATTCACAACAATCTTGATTAAGAGAAGGCCAATAATATCCCAAACGTAAGATGCGCTTAGCTACAGCTAAACCACTAAAATGTCCACCACAGATACCGTCATGGACTTCCTGAATAGCTTTAGATGATTCATGGGTTTTGAGGCATCGAAGCAAAATACCATCAAAGCCGCGTTTGTAAAGAAGGCCGCCTAGAATAGTATAGCGGTTGGCGCGTTGGACAAAAGATCTTCTACCATTGGGAGTCAGATCTGGAGGAAGGACCGAATGAGATAGATAATCAACTATCCGTTGATACCACTCATCCTGAGTATGGGTTGTGACAGCATTGATTGACGTTAGTTGCCCAAGATGAGATGGTTGATCTAATCGTTGCACAGCCACATAAAGACGCGAGTCTTCGGTAAAAGGCGGGATAAGGGAGGCTAAAGAGGCCATGGTATCCGCGAATCGATTTGCAGTACGAGGAATGGCTTGGATAGTGAACTTATCGAAAGATTGGAGTTGGGCAAGAACGATGTCACGATATTTTTGAAGGATATCATTCTTGCATTGATAGACACCCGTGACTTGATTAACGATGAGTTCAGAATCACCAAAGATGTCAATATGACGAGCGCCGAGATTAATGGCATTTTGAAGACCTAAGACAAGAGCTTCGTACTCAGCCATATTATTGGTGCACTCAAAGTTTAATTTGTGTGCAACTGGGATAGGCGTACCCCAAGGAGGAATCATCACGAAACCCGCACCTCCCCCTTGCTGGCATTTGGATCCATCAAAGAAGAGCTTTACTTTAAATGGAGATAGACCAAAATCAATTTGTTGGATATACTCATCGGGGAATTGAGCAAGGGGGTCTTGAGTGTCCGGAAGAGGAGCATCAGCTAATTGATCTGCAATAACCTGACCCTTGATAGCCTTTTGCGGGATAAACTCGAGGTCAAACTCAGTCATAAGCATAAGCCAACGAGTGATGCGATCATTGTGATAAGGTTTTGCATGGATTGTCTTGAGGGGATTGACACTTGTGACAATGTAAGTTTTGTGATTAAGGAGATAATGACGAAGCTTAGAAGTTGCGAAGAAGAGAGCACAACATAGTTTTTCAGCTTCGGAGTAACGTGTTTCATACTCATGGAGGGTGCGACTGATGTAATAGACAGCTTGTTCTTTACCACAAGTGTCCCGATGCGAAATCATGGCTCCCAGAGCATGGTCAGTCACAGAGATATAAAGATAGAAAGGCTCCCCCTCGCGTGGAGGTGTAAGCACGGGTGGAGAAAGAAGATAAGCTTTGAGATCATCAAAGGCCTTTTGGCAATGCTCATCCCATTCGAAATGAACATTCTTACGGAGAAGATGGTGAAAAGGTTGACAACGGTCCGACAATTGGGAGATAAAACGACGCACCGATTGAAGACGTCCTTGGAGACTGCGGAGTTGCTTTAAGTTAGACGGGGGAGGCATCTCAAGGATAGCTTTTATTTTTGCGGGGTCGACTTCAATACCCCTGATGGAAATGATAAAACCTAAAAGTTTACCAGTGAGAATGCCAAACACGCACTTAGCTGGATTTAGACGAAGACAGAAGCGGATAAGCCTCTCAAAGAGAGGTGCAAGGATGAAAAGATGATCCTGACGGCGCGTGGACTTGCCGAGGAGATCATCAACATAATCCTCCACAGTTTTGTGCAAGAGATCATGGAAGATGTACGTCATTGCTCGTTGATAGGTTGCTCCTGCGTTCTTAAGGCCAAAAGGCATGACACGATAGCAAAAGGTCCCCCAAGGAGTTATGAAGGAAGTCTTATGTTGGTCTTCTGGTGCGATGAGGATTTGATTATATCCGGAGAAACCATCCATAAGAGAAAGCATCTCATGGCCCGCAGTTAAGTCTACGAGTTGGTCGATATTAGGAAGAGGAAAATCATCCTTTGGACAGGCAAGATTAAGATCCCGGAAGTCGGTACAAATTCGAATCTTCCCAGTAGCCTTAGTTACTGGTACTACATTGGACACCCATTGCGGATAATCGATGGGTTGGATGAAGCTAGCCGAGAGCAAGCGTTGTAACTCTTCTTTGACAAGAAGGGCTACTCTAGGGTGCATCTTACGCAATTTTTGCTTAACTGGTTTGATGTTGGGAAGGGTAACGATATTGTGAACCACAATATCGGGATCGAGTCCTGGCATATCCTCGTATGACCAAGCAAAGGCTTGACGATGTTTGGAAAGAAAAGCGGTAAAGTCCCCTAATTCCTGTGGATTAAGGGATTGGCCGACCTTAATGATGCGAGGGTCTTCAGAAGTCCCTATATTAAGGTCGATAGTGGCTTCGTTGAGAAGGGTAGACGTGTCAGAAGGAATAGTCTTGGGAAGATATGAATCCTCTGCCCCTAGATAGGTGAGGACAGAATCATCATCCGCACAGTGGATAGTGTTGATAGTGGGAGAGTCGTCTCCAACTATTTCAGGGAAGATTAATGGTATAGAAGCGGACCGATTGTTAGTCTCGTAGGCTAACGGCCCTAAGGAAATGGTATTGATCAAAAAAAAAAGTTAGGTGGGATGGAAATGTCATCGTCCACATCAAGTGATGCTTCTGACTTGGTGGGGGAAGATGGTTCTTCAGTAGGAAGAGGCTCATCAAGAATAGTGATAGTGGCCTTCGAAAGAGGTTTAAATCCTAAACCAAATTTCTGATGTGGCATGAGAGTAGGAATGGATTTGAGATCATGTATACCTTGTTCATATTTTCCAGGCCAAAACCTTTCCACGCGCATCGATATAGATAAGTTTTTGCAAATGTGGGATTCTGTAGATAATCAAACCCTGTTAGATAAGGTTTGGCTCTAGGAGGAGAATCCAGGCGATAATAAGGCGTATCAAGACCACCGTAGATGAAATTGGTCTGTTGATTGGGCAGACCAATGGTGACGATGCGACCGAGACCTGGTTGATATTCAGGTTGTTTGTCTGGTCTACCATACTCATTAGGTTTGAGATGGGCATCAAAAGAAAAGAGAGGAAGCTCTCCTAGTGAGAAACGCTGCAATGTCTCTTCTAGATTTTGTAAATCCGGTAGTTTGGTTGCAGGTATAGAAGAAGATGAGGCCCCGTCAGGAGAACATGGATTTTCTTTTAAAGGGGCAGATCTTGTGGTCATGTCGCATTGTGCGGAAGGAAAAGGATCTCCTGGATGAGTATATATTTTGCCCTCATATTGATATTTTAGGCATCGATGGAGGGTGGATGGGACACAATGCATTGCGCGAATCCAGGAGCGTCCGAGGATCATGTTATAGTGGAACTTTCCTTCGACGATGTAGAAGAGTTCATGAAGCAGCTTCTTACCTACTCGAATGGGTAAGACCACAGTTCCTAGAGTGACTGCTAGCTGATCGTTAAATGATCGAAGGGCGAAAGGCGGGGGTGACACCACATTCTTTGGTAACTTAAGTTGTTCGAATGTGTGCGAGGAGATGACGTTGAGTGCAGCTCCACTATCGATCATGACACGTTTTAAGGTAGTGTTATTGATTTGGACTGTGATAAAGAGGGGAGCCTCCAAATCCTCTGAAGAAAGAGGAGGAACTTCCGAATCCTCGAAAGAAATGGCGGTTGATGGTCCATTCAGTCCAACAACCAACTCGAAGGGCTGGGGCTCATCGGAATTTACTGCGATGCGACGCAGATTATCGATTAGAGCCTGGCGATGTTGTGGAGAGGATTGGATGAGGTCAAAAAGAGACATTTTGACCGGAGCCTGGGTGAGTTGTTTCATAACACTCTCCTCAACAGACACGGGAACTTGAGCCCGAGGTGCAGCACGAATAGAGACCTTAGGTCGTGGGGCTAATGAGGAAGGAGAAACGCCTTCAGGGGCTGCAGAAATGACAACCCGTGGTCGAGATGCTGAAGATGAAGATGGGTTATCATAGTGTTGGGTTCTAGTGGCGATATGGATTGTGTCAATTTGAGAAGGTGGAAGATCAAGTGGAGTGGAACCACCAGAGATCTGAGTGGATTGTTGGGGCTCAAATGAGGCTAAGGTGACAGGAGGTACTTGTTCCTCCTCCTCCAGCAAAAGGTCACTTTCTTCTAGAAGGTTCTTGACAACGGCTTGAAGAGCCTTACATCCCTCAGTATCATGACCCGGAGTACGGTGGTAAGCACAAATCAGATCAGAGTTAAACCAGGTAGGTTTGACTCCTTTAGGGTTATAAGGTTTAATCGGAGGAAGGGTTATGGATGAAGATTGGATAAGTTGATGAAGGATTTCGGTATAGAATCCGGTAGATGAAGAGGAGGATAGAGATGATGAAGATGGTTCTTTCACATTAACCGACTGCCGAGGTAAGAGGACTTGCATGTTAGGTTTAACAGTTTGTTTAGGAATCCTCTTATTTGTTTGGACATTTGGAGGAGCAGTCTTGGGCACTTGAGATGGGAGCAAGTGAGACATGATTGACTTTGGTGGAGGAGGAGCCCCTAAAATAGATTTTGAAGATGATGGATATGCGACAAATTTTGCGGTCTTTGGAGACAAAGGGGGTTGCTTGGTCGAATGTACTGATGATTTAGATAATGTTGGTTTAGAAGAGGAAGAAGCTCCCAAAGTAGATGAGATTGGAGGGAGATAGGGTGCCTTGGTTTTTGGTAACGAAGATGATGATCCTGATAGAAGAGGTGACGTCTTTTTAGTAGGTAAGTCTACTTTTCGGGGTATTGATGAAGAATGTGTTGTGGAAGAAGATGATGGCTTTGATGGATGTGTAGAAGAAGACGCCTTCTCCGCGGGCAAATCCAATCGTTTATGAGGCGTGGAGAGAGATTTTTGTGGAAGAGCACCAAGAGTTTTGATGGTCCGAAATATGGGCTTTCCTTTTTCAGGGATGGTGACGACTTCAACGGCATAAGGTGATTGTAACCTTTTTGGGGGAAGCAAGTGGGGAGGTACTGATGGTATAATGTTAGATTTTAGTTGTCTCGGTTTAGGTTCAGGAACCAAGCGTATAGATGTTGGTGCTACTTCTTTTGATTTTTCCTGAATAGGTGAAGTAACATTGGTGATGGAAGAAGGGGGTGATGACGAAGCAGTTCCTTGCGAAGGGACTACTTCTGATGCAGTAATCATTGGTGAAACTACTGTAGGAAAAGAGATAGGAAGGGTCAAAATTGAAGATGCTTCCGTTGAAGTTGGCACAATGATAGGTATGTTCACCAAGGGCATAGTTGCAGCGGGAATGGGAGCAACAGAAGTGGATGTGTCTGAAGTGGAAACTCGAAGGGATGTAATTGCCTCGAGTATTGAAAGAATGTCTGATGATGAGACAGATGAGGATGACACTGTCTCGGGTATGGATGGTAGGTCCGACAAAGGAACGGAGAAAGATGACTCCGTGCTTAGTAATGTAGGAATATTCAAAGGTGGGCCATCTGAAGATAGAGGAATTCCAGTGATTGATGAAGTGGAAGGGGGTTCTGATTCGATTGCGGCGTTTGTAGATGACGTGGTTTCAGAAGCGGATTCTTCAGTAGAAATGAAGTTGATAGTGTGGGTGTTTGGTTTTTGAGATTCCGAAGAATTATGATTTGGGGCATGATTGGGGAAGGGTTGTTTAAAAACGTCCAGTGCTTGATTTGGGGGAGCATTTGGGTTATCCAGAATGAGCTCGCCTTTATCAATGAATTTTTGGACAAGGTTTTTGAAAGTCTGGCATCGTTCGATGTCATGACCCTTGGTTCTGTGATAATGACAGAAATCGTTTTCCCTATACCAGAATGGGCGTTCTCGGCTTTCGTCAATATCCCTAATGGGTGGAAGTTCGATCATGCGAACTTCCAACATTTTTTCTAAGATGGAGGTATATGATTCCCCCAATGGAGCGAAGGATCGAGATGATGAAGCCCCTTTTCGAGCAGATGAAGGGTCTCTTCGTGGTGGTTGATTATGAGTACTATCGGTTCTTGATGTTTTTAATACGATAGCATTGGTGGACCCTTGATTCTTATCTTTAGGAGGGAAAGAATTTGGTTTGGTGAACCGAGAGAAATCTGGTTTAGATTTGGAGCGAAGTTTTAGTTTTCCTTGTTCAATGGCACGAGATTCAAGTTTGCGTGCCATCGTGAAGGCTTCTTCGAAGGTATGAAAAGTTTGGATCCTTAACGTGGAAGAAATGTGACTAGCGCAAGATCGGGTGAACAACTCGATCTGTTGGGATTGAGGAAGGGAGAAAGACAATTGGTTGATTATCCCTCTCCAACGAGCGACAAAGTCTGCAATAGACTCATCGTCGAATTGGCGAATGTTGTAAAGATCTGTAATTGAGATCTTATGCGCAATATTTATTGAAAAGTTTTCAACAAACATCTGGGCCAATTGAGAGAAAGAAAATAAGGAATGTTGAGGAATATTATTGTACCAGTCCAAAGCGGGACCCGCTAGAGACATAGGAAAGGTACGGAGCATGAGTTCCTGATCCTGGACGATGAGGTAGCAAGCATGTTTGAATGCTCGCAGATGTTGTTGGGGGTCTTCCCGACTATGAAATTTTGAGAATTTGGGAAGTTCCCATTGGGGAGGATAAGGCTTAAAAGCCACCGAAGGATGAATGGGTTCATTGCACACTTCTTCAAAGGAGTATGAAGGACGGGCTCCTTTTGTGGAGGCTTCCAAGTCTGCAATTTTCTTGAAGAGAATTTGAACTACGTCGGATTGGGGAGGAGGCACATAAGAAGTAGATGGTGGATGTTGGTGAGGTGTCAATGGGGGATTTATCTGTTGATTGGTGGGGTGGTAAGAGGAATAACCAGGGGTTCTGGGTGACACTTGGTGGGGTATTTGTTGTGAAGTAGCTTGCGTATAGGTAGGCTGTGAGATAATGAGTGGATGAGAAAATGAGGGTTGGGTGACGGGTGGAGCTTGTGATTGGTGGACTCCTATGTTTGTTGATTGGATCGGGACAGATTGAGGAACGTGGGTGTTGGTTGGATTGGACATGTTGGGGAACAAGACCTGAAAGGGGCCTTCTACTACCGGGTTAGGTATTAAGGGTGCCGATGTTAGCTGATGGGCGAAGGTCACAGTTGCTGGAATATTAGAAGAAAAACCCCCTAGAGGATGAGAAGTAGGAGCCAACTGACTATTCGGAGGGGGTTGGCTCATGAAGTGATACTGACCTTGGGACACGATGGAGGGCATAGACGAATTGACGGCAATGTGTGGGTGTGCAGACGCATTCATTATAGCCAGGGCAGAAGACCTCTCAGAAATGGGTTGTGGAATATTCGAGGTAACTGCAGTGTTAGGGATAGGTAAGACTAATTGAGAACTAGTCGACATGGTAGGTGGAAGAGAAAAGGGAGGCATAGGGGCTTCGCCCTTCTCCGTGGCTCGAGGCAAGAGAGATGGTGCAAACTGCTCTAAAAAGGCCTGGGATGATCCACGAGGATAATTGTACACTTGTCGGATTGGTGGGTCTTGGTCAGATATTTGGATCGACTTGTGTACTAGGTAGTCCATGAGGGCTATTGGATTGCGATCGAGGAAAGCCTGAAATTCAGGATCCCCGCGAGGAACATACTCCGAGCCAGATGATATCTCGGAGGGACTAGGAGAAGCTGGACGTGATGGAGGCGCTTTGGTTTGATAGAAGGGATTATACGACCATGACGGGGAACCAACTAACAGCGGTCCCGAGGAAGATTGGAGGGGTGCCGAAACATCCACGCTGGTGGTGATTTCGGAGGAAGAAGGAACCTGTTGGGCCATTTTCCTAGATTGTGACCGGGTGATAACCGTCATAAACAAGCAAGAAAGAAGATTGTCCTAACTAATGCACAAACAATTCAAGCAGCGCAAGTGATTATCTCCTTTAAATTTTGATGCTTTTAAAAAAAAGAAAATGTTAGGGAAGGCTTTTTAGAACAGGAACTACTCAGATAGCCAAACTAAGGATGGTTTGGGTAATGTTTGGTGAGGAGTCCCGAAGGCACTTGATAAAAAAGACCGTACGTGGCTTGATATAGGGGCCTACCCCGCACTTCACACACCCGCTGCGATAAGGGAGTATAAAATAGATGCGATACATAGATAGAATAAATTTGGGGTGGATAAGTGATTAAGATGCATGGGAAGAAGCGTAATTAAATATTTAATATTTAATCACTCATGGGCAAGATATGATGGGATGAATTAAATTTAGAGTAAGTGATTAAATCACAAATTGGATAATATCTCAAGGGGATAGTTGGTGACGTAAACGTGCCCCAGGTTACCTAGGCAAGTAAATGGATGAGAAGGGACACTAAATTGGGTAACCAATTTTAAGTGTCTACACTCACCCGTAACGGACAACGCACCTTCCTTAAAAATGTCTCTTGTTATGTCATCCTAGGAGGACTCCTCTATAAGCACGGCTTTGATGGTATTCTCTTACGATGCCTCACAAGTTTTGAAATTCCTTATACCATTAAGGAGGTTCATGATGGCATATGTGGAGGTCACTTTAGTGGCCTTGCTGTTGCTAAGCGTATTCTTTGCCTAGGCTATTACTGGCTGACCCTTAACCATGATTATTGCGACTATGTCAAATGTTGTGTAAAATGCCAACAACATTCCAACCTTCATCATACACCTAGTCATGCCTTACAGGTCACTCATGACCTTTGGCCCTTCTCTCAATGGGGTTTGGATCTTTTCAGAGAAATCAATCCTCATTCTTCCCAACACCATCAATGGATCATCACTGCTACCAAATACTACACAAAATGGGTAGAAGCCATACCACTCATTTCCACAAAAGTCAAGAAAATATGCGAGTTCATTAACCACCACATCATTTGTTGCTTTGGTGTTCCTCATCGCCTCATCACTGACAATGGAAAACAATTCAAAAACAAAACATTGCAAAAAATTGTGATGCCTTCAGCAATCATTCAACTTAGTTTCTCATCACCCTACTACCCACAAACCAATGGCCAAGTCGAATCCACTAACAAAACCCTCAAAAAATTCTCATGAAAGTGGTTGATGATACTGGAAAGGATTGGCATACGCACATTCCTTTTGCCCTGTAGGCATACCACACTAGTATTTGCACTTCCACTGTGGCCACACCCTTTTCTCTGGTCTACGGTATAGAGCTTATTTTGCCTCTCAAAGTCCATATCCCCTCACTCCACATTTCTCTCCATGACATGCTCACTGATGATGAATTTCATCAAGACCACTTAGCACAACTAGAGTTATTAGATGAACGCCAACTTAATGCTGTGGATCACCTTCAAGTTTACCAACAATGTATCAAACGTGCCTATGAAAAAAATGTTCATAAACGAACCTTCCAAGTTGGTGACCTTATCCTAAAATAAAATCAACACGTAACCAAAGCAGAAAAAATTAAACGGGGAAAATTTGCTCCTAATTTGCTTGGACCATACATTATGGCTCATACCTATGGATCAGGTGCTTATCGTTTATCTTCTCTTGATGGTAAACCCAAGCTTGAGCCCCTAAACACCTTGCATCTTCGACCATTCTATTGTTGACTCGTTGTCCTACCTCACCCTTTGTCTCTCTCCGGCTCGTCCCTTGAGCGCTACCCACTCCATACACCTCCCTAATGATTAAACCAGAATCATGTGAGTACCCATCACTTGTTATCTTCCCTTGAATATGTGTACCACGATGCTGCACATAGCATGATTCTCATGGATAATTTTCATCTACCTTTAGATGAGATCCCATGGTCATTTCACCTTGCCTTTTGAACAAGAGTCCTATCCTCCACCTTGGTCTTGTCCATGACTTCAAAGACCTCACATGGGACCAAACTCCTTGAGTCAAACTTCTCATAAAAAGATGACTCCCTCAAAAGGACATCTTCCTCTTGACAAATTGCTGCTATAAATAGACTACTCCCTTGAAGGATAACTATGTGAAGCTCTAGAAACAAAAAAAAATCAGGGCAATCGAAGCTTCCCGCATCGATCAGCTTCACGAAGACCTTAAGGAGTTCCATATTATTTATCTCATATAGACTTCCCACATTGATCAGTCTATCAAAACAAACAAAAATTTAGTCATGGACTTGCCCGTTGTGACCTAGGACCTCTTGCCCGAAGGGCCTCGCTACCTCATACCATATTAAAATTAACTACCTTTCACCCTTCTTACCATTCCCACTCTCATTTCCTCATTTCCTCAAGGGACATCTTAGAATTTAGACATTTGGTGATCCTATGTGACTACTTTTCATCATAGAACATGTCAATTGTGCAATGTATTTAGGGTCTTATGTTCATCACCTCCTCCAAGGTATGATCTACTCGATATGATCCTACCCAATCAGGTGGCTTTATTGCCCCCTCTTATCTTTTAACCATCTTTGTTTACATTTTGATTACCCTATACAGGACTTGGTCCTTGATGCTTACCTTTTTGGTAGTCCTCTTTCTCCATAATCGCTTTCACCTACAATCTACCCACACCTATCAAACCTAAACCCACAACATGCCCAAAAACCTACCATCTCATTTTCATATTCTTCCCTAGCTCATGGGAGAATTACATCGGCCTGAGGTCCCTTTTTTCGAGACTATGTAGGCAACACTCCGAGGGCATGGGGCCCTTTGAGGTTAGCTTGGCCATTCTCTACCCTAAACAATTCATCAACCATGCCTAACTCACCATTTACATCACATTTCACTTAGTTCCCTTTTATATACAAAATTGGAAATTAAGCCACATACATAACAATTTGCTACATATTTTATACATTTATTATGCTTACCATTTCTCTATCATCACTATGCATAGATTATACCACATCTCACACATGACCCATAGTATCATTCATTGCAAAAAATAATGAATCACAACTTCACCTACTTTCAATATATCCATGCCTAATCAACCTGACTCAACCATGCCTAACCAACCTAACTCGATCCATGCCTATAACCTGACTCAACCATGCCTATAACATGACTCGATCCATGCCTAAACCAACTTGACTCCATCATGCCTAACTCACCTAATTTCCATCCACATCAAAGTAACAAATCCATATCTCATCTAACACAAGCCATAAACCAATATCTCATAAACACATCAACAAATCACAAAATACCATGTATCTCATCATATAAATCAATAAATGTGTATCTCAATATACATGCCTATCTCATCATGTCCATCATCTCAAAAATGTCGGCACACAGGCTGATATACAATACAAAATGTCATCGGCATGCAGGCCGGTCTCATATATACAAAAAGAATGAATCAATACAAAATATCTTCGGCACGTAGGCCGGTATATGCTCAAAATATACAAATCACTCATACATCCTCACTATCTTCGCACGCAGGCGGTATGTGATCAAAAATACAACTATCTTCGGCATGCGGTGACATATATATCAAAAATAACTAATATACATCAAAAATCAGGTGACCGCATATCAGGCATCTCGCTGGATGTCCTCCATCTCTGTGTCACCTATACCCTTGGCCTCCTATGTCCCTACTAGCACCTCACCTAGTGCTAGTCGCCACATGTTAGTGGCCTCTCCTTGATCAGGCCTCGAGCTCACCGACCTCATGTGCTCTCCACACTATGAGTGCGGGATCTCGTCCTCTCACTGGACACCTTGTGCCCTGTACTTGGCATAGGATATGAAATCTATCCCGGCCACCATAAGTGGTCTTGATAATATCTCACCTCACCTAGGGCATCCCGTAACTGGATATAGACATGATCTGTGGTGGTCCCATAGGTCTTGGCCCCTATATCTACCCCCGCACTGCTATGAAGTGGGACTCCGCTCCTTGTACTGTGGTGATGCCCCCGCCCCTATGCCTCGTATCTCGGGATTGTAAGGCCCCAATCTATGCCTGGGATGTGGCCAACTAGCCCTGTAAACCTACCACTTGAGCCTATAAGGCTACCACCTGACCATCCCCCCTGACCATCTCCATCTCCTCCATCTCCTCCATCCACCATCTGGGCTGCAGGCTGACTACCTGTAGGCATAGCTCTGCTACCTCCACCTCTGAGCCCTCTAGCTATGTCTGTAGTATACCTAACTGGGTAATGAGCATAGCTACCTACCCTTGTAGGGCATCTCTCTGCACTGTAATGGTAGCTAGGTCTAGCTGCCCCAGTCTAGGTGGTATGGCTTGTAACTGAGCCGTCCACCACTTCTGTACCTATTTATACATCTGATGTCATCTATTCACCGATCCACTAACTGCCCCTCCTCCCATGTCGGCACGAGTAGGTTGTGGTAGAGGTAAGGTCCTCTCCATGTCATCTCTTCGATATTGTGGGAAGGGCGGAGGAATGTCTTGTAAGAGCCTAAATTACCGTCGGACTCTATCTACCGGGATCATCTCATCCTCCCCAAAGCATGATGACCCTATATCCATATCTCTAGATGGAGCTCAACTAGCTCCTCATGCACACTATGTGCTTGTATTCCCAACAAAGTGTAGTATAAATGTATAGCACAGGCTAAACCTATGCAACCGCCCATATGCCCAAAACTCTCTATATAGCTGCACCAAGAATGTTGGTGCCTAGGAAAAGTGTGTCTCATGAACCATCATATCATGGAGTACCCCCATCAGTGATTAGGGAAAGCATCCACCCTCTACATCTGGTAGTGCATAGCAACGCACACTACCTCCATCAACAGAACCACTAGCCTCGTCTCATCTAGATGGGCTAGGTACATCTCTCCATAGCTCAAACTAGTGCTATGGAATCTCAGATCAACCACCCCTCACCAAAAATTATCCCAATTAACTCCTCTAAGGCCTCGGAGGAGATAGAATACACCTGGGCACCTAATATGGGTAGTGTAAAATCTGGAACATGTCCTCCAGGGTGATAGTCATCTCACTTGTCGGAAGGTGGAACGTGTTGGTCGTAGGATCCCATCTATCGATGAGCACGACCATCAAGTGGGATCTTTGAACAACATGTCGATAGCAATGAATCCCACTCAATCCCACTACCTCCACATGTTGCAGCTCCAAAGGGTCGCTACGCCATGCAATGTCACCAGTAGAGGCGAACCCTATCCCGCATATGTAACTGTGCTCTCCCCTGCATCCAATCCAAGCACAACATTAATCTACATTTACCATGACCATATTCACTAATTATCATTACCCTCCACCCTATTTTCCCCTACCCATCTCAACTACCTAGCCCACATCACTTTTGGACCCTTGTGCCTCAAATCCTGACCGGTGTCGGTTCATCCTAACCGACTCCGGTCACCCTTAAACTGGCATCGGTCACCTATTTGGTGACCGATACCGGTTCACCTTTACCGACCACGGTTACCACGTATCGCTGGATTCGAGTAACCTATTTGGTGACTGATCGACTTGGTTCTACCCAACCAACGCCACCAAACGTGGTGACGCTGGTCACTATCACGGAAAATCCCGTGACTTCCAAAAACCCCATTTTCTAAAAATCACCCCCTTCCCCTTTACCCCACCTATAATGACCTAAAGTACCGCTTTGGACCTCTACCCACCCCACCTATACCATTTACTACCCTTCCCCTCCCTCTTTTTGCCTGTTATTCCCCCATACCCAAATTTTATTTTTACCCACCCACAAACAACAAAAACCCACAAAAACCTAAAATAACAATTATCCAAACCTCTAATCTATCCAATTAACAATGTAGAGTTGGGTGCTTACCTCGTCGTGCTGCTGCCATCTCGGTGGCATGTTTGGCCACTGTGCCGATGGCCCGCCAAGATCCCTCTCCGCCTCTTCCATCACTGAATAACTACTCGTAACCTCTGCCCAATCAAATCTCTTGCCCTGATCCCGTGGACCCGCTGCTCACCAACCCAACCCTCATCTAATCACACTGCCAACTCACTATCCCATTTCCTCCAAACACTTTTCTCTCTTTTCTCTCTTTTTTTCATTTTCTCACTTCGCAAATAACAAATGAATAATAAAAATGTGGATTTTTGTTTTTATAACCAACCCGACCTAACCGACGTCAGTTACCCTTGACCAACATCGATCGCATGTGCCCTACCTCACCATCGTCAATTTTCCTATATCGACGTTGGTTATCCATGACCACCATTGGTCATCCTCTCCTACACATTGCCCTCAATTAAGCCCCTTTTACCCCACCCATTACCTTGATCATTTACCCCACCCTTTACCTTGATCCTTTACCCCACTCTCACCTTGATCCTTTACCTAACCCATTTACCTTACCTTTCCTGACCTCCTCATTTACTACCTCCATTTTTCCTCCTTTAGGGACTCATTATTTTACCCCTACCTTGGCCTTACCCGTGCCAAAACCTAGATATTTGGACCTGACCATCGCTAGTGACCTTTGACCTCATGTGTTCGCTATACCTTGCGGCATTGTTACCTGTGTTGATTGACCTAATGACCTTACCTAGCCTATTACCGTGACCGTTTATCCTGACCCTACCTTTGGTGTACTAAAACATACCTAAATGTTCCTACACCTAACCTATGTTGTGTTTCCTGACCATATCCTATACCTTGGATACCGAATTCACTTTAACCTTGTTTGGATAAACCTATCGACCTTAGACGATGTAGAGTTTTCCTGCTCTTCAACCCAATAGCATGTTGTAGTTTATTCGTGTGCATGCATTTGACTGTTGCTACCTTTGACCTAGACCCATTACCTAGATTTCCCACGTAGACCTTTAACCCTTTCTCCCTTGTGCCCACCTGCCTTTTCCTCACATTTACCTTTTATCAAACCACTCACCGATTCTCCCTTTTGCCTCATCAGTTCCTAGTTTGAGGGGGATCACCTTCACCCACACATGGGGCAACCACATCTTATTTTTGTTAGCGTCGCTTACCAATACAAGCTATGCAACAAAAAGGGGCAAAATGTAGACACTAAAATTAGGTCACACTCCCCTTTGGTCCCTCGACGAATAAACACCCTTCATCACATTCACCTAGCCATGACCCCCTTCACCCCACTAATATTAATTTAATTAATTTAATTTAATTAATTAATTATCCTCACTATATCTATTATTTAAATATCTTATTTTAAATAATATCCACACATACAGTTCACTTAGACACCTCACCAAGCCAACTCACCCTAAGACTTATTCTTAGTAAGTTGTCATAACTAACTAAGACTTACCCAAACCCTAAAAATCAATGCCTACATTCCCTCTAACCACATTCCCACATGATCACAAGAAGCTCCCAGTCTAATCCACGGGTTAATGACATGAGATCCAAGGAAATCAAGAGGATCTCCCTAGTTTAGTAAACCTAGGAAATCCCACCTTGACCACTCCGGTTACCCCTAATTGTCACCGATTAAGCCGGAACTACCATTGGTTACCCTTTTAACTCCAAAACAACCTTATTCTCAAGGTTGGATGTTGGAAGTTAGAAGTTGGAAGTCAAAGACAAAAAGGTTGGTGAGCATTATCACATCTTAGAGAGATAACACATCTTCAGAGAGTGAATTCCAGTGAGACCATGCATACAAGGAAGGAGATCAAACATCTTTTCCTGCACAACCATCCCAGCCAAGATATGATCTAACCAAGCAAAGAGGAATGTACATGCAGTCCATGCAGAAGCTTTCCTTCAATTAGTGATCACTTGTAACCTTCAAACCTCTCATCAACACCTCCATCCCTCACTCATAGGCATTTAAGACCGGAATCCAAGTAAGTATAACGTCATACTTCTCTGGTTTATTTCATTTCATCATTATTTTATCATCTATTTCTTACCTAGCCACCTATTGACCTTCTCAAAAGCTTCCAAATCCATATTCCCATTAAAAACTTGCCAAAGTCTACCTAGTCACCTAATACCTCATCCCGACCAACCAAAGTCCTTTGTGTAATCACAAAGGAGACCTAAAGCTTGTTCGTGACATTTCTAGATTTCACAATAACTGGCACCGGTCACACTTAACCATCATTGTTTACTCGTGACCGACATCGGTCTCTATATTTTCCCATATAGTCCAGAACAGAGACCTACCCACCTAATTTCATTCCACCCTCATCCTTATGTGATCTACCTGAGACCTCTTTCAACCTGTAGAGACCCAGAACCAATCATTTGACCTTTGGATTCTATTCTAGCTTAGCCTGTTAGATTAGATCTATTTCTTATTGTGTTTTAAGTGAGATACCTAAATCATTTCAAATTACAATAGGATTTACTTTTTTTACAACATTAAATTGTTTAAAATAGTGGACTGACAACCATCTAGGAAGTATCACACTTCTCGGATCTAGCATACGCTAGATAGTTCACTTCCCATATTGTTTAATGGTCTTATTTTACATTACATGTAGTTCCTCCTAGCCAAAAGGAAGCTCTCACGATCAGCTGTGGATTTGGAATTCATATGCATGCAACAACCCATCAACCAACATTTGAACAGGTATTCCTCCTATGCCTATTACCCTATCTGTTTCATCAACACTTCAAAGAAACGATCTAAGAATCAGGTGAACCAGCCATATTAGGTGTTTTGGCAGAACATGTGAAAAGCATGACCTGAATGTGCATGTGAAGTGGATAAGGTGCCAACCTAGTGACAGGGTGGCCTAGGAAGGAGCATGCTTGTGGTAGAAGCTTCTAGAAGCTCATCATGGTAAAAGTGGAAAGCTCGGGCCTGGAGGAGCATGCTCACATGGAGGACCACATTTAGACACTTGGCATCAAATCGAGGCCCATTGGAGGATGAGTTGGTAGTCTAGAAATCCTATATACACAAGCACCTGTAGAAAGAAGTGGATAGATAGATAGAGAGGGCGAGAGCTCTACAAAAATACTTTGCAAGAACTTTGTTAGTTTGGGTAATTGTGTTTAGGGAAGGATGTATCAAGGGTATGGGTTATAAATTTATTTTGAGAGCCTAGTCATATGAGTCTAGATATAATGCATGACTGCGGTTTGCTTCTCTGTAACATTTTGTAATGGCTCCATGAATGTAATGAGGTTACCAGCTTACAATGAATATGAACATTGATGATTCTAATGCATACATTTTTCTCATAGTTCTTTCTCATTTATGTTTATGATTAAGTATGGATGCTTGTGCAACTTCTTTCTATTTTGGTATAAGTTATTCAATCATTAAGAATTTTCTATCTGGAATGACTACAAGGACCTAGAAGCCATCCTGAGCTCTATGGTGCTTATATGGTTTACTTCCTTCAAATTCTCTTAAACTTGGATCATAGATGATGATTCCCACTAAACTCACATAAAAGAGAAACTCGGCACCCGCGTGCCTCGTGTGAGCACCAAAGCCCGTTGGGTAATAGGTCTGATGCGCATGGGGTTCCTTTATTTTGTGATAAGGGTAAAAATGACTACATCTTAGTTCCATTTCTGGACCTCTTTTAAAAGTTGTAGTGGGAAATAGCATACATCATGATCTGTGTAATGAGTAATGACAAAATGTTTAACTCTGGAAAGTGTTGAATCATGGTTCAAGAGCACGGAGGATGAATTTTCTCAAAGATTCAACACTAGACCTAAGTTTGATGCACGTAGATGGGTAGAAGAGAACCTCTACCATGATTTATATGAAACATTTTTCTGTTGTTTCCCAGTAGAACTGTATGAATGGCTCTTAGCATATGTGTCTAGATCAAGTTGGTATTCTAGATCATGCGCATGGACCCAAGAAGATTACCAGAGGCTGCAGGATGTAGATTTGACGTGGAATCATGTTTGTGGATCATTGGTGGGAAGGTGTGTTGGCTAGCTACACTCTAGAGTATGCTATTTCCACATATTCTTGCCTAGAAGTTGCTAAGTTTGAATTTACTATGGGATCCCAGAGGATCATTTCTACATGTTATCCCTCTGGTAATGAAGATCCTGGTTGTTACTTTGGGTTTAGATGCAATTCCAATGGCCACTAAACCATTCTCGAGCACCGGTAAGGGAGCTAGGGTGGAGGAAGATGGCAAATATTACGACAGAGAAGGAAAGAGAGGAGAGATGGCTCAAGTATAGTGAAGCGCATGAAAGGGATATTACTAGATGACATGAGGCTGCAAGTGTGATGGATCTATAAAGGCAAGCGTTGTAGAACAAAGTTAAGGTTCACGCGGAGGACATGGAACCTGAGTAGTCTATGATACCCCATCTTGGCAAGTGCATAAGAGAGACCCCTTCAACTTTTGATGAGAGTTCATCACATAGAGAAAGAAGAGTCATTAGCACGTACCTGAACCCACTCAATGACCAAGCCCTGGCGCTTGGTTTTTCAGAGTAAGGAAGGAGTATCATTGACCCAGTTAGAACCAGTGAAAGTGACAGATCTGTACCTAGGAGGTATAATTTTTTAGTTCCCACCTCTATGACTACACATATCCCAGTATTTAGAGGAGTATTCGGACAAGGAGAAAGTATACAAGCCTTTGGTCTCATGTCTGGAAGTGGTGTAGGGTACAATAGTGGTAGTAGGGCATTATCACTGCACCGTCGGTGCACGCTAAGTGGAACCTTGGGGAACTTGGCACAACTACTATAGGACTCGGTGTTTCGATGGGTCAAGAGGACAAGACCTAGTGGACCTAGTGGTTCTGGTGGATCTGGTGGCTCAGGAGGCACAGGACCAGTGGACTCAGGTATATCCGGTGGTGGAGGAATACCGATGGAAACCAAGGCTCTAGCTCAGGAGGAAAAGGGCCCCAACCACCCCCTCAGGTATTCTTTGAGATGTCATTACACTTGCTAGATTACAGAGGTATTGAGGATGCTACAGAGCATGTTCACAAGTGTGAGCTGCTATGATGCACAAAGGGGATCACAACCTCGGACCGTGGAAGGCTAGTCAATTTATAACAACGTTACAGGGGCACACACATAGCTGGTATAGGAAATATGACCCTCATCAAATGGTGGTGGATTATACTTTGCTTTAAAGAACACCTTCTTGGTAGAATTCCACATCCCTGAGTTTGAATAGAAGAGCATCAGTGCCCTAAAGGAGATTCAACAGGGAATGATAGAGAGTGTGTGGGAGTATGATGCACACTTTAAAACTCTCTTATCTAAGTTATCTTATGATATTCACCCTTCACAACATGCTTAGTGGTTTTTTGGAGGATTTATCACACCTTTTAGAAGGGCCTTATCTCATAAAACTTTCATAGACCCGCGTAAGGCGTTGGAAGCTACTCTACATGCCGAGGCTATTGGTAGTGTTGATACTAGAGTTAGCCCGTTCTGGAGGCTCAAATTGCTACTATGGCTAAGCATCTGGAGAAATTATCTATAAACTCAACCCATGAGACTCGCAGTGGTTTATGGTGCACAAATTGTGAAGTAGAGGGGCATGTCAGGGTAGTTATCCCTAAAGGTAGTACGTCTCGTGATGGATGTGAAATTTTATCATGGGGACCATGATGCAAGTAGGTGCCCCTTGTTACAATGTGCAATCTAGAAGAATGTATCTTGCTACTATAAGATTTATACCTCTACAACCCATGATACTAAGGATTATAGGCTCATTGATTAGATCCATGAGGCCATTGATCATGGGGTGCACCAAACCAACATTGCTAGTAGTTCTAAAGGGGATGATTGCCACTATGAGGAGCACGCAGATGGTGGTACACATGAAAGGGATTTTGTGGTAATGGTAACCATGGGAAGGAAGGAGTGAGTTCCCACATGGAACTTGTTTTAATTATGGGTCTACAGAACATTATAAATGAGAGTGCCCAGATCTACTACAGTGCTCATGGTGCGGAAAGAAGCACAAGTATGAGGAATGCCCAAAGTTGTTCGAGCACATGAATCAGTAGCAACAAAAAGACAAGGGTACTGCAATGGTAAGCATTAAGAAGATAGATGCACAATGGATGCCATGGGTAACATGTGATGCAGGCTTGAAACCTATTTTAGTAATAACAAGAGTAGAGGTCGCGCCACGCAAAATAAATGCCAAGGCAGAGGACCACGGTTTCAAGAGAGGAAGTAGTTCAAGGAAATACCCAGGACTCCACGCATCAAAAGGAAGTATATCAGGATACCATGGATGTCATTCAAAGTTTACAAGGATAAATATAGTGTCTAAAGGAGTAGTCCAAGAGGGATGAGCAAAGGAGGAAGGTGTGGCATCGAAGGGATGAAGGCATTATAAAGAAAGAAACTAGCCATATGTACCACACCCTACATGTTAATCAATGGGGACTATACAAGTTAGGGCATGATGAAGTTTTGCACAGGTGTGTACTAGAACATGAGTGCCTCGCCATCATAGAGGAAGCACATAGAGGAAGCACGGGTGGACATTATGTAGGTGATGCCACCGCATGTAAAATTTTAATGGCAAGATTATGGTGGGAAACTCTGTATAAGGATTGTAAAGACTATTGTAAGGCATGTGGCCATTTCCAACACATTGCCAAACCAGGAAGGAGAGATGAAATGCCTTTGCGCCCTATCCCTAACACTGAACCTTTTGAGAAATGGGCAATAGAATTTGTAGGCCCTATTGCACCAGTAGCACATAGGATTGGATCACGCTATGTAATCACTTGCACAGACTATTTGACAAGGTGGGTAGAGGTATCCCCAACTAAAGACTACACAATAGCCACAATGACAAGATTTTTATGGGAGAACATTATCACAAGGTATGGATGTCCTTTAAGTTTAACCAGTGATAGGGGTACAAATTTCTTGAATGAGACCATGAGGATCCTATTAGTAGAGTTCATGGTAGCTCATCACAAGACTACCCCTTATCACCCACAAGAAAATGGAACCGTGGAAGCATTTAACAAAATACTGAGTCATACCTTGACCAAGATTTGTGATGTCAGAAGACAAGATTAGGATGACAAGGTATCATCCATATTATGGGCTTATAAGACAACTTATAAAAGGATAAACAAAGCCACACCATTTCAATTGGTGTTTGGCATGGAAGTTGTTTTTCCGGTTGAATTCATGTTACCTTCTCTATGAATAACACACGTAGGAGGGATAGCTGATGAGCAAGTCTTTGGAAGAAAGAATTGATGAACTAATGAAGTTGGATGAAAGATGATCACTCACCAGGTGGAGCCAAACAATAGAAAAAGCAAAGCAAAAATCATGGCATGATCGCCACATCAGAAATAAGAAGTTTGAGGTTGGGAAGATGGTCTTGTTGTATGATTCTAAGTTTATGCACCATCCTGGGAAGTTGAAGGTCCATTGGTTAGGTCCCTATAAAATCTCGTACATCCTTGATTCGGGTGTGTGCAATTACAAGCACTAGATGGAATGAAATCACTGGACACTTCAATGGGAGTAGGCTAAATCCCTACTATAAATAAGTCTTCTTGGTGTTTGTAAATAAGGTAGTTTTGCCAGTTAGTTTAGAATTTCCTTTATGCATTTATTTTCTTGTGTTTCCCTTTTCATGTTGTTGTTTTGTTTTATGCCTTGGGTGTTGGTAACCCTTATTACTCTTTGAGGATTTTTGAGTGCGTAGAGGACCACACATCATTTTAGTGTGGGGTGGAGTGATGTGAAGGAAAGCATGAGTAAAGTGCCAAGGAATTTTGTGTTAAAAATCTTGGTTGAATGGCCCTATTAAAAGAGGTGCATGGAAAGAAAAGATGGAAAAGGATGGTTGGTGTCAAGATAAGGCTATGTTCAGACCCCATGTACAAAGGAAGAAAAAGTGCATAAGCAACATGAGGTAGGCCAAAGAAAAAATCAAGATAGAAGAAGTGCCTTCGACACTTTGGTGACGCGTGTGTAAGAGTCTCTTGTCTAGATGGATTGGTTACACACCAAAGGTTGGAAGATTATCCGCGCAGGGTTAGGCGCATGAGTTAAAGTGCTAAAGTCAGACTTTGTTTGAAAAAGATGCAGTAAATGTGAAAAGTATGGTGGTAGGTGAAGTAGCATTTAATGCTTAAAAAGCAAAAAAATATAAATAGAGGGTCGAGGCATTTCATTATTCACTTTAAGTATAAGGAGAAAGAAGTGTTTTTTTACATTTTCGCAAACTATGGCTTCCAAAAAAAAAATGATCCATGTGAAGAAAAATTTGAAGAGATTGAGCATAAGTGACTAGTTTGGATCTGCGAACCAGAAGAAAGGGATTTCACGAGCATAAAAGAGTTGTGAGAAGGTGCCGTCTTGTGAAGGGATTATCCCAGCTAGGGTTTAAAGAACTAGGGCATGGGTTTAAGGAATTTTCTTCATAAATTCGAGATCTAAGGTGGGAAAGAGTGGAAGAACAGAGTTACTGAAGTGATTAAAGTAAGAAGCAAACCTAGACAATGGCACCCAAGAAACTAGTTAGCACACCCAAGAAGGGCAAGGGAAAGGGCAAACAACAAGAAATTGACACACATACAAATGAAGAGTGGTATGCAGAAATGCAGTACCTAGATGGAGTATTGCTAGGGAAGGAGTGGGAGTCCCATCTAAGAAACATGTTTGTGAATGACTATAATCATCGTACGAGCACAATCAAGAAGGAGATGGCACTAGAGTTAGTGTGCCCAACAAATAAAAGGACACTAGAGGGTTTTCCCATTTATAATGATGACGTGAAGGTAAAGTTGGAAAAGGTAGGGTTATTGCAACTCTTTGAGTTTCCTTACTTTGGGAAGCTTGAGTGCCTCTATCAATGGCTGATGTCACGCGTGCATGAGGACTAATTCCATTTCACGGGGCACAAGATGTGCATTACCCCTCAACTCATCTCACATTTCACATGCCTCATCTATGAAGGAGATGGTTTAGAAGACAACCTAGGTGATAAAGAGGCAATTAAGGAAACTATCGCTGCCTATGCATACAAAAGGGGTCAAGGTACTATGATATCACAGACATCAAGGACCTAGTAATGAAGATGGCCGCACATTTGGTGACTAAGTTAAATGGTTAGGAGAGATGGACCCAGGTCAATAAGCCATGGTTACATGTTTGCAAGAAAATCATAAAAGGCACCATCTACAACTTGTTTGCATTCATCACAGATGAGATTGTAAGCTACACAAAGGAAGGAGACAGGATCCTATTTGGTAATGTCCTACTGAAAATTATTTTTTCAGAGATTGGAGTACCTGATGCATCAGAAAAATTCGTATGGGAGTATTTGGCTAAGGAACCTTCACCCGTAAAAATATTTAAAAATATGCATGTGACTCCATGACAACTATGCACAAGGTGCGCCTAGAGAAATGGTATACGTGCCTAAGGAACGTGTTTGGGGTAGAATGGAGAATTCCCAAAAAAATGCTAGCGGCCACTAAAGGAGAAGCTAAATTTGTTGTGTACCAGCATTTCTTCCTGGGTAGGTTCAAACTAATGGATGAGACATGGAGCCCATGGTGCAAGCTCCCCTTCACCTTCATAGCTCAATACTTCCAAGTAGGAGTAAATAGGTTTAAAGAGTCCAAGAAGCTGAAACTGGACCTTGGTAATCTGGACCGAGAGCACAGGGAAATGCACAAAGGGTTGGTCTACCCGCAAGTGCACATACATGGAGAGGTACATGTCACATGAAGTACAAATGACAAAGCCCATGACCTTTCCCATTGTAGGAGGATCCACGGCACGCATGTAACTCTGTCAAGAGACCCAAATCGAGAAAAGGACACATATCTAGAGAACGAGGTGTCTATGCAGGGGATCTAATTGATAGGAAAAGACCCATTCTCAAATAGGTGGAAAAGGTGTTAGAGAAGAAAATACCAAGTCTTTGTAGAAACACAGGTAATAGGCTCCCCAGAGGACAAGCGCTAGGACAAACATGTATTCACGTAAGAAGAGGCCCTTAGTCAAGGAAAAGACTCCAGAGCCAAAAAGCCATTAGAAAAGGAGTCCTTGGGATAAGAATAAACAAAGTCACCTACACCGGAATCCCCAGTTAGGAAGAAGCAAAGGCTAGAGGAGGAGACGCCAGGAAGAAACTAGAAGTTTGGATAAGCACATAGGTGAAGAAGAAGATAGTGAAGAAGATGTTAGTGGGGAAGACGAGCCTAGAAAAGAACAAGGACCAACTATTTTCAACATACATGATTTGGATGAAGAAGGTAGAGAAGAGGAGCAGGGGTTCCTCTTCATATGCAAGGATAGCCAGGAAGGGAGAGGCACCCAAGACATGAGAAGTGAGGGAGATGACATGCAGACGTAGAAGGCCCCAAGCCTTATGGTGGAATAGTAAACCAAGGTGCTAGGGAGAGAAGAAACAAAGTCCATCAATACCTTGGAGGAGGAGAAGTTGAAGCGTAGCGGTGATCCAATGTTAAACAAAGAGAAGGAGGAGAGAGGGAAAAGGACCACGACAACACTTTGGAGGCCCCATTTTAACTATAAGTATTCCTAAGGGAATGCACATGGGAGGAATGCGCGTAGGGGAGGAGAGGCCAGGGATGGGTTATATTAATGACCCCAACAAAGTGTTTTATGCGTGGTTCCAAAGCACGATTCCAGTAGAAGAGCTCATGGCAATGTCATCTTTTGACAAGGAGGCTGTATACCCATGGATGAGGAAGATGCTCTCATGGGAAATTGAGTCCCATCTTGATGATCTAGAATTTGAGGTAAGAAATGGGGAAATAATAACATTGATAGGGCTAACAAAAAGAGAATCTAGTGGTGAACTCTCGGCGAGATCTCGGATGAACATCTCGTGAAATGAGTTGAACAAGGTCTCCATTGAAATCAAGGCTAGAATATATGGGCAGAATGATATAATCAAAGATCTGGAGGAGGATCTAAAGAAGAAAGAGGAAGAACTAGCTATAAGGGCTAAGGAGCTTAGTCAAGAGAAACTAATTAGCGCCTAGTTACAACATGAGCTAAAAGATGAGAAGGCCAAGGTGTGCACGGTGTACAAAAAGGTGGAGGCTATTAATAATGCTATAGTATTGAAGCATCTGGACCTAGCACCTCCTGTGTAGAAGTATGGATCGGCCTTAGGATGCTTAGAGGATTTAACAAGGGTCCTCACCATGGAGAGGCAGCCATTAGCCTTGGAATCTATAGAAGAAGTGGCCACGTGCTTAGAGAAAGAAGATAGATTGAAGGTCATGGCATTCGTAGTAGAGTACAACAAGGTTCTTACTACTATAAAAGTTACTTCCCGGTTGTTAATGCCACACATAACAATTGCGCGGACATAGACAAAGTGGCAGGCATCTTGGTTGCCACTCATGAGGCAGAACTCAAGGAGTTCCAGGAAAAGAATAAAGGAAATAGGGCGGAAAGGGACAAAATCCTTGCTGAGGTCGAAAGAAAATATGAAGCCATTGAAGCCTTAAGGGGTTCAATTAAAAACCGGTTGAAGGAATTGTACCCATAGATTACATGAAGAATGGATGTGTTGGATGATGTAGGTAAAGAATTAGAGAAAATTGCTAACACCATAAACACACAAGGAAATGGGCTAAGATTTGTGGAGGTGAGCACCCCAGTCGGCGACCTTTGTCGAAGAAGGCGGAGCAGAAGTCAATGCACTGGAATAAGTTGGAGGTCGACTTGCAAAAGGATATTCCTAGCCTACTCTGCAGTGATTCCATCACTTCCCATTCTTTCTTCTTTCTATATTCTTTCATCCCCTTATTCTTTTCCCATGGTGTAAGTCTATTATATTCTTTCTTTTCACTAGAGAGGTGTTCCATGCAAATGGAGAACAGGCGTAGTGTGGGGTAATGTTGGGCCCCTTAAATATTGGCTAAGTACAAAAGGGCACATAGGCACGCAAGGCCTAGTTGAAGAAAAGTGTGCAAGGATAAGGCACGTAGGGCAAGGCTTTAAATAAACCCATGGTGCATGCGTGGATAGACCCAAGGGTTTGGGACTTAGCCATATTGGGAGTTTTGGAAAAAGACGTGAAAAGCATGACCCGGCTATGCATGCGAAGTGGATAAGGTGCCAACTTGGTGACAGGGTGGCCCAAGAAGGATCATGCATGTGGTAGAAGATTCTAGAAGCTCATCATGGTAAAAGTGGAAAGCTCGAGGCCTAAATTTTTCTGTGTTAAAAGACCCTAATTTTTCCTTGAACAATGAAATCTACATGTTTCCTCCAGGGTTGGATATGAGAGCCTCTTGATGAGTTCTATCTTGCCTTGTTGTTCAATTTCACAGGGGTTGAAATTGGATAACAATTAGTTATTAAATAATATGAAGAATAAGTCTTTTGAATGGCTAATGAGATGACGACCTTGAAGGAAGAGCTCTTGCTAGCATTAAGAAAATTGAATGCCTATGAGAAGTTTGACAAAATTACTATTACTCTAGATTATATTTTGAGTAGTTAGAAGACTTCATGTGATTGAACATGTCTTAGATTCGTTAGAGGTCCAAAGAAGATATATAAGGGTGTTAATGATAATCCTAGCATCCATAAATATCATAAAGAGATCATAAAGGATGATTTTGATAGCAATATGAGATCTAACCCTATTAGGAAACCTAATAAAACAAGGTATGAATAGTATTTTAATGGTTATTTTTATGTTTGTAAAGAATTTAATAATAGAGCAAGGGAATGTGTAAGAAATGTCTCAAGGAATGAGTATTCATGGGATTATGAAAGTTCTTTCAAAGGTCATTACTATTATTCATGCAATGAATATGGACATAAAGCTATGAATTGTAGAAGGAAACTCAACTCATATCAATAAAAAGGAAAGAATAATGTTGTGTGATATAAATATCATAATACTATTCATATAATAAGATATTTTCATTATGATTCATATAGATAAATCAAGAATTTTGAAGTACCTTAGCGGGTTAGGAGTGTTCAAGAAAGAAGACAAGACAAGAAGGTGTACACCAAGAAATATGAACTTGTGAATGACCTAAAAGAGGAACCTAGATCACTCAAGACTATATTGAAATTAGAACATGTGGATAACATGAATAAAAAAGTTAAGAAGTTAGATCCAACTAAGAAGGATGACAAAAAGTTAATCAAACCTAGTCTTGATTAGACATCAAGAAAAGATGGATTGTTTTCCATGATTGAGCATGAACTAGAGGTTGAAGTGTTCCAAGAAAGACATATGTGCTTGAAATCTATATAGATAGAGGGGGAGAAGGATAAGATGGACACCAATCTTGGAAAGACAATCAATAATTCAAGAAGGATCCTAAATATAGGCAATTGATCTCATGGTTGCAAATTGGATAAGAAAAGGATGGAAATTTGGGAATCTCTTGATATTATGTTGTTATAGATCTCTAATAAGTAGAGGTATATTCATTAGGATTCATGGAGACATTCTTAAAAGAAAAATGAAGATGTTTGGGTCTCATTCTTATGTGAGGTAAGCATAAATTGTATATGGGTCTTGTTGGCTCATGATTTTATAGCCCCTTGAGCCTCGTAACACTTGTAAAAGGTAGTAAGGCTTAAGGAGATGTCAGACTATGAGTTTTTTGTCATTTGCATCTAGGAAGATGTCTAAAATCTTCTTTTAGAACCAACCCTTGGGATGGTTGAGAGACACATACAAAGGGGGTGGCATGATCCTGTTGCTTTTGGTCCTACCTAGACTAGGGTGAGAGGACCCATGGGGTAACTTGAATATAGGGAAGATAATTTGTAATTAATTCCTTCTAATCTGGAAAATGGTGGGTCAATCTAAGATAAATATTTCCATGAATGTGACACCCACTCGTAAGAGTTTTCACAAGTATTATATATATTTAGTGCATCAAACAAAAGTTTATAAAGCCAACAAAGTTGGTTTGTTCTTACATCATGTTTTGAGGGGAATCTAGGTATGAAGAAGTGACTTCAATGATGCTTGGAAATAGAAAAACCTGGGGTAGTGGATGGAAATTTTTAGAAGTGTGATGGTGTGGGGAAAGGTATAGTAGACTTGATTTTGTAAACTAAAGGGAGTAAATTATGATTGATTTATTGTAACAAAGATGCAAAAACTACCATGAAAACATGCTATCCTCGAAAGTAAATAACATATTATTATGTAGTGATAAATTCCTAAAAATGATTTGCATTCATTAATACTCAACAGATGCAAATATTTTCAACACAATCCTTAGAAAACTTAACACAAAATCTCATGGAAGCATTCTAATGAAGTATTTATTTCTCCTATTCTCATACGCCAAAGATACACTCAAAGGCTAACAAAAATCACTCAACAAGATGGTTTCAATAAGGATTTTAGAATTACATCAAATATTACAAAGTAAGTGATAACCAAACAATATTGATTTAGTAACCAAAATGAAACAACCAAGGACTGATCTAGTGTGTTACATATAGAAGCAATAAATAAAAAATTGTAGTAGAAATTATAACTCATTAATCAAATTTCAACATACAAGATCCAAAACATAATGCTAGAATCATAAGTAGGCATATGTCATTCAAACTTTCAATTTTTTGATAAGGGGACATGAATTAAATTCCCTCAATGTTTTCTAATGGATGTACATTGCAACCAACTTCACACAAAATCTTGAAAACTGTAAGTTCATATGTATTCCATATAAGAAAATGGAAACATAGTAGAGTTACAATACTTCTCTTTAAACTTTTCAAGTAGAAAACTAACCCCCTTTGATATGATGACAAACCCTCACATTTATGCAAAGATTTTTTGGATTTAAATATAAATTTCCCCCCAAAATAACAAGAGAATATTATTTTCTTCACATCAAAGGAGCTTGATCTATCATCAGAGCGGGAATGCATCTTGTCTAACTACAAATATTCCCTTTTTAGCTATTAACTTTGGAGTCATTTTTTTCTTTTACATTACATGTACAAAGTAGTTAGATTGTAGTCCCGGATGCCTATTTATATTTTTTCACCTTGTCTTAATCACTTATGTCTCTTGTCATAATTGTTTTCCTCTTAACATCATTTCTTTATTTGATTTGATTTTTACCTTTTTTTGTAAATTATGCTTTGAGATCATAATGATTATATGAAATCATATGAAGTTAATGTCTTCCTCATGTAAGAATTCAAATCAAACCAAAGAAATGTATTTTTACCAAATATCTCCTTTCTTTCCCTTTTCCCAACTCGTGTATACAGCATTACGAAAAAACTGCATTTAATCCCATTACGATATCTCACACATACTCACTTGGGATTCATTTTCCTGTAAATTCAAACTCACTTCTTATGAATTTACAATTTTATTGATATAATCATAAGTGGAATTCCCCTGTGGAAGAAGTGGTGACATTCCTCTGTTTGAATGATGGAGGATATAAAAATGGAAGGAGAACTGAAATATCTATCTTCGAGAGACTCTGCAGGTTGATGTTCAATCTCTCAAGCCCAAATGAAGGTTTCATTAAGAAGTTATTTTCAATTGAAGATCATAATTAAATTGTAGGACCATTGAATCACCATGTAATTTGGTTGGGCGTGATGAGGAAACTTTCCAAAGTGACTCCTTTCTTTTCAAATTTCAATTTTTTTTTTTTTTTTAATTTTTTTCATTCGAGAGGATTATGAAGTCCCTTAGAAATTAAGGAAGTTATGGTCCCATTGCAGGCCAATTATCACCACAAAAACCATCCGTATATCTCCTACTTTATTTATTGAAAAAATGCGTATTGTCTAGAGAAGGCTTTAGTAGAGTCTACTCTTGAAGAAGTTTCCCATGCCCCTCTTCTCTAATAAATCTTGTTGTACCTTCTCCTCAACTGAATATATGTAAAAGGATCCTAGTTACTCCCGATAATGCATCCAATCTTGTTCTGTAAAAACCAACTAGTGTGCCTAAGAAGTATTCATCTTATAAAGTTGGTGTTTGTCGAGGAACAAAGACATATTTGTGAGGAGGGATCAACCTCCTTGATATGGATTCATCTTACAAGAAGAAATTGGAATTAGTTAGGATTTTAGTAGTCCCAAGGGTAGGAATAAAATAAATTTTGGAGAAGGGCATATCTCGTGATTTAGGAGTGGATGTGTAGTATGTGTTTGGGGAACAAGACCGTAAAGAATTTGATTTCAAAAAGAAGAAGTTGTTAGCTCGTGTTCCTACTTATAGATAAGAATGTGTAGCCATCACTTGAACATATGTTAATTCACAAAAATTTTGTAATATGTATACAAAATTTTTAATATAAATTCCAAGGGAAGGGGCCCCTATAGAATCCCCACTTTTTTTACTTAATATACACATATTTTACAAGTTTCCTATTTTTTTTATGTAGATTATACGTCAATTGCTGAATATTTAGTTAATTCACTCATTTTCTCCTTGTATGCATCAAATATTTTGAACATTTGAATGAGGAAATCCTCATCTGGTCCAGTATGAAACATAAATACAAGTCCTTTTTCTCTTAAAACTTTGTCAAATTTACTTATTGCACTATTGTTTTTCTTTACCTTCTTTGCTAATTTAGTTATCTTTTCCTCCAGACGAACAAATTTTTGAATGATGTCATAATTGAAACTTGAAGTAGTAGCATTTGGTCCTCCATTAAATTTGAACTTGTTGATGATAATATTTCATTAATTCATCTGAACTCAAATCTCCATATGTCAATTTGTCTTGGATAGATACTATTCCTCTAAGTTTACTATCAATGTCATCGATGCGCTCTATCGTTTCATCTTTCCCGAGAGTGAGCTTTTTACTTTACTTTTATTTAGGTTTTTCATTCTTAATTTTATGGACCCCTCATAAGTATGTTGTGCTCCTCTATGTTCGGTGGGAAATCCCTTCCTCTTCCACTAACTAATCATATAAATGAACTATTACTTCAAGTTTTGGAAGGATTCCATCCCAATAATGAAGTTAATCTTGGCACTTTTCAATATGATATTTTCTTCACTCAACTGATCATATAATTTCTGTAGCATTCCACGATGTATTATATGGTCCTATCTCCTTGTTGGATAAATATTCCTTGAATTTTTCACATCAACTATTTGTTTTTATCTATCGCCAGATGTCAAGGCCTGCAGGGTTATGGCGGAGGAAATTTCCTTCCCTTGACAATGAATGTTGTATCCTTTTTGCACATAAGTTTATAGGATATCAAATTTCTCTCTTAACTAATTTTTAGTCTCCTTATCCTTGTCAATTTTTTGGATAAGGCCCCCGAGGGCCATTGTAGCTTGTTGTTTTAGAGTATCGGTTGTTGGCCTTCCCATGGAATATATGTGACTTGGTAATCATTCATTATCACATCATATTTCAGGTATGTCTCCATGTGGGGTGGTAAACTCCGATGTCATGTACCCTTGATAATCTACATGGGTTTTGGATAGTACCTTGGACTTTTTGGGGGCTCTTGTGGGTCATAAAAAACATAATATTTTCAATATCAATAGTCTCCTATTAAGATACTTCTTTCTCTTTCCTTGGGATGAGTGTTCCCAACCATCCTATTGTGGGGAATTTCCCCCTCTTGGTTCATGTGGTGTATGCTATGGTGTTCTTGAGTAGACTACCATTTATTTGTAAGAAGTTTGAGGCACCATTAGAGCTGGTAACTTTATTAGTAGGAGTTTAATTCCCACTACCAAATCTTTTGGCTTAATTTGAGAAATACTTGTTCCTTCCTGCTCCGTTTTCTGTTTATCAACTTTAGGTTCCTTGGTCACCACTATTGTAGTGGCTGATTTTTTGGAATTTATCACTAGCTTGTTCCTTTTCCTTGCCCTTAAATACTTCATGACTTGTAATTTCCTTAGAGACCTCTTACAATGTTTCCTCCAAAGGGTTCATAATAATATTTCCTTTTTTGGCGTTCTTATACCTATGTCTTCTGAGGTGTAATTATTTAAAAACAACCATTTCTTTCAATGATTCCCCAATAACTTTTTTCCCAATTGAGAGTTCTCTAATTGTTTGTATTTTAATTTCAATTTGTCTAATTTGAATTTCCATAATTTCATCTTTAATATGTATTTCTTAAGTCTCTAAACAATTAGATGTCTAAGGGAGTGACATATTTTTCTTTTAATGTTTTCAATCCTAGTGACAAGTTAGTGAAAATTGGTACATGGGTATCCTCTTCTTAATCTATATATACTATCTCAACTAATGGTTCTACCCCTCCTTGATTTTCAGTTATGGTAGGAGATTAGTTACCCACTTTTTTTGGATTTGATTTGATTAATTTAGACTCCTTTACTTCCTTTTCATGCTTTTCTGAGGTTTATACTAGCTGACCATCTAGGGTATTTGAAACACGTTCCCATCAAGATCGAATAAATAAAATGAGTTAGTTGTTCTGCGGTAGTGATGATATATGGTCCACTCCAAATAACATCAAGTTTGGAGTGCCTCCCTAGTTTAGCTCGATCCATGTCCCATTTCAAAATGAGATCCCAAAATTTGAAGGTCGATCTTGAGGTGTTCTATAGAACCACTATTTGGTTGGCCTTTGATGTTGTTCCTTCCTTACCATGGCAGCATTTCTATTTTCTTCTAGATGCACTGATTCCACCATTTGGATTTCCCTTTGATATGCACCTTCAAATTCAAGTGATTGAGCTAACTATAATTAAGGCAAATTAAGTAACAATGAAAAATCTTGCTTCCTTACCATACACCAATTTGTAGGGAGAAGTGCCAATTTCTTTCTTTGTTGTTATCATATCCACCCAAAGAGCATTTTTTACCTTTGTATGCCACTATCTTTGATTGATGTCCATTGTCCTTTTCATGATTCTGATTAGGTTCTTGTTAGTTGACTCTACCAATCCATTACCTTGGGGGTAATAATTGGAGGAATTCTTAAGATAAATCCCAAGTTCCAAAGCCTAACTAGAAATCTTTGATCCTAAGAAAGCCTTAGCATTATCAGAAATGATCATTTGAGGAATTCCAAACCTTGTAAGAATTTCTTCAAGAAATTCCAGGATAACTAATTCAACGACTTCCTTGATAGGATGGATTCACTTCACATGGTGAAATAATATGTGGCTGTGAGGACACATTTTGTGACCAATGCTAGATGGAAGGTTAATCATACCAATGAATTCAAGACCCCATTGTGTAAATGAATGCTATGCTTGGATTAGATGAAGTGGCAGGGCTTCTAATATTTTCTTTCCAGTGAAGAGTGCACATTATTTGAACTTCCTCACCCACCTATGAGCATCCATGAACAATGTAGGCTAGAAATAACCTCATTTTATAATCTTCATGGTTGTAGCTTTAACGAGAAATGTCTTCCTAAGAAGCCATATAATTCGATTAGAACCACTGTCACATTGCCCACCTTGATGCACCTAAGTAACACTCCATAAATATTTCTTTTGAACAATATGCCACCAACAAGTGCATAAGGAATGGATTGTAATATTAGATGTCTTCTCTTTGCTTTATTCAAACCAAGGGGATATGCACAAAAGCAGACAAAAAATAAGTCATATAAAAATATAACTACACTCATTAAACACATTTCTTTCACCTTGATGCCACTCAACATCACGTGAAAACTCATCATTTGAAGGAACTTCATTCATGAGGGTGGTCTTTTGAGGTTCTACAACATCCAGAGCTAACTACTCACAAAGTGCTCTTCCTCTTACCAACTTTATGGCCTTAATGATCACATCATATTCCATGATCTTAGTCACCCATCCAACTCATTTATCACTGATATCTACTCCCATAATGAAGTCTCTAATGTTGGAATGTGATACTAAAACCTTTACGTGGCTAGCAACAATCATGATTTTTAATTTCTTCAAGGCTCTCATGATGGAAAACACATGTTTTTCAATGTGACTATACTTGAGCTCATAATTCTTCAGTGTTTGATTGAAAAATGCCACAAGATGCTCCATTATTTATCATTTAGTTGTGTTAAAACCACGATATATCTTACCGGATTCCACCCCATGAACATAAAGAATGAAATATTTGGTGTAATCTGGATTAATCAATGTTGGGGCCTAAGAAATCTCTTGTTTTATATTTTCAAAGTTGTCCTTCCCCTCCACGGTCCATTTGAATGCTTCATCCTTCCTTAACATGAGAGTAATTGGTCTTATCAAACCCGTGAAGTTAGGGATGAAACACCTAAAAAATTTTATCTTTCCAAGGAATGACTACAGAGCCTTCTTGTGAGTTGGAAAGGAAAGAGCCGTGATAGCTGCAATTATCTCTGGATCAATGACAATGCCTTATTTTGATACAATATGCCCCAAGATCTTACCTCTAGGGACTACAAAGTTACATTTCTTAGGATTAAGGGATACAAAATTCCTGTATCTTTCAAACACTTTCTCTAGGTGCTTCATGTGAACTGTGCTTTGCTCGGAGAAAACTGTGATATCATCTAGGTAAACCAAGTTGTTCCATGGAGGAAAGGGGTAGTGATCCTTGAGAGAAGCCTTATTCAAATCCCTGAAGTCCATGCAAAGCCCTATTTTTCTATTCTTCTTCTGACTAGAACCATATTTTCCACCCAAGTAGAATACTTGATTGGAAAAATTATTTTGGCCTCAATAAGTTTGGAGAGTTCCTTTCTCATAAGGGGATCAATCTTGGGGTTGACTGGCCTCTATTTTTGTCTAATTGGCTTGATATTGGGGTCAAAATCGATGGAATCTGGACTATGTCAGGATTGAATTCCTTTAGATCTTCATAGTCCCATGAGAACACATCACTGAATTTCTAGCACAAGGAAACAAAATATTTCTTTTCAATTTCATCACATACCTTTCCAAGTAGAAGTTCCTTTCTCGGAGCAACTAAAATTGGCTGAAAATCATCCTGATTTTCTACCATGTTGTTTTCCACTCCTTTGAATTCATCATTTGGACTGAAAATCTGCTCCAAAGTGACCAATCCCTTGGGCAACTTGTTTGATTTTAATTGAATAATTTTTTCCCCATAGACCTCTTGCAAATCAAATTACATTTTTGAGGAGAATTCTAACTCATTTTGAATGAACTATATAAGTTATTCATCCCTGTCAAATACCTTCCAATAGGCCTAATTTTCTAGAATAGATGGCCTAACCACCATTTTGATATGTTGAGCATTCCCTTTGATTAGATCCTTAGTAGGTGAGAATTGAGAGCCAAGGGCTGCCATTTGGTCTACGTCTTTTTTTAGCTTCCTAGGCACAACTTGTAGGTTAATGACATCAAATCTCTCTAATAAATCCCAAACTTTATGTTTGTAAGCTTTCAACATCTTGTTCTTTGTTGCACACCTATCACGAGACTTGGTGAACGACCAATTCCATGTCTCCAAAAACTTGCAAATTCTTGATTTTCTTCTTTTATGTGATCAATAGACCATGAACTAATGCTTCATACTTTGCTACATTATTAGAGCATGCAAACTGTAGTATATGAGAAAAGAAGAACTTTTCATTTTCTAGAGAGATGAGCACAACACCTGCCCTGGCTCCATTTCCACTTTTAGAATCATCAAAGAACATTTGCCATAGTCCAGAAGTGTCTTCTTTTTCTTGTTTGAATTCATGCGGTATCAAAGATTCTTCTGTAGAATGCAATAAATTCCCAAAATAGTCTCAATTTTTTTGAGCTATTCATCACAAGGATCAAACTTATGATCTCTTTCAGCCCATTCATCTAGCAAAAATCAGACATGGAAAGAGGGACAATATGCTCTTCATGAGCTAAGTCTTACTCATGTTCTTCTTGGATTAGGAAAAATGATTAGATAGGAGTGGGGTCAAATGGCTCAATATGGTAAGAAAATATGGGCTCAACTTGTATTGTGAATCGAGTACCATATATGGTTTTCAAAAGCATGTGAGTCCAATCTGAGGATAGATAACCACCTACTTTAGCAGTGAAGTCTCTAGAAAAACAAATAAAAACATGGGAGGGAGGTCAATGACTGAAATATCATGGGTTATGGTGAGGCTTGGACATGCATGGAGTGTTAATTCAAGGTTTTTAATTATGCCCAAGACATTTACAATTGACCCATCAAGTTGTAAAACACCCCTAGACACAGGACTGTATTTGAGACCTAGGATATCAAAAATTTTCTTGGGCATTACAGAGGTACTAGCCCTTGAATCAATCATATAGTTATGAACTAGGTACTTACCCACAATTATTGACATATAAAAGGGTGGGGTTTTGACAGTTTACTTACTTGACATTCCTTTCTGACAAACATGAACTGTGGCATAAGCCTTCTATGTTATGGGATCCGTAGGAGGAAATTGCTTAAGAGCTTCATATAGGAGATCATGATGTGATGGAATAACAAGCACATCCCACATAGAAATTTTGACATTGGTCTTCTTCAATTGCTCAACAATGTTGAATGGGAGACCCACAGATTTCTGCATCTGTGACATGCCTAAACTCCTTCTATGGTCTTCATTCCTCTATTATGGCACCATTTGATTTGGTGGCTTTGGTTGAGTAGCAACTCCTTGTCTGTGGATTTTCTAGGAGCTTCGATGGGTTGCCTTTGTTCACCGCATATTATTTTTCCTTGGTGTGACTTTGATTTGATCTATGAAAGGTGAGGATTGTAACTCTAGCATCCTTTTCTTGTGCCATGTATTATCAACCACACTGATTGATGGTTTGTTAGAATTTCTGCCATTTGGTTAACCATGCAAAAATCCTTAGCTCCAAATAACATGAAGTTGGTATGATTGTTAACGTCTTGACATGCTTCCGCATGATTTGATTTGGTGCCTCTAGTAGCGGTTCTATTGATTGGAAGAGACTTAGACCATATATGCTTAAAGGTACATTTCCCTTTCACAACCTAGTTGGTTATGTGGTATATTACATGGAAAACACCATTTTGTCTCTTGTGCCATGTTGTTTTGTACTGAAACTAAAGAATTCCTTGAATTAGGAGGAGAAAGTGCTTTTGGAGGAGGGATTTTTGCTAATGGAAGAGGAGCACTTTGAGCCTGCCATATGTTTCTCTGTTGGTTTCGTGCATATATTTGATTAAGCTGCTGATTTTTATATGGTTGATACCCCTGGTTTGAAGATTTCCCTTGATTATGATAATTCTTATAGGATTGGGCTTGCTATTTTTCTAGGGATATAACTTTGTTTGTCAAATTTCTAATCAGGGCCTTCATTTCTTCATCCTCCTTTTGTTGGGTAGGAGTTTGTGAGGTGGAAGCAATGAGTTGTGGATTTGAGAAACTATATGTAATTTTGGATATAATGGCATAGGTGGTCTAGGAGCCAATTTCCTAGTTTGTGTTAGAATATTTTCATCTTTGATTGAAATTGCATAAGTATCTGGTAGAGTTGTTCCTCCCATAAATTATATCATAACAGATATATTAGAGTTAAGATCTTTTAAAAAGTAAAGAAAGGCACCTTCTGTTGTAGGTCTCATAGGAGATAGAATTCTATCCCAGGTCCTCTAGAATCTGAAGTTAAAATATGCCATTTTCTCATTAGGTGCTCTCTTGATTGTAGTTAGTTGCTCCAAAAGAGATAAGTTGTTTTCTCTCTCTCCAAACTAGTCACAAAGGGTTATGCACAATTGATCCTAGTTTTGAATTGTTCCTGCCCCTAGACTTCTAAACCATTGTAGATATTTTCCTTTAAGTGATGAGGCTAAAAGTTTAACTGCTACATACATCCATCTCGGTAATTTCATAGATAACACAACCATTAGAAATATCTTGAATGTGGTCAAGTGGAGTAGTGTAATTTTCTCTAGTTAATTATGGGATATTATTCAAGGCAGCAATTGGAATATGATTATGATCATTCAAAACAAGTGGGATGCTACTTATGAAGTTCACAAATGGATTTTGTTGTGAAGGTTGCTATTGATGAGACATTCCGATAGGTATGAGAACTCTTGTTGACTACAAGAAGGGCCTACCAGGTGGAGGTGTTGAGAGAGTTTGATTTGGAGGAGATGGAGATATTTAAATCTGTCTTCCTCTTCTGCCTCTTCCTAGGGATAATTGCAAGTACTCAAACACACCTTCTTCTCTTGTTCTTGAACACGTTTGAATTCTTCTCATAAATCAAGGACACTAAAAGCACCAATACTATTGAAACTAGTTGATATTCTGAATGGATTCACTATATGTGTTACTATAGAGCCTCCAAAGGCTAGAGTTTCACCAAGATACACATCAAAACTTGATAAAACTAGAAATATTAATTTTAAAGGTCCCACCAGGGCGTGCCAAAATTTTGGAGCTCAAATGTGCACCCATGCCCAAATCATAGAAAATTTAGGATTTGAGTCAACATGGGACTGTCTCCAAGTTGTGGGACTTGAACTGAGACAGACCTCCAGAGAAGGCTGAATTCCTCTACTTACCTCTAATGCTAAACTACTCCTAGGAATTGAAATGTAACTATCTAGCTCTACTCTAATTTTCCAAAAGACCAGGGGTGACAAGAAGATGCATAAAATGTAAACCTATACTAGAGAAGGTTATAACACCAAAATAAAGGGGATGAATACTCGGAAAGAGAGAAGATGGAAGAGCACGATAATGAGGAGAGAAAAAGTGAAAGCCAAAAATCAAAACCACATATCGAGTTCCAAATTTATGATACAAAATAGACACATATCTCTCGAAAAATGCACAAAACACACCTGCAAATGAATGAGAGGCAAGAGAGTGCAATAAAATAATAGCTAAGGCAGGAATAAGCCACAAAACCAAATATTTTATTGCTAAGAGATACAAGAGGAAGATCAAAACAATTACAGAGACATGGCCCAAGGCATGCAACTCTTAGAACACTTGTGCAATATAGAATGATGCCCTTGCATTCCCAAAGTATCCAACATTAAAATTGGGCATCACTTTACAATATATAGAAAAATGAAAGGAGGAGAGGAGAAAGGGAAAATTTGAATTCTCTTTCCACTAGTGACCAACTTCATTTAATTTCTTTACATGCTTTGAAAAAGGGACTGAACACCTCTGCAAATCTAATTCCACACGCCATGCCCTATAGGAGGAGTGAGCACCCATAATGCATTAAATGTTGGTGGTTGAGCCAACTAACATTGCACATGTGCATGCTAAAGATGTTTTCTCAAGGTCACGTCCACCAACTACCTTTTAAATTTGAAGTTCAAACTCCTATGCATAGATGAGGCCAACACCTTTCCATTGATATGAAATTCGCAAGGATCAGGCCAAGAATTTGAGAATTATGATGATCTTTCCTTGTGTGGGAATTTTGGTTACCCGCGAATTTCCAAATTTTAGTTTCATGTGGATTTAGAATTCCGCGGAGCTCTCTTACTCATGCCACGACTTTGTATAATCCCTCACAAAATTTTTGATGACACAGATTGATCCTTCGATCCGCGGTGTAAACATGTAATCCTCCTTGTTACTGTGGATTCTAAAACCATTTTCTTCATTCCGCGACATCGCTAGTGTAGTGTGGCTTTCCATAACCTTTCATGGATGTCTTTTGATCTCCATATCTCTTCCCAAATTTCCATGGCATGCTTAAATTCTTCATGGATTTACCAATTTTATTTTTAAACATCTGAAAAGTCCATAATTTTATAAGTTGCTCTATTTTTGCAAGGGGTGCAAAAATAGAAAACACCTTCAAAGGAGGAAGTTAATCTTAAAGAATTTATGTTTCCCTATACTCTTGTAATACCTTTGTATTTTGTAGTGATAAATACAAACCCTTTACTTTTAACCATGATAATGTTCTTCTCATTACATGTGTCATTACGTATGCAAATTTTTTATTTCTTTCCGATTCAAGTCAAGTAGTGCAATTGGTTGTGATGAAAAATTATTTTCAGTATAGAATGTGCTCACTATTTGTTGGTCATAAACAAATCCACAGGGTTCAACTACAATATTGTAGTTAATAACTTGTTGTAAGGTCATTCTAGAAAAATATCTTAATCTAACCTCTTCCTCATCTCTGTAATTCATCCAAAAATCTTCATAATGGGATTCATGTTTGTATGAGCTCGCTTAGTCTGAGCTCATCACCCGTCTAATATCATAATTTTCCCTTGGTTAGAAATTTTCTATTTGTAACGTGTCCATCTCATCTTCTAGGAACCCGACTCTTATGAAAATTGTGCGGGGAGTATAACCCTATTGAGATGGGGAACTTGATGTTGGTCTTCTGTTTTCCAGATATTAAGTTATGCACTTCTTCTAGTTACCTTGATAGTTATAAGAGTGCCCACTTATCATCTGGATATCTTGGCAGTATAAAATGGTGCCCCTAGAAACCACTTACCCTCATGTAAGTAAAGAATCTAAATTAGATAAAGTAGCATCTATACTCATTTATTTACTTTTTGGCAGCTAGAGATATCCTATATTGTTCCCATTCTATCCTGAAGAGGCGTATTATTGGTGCAAAGAAAGCATCGTTTATCTTTCTGAAATTTCCCCTTCAATTCTCTAGATTTAACTAAGCGTATATATCATATAACCTATGGGTGGTGAAATCCTTTATTCTTGGTATATTAGGGAGGTCTTCATGACATGCAATTTTGTAAACAAGGTATGACATCATGTAGAATTCACACCTGATAATAGCGCCCTCTCTAATTTGTACAACCATCTTAATGAGCTGATCATGGATGGATGTACTTATGAATGTGGCCCAACAAACCTTCTCAATGCTATTTAGTATGATCTAAATGTAGCTAAACATCCATTCTTGGAAATCATAAGATGACTTCAAACCTATAATCCTGCTTAGTAGAGTAATGATGTCCTCAACTTCTTCCACAAAGTGTGATCTGGTTAACTTTTTTGGGACCCTAGAAGAAGAACCTCTTTTCTTTATCAATAATTGAGTGTTCATAATTTTGGCATACTCATCATGTTTGGAATTCCATTGGTTTTGTGTCAACTATATGTCAATTTTTACTAGCTTCTCAACCTAGGGTAATCCCAATATTATTCTAAATGCCTTGGTGTTAAAGAGAGGACTCTAGCACCACTTCCATCTAATACCTCCATGGCTTTTGGGTTGTGGTTTTTGGCACAAGTCCATACTAGTTCCGAGAAATGTATTGAGGATGGGAAAACAACAACTAAAGAAATACCACTAGAATCCATTACTACCATGTCATAACTTCTATCTTTCGCACACAATATTTACAATAAATCTTATAGGTTAGCATTCCTCGGGTTAGTGTCGACACCTCATCCAAATTTCTTGTGATATGCAAAGTAACAAGGGTTTCTATTGCCTTTATATTCATTTTACTCAAGTAAAGTATTACAATTAATTATCCGGGTAATATGGGGATCATAGGAATTACTAGGTGTAGGAGAATAAATACAAACCATGGGCATTTCTCAAAACTCTTCTATGCTAATGAAAAATCAATAATGTTTTTAGCTTTTAGGGAACTTACCCACGTTTATGTGTTTCTCCAATATTTCAGTCACACATGCATGTTAACCACTTTAATTTTCTCAAACACCATTCTATGCAATTCACTCCCTTAATCCTACAATCTAAATTCATAGCTTTAGGGAACCATAATGCTTAATTTTATCACACAAAGGTAGAAATGTGAAATACGTAGTAAAATTTTGAACTTATAATCCCTTCATGTGAGAAGTGTTAATGGCAAAATCCATACATGCATTATATTCAATCTCAATTATTGATATTATCCTTTTTAAATTTAAATGAGAACCATCCATGTGTCCTTTTTGGCGAAAGTGGATTTTGGGCATATTTGTATTCGTGTATTAAGTGAGAAAGTGAAAAATTGCAAAGATGACTAATGTGCTTGATACTAAGATGATTTGATAGGATGAAACATGTCCTTTGTCGGGCCTCGGGGGTGTGAATATATTTTTATTTTACATTAAGTTCAAAATTACAGAGTGTAAATACTCATGAGATGATTGATACCACCTTGTGTCATCCCGATGACATGTGTGCTTTATGGGCCACGAGGCTTTGAGTGCGGTTTACATTTTTCATGTGAGGTGCACCTTATAAAAGTGCAACTTTTAAAGTGGCCCTGATATTTCTTTAGAATATTCCATGGTATATTCACATGTCGGGGCTTGGGGATAGATTTTCATTTTGCATTCTTTGCGCAAAAGTGCAAGTATACTTGATGGCTTTGCCAATATAAATTCTCCTAGAGAGCACCATGTCATTGGGAAATAGGGAAGAGATTACAACTTTGCATATATGAACAAAACACAGATTTTGCAAAGGAAATAATTTTTTTCATGTGTTTAGGCATTCATAATCTATTGATTTCAATTTCACGCACCTTAATTTCAAAATAGTTGAATCATTATTATCTCACGAGACCATGCAAAATTCATGAAAGCTTTAATGTATGAATAACATTACAAATTTTACTTTACATGGGCTCTTTATGATTTCAAAAATTAGTTTAAAGGAGAATCTTCTAGGATCATGGAACTTACGTAAAGTAGAGTTCAAAGGTATAGGAAAAATTTAGGAAGAACTAACTCGGTTTTATCTAGGGGCTAAGAATGAGTACCAACATCAACTCCAGCTCGAGGATGGGCACCCCCACATGGGTGCCACAAGAATCATAGACAAAATCCCAAACAACACAAACTAGGTGCCTAATCCATTGGGTGAGGATTCATAGGGATAAAAAAACATGGATTTACAAATGGAAATATAACATGTAATGGGCATAATGACAATTAATGAAAACTGGTCATTGTAGACTAGAGCACAAAAAGGAAACAATACAAAAAAAAGCACAAAAATGTACAACTGTACAAAGAACATACATGAATATTTTTTTAGTCAAATAAGTGCTTGAGATTCCTACCATTGAAAATCTACTCGAGAAAGTGTCCCTCTAAATCTCTTAGGAATAAATTTTTCTCTCCAATCCTTATATCTTTGGAGTAAGGGTCCATCCACATGGCATAAAATCTCCCATATTTTCCCTTGTCTTCATGTCTATTATTCCACAACAGAACTAGGTATCCCATTGGAAATTTCTTGGGGTAACCTTTTTATCAAATATTTTCTTGAGCTTCTCCCGAATTTAACATTTTTTGATGGGATTCTCTCCTTACTTCATCCAATTCCATAATTTGGTTGATTTCAGATTTATAACGACTTATCTCTCCCCCATCCTCAAACTACTACATGAAATGATAAGAAAATAGTTGAAAGTAAAGTGGTAAAAGATCTTTGAACCCCATAAACTAATTTAAAAGGGATCTTACTAGTAGATATCTTGGTGGTAACTCTATCTGCCCATAGTGCAAAATTGAGTTGCTCACCCCACTTCCTTTTATTTGTTTCTAATGTTCTCATGAGGATTTTAAGTAGGTTCTTGTTTATTGATTATAATTTCCCATTTCCTTGGGGATTGAAGTTTAATGCATATGCTAAGGTTATGCCATACTCATGACACATTTTTGCCAATGGTTTTGTCTCTGAAACTCATGGAGTTATCAGCAACCAACTTGGTGGGGACCCCAAACTTTTAAATTATGTGATTAAGGATGAAATCCATAACTATTTGATGAGTCACCTTATTTGTAGGGATAACTTGAACCCATTTGGTGAATTAATCAGTAACCACCAATATCCATTTGTGTCCATCACTTTTGGAATTTGATATCTCACCTATAAAATATAGTCCCCACTATTTGAATAAAGCCTCCATTAAAATAGGTTGTAAGGGAAGAGTTCCAAAATCTTTCATCCTTCCTAAGAAATGTTGGCTACTATCACATTTTCAAACAAAAGGGATACATATTTGAAAAGTGAAGGCCACCACTAACCTTCTCTTCAGATTTTTTTGCGGTAACTCTCCCGGAAAAAATGGCCACCGATAACCCTCCATGAAAATGAACAATTATTATAGGGGCCTCATCCTCGTAATACATATTAACAAGATTCCTTCTGAGATTTTCCAGGCCATTCCATCATTAGTTAGAATGTATTTTCCCCACTATTTGAATAAAGCCTCCATTAAAATAGGTTGTAAGGAAGAGTTCCAAAATCTTTCATCCTTCCTAAGAAATGTTGGCTACTATCACATTTTCAAACAAAAGGGATACATATTTGAAAAGTGAAGGCCACCACTAACCTTCTCTTCAAATTTTTGGGCAGAACTCTCCTAGAAAAAATGGCCACTAGATAACCCTCCATGAAAATGAACAATTATTATAGGGGCCTCATCCTCAATAATACATATTAACAAGATTCCTTCTGAGATTTTCCAGGCCATTCCATCATTAGTTAGAATGTATTTTTGAGAAGTCATCTTGAGTGTCTTCCTTTAATTTTTTTCCAAGTGAGCAGAGAAATTCAAGTTCCTTAGGTAGTAGACTATGTCCTTCTACCAAATTGAGGTACTTACTTTCTCATGAGGGTGTTTCTCATTATATTCAACATTATATATCTCAACTACCTGTAAATTGATTTATTTCATCAACCTTTCTAATTCGTGAGCCTCTCACCAACTTTTTGGTTTAAATATCCATGTCTTACTCTTGAATTTTATTCACCCACCTAAACATCTTTCTTAACATCTCTATTTGTGATAGGATATCTTTTACTATTGTATGAGGTGCATAGGCTATGGTCTTGGAAATATGATGCAAGAACATCATTAATTTCACATGAAGAGTTTTTAATTATGTTTTATAAGTCATTAGAAGGTTGTAAGAGTTTTTCCCTCCATTTTTTCCATGCTCAAATTCAAACTTAAGCGTAATTTGTAATAGTAAAAGTGAAGGGTGAGTTTTCCATAGTCAATTTGACTAGTAAGCGTGTTTTTATGCTAAATAAGGATAATTTAAGCTATGTAAATAGTTGAGATTGATAATGCATGAGCTGTTAAAGTGGATAGGATGAGATTTATCCCGATTTCCTATTCTAGGAATGTGGTTAAGTTTTCATAAGGTAGACTAAGTCATTTTCGAAGCTAGTTGAGATTCCTAAGGAATTAGTTTAGGGATGATTTGCTCAATTATCCATTCTTGGATTGATAATTATATGGAGAAGGTTTAGTAATGTGTATTATAATGTAAATTAATGAGGTATAAAGTTTGAAAATAAGAAAATATCTCTGGTTTCAGTATTTTGCATATTTCTTACATTGTGCATGAGGGTTTCTAACAGGGCAACGAGCTTGGAAACACATAGTTAGATTTAGGGTTCTCATTTCTCCCAAATTTCATGACTAATTCCTAGGGGGACCTATTACAATCTCAAAAAATTTATTAAAGGTCTTGAAAATCATTTTTGAGTTTTTATAGCGAATTTCCTCTATGCAAGGTCCGAACTAGGGCAAGCCACAATTTTTTTACAAAAGCTGAATTGGCTAAATTTTCCAAAAATCTCTATTCCATCTAGACACAAAAGTACACAAAATTTTAGCTTCTAATTCCACGTGAAGCTCAATATATTTATGAAATAAATGTTTTGGCTGTGATAGGGTTTCTATTGACCGAAATTTGATGTTTTTTCTTCATGAGGTTAAGGTTTCAAGAACTCAAATTGGCTAAGATGGATCTTAGAGGAATTTAGAGGATCATAATAATGTTTTCAAGTTGAATATTAAATCCTTACCCTTCTTTCATTGTTTAGATCAAATACTAATCGTAAGAGGAAAAAAAACGCTCTATCTAGTTTTTCTCACAAGTTGTCAAAGGAACCGTAGGAAAATTTTACATATGTTTTAAGACCAATGAATAAAGTTTGTATTAGTGATTAAAAGTGTATGAACATTTCCGAGTTAAAGACTCTTGAAGAAAAAGGTCATTTAGGATACCTACTAATTAGTGGCTAAAGAAAACTAGTGTGAGGTGGAATAAACTTGCTCTAAATCACCTAAAGTAGTCTTGGGATCTCATTATCACAAGAATAAAAGAAAGTGAAGATAGATAAAATAGATCATGAAAGTGTGTACACCTTTGACCATGAATGAAGTTAAAGAATGATAAAGCTAAAGGACATGTTCTTAATAGTTCTCTACATTCCAAACTTACATGTTGAATCTTTATATGATCAAGACTCATGAGCATGGTAGTGTGATTGGGTAATCAAGGTATGTTGTGTTTAAAACATATGTATCAATCAAGAATGATTCAAGGCATCTAGAGTAAAAAATGAGCTAGGAGGGCATCAATTTTTGGTATTAGATCCTAGTTATTTTGAATTAATATTTTTGTTAATGTTGTTATGGAGAATGTTTATGATTTCAGGGAGAATGTTATAAGCTTGTGAATGTAGCATAGTAGAAAAAGAGGAAGAAGGAAGAAGAGTTAAGAAAGAAGGAAAAAGAAGGTTATTGGGTGAATTTATGACAAGAATAATCCCTAAAATCCATTGAAGGATTAACATTAATTTTTGATAAATGTGATTGTAGGTGAAGCTTGTTGAAGCATTGAGAAAGGAGATCAAGAGACTAGGGTGCAATAGACCTAGGTGAGGATATGAGATTGTCAATAAACCAAGGAGAGAGCTTGGGTGAGATAAGCATAGAGGTACATAGATACTAAAAATAAGTATTAGGTGAGGTATCCAGTTGGAAAGAGACAAAGTACTTGATGAGAATAAGAAGAAGCATATAAACACCTACAAGTGAAAGAGGTAAGATCATATTGAGATTAAGGAAAGAGTAGCATTCTAAAGGTAGACATGATAAAGAGATTAAGGTATTGATAGAGGATAATTGTCATAAGAAGATGGAGAAGGATTTCCACAAGAATAAGTTGGACATAGAAAAGGAAACAAAGGAGATAAAAAGGTTAGATTACCTAATGAAGCTGCTACAAAACCAAGGTAATGGTTGGAAAATGAAAAAGAAGGTCAAATGGCCTTTAGAGAAATTGATTGTAAGAAGGATGAGACATAATATGATGGTATTCATGAAGGAAAAAGAAAATAAACTTAGATCTCAATGTGAAATGGATAAATGAGATACTAAAAGGAGAAAAATGTATAAAAATTAGTCCTTATAGGTAGTATAAGAAGTCTTTATACGTGAACCGAAGAAGGACCAATTCTTGGTGAAGAAGAGATGAAAGGAAAAAATGAAAGTGTCATGGAAGACTTAATCAATGTGAACATGCATGAAGAATAAATACAAATATTTTATTCCTTGATATGGGAAAATGATCCTCCACTTTTTCAATCTAATTATGCTTATGAGTGTGTGTTTGTAGGTCTTGGTGAACATGAAGGTGAACATGAGATAAAGAAAGAAGGGGCAGATTTATATCTTGTGAAAAAGGTAAAACAAGTGGGAATCAAGGATTTGAAGAAGAATAGGTGAAGGAAAAAAAAATTATAAACTCAAGATTCTCCACGGTAGAGAAGAATATAATGAAGAAGTCAATCCTATAACATGCCTAAGAGAGACACAAAACAACCCACAAGAAAATGGAAGGGTGAAAGTTTCAAAAGACATGTATACATTACTTGTGGTAAAACTTCAAGAAGGTGAATTTACAGATGTTAAAGGGGAAATAATTCAAGGACAAACAACAAATTTTGAGTAATGGTATGATCCACATGAGGGTGACAACAAGAAGAATTTGAAAATTCAGTTTTCTACACCTACAAAAGAGAAAATTGGTGAAAATATGATAAAAAACAAGAATTGAATAATGATGGATATGATGAGGAACTTATTCAAGGATAATATAGATGAAGATATTACAAATAATATGACAAGGTTTCTATGGCTGCAAGTTATACAAGGAAGAAAGGTGAGAAAGAAAGATAAAGAAAAGTTAAAATTTCTTGAATTAGGACATCATGCTACAAGTTTTGAGAAAAATGAAGGTATGATGGTCCTTCAAATGTCAAATGGAAAGTTAAAATAGTTTTAAAGAGATACTAGAGATACGAAAAATCAATTTAATAATAAAGAGAAGGATGGAAGAGACTTGGAATAAGAAAACAAGGTTCCAAAAGGAGGTATACAATCTCAAATTTATATTGTAACATGCTATGAAAATGAATGCAGGTATGGAGCTTGAATACCAAGAGGATCCAAATGAAGATAACTTGAAAGGAAAGAGGATATCATTTTAGAAGTGGCGCAAGGAATACTTTCAAGAACTCATGAGAAATAATAATAAAACTCAAACAATGGTAGAAAATCAAGTTTTAGTTGGTCTTCATTCCATAACAAGCATGATGAAGTGGAGCTCACAAGAATCAAAATCAAATGGAGAAGGTGGAGGTGAATTATATCTTCTATGTACTATCTTATTCAATTTTCATGAGAAGTCAGTAATATATGAAGAGAAAAGAGTTTTAAGTTACCATATATTCAAAATAGTTGGCAAGGTAGTAAATTCAATTGAATAAGAAGTTTTTGAGATTTTCTAAATGATTGGGAAAAAGGATTATATGAGTAGGTATTAAAAGGTTATGAAGACTATTATAATGAAGAAAGGAGGTTTTGACACATTTCCAACATAAACATTTTGTTGAAACAATGTCAAATGAATGGGAATCCATCTTAGAGCAGAAATTTGATGAGAAAATGAGGCAAATTTCAGGTAGAGTTGAGAGAGTTTCAGTCCTTAAAAGGAAAATTTCAGTTCAAAAGAAAGCATTTAGGGTCAAGAATGAAGAAATTTCAGTTAAGGAACAAATTCTTAGCACCAAAGGCAAAAACCATAAAACAAGTTCATATTTGATGAAGCATGATATCTCAAAAGCAATTCAGAGAAAATGAACAAATTAAGAAGGGTGTGAAAGAAAGTTTTGCAAAAACATCATTAGAAGCTAGAATTTAGAGAAGAACCAAGGCATTTAAGGATGAAATCAAGAATGTATTAAGAAGGAAAATGCAGGGGCATATTGAGAAGCCTAGAGAAAACCTTAGCACGAGGAATGAAAATCATGTTGTTTTCATGGTAAAGATACTAGGAGATGACAAAATGTCAAAAATTGGCCTTGACATGGATATAGAGGAAGGAAATGGTGTTTGGAATGCAAAAAAGAGGAAGGAGGAGTGAATTGACTGAATTAAGCCTATGATCATGTAAGAGATAGAATCTATGCAAAGGGATGGAGTAAGAAGCATGGAGGAGAGTTGTTTTCTTCTAATATGTTTGTTTCATGTGCAGGTACAACTCAAGGAAGAGTGAAAACTAAGAAAGAGAGAGAATGTTTCTCACTTGAAGAGAATGGAAAACCAAGAAGATTTCTACCATTCAATGAAACTGTGAAATGTTTTCCAATATTGAGATCAGGAATTTTGAATATACAAGTGATAAATTTTGAGAAGTCATGGACAAAAGCAATAAGATCAAGAAACAAGGAATAGTGAAGAATCATGAGCAGGAGCTCATAGAAAAATTTCAATCTAGGAAATTTGATGCGGGAGCATCATTCATTTCTTATGAATATTGTTTAATTGTGTTTTGGAAGTCATTATAAGGTTGTAAGAGTAGTTCCCTCCATTTTTTCCATGTTTAAATTCAAACTTAAGTGTAATTTGTAATAGTAAAAGTGAAGGGTGAGTTGTCCATAGTCAATTTGACTAGTAAGTGAGTTTCTATGCTAAATAAGGATTATTTAAGCTATGTAAATAGTGGAGATTGATCATACGTGAGATGAAAAAGTGGTTAGGATGAGATTTATCCTAATTTCTTATTCTAGGAATGTGGTTGAGTTTTCATAGGGTAGACTAAGTCATTTTCGAAGCTAGTTGAGCTTCCTAAGGAGTTAATTTAGGGGATTATTTGGACAATGATCCATTCCTGGATCAATAATTCAATGGAGAAGGTTTAGTAATGTGTATTCTAATGTAAATTAATGAGGTATGCAGTTTGACAAAAGAAAATATCTTTGGTTTGAGTAAATTGCATATTTCTTACATTGTGCATGAGGGTTTCTAACAGGAAACAAGCTTGGAAACATAAAATCAGATTTAGGATGCCCATTTATCCCAACTGTCATTATTAATACCTAGAGGGAGCTATTACAAGCTCAACACAATTTATTAGAGGTCTTGAAAATCATTTTTGAGTTTTTTATAGTGAATTTCCTCTTCGCAGTCTAAACTAGGAATGCCAAACATTTTTTTACACCCAACCAAAATGGATAAAATTTTCAAAAATATCTATCCCATCTAAATGACCAAGTCAACAAAATGTTAGCTTCTAGTTCTATGTACAACTTAAGAAATTTATGACATAAATTTTCTAGTTGTGATGAGGGTTTCTATTGACTGAAATTTGATGTTTTTTCTTCATGAGGTTAACGTTTCAAGAACTCAAATTGGCTAGGATGGATCTTAGAGGAATTTATAGGATCATTATAATGTTTTCAAGGTGAATTAGAAACCCTTACCTTGATTTCATTGTTTATATCCAATACTAATCATAAGAGAAAAAAACCCCTCTATTTAGTTTTTCTCACAAGTTGTCAAAGGAAGCCTAGGAAAAGTTTACATATGTATTAAGACTAATGAATGGAGTTTGTATTAGTGATTAAAATTGTATGAAAAATTCTCAATTAAATACTTCTAAAGAAAAATTTCTATTAGGATACCTACTAATTAGTGGCTAAATAACACTAGTGTAAGGTGGAATAAACTTGGTCTAAATCACCTAAAACAGTCTTGGGATCTCATTATCACAAGAATAAAAGAAAGTGAAGATAGATAAAATATATCATGAAAGTTTGTAAAACTTTTACCATGAATGAATTTAAAGCACGATAAAGATAAAGGACATGTTCTTGATAGTTCTCTACATTCCAAACTTACATGTTGAATCTTCTTATGATCAAGACTCATGAGCATGGCAATGTGATTAGGTAATCAAGGTATGTTGTGCTCAAAACGAGGTATAAATCAAGAATTATTCAAGGCATATAGAGTAATAACTGATCTAGGAGGGCATCAAACTCGAATATAAGGTCTGAAAAATTTAGTAGCTTTCACCAAGGTAAAGGATTTTTTTACATAATGGGTTATTTCAACTCATACCCCTGAAATGTTTGCTTAAAAGGTGATGGGTTTCTCGTGACCTTATTCATCCTTATGAAATGACACGAAAGCAATTGTATTTTATGAGGCAAAGAGAACATCCGAAACTCCTTATAATCGGGGCTAATTAATATGGGGGAGTCTTGGATGTCTCCTTTATTCCTTCAAATATTTAAACAACCCCTTCTTCCCACTTGATGAATTGATTCCTTTTTAGCATGTTTTTGATGGGGAGAGTGATCTCAAAAAAGTTAGAGATAAACATTCGACAAAATTTATTCGTCCCAAAGAAGAGGACCGGATTCCTTTCTTAGACATGGGGATGAGGACTTTATCAATTTCTTCTACCCTCTCAGGGTCTATCATAACTCCTTGTGATATTATGTTTCCCAACAATTTTTCCTTTTGTATTTAAAAATTACACTTCTTTGGGTTTAATGAGATCCCATATTCTCTGCATTTGATCAATATATTTTCAAGGTGCTCAAAATGGTCACCCCTTTCCTAGAGAAGACAATTATATCATCTTGATAAACTACAATAAAATCATTAATAAAACTAGATAAGGACACATCCATGGATCTTTGAAAAGTTTCCCAACATTCATCAACCCAAAAAGAATCCTAACATATACATATGTTTCCCAAGGGTAATGGAATTAGTTTTGAATTATTTTGATTGTTTTACCACAACCTAGTTATATCCCGAGAAGCAATCCAATGTAGATAGAAACTCAGATCTTGTTTTAGCATATTGGTCATGCTGGGTAAGGGGTAAGTATCTTTGAGTGATTATTTCTTTAAATTCCTAAAGTCCACACAAAGCCTAATACCCCATTATTTTTCCTAACATGTACCGAGTTTGACACCCATGAGGATTACTTAGTGGGTTAGATTATTCCACCATCTCTCAAATTTTTCAACTCCTCTTGCAACTTTGTTGTTAGGATGGGGTTGATAGGAATTTGTTAGAGATAAAAATTACACATGTACTAGATCAAGAAGAATTAAGGATTTAAGGTAACATGGTACTATCTCCAAGTTGTAGGACTTGCACTTTGAGATAGAATTCCAAACAAGGCCGGCTTCCTCTACTTATTTCTAATGCTAAAACTAAACCTAGGAAGGGAAATGTAGCTACCTATCACTACTCTATGATTCTAAGGGACTAGGGTGAGAAAGGGATGCATGGAAATGAAAACCTAAGCTAAGGGGAGGTGATATCACCAGAAAGAGGGGGTGAATAGACTTAGTTGTGTGAAAGAGGGAAATGTGTGCAAGGATGGTATACAAGCATGCCACATTTTGTAACAATGTATATATATTATCTCTCATGGAGCACATTAGATCAATAATGTGAAAGAAGGTAATCAAATACAATAAAATACAAACCATGGTAGAGAGTAGCCATAAAACAAGATTTTATTGCTTCCCAAAAATGAAAAATTGATTACAATGGTGAGAGAGGAAAGGATCTACATGAAATGGCTTAGACATGAGGTCTATAACTCAAAATGAATAGGAGAAATTCTTTAAACAATGTTTCTTCCAAGCCAAGAGATTCCAACCTTTTTGCAATGAGTAATGCTCTACAATTTATAGAAGATGAAGGAGAGAAAAGGAGGATAAAGAGGAGGGAAACTCATATTCAAAATTCTAAACAATAATAAGAGGCATTAAATTCCTCCAAATACTCTTGTAGTAATGTTAGATCTGCCTCCCTATGTCTTTTTAGCTTGTGGAAGAAGGAAGGAGACAAAATCAGATCAAATATGAGTGGTTGAGTCGACTTGGATATGTGTCTTAATAAATTGATTAAAATTTACCTAATTTCTACCTATCAAATCCTTCCAAAATATGATTTTAAAAGGTGTAAAGTATATCCCACATCATCAGATTTCCAATGAGACTAAGATCACATGAATCCAACCTCTACGATAAAATTGATGGCGATTGGAAATCAGAGGTGCAAACTAAACACGCCTGGACATGTGGCACGCTCCGATAAGTTGAAGGATTCAAATGACTGTTTATTTTTTTCTTCTATACCACGTGTTAAGCATTGATTTGGTATGAGGATTCAACATGAATTTGACATGTTATGATAGGTTGCATGTTGTGCACTTCATTTGAGATGTTGACAGTGATACTCTATGATGGCACAAATGATTGCACTTGGCACATGTGCAAGAGAAAGAGGTGTGAGAGTAAAGAAGAATGCAAAGGTCTACAAGTGCATGCATGGGGTGCAAAAGAAGTGGGAAGAAAATATGTATATTTACAAGAGTGTGTAAAGATGCGAAGGCACAAACATATAATTAAAAGAGCACACCGCGAAAAGAGAGAAGAAGCATGTGAAAGGAAAGTGAAAAATAAAAATGTGGAAATGAAATGTCTGTAAAGAAGTGCATGGGGCTCGGGAGAATAAGGAACATGCTAAGGACTTAGCTGAAATGGTAGAAAAGACACCGGCACGCATGAGGAGTTCATAAAACTAGTGGAATGAAACTAGCTACACAAGGAGTGCACGCGAGGGGAAATGGAAGAAATATATCATAACACGAGGGAAGAGGGAGCACAAAAACATTTATGGAAGGAAGTGAAGGAAAAAGGAGATAGAAAGAATGTCGTGAAAGGGTATGCATGAAGAACTCAGTAACCATGCATGAGTGCTAAGGTATAAAACCAAGAGTGTACGAAACTTGTAAAACTTGAACTTAGATCCAGGATGTAGCTGCAAGTTGTCCAAATAGCCGTGGTGGTTATTTTGGATAACAACCTTTTATTTTGTCTAAAGGGCTTGGTATGAGGATCCAATGGTATCTCATGTTCAAAAAAATCTTCCCGTAAGCTTTTAGTTCGAATAAGACCATGTAAGATAATCCTGATATTTCCTCAACATTCTGGTATAAGATTTCCTTTCTTCTTTATTCATGTTTCTTCCTAACCAGACCTTTTTTGGGTTTTGAGTAGTTCCCGATTTCACTCCACAACATCTCTAGGTACATGGATAAGATTTCTCATAACTTTGTCTACACTATCAAAATTTGATTCAAGGCTGACAAGTCCTCTAGGAATAGTATTTTTATTCAATTGAATTACATCCTTTCCAAATAGGGTCTCTTTTCCTTCACATAGCACTACCATAGGTTCTAGGTCAATGAGTTGATTTGTGAATTCACCTCTATAGTTTAAGAACCTTTAAATCTAAGCATCATCTTAAAAAACCTACCAATGTTGAATGTTATTAGGGATTAAAGGTCTAACCAACACTTCCACTTCATAATTGCAATATGGAGACATTGCTTCATTATCATAATGAGAAGCTAGGATAGCTAATTTTTCACCTGCTGCAATCTGATTTCTCTCATGGTAGAGGAGATTGAAGGAATCAAATAATTCAATGAGGTCTCAAACTGCATGTTTATATTGCTTTAACCTCTAGTTTTTTATTGCATATATTTTTATAACTTGTTTTAAAACTAACTCAAAATATCCTTTGAAAATGAGATATTTAATCCCATGCCTCCACACATCTCTTAAACTAAGGACCAATGCTTCATATTCAGCTATATTTTTTGTACATTCAAACTTAAACGTAAAAGAGATATTAAAAGAACCATGGTTTAGAGAAGTCAAAGCCACTCTCGTTCCATTTCCAATATTAGAACATGTTCCATCAAAATTTAGTCCATGGGATATTGACATCTTCAAGGTGTGTATTAATATCCATACGTTGATTTTCAAAATCAGCACACCACTGAGCCTTTGACATCTAACAAGTACCTCTTTAGAGTCCATGGAAAAAAAAATTCCCAAAGGTAGGTGTTATTTTGATGTTCAACTCATTCATGACTTCCAATGGCATGATGTTGCAAGAAGCCCCTAAATCAAACATGTAATTATGGAGAATCCACCCATTGACAATAAGAGTGGTAAAGAAAGGATCCACATCCAACTATGATTCTACCAAGGAAGTACCTAAATATACTTCCGAGGGTTCTTTTGTATTCTCTTGGTCTTCTTTTATTTCAACTTCAACAATAGTGGGGGATTTATCACATTATTTGCACTCCTTTATTTTACAACCACATCCTCCTTCAATCCCAAATATTCAAATGCCCTTCTTCTATGTTCTGGGATCCTAAGTAATTCCATAATAGGGACAATAATCTTTATTTGACTTAGGATCTGAGCCATGTCACATGCAACATACTTGGGAAAGGATGTATTGGGGAAAGGGTGACTATATTTTCTAATGGAATTATGAATATCATCACTTATTGTTGGGGCCAAGTTAGGAGTTCTTGGTCTTAGGGTAATGATAGGGCCCTTTTCAAGTATGCTTCTTTTGGAGGTAATTTTATGGATATTAGTTAAGAGAGGAATATTTTTCTTGGGGGTAGGGATAGATCAATTAACTTGTCTGTTATGAAGGTTATATTGCTTCTCTTAGGAAACTACATCATTCATCAACAATTTCCTATCCTCTCATGAAGGAATTCCACCATCATTTTTAATCATCAATGCTCTTAGATATTAAAATTCATGATTTGGGAGCTCAAATGATTGAGCCCTATCAACATCAACATTAAATACGAAGGGAGGGAGAATACATGATTGGTGCAAGCCCAAAGGTCTTCCATAGTTTTAACGTACAAGAGATAAGTAGAAGTGATGCCTTGCATTGATTATTTTGGGCATTCCATCATACATATAACACCAAATTCAGCTTCATCATTGTTTTCATCATCTTGAGTAGGTTGCTCATAGGGAGGATGAGGCAATCGAAATTTATCACACCAATCAATAATGTGATCCTCCTCTACCTCAAAAATTCTTGTTGTTAATGGGTCTGTATTATCTTGTTGTCTCTGAATGCTTGCTATTTATTTACTGAGCCCATAGGTCATTTTCCTCTATCATCTTCCCGGTGATCCCCTTTGGGATAATTTCCAAATCTATTATGTCCAAGGGCTTGATGTTAAACTTAAATATTTGGGGCCAACCTTTTCTCTTTTATAGAAATTTTGTATGATATCTCTTTGAATGCCCCAACCAAGGTTTTAACTACCTCTTCTAAATCCACAAATTTACTTGCTTGAAACTTTTTTGGATTCACCAACTTGACACCTTATCTTTTGGGAGGATTCCCAGCTACTTTGATATTATTTTCTATCTGGATTGCCATGGAGTAATATTTCCTCGAGTCCGAGGGTCTTATCTCTCAAATAATAAGTTTTTTTTTTTCAAAAGCATCAAAGTATTTAATTAAACAAGACTCATCACTGGGCCTTATATTAGTTGGTAATCTAGTTAAGGTATTATTGAACCTGGTGTTAAAATCATGTACACATTCATTAGGATTGTTCTTAATGATATAAAATTCTAATAGAAGGAACCTGGGGTAAGTTCTATCACCATATAAAAATCTAAAATCATTCTTCATTTCAGCCCAAGAATCAATTGAATTTGTAGCTAATGACTTTAACCATTCCCTAACAACTTCTTCTCATGTGTGTGTAAACAACTTGACATAAATATCTTCAAATTCAACTTCATAATCATCCATGACATTTGGGAAGAATTTAAGATGTTATTCCCCACTCATGGCATTGTTCCCTTAAAAATGAGGCAACTTACTTCTGATCTCATTTGGTACTTCATTAGGATAGCCCACCATTATATTTAACCTTCTTGGTTTATATGTAGTGATTAAAAAAGGAGCTATTGGCGGAGGGTGTTCCATATTATTTAGTGGTGGATTTTCAAATAGAAGGTTAAAACGGTGGAGAACTAGAGGTATCTCGGTAGAGGATTATGATCCCCAAAATGGAAACCTTTTTGGGGATTCAGTCTCAAAAATAATTCATTCTTACGGGTCAAAAATATGGAAATTGAGGAATACCTTTGTTATTTTCGAAGCTAAATATTTTTGAAACAAATAATGTAAATGAGTTGGAAAACTATCTCAGTATCGAACTAGATGATGTACTAGAGTAATCTTATATCAAAGGAGGATCAAATTTAGGAGTTTGAACTCTTATTCCATCTGAAATTTGACCACCCAAAAGTTTCCAATTTTGGGAGTAACCTTCCAAAGAGGGTCGATCTAAAAAGGATCTTCATCCTTCTAACTTTGCAAAGGGAGAGTTAATTATCAAGGTATGTAAGATGAGTTTTGTTTTGCCTTTGGTATAACCTAGATATTATTTGAAAGGTGGAGTTGCCACTAGGGCCTTGTACCCTAGAGATATAGATTAATTATAAATGTTAAAAAAATATACTTTGTAACTTGGTAGGCATAAGACTTTGCAAATATTTGATGGTATTATTAATATCTTTGAAAACCAATCTTTGGTATACTTTATAGAAACACAAGCTTTATACCAAACCTGCTTATAATAGGAAAATCACAAATAATACTGGTAGAATGGTTTCCATTTGCAATTTTTTAAGAAAAGGTTTGTAAAGGTGAGTATTCTTAACCTTGTTTAGAATAAAGGTTCCCAAAAATGGTGTCGAATCATGTTAGATCCAAATTTTACACCCCTTGAGCCTAGTAGTACTTATAAAGGGTAAGAGGGATTAAGGAGATGTCGATCGTGATTTTTTTGTCATTTGCATCTGAGGAGATGCATAACATCCTACTTTAGAACCAAGCATTCGGATGATTGAGATGCATGTACAAAGGGGATGACTGATCCTACTATTTTGGTCCTACCTGACCGGGGTGAGAGGACCCATTGGGTAACTTGAATGTAGGGAAAATAATTTATGCTTAATTCTTTCTAATATGGAAAATGGTAGTTCAATATGAGATAAATATGGCCATGAATGTAACACCCACTTGTAAGAGTTGTCACAAGAGTATTACATATATTTAGTGCATCAGACACAAGTTACTAAAGACAACAAAGTTGGTTTGTTCTTGCATCATTTTTTTATGGGAATCTGGGTATGAAGAAGTGTCTTCAATGATTCTTGGAAATAGAACAACTGGGGTAGTGAATGGATTTTTTAGAAGTGTGATGGTGTGGGGAAATGTATAGTAGATTTGATTTTGTAAAATAAGGGGAGTAAATGATGATTGATTTCTTGTAACAAAGCTACAATAACTACCATGACAACATGCTATCCTAGAAAGTAAAGAACATATGATTAAGTAGTGAAAAATTCCTAAAAATATTTGCATTCATTGATACTCAACAGATACAAATGTTTTCAACACAATCCCTAGAAAACTTAACACAAAATCTCATGGAAACATCCTAGTGAAGTATATATTGCTCCTATTATCATACACCAAAGATACACTCAAAGGATGATAAAAATTACTCAATAAGATGATTGCAATAGGGATGTCGAAATTACATCAAATACTTGTAAAGTAAGTTCTCAAAAAACAATATTTATCTATGTTAAGATGTGGAGCATGTTTTCATGTGTGGAATTTTTGAAGAATGTACACTAAAAGTCTTGTCTAATACCTCGGAAATGTGCTCGTCTCATATGGGTGGTATTTTTACTCATAGGTTTATGGGAAGGTTTTGGACCATGGTTTTGGTACCCATGATATTATAAAAATACTTAAAAAGTTACCTATTGATGTGATTTTTTGCATATGGTAGGGTATACATAACATTGTAGATGTGTGTGAGTTCAAGTGTGAATTCAAGATATTTTTTTGAGCACAAATCCAAACAAATATGGGTATTGTATTGAGAGAAAGAGGTGGCTTGTAATAAAATTTGAGCAAGTGATTCTTGGTGGACATAGCCGAAATTGGGTGAACCACGTTAAATATTGTCTCTATGTTGTGTTATTTTATTTTCTGTACTTTTATTTCAGATCTGTGATATTATTCTACATATTAGTTTCTACTATTGCGATTCTGTGTGGGATTGTTCCACATATTTTATCCCTTATTTCCTAATAATTGGTATCACAACTAGAATTAGTTTTCTCAAGTGTTAAATCTCAAGGAAAGTTTTATCTTTAGTGGGATCTATGATAGATTATGGAAGATCAAAGGCTGATACATTCAACAGGCATAATTTTAGTCTTTGGAAGATGCAAATAAAAGATTACCTTTATAAAAAGATCTCTATATTCCGATGTCTAAAAAAGGAAAAAACCCTCGAACATGAAGGATGCGAGATAGGGAATTTTTGGATAGGAAGGAACTTGGGACATTCCAGGTAATGTCTTGGATCTTCGGTATTATTTAACGTTCCAAAGGAAAAAATTACAAAATAACTTATGGATGCATTAAGGAAGTTATATGAAAAACCCTTTTCCTCTAACAAGATATTTTTAATGAAAAAGTTGTTTACTATATGAAGATGTGTGAGAATAGTTTAGTATCATATCATTTAAATGATTTTAATATGGTTTTGAATATGGCACATTTGATTACAAAATAATTTTATGAAGAAGTTAGGTCTTTATTAATTTTTTGTTCCTTACCTAAGTGTTAGAATAGTTTGGTAATGACAGTAAGTAACTCGGTTCCAACTAACTCAAAGTTGAAGTTTGAGGACATTGTAGGGGTGATTCTAAGTGAGGAAATGTGAAGAAAAAGATCTAGAGAATCTTATACTTTAGGGAATGCTTTGATGATGGAGACTAGAGGGAGATAGAAGAATTGAGGAAGCCATGGAAAAATGAAAGATCAAACAAGGTCAAAATGTAAAAGGAAGATGGTATACTATCAATTTCAAAGCCCGGATATGCAAAGAAGGTTATTTGGGAGCTTTGGGATAAGAAGAAACAACAGAAGAAAACAAGGAGGTGAATGTGGTAACAGCAATGTTTACCATGATTATTTGATTCTTTCTTTACATAATATTGCTGAATCTTGGGTTTTAGATTCGGGGCCTTCTTTCCATACTACTCCAAATAGGCATTATTTTGTTTATTATGTTTAAGGGATTTTGGGCATGTTTTTATTGGTGATGACAAGCCTCGCAACATAATTGGAAAATGTTATGTCTAGGTTAAGATGCAAAATTGGAATACATGGTTATTAAAGGATGTTAGACACGTGCCTACATTAAGATGAAACTTGGTATCAACAGGGAAGTTGGGAAATGATGGTTTAACTGTGATATTTACAATGAAATCTTGTAAGGTTACCAAGGGTTCTCTTGTGGTGGCAAGAGGTACGAAGGTTGGAACCTTGTATTTAATGAATGGTAGTACTAATGCTTGTAATATATGGTTTTAGACGTAGATACAACATCGTGGAACTATAGGCTTAGTCATATAATCCATAAGGGCATGCAAATCATAAAATTTTTTTCCCGCATTTATAGAAATAGGTTTTGATTTATGTGAGAATTGTGTCTATGGGAAACAAAAACGGGTAATATTTCTCAAGGTTGGACTTATAAAGAAAGAAAGTTGGAGTTGGTACATTCTAATGTGTGGGGTACAACTCGGGTATCATGTATTGGGGTTTAAATTATTATGTTACTTTTATTGATGATACAACAAGGAAAGTTTTAGTATATTGTATTAGAAACAAATATGATGTATTTGACACTTTTATTAAATGGAAAGCCTTGGTAGAGAATGAAACATGTCCTAAGGTAAAATGTCTTAGGTTAGATAATAGAGGGAGTATTAGAGTAATGATTTTGATGATTATTGTTCTAAGAATCGAATCAGAGGTAAAATACCATTCCGGAACTCCGTAGCAAAATGGGGTGTCCAAAAGGATGAAAAGGACAATAATGGAATGAGATAGGAGCATGAGGTTACATGTGGGACTCCCTCTTTATTTTTGGGTAGAAGCGGTGAGAATAGTTATGTAATTAATAAAAAGAGGACCCTCGAGTGCCTTAGATTGAGGCATACACGAGGAGGTTTGGTCTAGTAAGAAAGTTGATTATTCACTTCTTAGAGTCTTTAGATGTAAGGTGTTTGTCCATGTTGACAAGGATGATATGAATAAGTTATAAGCTAAGTCAAAAAAATACAATTTCATTGGTTATGGTGGCGACAACTTTGGATATAAATGTTGGAGTATTAAGGAAAAGAACATTATTCAATCTAGAGATGTGGTCTTTAATGATAAAGTTATGTATAAACAACGATTGCAAGAAAATATGGAATAATCCAGGAAATAGTATTTAGTGGTAGAGGATCTTCCAGATGGGAAAGTGATACATGAATTAGTTCAGGAACCTATTCAATAGGAACCCCAAACTCCTATATTGAGGATGTCTTCTAGGGAAAGAAGAGCACTTGAAATTTTTTCTCCTTCTCTTTATTATTTATTACTCATTGACAGTGGAGAGCCAGAGAGCTTTGATGAAGTAATGAAACTATATGCTAGGAAGAAGTGCGAGTAAGCCATGGATGAGGAGCATCAGTCTCTTATGGATAACTAGACTTGGGAGTTGGTGAAGCTACCTGAAGGAAAAACAGCCTTAAAGAACAAGTGAGTGTACATAGTTAAAGAGGAATAAGGAGGTAAGAAAATATACAAGGCCTATTTTGTGGTCAAGGGGTTTGCATAGAAAAAATGTATAGATTTTGATGAGATTTTTTCTCTTATTGTAAAAATGAATTTTATTAGATCTGTTCTTGAAATATTGGCACCAAAAGACTTGTACTTAGAGAAGCTAGATGTAAAGACTACATTTCTCCATGGTGATTTGGAGGAAGATCTATATATGTAGTAGCCAGAGGGCTATGAGGTCAAAGGTAAAGAGGAGATGGTGTGAAAATTGAAGAAGATATTTTATGGTGTGAAACAAGATCCACGTCAATGTTATAAGAAATTTGATAGCTTCATGATGAGAAAGGTGATATTAGATGTCATTCTGACCATTGCATGTATATAAAGAAATTTCAGGATGGGAGTTTTATTATCTTGTGCTTGTATGTGGATGACATGTTGGTTTTAGGTAAAAACATGCAAGCAATAAAAGTACTCAATAAGCGAGTTAAGCGACTCCTTTGCTATGAAGGATTTGGGGCTAGCCAAAAAAATCCTTGGTATGAGGATATCTCGGGATAGGAAGGAATGGAAGATGAATCTATCTCAAGAAGACTACATTAAGGTGGTCTTGGAGAGGTTTAATATGCAAAATGATAAACTAGTTGGGACTCCTTTGGTAAGCCATTTAAATTTATCAAAGGAGTTGGGTCCAAAGACAGAGCATGAGAGAAACTAGATGTCCAAGGTACTTTACTCATCAGTGGTTGTTAGTTTGATGTATGCCATGGTGTGCACTAGGTGTGATATTTCCCATGCAATGGGAGCATTGAGTAGATTTATGAGTGATCTAGGTAAATATCACTATTAGGCAATAAAGTGGATCCTTTGATACTTGAGAGGGACCATGGGGACAATTTTGTGCTATAGTGGATTAGACACCACTTTACATACTTATGTAGATTTAGACATGGCTGGAGATGTAGACAACAGGAGGAGCACAACATGTTATATTCTCACTGTAGGTGGGACAATAGTGAGATAGATTTCATGAATACAAAATCTTGTGGCTTTGTCAACCATGAAAGTTGAGTATATTTCTTCTATAAAGGAAATAAAAGAGACGATTTGGTTACAACAATCGCTTGAAGAGTTAGGGCATAAGTAGGAGGAAGGGAAGATGTATAGTGATAGTCAAAGTGCTATACACCTAGCTAAGAACTCTAGTTTTCTCTCTAGGATGAAGAATATAAAGTTAAGGTACCATTTCATTAGGATAGATTTGGAGGAAGAGAAGTTGAAGCTGGAGAATATTCATACCAGTTAGAATCCTATAGACATGATGACCAAGGTGGTCACAAGGGAGAAACTGAAGCTATGTTCAGCTTTGGTTGGTCTTCACAGATGACAGTGAAGGGTTGAGAAGCTTTCTCAGAGGAAAACTAGTCTCTAAGTGGGATATTGTTATGTTATGGAGCTTATTTTCATGTGTGGAAGTGTTGAAGAATGTACACTAAAAGTACCTTGTCGAGATAGCTCTAGCAACATGCTCTTCTCATATGGGAAGTATTTTGACCCATAGGTTTATGGGGTGGTTTTGGCCCATGGTTTTGGTACCCACAATATTGTAAAACTACTTAAGAAGTTACCTATTGATGTGATTTTGTGCATATGGTAGGGTAGACATAACATTTTACATGTGTGTGAGTTCAAGTCTTAATTCAATAGAGTTTGTTGAGCACAACTCCAAACGAGATCTGGGTATTATATTGATAGAAAGAGGTGGCTTGTGATAAAATTTTAGCAAGTGATTCTTAGTGGACGTAGGCCAAATTGTGTGAACCACATTAAATAATGTCTTTGTATTGTGTTACTACTTATTTTATGTACTTTTATTTTAGATCTGTGATATTATTCTCGCATATTAGTTTATACTATTGCAATCCTATGTGGGATTATTCCACATATTTTATCCCTTATATGATATTTTTCTATACTTTTTAGTCGATGTTCAATCTCTCGAGATCGAAATGAAGGTTTCATTAAGATGTTATTTTCAATTGAATATAAGAAGGAACTGTAGGACCATTAATTCCCCATGTAATTCATTTTGCCTTGATGAGGAAACTTTCCAGAATGAATCCTTTCTTCTCGGTGTTCCAAATTTTGTTTCACAATTTGTTCCATTCATAGGACTATGTAGTCCCTGAGTAATTAAGGAAGATATAGTCCTATTTTAGGACAATTATCACCACGAGAACCATCCATATATCTCATATTTTATTTACCAAGGAAGTGGTAGAAAGAGAAATCCCAATTGATGCTCCCGAAATATCTCATTCGAGCCTCCAGGAGGATATATGCTTTCTTTATCATAAATTAGATGAATTGGAAAAATATTACTTGTCTTAGTGAAGGATTCATTAGAGTATACTCTGAAGAATTTTCTATCATGCCCTCTTCTCCAATAAATCCTATTGTACCTTCTCCTCCACTTTGAAGAGATGTAAAAGGATTCCAGTTTCTCCTATTAATGCATCCAATCCTATTTCTACAAAACCAACTCGGTGTGTCCAATAATTCTTCATCTTCTAAAGCTGGTGTTTTTCAAGGCACAAATATGTATTTGATAGGAGGGATCAACCTCCTTGAATGGGATTTATCTTACAAAATTAAATTAGAATTAGTTCAGATTTTATAAATCCCAAGGGCAAGAATTAAAGAGCTTATGGAGAAGGTCATGTCTAATGATTTAGCAAGGGATGTATAGTATGTGTTTGGGGAAAAATATCGTAAAGAATTTATTTTATAAAGAATTTTTTAGCTCATGATCCTACTTATAGAGAATAATGTTTAGTCATCACTTGACCATATGTTGTTTTAATTTTTTTTTGTAATATGTATACAAAATTGATAATATAAATTCCAAGGGTAGTGGCCCCTATATAATCCCCATTTTTGTACTTAATATACACATATTTTACAAGTTTCATGTAAAAATATTTTATGTAGATTCTACCTCAATTGCTGCATATTTAGTTGATTCACTCATTTTATCCTTGTATGTATCAAATATTTTGAACATTTAAATGAGGAAATCCTCATCTAGTCTAGTATGAAATATGAATACAATTCCCTGTTCTCTTATAACTTCATAAAATCTACTTATTGCACTATTATTTTTCCTTACCTTATTTGTTAATTTGAATATCTTTTCCTCTAGGCAACCAAATTTTTGAATGGTGTCATAATTGAAACTTGAAGTAGTAGCACTTGGTCCTTCATTAAACTGTTAATGAAAATATTTTGTCAAGTCATCTAAAATCAAATATCCATATGTCAACTGGTCTTGGATAGATACTATTCCTCCAAGTTTCTTGTCAATGTCATCGATGTGTTATGTCATTTTATCTTTCGTCGAGTGAGCTCTTTGATAATTTTATTTAGGGTTTTCATTTTTAATTTGATGGATCCCTCATAAGTATGTTGTACTTCTCGGTGTTCAATGGGGAAATCGAATATAGAGGATCCTCATCGAGAATATCTGATCTAAAACCTTCTAAGAATTAGTTACCGTAGTTTCATTGTGTGGAGAAACATTTGAGCTTTTCGGTGATATCCTGTTTGTAAAAATTAGAGCACATACACAAACGTTATGGCTTGCTGAAATTTTTAGGCAACTGGTGAAATCAGGACCACACGCAGTTGAACCCGTGCATGCTTGCCAAGTGGACCAACAAAAATACAACATGTGGACAATATGAGAAAAAGAGTAATTTTTTTAACTCCGGTCTTGGACAATTGATGACAGAGATAGGTGGACCTCTCTATTTGCTAGTTGGGGGCATTTTGTCACCCGGGTTTGACACACTCGATTATGGAGGGGTGTCTTAGCCTCCTTCTCATATTACTATTAAAAAGATTTTTGGTTATATTTTCTCTATATTGTAATTTTTACATACATGTGGGATTTTATTGCATAATCATTGTAAAGGGCTCGGTGGATAGCCCTTGACTCGGTTGATCGAGTCGACCTATCAACTAAGCCACACTCCTTATCTCTCCACATTAGTAGCTCAAACCATATCTCCAATGCATATTATTGAAATTTCCACACATTTAACCAAAATTCCTTTGCCACACATTATCCTCTATCTATTTTCCAAACATTATCCGCTAACACTTATCTCTCCATTGATATGGCTTGGCTTAACCGATTGCACAACTCGGTCTAAACACATTGCACCAAGTAATACAAATAATAGAATACATTGTGCCGAACTTAGTCATTTCAATGGGATCATCAACCAATGCCCAAACAAAATGGCTCTTTATCCAATGCAAAAACTACATTGCCACATATTTAAACAACTCCCTCACCCCTATGCATGAGTAATATGGGATTTCAATCAACAATTAAAAGACAAGGCACTTTACCATTGCACCCGAGGTTGTAACATTATATAAAATAGGTAGAGTTTTATTTTTATTGGCATTGTTCAATGACTGTGTAATTATTATAAAGCTTATATCTTGAGCTAGGAGAGGAATTTTGAGGAGTTGTAAAAAGAGACTAGTATTATTTTTGGTAGGAGATTACTGTGAGAAGGTTAGATTCTTGTAGAAATAATTGTAAAGGTTTATTTTCAAGATTTTAATAGATCGGTCCCATTCAAATAGACTCGAAGATGTAGTTCTCAAGTGCCAAACTCTGTTATCACATCTCATGTCAAATTACTTGGTGAATTTTATCTGATATTTCTCTATATTTTACATAGTACTTGCAGATTTTAATTATTTATTAAAATTACAAAAATGTCATAATGTTGAATTTTCATTAAAAATCGTTAAAAGAAAAAGTTTGAGTGTATGTGTGCAAGTTTGATTTTGATTTTTAGATCATTGGTATTAGAGCTATTTTTAGCTAGTTTTTGGTTCAAATTAATAGTTTGTGGATTGTAAGTTATCTTGTTGGATGTTAAAAAGGTTCCAGTATAAGAGGGGTGAAGGTGAGCTAGTAGAAGAGGGGCCAAAATTGGTATAATATGATCTCGAAGTCCTACAATGGAGGATCGAGAGGAAGAAGAATTTTGTCAATCATTCCTACAAATGAAGGAAATGGTGGAAGAAATGTACCAAGATAAGTGAAGGGAAAACATAACTAGAAAAATTAAAAAAGAAGAAATCTCTAATTTTAAAGATGAACCTCTAAAATCTTATTTTCTTTTATTAAAATTAGACATCAAGTTTGAATTGCCAATGTATACTGGAGAGCTTAATGTAGAGAAATTGGATAACTGGATCAAGCAAATAGATGTATACCGCAGGGTTTAGAGAACTGTGGATGAATAAGAAAAGGTTTAATTGGAAACTCTTGGGATGGGTAGTAAAACACTCATATGGTGGGAGAGTAAGCTTCAAGAAGTAGAGGAAACCAAAGGTAATGAAATCACTTCTTGGTCTGATTTTGTTTCAAATCTTAGACAAAATTTTTATCCTTTTGATTACAAGCAATAAGCTATGATGGATTGGAAAAAAATTGAGACAAACTAAGGGACAAAGTGTTCAAGACTACACACAAGAATTTAGGAAAAGGGATATAATTATGGGAATTTCCCCAAACACACAAGAAACACCGATTAAATACATTAGTGGATTGCATAGCTACCTAACACATATGATTCTTGTTTTAGGTCTTTGTTATCTAAATAACTCTCCTAGTTATTTAGGTAACTTGTATACAAATTCTAGCTCTTAGTTCCCCATTGAAGGCTATGTGCACTTAAGTTAAAATGTCATGACTCCTTGATTCATTTTTTCCTTGGCACCCCTTCTTTTCCTCAAGTTCCCTTATACACTTTCTCGTTCTCTCCTTCATTTCTCCTCTTCCTCTTTGTTCCACTCCGCCCTTGAGCACCTTCCTTTTGTCTTCTTCCCGTGCCTCATTCTTCTCGCATGCATCCCTTTGCCCTCTTTTGTGTCCTTCTGCTTCTTGGTCATCTTCTCGACATACTTGAGTGTGCCACTGTAGCCAGCAAAGCATGCCAACAAGGTGCTAGATCCTTGTAATAAATCGGTGACACATGGCGAAATGACAAATATTTACATAGTTTTCCATCATTTTAGCCAATCCACATGTGCCACATGTTTTTCTTACACCGACAACTCGACATCTTCTCGACAACCATATCTTTTTCTACGGATATCAAATTGGTGCATGCCATACTTATCGAGAGAGCTGCGACATCGCCTACGGCTTTGAGAGATTCAAATTCAAATTCTCAAGTGGATCTGGTATGTGAGAAATGGGAAAATGTATTTCTGAGCATTGATGAGAAGATCTGATTACTCCAACCACCCGATTTGATATGATCTACCCTCCTTTCTTCTTCAACACACCAAACAAGATTGGGGAAGTGTATTTCACAGATCTCTAGGTGGATTTGCAGGCATTCAATGCTTCTTATTGGTGGTTATGTTTCAAATTCAGGTTTTCCCTCCTTCTTCCCTTCTTTCTCCATAGATTCATCTATAAATGTAAGAGCAAGGCTCATTTGTTATGTTGGACACTCTAGATCCTTACGCATTTTGCTAAGGACTCCATACTTTATGTATTTTGAGTTATAGACCTCTAGATTTGACTTTTGCATGTGGATATTGGCCTCCATCATCATTTTAAGAACTCTATGCATCCCTGAAGTAATAGAAATGTCATTTTGTGACTATTCTCTATCCTAACATGTTTTCATTCCTTCTTCTTACCTTTTATTTTATGTTGTGTCTTTGTTGTACCATTTCAGTCCCTTGTAGTTCCTTATTTAGTTGTGTTCCATGAAAATGATATGGTAAATACATGTTTGGCTATGCTACTTGTGCCTAGCCTCCTTTCACGCATTTCCTTTCATTTTCACTCGAAAAGATAGTTTTCATCCCTCTTTTCTAGTGCTATCACATTTTAGTGTAGTTTCCTTTCATGTCATCCTTCTATCCCTAGTCCCTTGGCATTATTAGCTTAGTTTCCCCTTTTAACACTAGGAGTAGCAGTAGCAGTAGAATTAGATAGAGGAATTGACCTTCTCCAGAGATCCATCCCAAGTGCACAAGGTCCCAAAACTTGGGGATGGTTCCATTGTTGTCTCAAACACCTTGGACCTTCCGAGATCCAAGACGTGGGTGCATGTTTGAGAAACCAATAGTTTTTGGCACGCCTGGTGGGAGCAACATTGAAAGATAAAATTTCATATCTCTAAGTTCTAGTGTGTGGACTTAGTATTTCATCCTTTCGAGTCTCATTTTAAAGAGCTCTGTTTCAATAGTCCTGAGCACCTTTCATGAGAATAGTGCACACAAGAAGAAGTGCAACAACTAAAGATTATATTGATTACCTCTAGCTATCCCCAAGGATAATTTGTTCTAGAAATCACATGCGCCCATCTCTATCTCCACGTGTACCGTGCCCATTCAAATCCTCCTCAAAATAGGATTCCTACATGCCCTACAATGGTGCATCAACAACCTCCTCCACTTAGGAACTTTTCAACATTTGCTGGAGGAAGTCCCTTATTGCTAGTTGTGCAACATGATATGCCAAATGACATGCTCAAAAGTATTCCATACTTTACTGGTGAGAATCAATTCACCCCTCAGGAGCATATTCAGGTATATAAAAAGCATGTGTTCACCCTATCCGATCACACATGATGATGTAACTGATCGAGAATACTTGCAGGCTCTTTTAAAGGTAAAGAGCTTTAATGATATTGAGGCCAAAGACTTAGATCTATCACCACCGTGATGAGCTAGGAACAACTCTTTGTAATTACTTTGTAGATAAGTCGGATCACCTATCTCTAGTGGATCAACTCACAACAACAAGGAGGAGGGAACCTAACGAGCGAGATGACTGATTTCAACATTAGATTTGAAGACTTGAATGAATCCCTCTTGTGGTAAGACCTACAGCCCAACATGATTTCTTGTATTATCTCCGAAGGTGCTTAATAATGATATTTCAGTTATGATCCAATCCATGGGAGGTAGGAATTTACCAGATGCTTATAGTATTGCGAAGGGTAGAAAATATTCTTATTTAGGTGGGAAAGATAGCTCCTATACCACCTATGCCCTTGTTCCCGAAAATGTCACAGTGCCATAGCCTTCTTTGGCTCCTATTCACGTTCCTAAGAAAAGAGTGCATCTAGTTGGCTCGACATCCTACTCTTCAACGTAATAGAGGGAAGATGAGGAGTTGAAGGCCCTGATTAGAAATTTATCAAACAAAGTCATATCATTAGAAAAGCAACAGGCGTAAGCCTATAGAGGTAATTCTAATTAGGCGCATGGCCAAAGCAATCAGCCTTGGTGGAATTAGTATGAAAATCAAAGATACCCACCTAATCAACAAAATGATAGATGATATCCCAATAAACATTTTCCCTTGCAAGTTGTTCCTCCTGTGTATTCTCTTCCAACATCTAGTGCAAGTCGGGTGCTTGTTCCAACTCAGAACAATTTGGCACAAGAGTCAGAATGGTGTTTCCCTTGCAACATGCCTCATAGTCAATATCATTGTGCTAATGTTGCGCATGCCCAAGCCTTCATGATCAAGAATGATTCAAGTATGTGAGCCTTTAACAAGTTCCCCAGGAAGATAACTTAGAAATACCAAAATATTCCTTTGAGAAAAATTTGATGTTCTTTGGTATGGAGGACTTATATGCAATCAACCAAGCTATAGAAGATACAAACAGACCACGCGCCCAAGTTGCGGACAACACAAGATACAAGAAAATAATGTTAGAGTCGGTGCGCAGTCTCACTCCCGAGAAATACAAGTAGATCCCAGTAGAAATATATAGATAAGGCATCAAGTAGAAAAAGCACTCAAACTCCTTCTAAAGTAGCACACGACCCTCCTTTGGTAGGTCAAGCCTCTACTCTACCTAAAATCTAGGATTCCGCACCTAAACAATTAAAAAGGGATGTTGTTCCCCAAATGCATAAGACAGGGGGCCTTCCATTTAGCATTGTTGACTAGATGAAGAGAACAAACATAAATGTCACAATGTGGGATGCCCTTACCATTCCATCTTAGTGGGATCTGTTACATGAAGCTTTGGCACAACTCCCACGTGATGATCTAGCTATGCAAAAGCCACGTGATTCTATCAACGCCTTTGTAAATAAGAGGAGAAACAAGTAAGTAAATTTGTTCAAACCCCACCCTTCTATATTTACTTGATCATAAGTAAACACCTAATGCATAATTGCATGATTGATTCAGTGCTAGCACTTCACTTATGCCCTAAGAAAATAACGATGTCTTAGGTCCGAAATATATCCCTTTATCTAAAGGCACCACTGTAACTTGATGGTTCAATTGTCACCACCTTAGGAGTCATCAAGGATCTTGAGCTAACCCTCCATGTATGCCCAAGCCTAACCATTACTCAATATGTGTCAATCATTGACCTACCTCCTTTATTTTCCCTATGTCTATCAAGAGACTTTACTGCTAAAGTGGGTGGTTACTTATCTTTTGATTGGTCTCATATGCTAATCAAGAGAAGGTATGGTACCTAGTTTACCATACAAGCTGAGCCTATATTTTCCTATCATGTAGAGTCATATGCCCCATCCCCTCTCCAAGCAAATTATTTAATCCAAGAAGAACAAGCTTCAGTTACGGAAGAGAAATCTCTTCCACCCTCTATTCCTGACTTGGTACTTGATGAATGGGTGGAAAGACACCATAAATTTGATCCTTATGCTGAAGAAATGTAAGCTTATGAAACTGGGCTTTGTACTTATTACATTCTAGAAGAAGAAGCTATGTTGTCGTACATGCTCAAGAAAGACAAAGTTTAACTGGTCTATGGAAGTTGTACTTTGATGGATCCATAAGCGAGAAATGGCATGGGAGTAGGAGTGGTTCTCATTTCCCCTAAGGATGAGAAATTATTCTTCATGCATAGGCTGTAGTTTGCATGTTCTAACAATGTGGTAGAGTATGAAGCATTGGTGCATGGCTTGATCATTACTAAGAAGAAGAAAATTAAGGTGTTGCAGATCTTTGGGGACACAAAACTGATTATCCATCAGGTTACCAAAAAATGTAAGAAAAAGAATAAGCTTCTCAAGTCTTATAAACATAGATTTTGGGACCTCCTTGAGAGATTTGATGCTCTAAATCTGTAGGTGGTGTCACACAAAATGAACAAGGAATTTGTCAAAGGAAACACTTAGCACATCAACATGGTGATTAGACCATCTATTCTAGATAACAAAATCAGATGGAAAGTGTTTGACATTGATGCAAAAATCATCTAGTTTATCCAGAATGAAGCTATGTTCTCATCAAGCATACAAGATGACTTGTACGACAGATATGGTGACCAAGTGATACAGCTAAAGACAAACAAGTTTTGTAAAGGTCTGGTCACCTTAGTGAAAATGTTTATCCCCGATGATGAGTTTAAGGGTGAAGAAAGGTATATGCGTGTTGCGCAAGAAGACTGCTCCTTAGTAACTATTGCACACCGAAAGAGTTATTGCTTAGCAAGACTTATGCACATGATGAAAATCAGGCTTTCATTTCTCTTTGGAAAAATATAGTGATATCTTCTCATGGGAGTATGAAGACCTCAAAGGATTTGATCTAAGTATTTCTCAACACTCCATTGACCTTGATCCTAGTATTAAGCCTATCAGGTAGAAGTAATGACTAGTCAATCCAAAGATAGAGCCCCTCATGAGAAAGGAATTATCCAAACTCATTGAGGAAAAAATTATTTTTCCTATCAAATACTCTACCTGGGTCACAAATCTAGTTCCAGTACACAAGAAGAATGGTGAAATCAAACTCTGTGTTGATTTCAAATATTTGAATAAGGCATCTCTAAAGGATCATTATCCTTTGCCTTTAATGGAGAAGATTCTACAGATTGTGGCCGGTGCACAAAGATTCTCCATGCTAGATGGATATTCAGGTTTCAATCAGATCCTAGTCAAGGAAGAGGATCAATTAAAAACAACGTTTACAACCAAGTGGGGAACATATGCATATCAAAAAATTCCCTTTGGTCTATCAAATGTGGGTGCCACATTTCAGTGTGCCATGGATATTTCCTTCAAAGGATACATTAATGAGTTCATCTTGGTTTACCTTGATGACATAACAATCTTCTCAAAGAAAAGCGTGGATCATATGGTGCACCTAGAAAAAGTCTTTGAGAGATGTAGAAAGTTTGGGGTGTCTCTTAACCCCAAGAAGTGAAATTTTGTAGTGGCACAAGGCAAGCTCTTGGGCCATGTGGTTTCAAAGGATGGCATTGTAATTGATCATGAGCATGTTTCAGCCATCCTAGCTCTTTCCCTATCAATGCACAAAAGGCCCTACAATCCTTCCTTGGAAAGATCAATTTTTCTAGGCATTTTATCCCTAACTTTTTGGGACTGGTTCAACCCATCACCTTAATGCTTAAGAAGGAAATAGCCTACAAATGGAAAACAAAAGGAAGAGAAAGATTCAAAAAAATCAAACAAGAGATTACTTGCATGCCAATCCTTATCAACCCAAATTATTCCAAGGATTTCATCCTTTATGCTTGTTGAATTGATGTAAGTGTTGTTGTTGTCCTAACACAAGAAAATGAACAAGGGATAGAAAAACCAGTCACTTTCTTCAGCTAGACACCGAAGGATTATGAACTAAAATATAGTCACATGGAGAAACAAGTCTTCGCCATCATGTGTGCGCTCAAGAAATTCAAGAGTATGCTCACCACCAATCATATTAAGGTGTTAGTATCCCACTCTTCTATTAGAGACTTCATCATGGGAGTAAAAATCAGTGAGAAAAGAGCATGATGGGTGACCAAAATCATGGAATATGATGTGACTATCAAGGCCAAAAAGATCATAAGAGGTAGCACACTCTTTAGGCAGATTTCTGAGGATGCGTAGATTAAACCTAAGGGCTCATTATTTTTGGAAGAAGGCCTTCCACGTGCAGAGCTTGAGCAGAATACAGACCTTGACATGTGTGACTGGATGAAGGAAATGATCACATTCCTTTCTGAGGGCACATACCCTCCTAGTTTAAATAAAGAAAAGAGAAGAAATATGAGGCTACAATCTATCCCTTATGTGTTAATTGATGGAATTCTCTTCAAAAGGAATATTGATGGCATGTTTTTGAGAGGTGTACCAATGGTGCATAGACTAAAAAGGTGTTAACAAAATTTCATGATGGATTCTATGGTGGACGCTTCTCTGCCAAAACTACAGAACGAAGATCATAATGGAAGGTATGTTATGGCCTACCCTATTTGTAGATGCACACAAGTGGGTCACAAAATGTAAATAATGTGATTTCTTCATAAAGTAAAGAAAATATTAACAAGAATTCCCATCTAACCAATCCAAGCGAATTATCCTTTTACGCAATGGGGTTTCAACATCGTAGGCATGATCAATCCACCTTCAAGTGCTGGACATAAATGGGTGTTGATAGCTATAGATTACTTCACTAGATGGACAAAAGTTGTCACACTTAAGGAATCAACCGAGTCATTCATCCTTAACTTTCTTGAAGGTATAGTCACAAGGTTTGGCATTCCTCAAACCACTATATCTGATAATGCAAAATCCTTCCTTAGTACTAAAATCACTGATTGGGCTCTAATTCTAGGCATTTACTTGAAGACTTCTTCCAACTATTACCCTCATGGAAATGGTCTAGAAGAATCAACAAATAAGAACCTGATCAGAATCATGAAGTTCATAATGAACATCAGCCAAAGACAATGGCATACAAAGGTCTTGCGTGTGCTCTAGGTAGATAGAATCATAGTAAAAAAGGCAATAAGAACTTTTCCTTACAAGCTTGTCTATGAAAAGGAGGCTACCCTTCCTTTGACACTAGAGCTGAATTCATTAGCACTTGCCCAACAACTGGAATTTGAAGGTGCAGACCAGAGAGAAATCAAAATGGAAGAGCTGGTTAATCTTGAAGAATCAAGGAACTCTGCCATGATCAAGCTAGAACAACATTAGTAAGCAACAAATAAATGGTTTAACAAAAGGATAGGCCTCAAGATTTCAAAGTTGGGGACTTGGTTTTAAAGTGGGATCTTGTGAGAAATAAACCAGGTATCATTCAAAGTTTGATGCACTTTGGAGCGGTCCATACATCATCAATTCCTGGAAGGAAGCTAACTCTTTCGAGTTAACTCATCTTGATGGAGGCACACTATAAATCCCAGTGAATGGGATCTATCTCAAACCCTTACATTAAGTGTATTGCATCATTTTGTATATATTAGAGTAGTTTCAATTTCTCCAAGTGTGCTATGCGTACATTGTTTATTTATACATAGTTCTTTCTTCTCACACGATTCCTACGCATGCTCTTCCATTGATTCCAAAATTTAGAGCTACTCTCACGTGTTGCAAGATTCAAAACAGATTCAAGAAATGATCTTCAAGTGACTACAAGGGTAGTTTCATGATTGCATAAGTAGACTCCATGCCCAATGGATGCTCCAGGCTACTGATCTTCTTCATCTAGCAGGTAGATGGCCCCGAAAGTTGCCAAAACTGTTATCTAAATAACTCTCCTAGTTATTTGGGTAACTTGTATACATTCTGGCTCTCAGTTCCCGATTAAAGGCTGTGCGCACTCAAGTTAAATTGGCATGACTTCTTGGTTGCAGTTTTCCCTTGACAGCCCTTCTTTTCCTGAAGCACCCTTACACACTTTCTATTCTCTCCTTCCTTTTTCCTCTTCCTCTTTCTTCCACTCCACCCTTACATGCCTTCCTTCCGTCTTCTTCCCATTCCTCATTATTCTACACGCATTCTCGCGCACTCCTTTACGCCCTTACGTCAGGTCAGTTCATCTTTTGACATACTTGAGTCTCATCATGCGCAACCATCAAATTACGCCAAGAAGGTGCCGTATCCTTACACCAAATCAACAAGTGACACGTGGTAGAAAATAAAAATATTTACACATTGGCCATCATTCAAGCCAATCCATGTGTGCCACATGTTTTGCATTCACCAACAACTATGAAATCTTCTAAAAGCCATATCTTTTACTACAAAGCTCAGATCGGCATGCGTCCAAACTTGTCAAAAATCTGCTGACATCATCTACGAGTTCTAGATATTCAAATTCAAATTCTTGATAGACACGGTAGGTGATAAATGGGAAAGTTTCTTTATGAGCATTGATGAGTAGATTTGATTACTCCAACCACTTGATTTGATATGATCTTCCCTCCTTTCTTCTCCAACACACCAAACAAGATTAGGGAAGCGTATTTGATAGATATCTAGGTGGATTTGTAGGTATTCAATGCTTCTTGTTGGTGGTTGTGTTTCAAATTTTGTTTTTCCCTCCTTCTTCCCTTCTTTATCCATGAATTCATCTATAAATGTAAGATCAAGGCTCATTTGTTATGTTGGACACTTTGGATCCTTACGTGTTTTACTAAGGAATCCATACTTTATGTATTTTGAGTACTATACCTCTAGATATAGCTATTGCATGTGGATATCATCCTCCTTCATCATTGTAACAACTCTATGTATCCCTAGAAGTAATAGAAATGTTGTTTTGTGACTATTGTCTATCCTAACGTGTTTGCATTCCTTCTTCTTGCATTGTCTTTTGCGTTGTGTGCTAGTTGTGCCATTTCAGCTCCCTTGTAGTTCCTTATTTAGTTGTGTTCCATGAAAACAATATGGTAAATACATGTTTGTCTATGCTACTCGTGCCTAGCCTCCTTTCATGTATTTCCTTTCATTTTCGCTCATAACAGATAGTGTTCATCCCTCTTTTATAGTGTTATCAACTTTTAGTGTAGTTTCCTTTCATGTCATCCTTCTATCCCTGGTCCCTTGGCATTATTAGCTTAGTTTCCCCTATCAAAACTACGAGTAGCGATGTAGCAGTAAAAGTAAATAGAGGAACTAAACTTCTCCAGATATCCCTCCCAAGCGCGTAAGGTCCCACAACTTGGGGATGGTTCCATTTTGGTCTCAAACACCTCGGCCCTTCCGAGATCCGAGATGCGGTGTGTACGTTTGAGAAATCTACAAGTGCTACTAATCTTGATGTAGTGTGTGTTCAATCAACCCATTTGGAATCAAGAGGGAAAATTACTAAGGAGTCCTCCTCCTTTTCTTTTAAACAAAAGAACAAGCAATATGAAGGACACAGAAAAGGTTCAAAAGAACAAGGAAAAGGAAAGGGTAAGAAAAATAAAAACTCTATTGTTAAGAAGGAAGATGAAAAACCATTTTTCAATCATTGTAAAAAGAACCATGATGAGTCTAGGTGTTGGAAATTACATCCAAAAACTAAGCCTAAATGGATGGTTAAGAAAGGAAAAGAGAAGAAAATGAATACGTAGTTCATTATCTTGGAGTCGATTGATGGGATGAAACCAAGATCATGACTATGAGTTTTCAATGTTATCATTATTTCTCCTCTTCCAACAATAGTACTTCAAATGTTACATCTTATTCTAATCAACAATCTATACATGATGAAAAGAAACGAAATGAGATTTTCCACCTTAGAGTTATTTCAAAACATATAAAAATTGATACTCTTTTTGATAGTGGATCTCAAGATAATTTGATTTCGAGGAGGTTTTTAAGAATCTAGGACTCAAAACTAATCCACATCCTAAGCCTTATCATTTAGGCTTGGTTTGTGATGATACAAAGTGGAGGTCACTAAAACTTGTAGATTCTGATTTTCCATTATAGACAAGCTTATTGATGAGGTTGAATTAGATGTATTTCCTTTGGATATTTGTGGAATAGTTTTGGAAATTCCTTATTTATATGATCATAAAGAAATCTTATATAAGGAAGAAAATAAATAATTTCTTGTAAAGGATGGAATTGAACATGTTTTTATAGCTCAATGTGTAAAAAAACTCTATCCTTGTTACTTGTAGGTCGGATGAAAAGGATTGTCAACTCAAGAAAGGGTTTTGTACTCATGGTGATCTAAGCCAAAGAGAAAGATCACGAAAAGGATTTTGAGGATTTTAATCCTAAACATCATAATGATTTTATTAAAATTGTGACTAACTATGATGATGTTTTTCAGGATCCACAAGGTCTACCTCCTAAAAGAGGGGTTCAACATGATATATAGTTGTTAGAGGATGCAATCTTCCTAATATTGGTATGTATAGATTGTTCGTGGTTGAAAATGATAAAATCAAGAAACATGTGATGAAAATTTTGGCCAAAGGTATTATTTTTCCAAGTACATCTCGCTATGGTTTGCCAATTTTTTTTTGGTGCCAAAGAAAGATGGCACATGGTGAATTTGTGTGGATTTTTTTGCTTTAAACAAGATCATGGTGAAAAATTGCTACCCTCTTCCTCTAATAAATTATTTACTAGATCAATTAAAGAATGAAATTTACTTCACTAAGTTATATTTAAGAAGTGGCTATCACCAAGTAAGAATTGATGAAGATTATGTGTGGAAAACTACTTTTAAAACAAAACAAGGATTATCTGAGTGGTTAGTGATGCCTTTTGGATTTTTCTATGCACCGAAAACATTCATGAGAGTTATGAATGATGTTTTTAGACCATTTATTGATGATCTTGTTATTGTCTACTTAGATTATATTCTTATTTTAAGTAATTCTTGGGATGATCGTGTTATTCACATCCAAAAAGTCTTAGATGCATTAAGAGGAGAAAAATTATTTTTGAAGTTGTGAAAATGTGAGTTTGGAAAAAATATTTAATTTACTTGGGTTATGTTGTGGGAAATGGTTAATTGAAAATAGATCTTGCAAAAGTAGAGGTTGTTGTGAAATGGCCTAGATCCAATAATGTAACAAAATTTAGGTGTTTTCTTGGTGTAGTACAGTATTGGAGAATATTCATTTCTAACTTCTCATTTATTGTATCTCCTTTGCATGCTTTGAAAAGTATTAAACAAGTCTTTCAATGGGGTGAAAAATAGAAGAAGGATTTTGATGCACTAAAATAGAAAATTAGTACCACTCCGGTCTTGGCACTTCCAAATTTGTAGTAGTCATTTGAGATTGAGACAAATGCTAGTGAATATGCAATGGGGGCAGTTTTGATACAGAAAAAATGACCTGTGTGTTACCATTACGAAACCTTCATGAATGTGGTAAGAAATTATCCAACTTATGATAAAGAGTTGTATGCTTTGGTGTAGAGTGTAAAGAAATGGAAGCACAAATTAATGTGTAAAGAAATAGTTATACATATTGATCATCAACCTCTTTAGTACTTGCAAACAAAAACAAAGTTACAACAGTCTAGACATTTCCGTTGGATGGGATTCTTGCAGTAGTTTCATCTCATGATCAGGTATAAAAAGTTATATGAAACAAGGTTGCTGACATGTTATCTAAACCTACGATTATTTTTGCATCTATTCTTTTACAACATATTTCTTTGGCTCATGATAGTTATAAGGAACAATATGTTTATGATGCTGATTTTAAATAAGTGTATGAGGATTTAACGAGTGGGAAACAAGTAGGAGAAATGGATTATCATGTGCATGATGGAATTTTATATCATTCTAGTAAACTTTGTATTCCAGAAAATGAGCATGTGCATATGATTAGGGAAGCTCATACTTCTCTTATTTCTGGTCATTTTGGTGTTGGTAAAACAGTTGCACATTTATAGATGTATTGTTATTGGCCTAGAATGCATGAACATGTAACCAAGTATATAAAAGGATGTGTTCTTTATGCCATGAGAAAGCCAAGTAACAAGAAATTAGGAATTTACACTCCTCTTCCTGTCCCTACACAGCCATGGGAAATTATTTCCATGGATTTTGTAGGAGGCTTTCCCATGTCACGAAAGAAACACGACTATTTATATGTGGTTGTGGACAGATTTAGCAAAATTTGTGTGTTGATTCCATATACTAAACAAATAACTGGTGAAGGGACTGCACATTTATTCTTTCAGTTTGTATGGGTTCATTTTGGATTTCCTACTTCAATTATTTTAGATTGGGATTCTAGATTTCTTGGGGAGTTTTGGTCAACTTTTTTGGGGTTTAATGGACACTAAACTAAAGAAAAGAACTTCTTTCCATCTATAGACTGATGGTTAAATAAACTTTATGAACCGCACACTGGTACATTTACTTAGGGGTTATTGTGGTAAACATCCTAAATTATGGGATGAAGATTTATATTATGTTCAACATGCTTATAATCGTACCTTACATTATTATACTTTAAAGTCTCCATTTGAGACTTGTTATGGTTATCTTCCTAAATCTCCATTATATTTCTCTTTTGGACTAGATACTATTGTTAATGGTTTAAGTGATTCTGAAAAAGATAAAAGGTTTGTGAAGTGAATACATCATGTCCATTAATATACCAAAGAATAGTTGGATAAAAGTCAAGTGAAGTACAAAGAAAGGCATGATAAACAAAGAACTAATCACAAGTTTCAAGTTGGTGATTCAGTTTGGCTTCACATCAGTAAGGAAAGGTTGACATGTGAAGGTAAAAATTTGAAACCTATTCGGTATGGTCCATTCTGAATATTGGAAAAAATTAGTAACAATGATTTCCAGTTGGATTTACCTCCATTTATGTAAATTCATTCAATTGTAAATTTTGAGTCTAACTTGAAATTATATGAACTACCTATGATTATTGATCATGATGATGCTAACATTATGCCTCCCATTGATGATTTTTCACCCGAGTATCTCGAAGAGTTTCATGATGATATAATTTTGGACAGGAAGGTTAGAACTTCATGAAGGGGTGATATTGAATATCTTCATGTTGGGTTCAAAGGCATGCATCCGAACAAGGAAAAATGGATGGAAACTAGAAAGGTGAGGGAGAAATACCCTTACCTTTTTACAATTTAAATTAAATTTTGGAGGTCCAAAAGTTTCTCAGTGGGGAGGAGTGATCTAGAGTATCCTCATTAAGAAATTCTGATCTAAAACCTTATTAGAATTAGTTATAGGCGGTTTCATTGTCTGGAGAAAATTTGAGCTTTCTAGTAATATCTTGTTTGTAGAAATCAGAGCACATATGCAAAAGTTATGGCTCGCTAAAATTTTCATGCAACTGGAAAAATCGAGACTATGTAGGTTAACACGTGCACACTCGCCAAGTGGACCAATGAAAATGTGACACAAGGAATATATGAGTGAAAGAATAAAAGTTTTGTTTTAACGACTATCTTGGATACTTAGTGATAGATAGGTGGGCCCCGATATTTGCTTAAGATGAGGGCCCTTAGCCGGTTTGACACACTCGATTATGAAGGGGTTGGTTTCCCTCCTTATCATATTGATATTGAGGAGCTTTTGGTTATATTTTCTCTATATTGTAATTTTTGCATACATGTGGGATTTTATTGTTTAATCATTGTAAAGGGCTTGGTGGATAGCTCGACTCATCTAGCTGAGTCGACATATCCACTGAGCCACACTCCTTATCTCTCCACATTAGCCACTCAAACCATATCTCCAATGCATATTATTGAACTTACCACACATTTAACTAAACTTACTTTACCACACATTATCCTCTATCTATTTTCCAAGCATTATCCGCTAACCCTTATCTCTCCATTGATACGGCTCGGCTTAACCGAATACACAACTCGGTCTAAACACATTGCGCTAAGTAATGCATAGCCATATAATACAATTCACCAACTTAGCCATTTCAATAGGCTAATCAACCATCACAAAAAAATGGAACTTTAGCCAATGCTAAAACTACACCACCATATATTTAAACAGCTCCCTCACCCCTATGTGCGAGAGATGTGGGATTTCAATCCATTATAGAACTATGAAGTGGATGGTGTGGGGAGTTCAACCTTGCATTACAGGATAAAAGATAAGGTGCTTTACCATTGCACCCGAGGTTGTAACGTAGTATAAAATGGGCAGATTTTTATTTGTATTGGCATTGTTTGATGACTCTGTGATTATTGTAAAGCTTATATCTTGAGTTAGGAGAGGAATTGTGAGGAGTTGTAAAAAGAGATTGGTATTATTTTTGGTAGGAGATTACTTGTGACTTCTATGGTACTATCTCCCTTATTAGACAACTCTTCCTTCCACTTTGTCACAAAATCAACTATTTCTTTTGATCTATCGGCAACTATTAAGGCCTCTCGGGGTGATGGTAGAATATATTTCTTTCTCTTCAATAGAAGGTTGCATCCATTTTGCACATAAGTTGACAAGATATCAAATTTCTCTCTTAACTACTTTTTAGTCTCCTTATCCTTTTCAATTTTTTAGATAAGGCCCATGAGGGCCATTGTAGCTTCTTATTTCAGAGTATTGGTGGTTTTCCTTCCCAATGGAATATGTGTGACTTGGTAATCACTCATTGTTACATCATATTTTAATATGTCTCCTTGTGGGGTGGCAACCTCCAATGTCCTGTACCCTTGAGAATCTACATGGGTTTTGGATAGTATCTTGGCCTTCTTGGGGGCTCTTGTGGGTTTTGAAAACACAAAAATTTCAATATCAATAGTCTCCACTTGAGCTACTTATTTCTCTTTCCTTAGGAGGAGTGTTCCCAACCATCCTATTATGGGGACATTTCCCCCTCTTGGTGCTTGTGGTGCATGTTGTGGTGTGCTTGAGTAGACTACCATTTATTTGGAAGAAGTTTGTGGCACCATTGGAGCTGGTAACTATATTAGTGGGACTTTAGTTCCCACTACTAACTATTTTTCTTAATTTGAGGAATACTTATTCTTTCTTGCTCCATTTTTGTTTATCAACTTCAGGTTCCTTGGTCACCATTATTGCAGTGGCTGATTTTTGGGCTTTATCACTAGCTTCTTCCTTTTCCTTTCCCTTAACCACTTCATGACTTGTAATTTCCTTAGTAACCTCTTCCAGTGTTTCCTCCAAAGGGTTCACAAGAATATTTGGTTTTTCTAGTACTTGTGATACCTTCCTCTTCCTCAGTTTTACTTCTTTAAAAAAATTTTCTTTCAATGATTCCCTAATAACTTCTCGCCCAATTGGAATTACTCTAATTACTGGTACTTAAATTTCAATTTGTGCACTTTATATTAACATACTTGTCTCTTCAATCTTTATTTTTGGATTCTCTAAAAATTAGATTTATGAGGGAGTGATATCTTCTTCTTTTATTGTTATCAATCCTAGTGAAAAGTTAGTGAAAATTGGTGCATGGGTATCCTCTTCTTCATCTATATCTACTATCTCAACAGATGGTTATACCCATCCTTGATTCACAATTGTGGTAGGAGTTTCTTTCCCCTCTTTTAGAGGATCTGATTTGATTACTTTAGACTCATTTACCTCCTTTTTCATGCTTTACCAAGGTTTATTCTATCGACCATCCAGGGAGTCATATAAACCTCCTTTTCTATTGATGAGATTTACACTAAATCAACGAGTCCGTGCATGTGTTTATTTTTCTTTGTCCACCTTAGCTATTTCAATTTGTGTATTTTTCTCTTATTGAGATAGTACTACAATATGAGTATTTTTCACTTTATCTAATGGAACTGAGTCAATTACCTCTAGTTCCTTAACTTATTTTCTATGTCCTTACATAGATGTGATGTTACTAGTCTCTAAGTATTCTCGTATCCTTTTCCATAGGGTGTATAACCTTATCCCTCTTTGTTATTTCAAAATATTTGAGATTAGATTTCTCTTCAGCACCTTACACTTTGAGTTGTGTGTTATTGTCAGGAAGGGACCCCCTCATTCTCTTTCCTATACTACAAGATCCTGGAAAAGTTACCACATGAGTTCTAGGTTTTGAAGTACCTACTATTTTGACCTACAGTGGGACATCTTGAGTGATGGGGGAATCCTTCATGGTCCTCATTAGTATATTCTCAGCCTTTTGTGTCAATAGGGACAAGGATGTTCCTATTTTACATATGGCTGTAATCCATTCCTCTATGATCCTAGTAGCTGTCCTTTTGGAAGGAATATGGGGTGCTTTTCCCTCCAATAGATCTATTTGGCCTGCTTCTTCCTTCAAAGGAGGAATGTCATCTTGAAGAATTCCTGTGGACAAGTACTCTTGTAATACCTTGGTATTTTGTAGTGATAAATCCAAACCCTTTACTATTAACCATGATAATGTTCTTCCCATTACATGTGTTGTTTTGGTATGTAGCTTTGTTGTTTCTGCGATTCCAGGTCAAGTGGTGCAATTGGTTGTATTGCCAAATTATTTTCAGTATAGAATGTTCTATGTACCTTGGGATATGGTAATATAATATATAAGGGTTGATGGAGATGCCGACATGTGGCACACATCCCCTTAGTTAGTTATATGGGCTCACATAGGAATTAATTATATTGGGTAATGGGTCGGCCTAGGTGTTACCCATCTTATTTAAAGGATGTGAGTATCATTATGAGGGAAGGTATGTATGAGTTGAGTCTTCTACTTGGTAGAGGTATATTGGAGGTGTCCCCCTCGAAGTGGATTCCCATCTTGGGAGATTGTGGAGTTACTCCTTCCTTAAGGAGCATTGTATGGTGTTGCCCTACCTTAAGGGTATTATTCTACATATATTGATATTAGGGAATCTTGGCCCCCCATATCTCTTGTGTTTTATTATCTTCTGCAATTTATTGATTTATTATATGCAAGGTTCTTATCAAGTGGTATCAGAGCAGTGATCCGGGCAATTTGTGGGATGAAACCCTAATGTTGGTGATTCGTCTATATCTTGAGATAGACTTGGAATTTTTAGATATTGTTTTTGGGGGAGTGGATACATAGTTCAAGTGATCTTCCCTCTGAATTTCAGATTTTTTGGAGCTGTTTTGCAAAAGTTGTGTCTATTTTAGGGTTGAAACCCTAATTCTACGGTTTCATCTATATCTTCTGAATAATGACGAATTAGGAAATAATTTTTTTGGGTTGATGGTAATATATTCAAAGGTGATACCAATAAAATTTCATAATTTTTGGATCTATTTTGTAAGATTTATTTAATTTTTATTGGTTTTAATTAATTTGCTCCATAGGCCGCAATTTAAGGAATTTTTCTGAATTTCTTACATTTTTGGAAACATCTCAAAAATTAAATTGGGGTTTGTATTCTGTGATTTCTTATTTTTGGCTAAACATTAGCCTAAAGAGTTAGAATAAGTTTTGATAAAAAGGGTCTATTCCAAAAACCCTAGTTTTGTGGATCATGGCGATGGTAGCTTTTTTTGGAGATGGCGGGATTGATCTTTAGAGAATGGTGGAAAAAATTTAGGGATAAATTCTCTAAACCATCTAATATTTGGTTATTCAAATTGTGGATTAGTGGCCTGCATGATTTGGTTTTCGAGTTAGAAAGGAAAAGTCTAATTGGTCTTTGGAGGAACTGGAACAAGTTTTCATGGACGATGGGAAACAAAAGAAGAAAATATACGAAGAAAAAGAAGAAGAAGAAGAAGACAAAGAAAATGTTGATGGTGCGAAGAAAAATATGTTGATGATAAAGTTGCTACATAGGATAGTTATATGTATGGGTTCACATGGGATATAATATTATAATGTATATGGGTTGATGGAGATGCTGACATGTGGGCATATCCATCAACCCATAGATATTATATTACCATATCCCAAGGTACATAACAAAATGTACCCACTATTTGTTGGTAATCAATAAAGCTCTAGGGTACGAATGCAATATTGTAGTCAATAACTTGTTGTAAGGTCATTTTGGAAAAATATCTTAATATGAAATCTTCCTCATCTTTGTAATTCATCCAAAATCTTCATAACGGGATTCATTTTTGTATGATCTCCTAGTATTGATCTCATCACCCACATAATATCATAGTTTCACCTTTGCTAGAACTTTTCCATTTGTAATTTGTCTATCTCATCTTCTAGGAGCCCTGGATCTTATGACAGTTATGCAAGAGTATCTCCTTATTAATATGGGAGAAATTTATGTTGGTCTTGTGTTTCCCAACTATTAACTTATACACTTCGCTAGTTGAATTGATATTTCTAAGAGTTCCCACTTATCATCTAGATATCTTGGTAGCATAAAGGGTGCCCTTGGAAACCACTTACCCTCATGTAAGTAAATAATCTAAATTGGATAAAGTAGCATCCATACTCATTTATTTCCTTTTTGGAAATTGCAGATATCCTATATTGTTCTCATTCTATCCTAAGGATGCATATAATTGGTGAAAATAAGGAATCATTTATATTTCTAAAATTTTCCCTCTAATTCTCTAGATTTTACCGAGGTTATACATCATATACCCTACGGGTGGTGAAATACTTTATTCTTAGGCTACCAGGGAGGTCTTTGTGACATGCAATGTTGTAAACAAGGTATGAAATCATATAGAATTCACACTTGATGTAATGGAATTACTTGAATATAAATGCAGATATATCAGAATATATAATATATTATTAAGCCACTTCGAGGGGGCAACCTCCCAAGTCTTATAATAAGACAGTAATTCATACTCTTCACACATATGGGGAGGAATTACTCCCATATATAGGTATGATTGTGAAAGGTCATACCCCTTCATTATTATTAGTTTATACCTAATGACTAAAACACTTATTTCACTAAATTTGGACATATTCCAGTAAATATGGACTCCAGTATTACAAGTATTGGAAGAAATCCATCTCCATTTTTACGTATATTGGATTCCATTTTTGGCTATACTGGATTCCATTATTACTATTATTGGATTCCATTAGTAGCAATATTGGATTCCAATATTGTCATTATTGGACTTATTTGAGTTCTAATTTCACTATTATTGGATTCTAATTTTGCTATTATTGGATTCCAATTTCCCTTTTATTGGACTCTAATTTTGCTATTACTGGATTCCAATAATGTAATTAATGGATTCCAATTTCACCACTAATGGAATCCAATTTCTAAATCCTAATTTTTGGATTTCAGTTTCACTATTTTAGGATTTATATTTTGTTATTATTTGATTTCCCCACATAAGCCTCATGGCCACCAACTTACATAAGCCAAGTGGTTGATAACTTACATAGCCAAGCAATTTCTAACTTACATAAACCAAATGACCGCTAACTTACATAAGCTAAGCGACCGCTAACTTCAAGATAACACATGAGTGATTGTTGTCATTTATGCCACATATAAATCTAAATATCATCATACACATATGACTATTAATGCATACCTTATTCAAATCATGAAAATCCTATACCCGAACATCCTTGAATGGTGTTAAATTTGATGGATGTTTATACATTTTTCTTGATTTTAGATGTAACATACTTTCAAATATTTTATAGAACTGACATGTGTGACTCACATGTTTAAAAGGTGACTATCAATTTTTATATACATTTATATAGAAATTTTATTTGTATATATTAAGCATAGTTAAAAAATATGGAATTTTCATTTATAAATTTTGTAAGTAGTGTATAAGTGTGAGTGATCAAACTTACAAGTGTGATTATTCACATGTCTAAGTATGAGCCTCGAGTCGCACATCTCTCGACTCACACTTCTAAGTGCCAGTCTCCACTTGCACTTCTAAGTGCGAGTCTTGATTCACAGAGCTAAGTGTGATAACTCACATGTCAAACAATTTTTGGCAACGGTAATTTTTCAACACTGCCCCTCAAAAATACAAAACAATGTTTATTTATACCAATTATTGTGTATGAATTTCATTATTTTTAATATATATTGATGTAAATTTTTATTATTTTAATAATTTATATATAAATCTATATTAATAATTGATGGTTAAATATTAAATATGTAATTCACGTGTGATGTTTATTTCAATTTTTTAAAAGTATTTTACGGCTATAATCAACAAAAATGTCTAAATGGGCGTCAAGAGTCGCATGTCGAAGTGCAAACACAAGAAATAAGGGATTTATTTTACCCAAATTATATAAGGGATTTTATTTATAGTAAAAAAATATAATATTAAATTCTTACATTAATTCTTTACAATACCAAATGCAGTATTAATGATAACCATTTTCTAAGGAAAAATGCTAATTAATGTTGCATTTTCCTCAACATTAATTAGCCATTAAAACGAGCTATGTAAAATTTTCCATTTAAAAGTACATGCACCATTCAAAATATGTGCGCCTTTTGGAGCATGTAAATGTTGTCAGCCATTAATTATCCATTTAATGTAAAGCAATGTAAAATCATATGTGTTCCCTCTTAAATTTACGTGCCAATGAAATTGGCGGTTGGATTTTTCAGTTGCATATCACTATAAATAGAAAATTTTTGAGTTTATATTTTTAGCATTTGCCTTTATATTCTCTTCATCAATGCGTAAGCTTATTCACCAATAGAAAAATCTCACTAGGGAAAGTGTCAAAAATTATGTGCTTTGGATTTCTGGAAACATTTTGATTTCCTCTCCATGCCAAAAATTGGTATGCATTCTCACCTTCAACACCTCTAAAAATACGAAATTATGTTAATGTAAAATTTTCCATAATTGATTAGGTCTTATATCCATGTAATATTTTCCATAGCTGATTAAGGCCTATATGCATGTAGGGATTTTGTAGATAATTAAACGGAAGTAAGTTTGTTATTCAATATTTTGTAAAAGGTAGTTTTTTTATGAGATAAATAATTTCATAATATAGTGAAAAATTGTTAGATAAATGAAAAAGGACAGAATGGAGCACATCTTAACAAATAAATGACGCATATTAATCCATAATAGTATGAGAGGTAAATTTGCAGAATTTTAAAAAACCCATAACACTTGCCAAGAACTTGTTTTGTTGTGTCTTGAAAAAGAAGCTTGATGGTATGGATGGTGGCTCAATTTGTGCAGTAAAAAGGTGAATATTGGAATTGATTTATGATCATAGTGGTGTGTAGGTATCGATGAGAAGATGTATTTGATAAAGTTGATATTATTTTGTTGGCCTTATTGTTGTCCACAAATAGTCCTTGCTGCACATACTTAGAAAAATTCAATGTCTACGACATTGTTGACATTGTCAATGACAATATTTTATAATATATTCATGTTAAGAATCAATTTCCATTCAATGTGTTGGTGTTGGATTACAGTGACCTGTTTGCCAAAAAATATGGTAATGCAAGAGTAGGAGAACCAAACAGATATTGAAGAACAAAAGAATGAATACAAATTTGTGAAAGGAGAATTCGAGGAACAAGGAAACTCCAAGATGTTTCTTATTATCTTTAACATAAGCACCACTCTTTGCTTTATTATGGAAGCAATAGTTATCCTAAAAATATTCACAAAATGTAAATTCACTCTGTTTGGGTCATGCCTATGTGGCCTTTTGTCTTTTGTTTCCTACAGGATTTCTCTCTTCTATGCTTCAATGTCATATTTTTCCTTAAGGGTATTTTTGTAAAAGGATACACATCCTTTCAAAACCCCCATATTCACCCTTATACAAAAAAATTGACATAGTAGTTGTACATTGAAATATGTTGTTGTGGCATAACGAGAAGAATTTATGATGACAATATCATACTTTATTTTGTTAAATCCTATCGATCGATAATATCTAATTACTATGGTGTGTCTGCATAAGCTCTTGAATTGTTAAATGCTAGTGATCTATAAGCTCAACATATTATATTGTGGAAGTATTAGGTTACCTTAGCGGGTGCTAAGCTCAAAACATCTTACTTTAAATTTCTCCTCAATCCACCAATCAAAATAAAAAAATTCTATAACTTTTCAACTTTCTAATGTTTATATTTTATTTAAATATTTTTTAATAGAAAAAACTTATTTATATTTTTCTTTATTTGCTAGTTAGTACTGATTTGGAAAATATGAGGCCTTGTTGCAACAATGATTTATTATATTTAATAAAACTCAAAATTCTAAGAAAGACATTTGTCTAATCTTTAAATAAGATATGAAATTTAGGAAAAAAAAATTATTAGAATATTCACCGCATTTTATGTTTATCCAAAAGGAAGATGTATTTGCATGTTTGGACAAGTGGCACATCCAAAATAGTACACTATTCATAAAAATTAATAGACTTTATTTAACAAATCATATTATAAAAATTCTAAATTAAATTCCATCCCACTCCTTATAGATTTTTACTATTTTGTTTTTGCTAGTAAAAAAATTTAATCATTGCTTTATCCTCGTTTACTTAGATTTGTAAGTTAAAATTTATAAAATAAAATGTTTTCTATGTTTGTATGAAAATTTTTAACAATATTTTTTTATATGGATTATATTGTGTTAAAGAAAAGAAAAATAATACTATTATTAGTTACTACTATTGTGATAAATATTTTAACTGATTTATTTCGGCTATTCCATTTAATAGAAAACTTTTATCTTTATGTAGGCATGTTCAACTTGTAAAATCGTGGTGTTTTTTTTTATTGCACCTAAAAAATATAGCATATTATGTATTTCAAAATGCCACCTATATTGCTGTAATATTTTCAAGCATAATATGATTCTGGATCGCTCTATGTTTTTCCAAAGAATTATATATTTGATGCATAATTTTATTTTTTTGTTTTCTTTTCTATCTAAATTTTAACGTGGGTATTTATAATATGTGAAACATTTAAATTGGGTACCTACATATATACATATTTTATGCATTCAAAATCATTACATAGAGGCATTCTATTTTTAGCATTATGTGGATGCCATCATACCGTATGTGCATAATTTATACATTAAGTATTGGTACATTCTACTTTCTAAAAAAATTTAAAGTGGTTATTCTTAGCAATATAAAACATGTAATGCAAAAAATTATAGAATTTTTTTAAAACAATCGCACAACTAGCACATCTCCCAACCCTGAGGCATGAACTTTCCGCTCTGTCTTGTTTAATTTAAAATGTCATTAACAAAATTACTATTAACAAGGTTTATTAAATATACGTGAACATAATGATTGGTTAATTTATACAGGGATTAAGGCACCTAGAAACCTTACAATAGAATGCATTGTGAGCATCACCAAGAAGGAACAAAAAAGAAACAGGACAAAACATGATAAAGTAACTTATCCTAAACTATGGTCCAACAGATCAATACAAGGAAAAATAAAAAAAAAGCAGGAGGGGAAAACATCCCAAATGATACAATCCACAAATAGTCAAAAAAATCTCTAAAAACTAAGGGACTAGTTAGTCCTCAAACTTTTATAATCCTCCGCTTAATGATCTTCTTATCATTTCATCCGATCATCCCACTTTCTCGTGATAGGGATGTCGTCTTCAACCTGATCTTCCTCATCAGAACTACTGAGGTGGAGATTATACCTGTGAACTTTGTGTCCCTGCTCTATCTTGACCACACACCCCTACAACTCCAAAACCAAACTTTTGATCTCTACCATATCCACCTTGATAGAGTTTTGGGTGACATAAATTTTCTTAGAGGTGTCAATGCAATGCATGACACTGTTTTCCATATCCCTTTCCACCCGACTCACCTTGAGAGAAATTTTATCAAAATTCAAATTCTAACCCATCTCCACTCTCTCTTTCCCTTTAAATGAATCCCCTTTCGTATTAATTAGAGAACTTGCAGCCCAAAGTGCAAGACTTCCCTTCCCCGAGATTCCATTCTCTTCTTTCTCCTCGGTTTGTTCATATGGTTAACAAGAGTATAATTTTTATCCGAATACATGGATTTGGGCTCTAATTCCTTTTCCACCACCTGTTTACCATTTTTAAAAAGAAAAAGAATTAGACCATGGCGTATTAGGGTATCAATATTTCCCTTTTGAAAATCATTAATCGACACAGAGTGATATAAACAAGAAAAAGGGAAGATTCGTAACAATATTTTTCCTAAACATATTAAGCATAGTAAGATGGTGAGTAAAAATATTTCTATAATTCATTTCAAGAGTAATATAACTCATAAGGTGGAGGAAAACTATATTCAAAACATCGGGGATGCAAAATCTAGCTATAATGTCTACCAGTAGGCAAACCATTTCTTTACCGCGGAAGAAAGTCTCAATATTGTGTTTGTGTCTAGTGCAATATTTGAATATATTTAAGCCCTCTGTCTCCATTCCAGTCACTTGTGCTATTATATCCTCAAAAACCTAAATTTCCATGCCGCAGATCACCATGTTTCCATTGTTCCATGCCCAACCAAACTCCAACGCAAGATAAGGATCGAACCCATGATTTTGAAATGAAATTCCTAAACCCCCTAATTTTTTAGAATGCACCACAAGGAGGGGTTGTCCTTCAAGGCACCATAGCTCATGGGATCAGTTCTCAAATGACCACCTCACATGGTTTTAGTCGACTGAGATTGAAAATGGAAGAAAAAATGGCCAAAATGAATCGTAAGAGAAAAATTAATACAAATCTCACCATATATCCTACACGTGCGAAGGGTCCTACTAACTATAAGAACACGGATGCAATCCCAATGAGGGAAAAGAGCCACCAATACATAAGTATTTAATGTTATTAATTAGATTAATATCATTGGTGATATCATCTCCCCTCTCACACACTTTAAAATTACACCTTTAGCCCCCAAATGGAAAGATGATCCGCACATTTATTACCCATTCTAGGGTATGACTAATTATATTTATCAAACTCTTTCAGAAAATTTTCTTTAGTATCTTTAAGGATATTGATTAAGGTCCAATTATTAATTGTATCCTTTCTCATATTCTCAAGGTGTAAAATCTTGTTTGGAACAACTAACCAGAAAACATGTTGACATTGGGAGTAAATCCTTAATCCAATTTTTCCTCTAGAAATCCTTTGCAAGAAAATATATGTCCTTAAAATGAATATGTTTGGTCAAATAACTATTATTTCAAGTGTTATATTTAATCATTGTAGTCATTGATCTCCATCAATGCATGTAGGAAAAGCATTTCTATGAAAACAATTGATCTAGGACGTTTAAAAGACATCAAACTATTTTAGAAATATGTTCAATATTTTTCATTCAAAGAACGACATATTATAAGTACAACATAAAAGGTATTTTATAGTAATTAACAAATATTTCAAATAAATACAATTTTCGTCCTCTAATATTTATAATTCAATTCTAGTTAAGGCAGTGCAAACCTCAACTTGTTGACCTTAGGGAGTAAATCTTTAGTCCAAAATTTCCTCCATAAATCCTTTGCAAGATAACATGTGTTATGAAAATGAATATGTTTGGTCCAATAACTGATATGTCATGTGTTATACTTAAGCATTGTAGTCATTGATCTCCATTAATATATGTAAGAAAATTGTTTTTGTGAAAACAATTGATCTAGGACATTTAAAAACATCAAACTATATTAGAAATATGTTCAATATTTTTCATTCAAACAAAAACATATTATAAGTAAAACATAAAAGGAATTTTTTAGTAATTAAAAATATTTCAATCCTTCCAATAAGAAGAAATTTTAACATCCATGAGGCTAGTCACACTTCTGTTCGAGTAGTAACAAATTTAAAAAATAAGTTACAAATTTCACTTCAATCCCAAACTACTATACCTTTTTTGTTATATCGGTTCAATTCTCCAACTAGGTGGAAGTTAATCACAAGATTAACACATGAAATACTATTGGAAACTAAACTCAATACAACTTTCTTTAGCTTTTTAAATGATAGTGAATCTTTATCTCAAAATATTATATTCTTCAAATACATTTAGCCACTAAGCTAGTAGACACTAAGTTCAAAATATCATTCAGTAACTTGTTAAATGAAAGTGAAAACTAAGCTCAAAATAATATAAATAACCAACTACCAACTGTACTTGGAAAAAACAATCTTGATTCAAGTTAATATATATACCCACACCATGAAGTCACGTAAGGGTTCAATATAAGAATAAATTTTAACATCCATGAGGCTAATTAAAAGATTAATACTGGGCTTTTATTTATACTTTTACAAACTGGTGGAAGTTCATCACAAGATTAATACAGGGTCTACACTTATGCTTTTTCATGTCAACATGAAAAATCATACTATTCTTGTCATGTAACTGTAACTATACATGTAAGAGAACATAAACCAAATAAGCATATTATTCTTGTCATGTACCTGTAATTTTATCTACATTTAAGTTTATCTTGGTTTGAACTACACATGCTGCTCTCTCGTTGATAAATTCAGACCACAGGATATAGAGGACTCACGAGGGTGATTTTTTTGAAACAACACTATCCCCATGTCATTTCAGTCAAAAGTGTTTTGTGAAATCACCTCACCGAATCTACAAACAAATGCCCATCGAAAGTGCTGCTTGAGCTCCCTTTAACATATATGTGCTTACCCTCTTCATTTCCATCTGCAGATCAAACAACCTTGGAGAGCCTAAATGTAACAAATAGATGTGTCAGTAAATAAATTCCAATAAGATATTACTTTCTGATTTGTTGTCTAATATTTTATACAATATGAAATCATGTCTAGAAATGTTAGTTATTTCACCTTGCTCTAATTTGTTTACATATTTTGTGGATTTTTGGGTATTCATGAAATTCATAGATTGCGCTCGTGTGAGGGACGAGATCAATTAATAACTATTACTAACTAAGGAAAATTTCAATTAGAAATCTTGGAGATATGTGTTGAAGATTGGAATGAAGGTGCTCGATATCTCCATTTAAGCATTGTCTATATTGGGCCTTTAGCAATCACTTTCACAATAGCCCTTTTCACTATGGGTGGCACTATAAAATGCATTGAGCCTTTTGTTATCCAAATTCACCCCCGAGGTTAATTTGATAACACGCATCGAAATTCTCAAGTCTCGGGCAAATGGATTGATTCAGGGAAAAAATCATGTTTCTAAGGTCCCCTCAGATTTTTTCTAACTCCCCTAGCCGAAGAAGGAAAGAGCAAGCTCTGAGAAAATGTGAAAAAGTTACAGAAAACAAGCTTGGGCCAGAAAAAATCGTGAAAATTGGCTAAGTCCTCGTCCTCGCAATGGTCGGGACATGAGGGACATCGGGGCGCGAATCGGCCGAAAGGCCACCAGGCAGTCTGTAGGGCAAAGGAACATCCGGGCCGTCGGGACGCGTGGGACGCGGAAAGCCGGTTCGGCCGAAGGAGAAGAAAATTGACTAACTGCTCTGGGACAAGTGGGACAAGAAGACGCGAAGGACGCGAACCGCCCGGATCGGCCGAAAAGGAGAACTTTCGCACTAAACATTCGGGACATTTGGGCCGTGAGGACGCAAACCGGCCGAATCGGGTGAATTAGAAGAATTTGTCCCAGACATTCAGGATAGTTGGAACAAATGGACGCGGTGGACGCAAAAGAGCCGGCAAACCCACGGACCAATCAAATCACGACACGTGTCACAAGGGAAAAAGTCTAAAAGTCAAAGGGCAAGTTTTGAAGGGTCAGTCCGAGCCAATCAGAAGAGGACACATGTCCTATGGAGCAAGGAACATGGAGCAGGGAAGGAGAGAGAATTACGCATCCAATCAGTGCTTGACATGTGTCATCCAGGTGGCAGAGTGCGGGAAGGATTTTCAAAACATGTTTTTGCCTGTTTTGTGCCCTAAATCTTCAGATTGACATATCTTTCGATCCAGAGCTCGGATTTGCACGTTCTTTATATCAACATAAAGCTTATGAAATTCTCTACATGATTCTGGGGTTAATCTTGAATTTTGGTGTAGTATGGAGAGAGAAAATTGAGAAACACCTCTGGCACGTAATAATAGATAGAAGTAACGCTTCAACAACCAGCTTTAATGTAGCGAGACGGTTTATTTTACATTAGATTGACCCCACTGTTTTCTAGGATCCGCCACTTCTACCATAATGAGATGATTTTAAATATGACCTAGAAGTGGTTGGGGTAGATTCTAGATTTCCTCTCTCTTCTCTCTCTCATTCTTTCGATATATTGTAAAGAGGGGCTTCTTAAAAAGGGGAACATTTTCTGTTTTGCTTCTCCCTTCTTCTCCTATCAGGTGAATTTATGGAGTTCGAACCTCTCATTTGAATTGTAATATGACTCTACCTCTTGGCATTCTGTAGTGTATTTTATCAATCTTTGGAGCAAGTAATACATGTCTGTGGATGATTCTCAACCCTCTCTGTGTTCATTTTACATCCTCCCTGTCTTTCACCAAGTTTTGTTATCATGCATGATCTTATATCACATTTGAATGGTCTATGTTTCTTTGGCAAGATAGGTGTTCTTCATTCCTCGTTGCATCACCATCTTGATTAGTTTCAATTTTGCATTTCTATCCACCTTTGGCAATTTAGAGTAGGATTAGGATCTCGAACCTCTGTAGTTTTACAAAATATAGATCTAAATCTAGAGATTCCTCTCTCAGTTTCACAAGTCCCCACACTTGGAGAGAGGTTTCCATGTTGTGCAATCACACTGGATGCTAGAGTGATCAACCTAGAAGCCTGATCTGCATCCAGGGGTGCTGTGAGCCTGCAACAACAGTTTTGGCACGCCCGGTGGGACTAGAGGTCTCATTTTTATTGTAGCAGGGTTGATGTGCATCTGCTGCAATTTTCTTGCTTAAAAGAGCTATTATTTGCATATCTGGCGACTCCCAGGGGAAGAATCGATTGGTTCCAAGCACAGGCCTGAAAACTCATGAGAAGAATCACCACAAGGTCAAGAGTTGGAGAAGAAGAAGTGCTATTTGAATACCTACAATTATCTCCAAGAAGAAGGCAAAGAGGAAGAAGGATTCAAAGGTCTCCATCTCCACCAAACAGAACTCTCTCAACTCCTCCACAGTAGACCTTTCATTCAGGTCAACAAGGGTTTTAAGACCAATCGAATGACTCGAACAACCCCTACGTCAACTTCACGGGCAATGAGCCCACTTGCTCTCAATGCACAACATCCAGTTCCTATTGCAGCCTTGAAGAACATTCCCTACTTCACTGGAGAAAATCAGACTACTCCAGGTGATCATGTTAAAGATATTGCTAACCTTTGTGCAATCCATGAAATCAATGAAATGCAAGTGGCTGTCAAGTTACTGGCATCTTCATTCAAGGGTAAAGCATTGCAATGGTTTAGGAGCCTTGGAGCTGGTTCTATCACAAATTGGAATCAGCTGTGTATAGCACTTCACGAGCAATTTGGAGAGAAGGGAGACAACTTGTCTCTTTTGGAGCAGCTGACAACCATCAAGAGAGCTCCCAATGAGCAGCTGACCGATTTCAACTTCAGATTTCAAAAAACTTGGGAGAGGATTCCAGTGGCAGTCAGGCCAACAGCAGAAGGTGCTTTTCTATACTATCTCAAAGCTTTAAATTCTGATATTTCTATGTTGATTCATTCTATGGGAGGCACAACTATCCCTATGGCATATAGCATTGCCATTAGGGCTGAAAATTGTTTGATCCAAGCTGGCAAACTTGCCCCTAGACCTCCCATGCCACTATTTCCAAGTTTAGAGAATCCAAACACTAGTCAAGCACCTAATTTGGCTCCTTCTCCCACTCCTAGAAATCAGAGTTCAAATGAAGCTTCCACTTCATCTCCAAGTGCCCCAAATGAGCTTCAAGAGGTCATGAAGCAATTGCAAAATCTAGGCAATGAGCTGGTTACTCTCAAAAGGCAACAAGCCCAAAGTTTCAGACCTTCTTATCAACCCCAAGCTCAACCTAATAGGCAGCCATACCAACCACAAAGGCCCCCTAATCCAGTTGCAAACATGAATCAAACAAGGCCTCCTGCCAATAGACCATTCCAGCCCTATAATCCAAATGCCATATCTGCCTCTAAGGCATTAGTGCCAACACAGAACAACATTGCTCAGGAATATGATTGGTGCTTTCCATGCAACGAGCCTCATAACCAATCCATGTGTTTCAATGGTGCTCTCAATCAAGCATTGATGGTGACAACTACCGGAGTGGAGGGCGAGGGCAGTCAAGGAAATAGCCAACAACAAGAAACATTCCAACAGCAATCAGCCCCAAATGACACCACATTGGTGAACTGGCAAGCAGGGATTTCGTGGCATGAATCGGTGGTTTCTCAAGGTGTTGCAGCCAACAAAAGGTCAAAAGGAGGAATTTGGGTGAAGAACATGCCATTAGCCCCACCAATCCACAACCTCCCATGGTTCCACAAGTGGTTGACAAGAAAAATCCAATTTCAAATGCACAAGGGCAGCCAAGAATAGCCCCTAGGCCAACTCAAATGCCAGCTGTTTTGCCCATGTGCAAGGGGTGAATGTGCAAACCAAGGGACAACAAAAGGATACTTCATCCCCGTTCAGTATCATTGAACAGATGAAGAAGACTAACGTCAATATATCAATGTGGGAATCCCTATCCATCCCAGGACAAAGAGATCTGCTACAAGTTTCCATGAAGGACTGGCCAATTTCAAATCAGCGGGTTCAGATGCAAGACAAAGTGCTTACAAATGCTTCCTATCCTGGGGGAAATCATGGAGGACAGCAAGGTAAGACGTTGAAGCCCCCTCCTTTCTATGTTTCGTTGATCATTGGAAATCAGCTAGTACACAATTGCATGATTGATTCCGGGGCAAGTAGTTCTGTCATGCCCAAACAAATAGCTGATCAGCTAGGGCTCCAGTATGAAATAACATCCAAAGGGGTAGTGCAGTTAGATGGAACAATAGTAGCAACAGTTGGAGTGATTAGAAACTTGAGTCTTACCTTACATGCATGTCCAAATGTTGTTGTTTTACAAGATGTATCAATCATAGACCTTCCACCACTCTTTGCCCTTTGCTTGTCAAGGGACTTCACAGCCAAGATTGGGGGGTATTTGTCTGCTGATTGGTCACACATGCTATTTAGAACAAGATATGGAACTAAGGCCACAATCAGATCTGAACCTATTGTAAACTTCCATATTGAGCCTTACACTCCAAGTCAGATTAATGCCAATTGCTCAGCATTTGATCAAGAAGATCACCCTAGCACTGATGAGGCTGACACCAAGATTGGAAGCATCCTGGATCTAACTCTTGATGAATGGGCAAACAAGATACATGCTTTTGATCCCTATCAAGAAGTAGAAGAATCTGCTAGGAGTTTATTGTTTACATGAAGAGAATCAACCTCTCCCCAGCATCACCAAGCCAGATCATAAAGACAAGAATGAAGTATGGCAATTGTTCTTTGATGGGTCAAGGAGTAGACAAGGTGCAGGAGGAGGAGCTATGCTCATTTCACCACAAGATATAAGGTATTACTCAGCCTTCCATTTCCAGTTTTCCTGTTCAAACAACACAAAGTGAGTATGAAGCCTTAATTCATGGGTACCTTTGCACCGGCAATGAAGAAAGGCATCAGGAATTTACAAGTATTTGGTGATAGTGAGCTGATTGTAAACCAAGTCAAAGGGAAAAATGCTGCCAAAAATGATCTGTTGAAGAACTACAAAAATCGGTATGGGATCTTATTGAAGATTTTGAAGCTTTTAGCATCAATTCCATCCCAAGAAAAAGAATGAAGCCGCTGACAGACTGGCAGCAATTGGGGCTGCATTTGACGTTGTAGAAAATATCAAAAGTGAAAAACCTTAGCCTCATATCAAAGTGGTTGTGAGACCAGCTATTCCAGGATAACAATACAAGTTGGCAAGTCTTCGAGAATGATCAGCAAATTGTTAATTTCCTACAAGAAGAAGCTGAGTTCTCTGCTAGGAATCAAGACAAGCTGCATCAGCAGTATGGTGACCAAGTGGTGCAGCTGAGAACTAACAAATTACCAAAAGGCCTCATAACCTTGGAGTCAATCTTGACCCGAATGATCGAGTTCGGAAGGAGAAAGTGAACATTCAAGTAAAGGGTGAAGATTCAGAGCCTATTTTAGTGGAAGAAGGCAAAACATTGCAGATTGGCAAAGTAAGTACCTCACAAGAGAAATCTGATTTTGTTCAGCTTTGTCAAGAGTTCCCAGATGTCTTTGCTTGGACTTACAAAGATCTAAGAGGTTTCAACCCAAAGTGGCACAACATACTATTGAGTGGATCTGGAATCCAAGCCATCGGGGAAAAAAGCAAAGGCCAGTGAATCCCCATATTGAACCTCTCATGAGAAAAGAGTTAAGCAAGCTTATTGAGGCCAGTATCATCTTCCCCATCAAACACTCAAGTTGGGTCACCAACTTAGTCCCAGTCAGAAAGAAGAATGGAGAGATCAGGTTGTGTGTTGACTTCAGAGACTTGAATAGAGCCTCTCTCAAGGATCATTATCCACTCCCTTCCATGGAGCAAATATTGCAGGTTGTAGCTGGTTCAGAAAGGTTTTCACTACTTGATGGCTACTCAGGCTACAATCAGATTATGGTGAGGGAGGAAGATCAGTTCAAGACAGCCTTCACAACCAAATGGGGAACATATGCCTACAAGAAGATGCCATTTGGCCTATCAAATGCTGGAGCCACTTTCCAAAGGGCAATGGATATGGCATTCAAGGGGTTGATCAATGAAATAGTTTTGATATATCTTGATGACATCACTGTATTCTCCAAAAATGCAGTGGATCACCTTTTTCATCTGAGGCAGGTATTTCAGAGGTGTAGAAGATTTGGGGTATCATTGAATCCCAAAAAATGCATATTCCTGGCTCATGAGGGGAAACTTCTAGGCCATATTGTCTCGAAAGAGGGACTAGAAATTGATCCAGAGAGGGTTAAAGCCATAAGAGCACTACCATTTCCAAGTCACAAGAAGGCCCTTCAGAGCTTCTTGGGAAGGATCAATTTTGTCCGCAGGTTTGTCCCAGTTTTGCAGCCCTTGTCAAGCCCATCACCAAAATGTTAAAGAAGAGCATGGCTTTTAAGTGGACAAATGAAGGCAATGAGAGTTTTGAAGCAATAAAAGAAGCTATCTCTCAAGCACCAACTCTCATCAACCCAGGACTTCTCCAAGGATTTCATCCTCTATGCATTTGGAGGTGATGACACTATTTCTGCCATTCTGGTGCAGCAGAACAAAGATAATGATGAGCAGCCTGTTGCCTTCTTCAGCTAGAGCCTAGATGACTGCGAGGTGAGGTACTCTTTTATTGAAAAGCATGTACTTGCAGTAATCAGAAGCTTGAAGAAATTCAAGCATTTAGTCTCAAACAACAAGGTCCAGTTGCTGGTCTCACATGCTGGGGTTAAGGACTTCCTCCTCAACAAGGATTTGAATGAGAAAAGGGCAGGTTGGATCACCCGTGTCATGGAGTATGACATTGAGATCAAGATCACCAAGCTGGTAAGAGGGAAAGGATTGTGTGAGCAGCTGGTTTTGGGGAAGCAAAAAGAAGTATGCAACAAAGAAGAAACTGTTTTGATAGTCCAGGACAGCCATGAGCCAAGTGGCAATCATGAAGAAGACAATGCTTCCCCCACTCCTTGTTGGACCCAAGGTATTATGCACTTCCTAGGCACAAGCCTATGCCCTCCAGAGATGAACAAGACCCAAAGGAGACACTTCAGATTGCAGGCTGTCCCATATGCCATTGTTGATGGAGTTTTGTTCAAAAAGATGTGAATGGAGTGATCTTTGAGATGCATTAGCACAAATCAGATTCAAAGGGTGTTGGAAGAGTTTCATGGTGGACCAGCTGGTGGCCATTTTGCACCAAGAGTGACAGCTCTAAAAATCATGAAAGCTAGTTATTATTGGCCTAAAATCTTGATGATTGCTATGCATGGATCAAGAGGTGTAAGAATTGTGCATCTTCACGGAAAAGAGAAGTTTGCTACCCTTCCATTGCATCCAATCTCAGTTGACCAGCCATTCATGCAATGGGGTTTGGACTTCATCGGAGTCATTAATCCCATTTCAAGCCAAGGGCACAAATGGATTTTGACAGCCACAGACTACTTCACCAAATGGACGGAGCGATGAGCACTCAAAGAGGCGAATGAGTCTAGCATCTTAGACTTTTATGAGGGGATAACAACCAGATTTGGTGTACCTACCACAATAATTTCGATAATGCATTGGCATTCATTGGATCCAGGGGTGGTGAGTGGGCTGTCAAAGAATGGTATTTACCTAAGCACTTCATCAAACTATTACCCTCAGGGTAATGGCCAGGCCGAGTCTACAAACAAGAACTTGTTGAGGATCATTAGGAGGACTCTTGATGAGAATCAGAGGTCTTGGCATACCAAACTAAAATCAGCCTTATGGGCTGATAGGATAACTCCTAAAAGATCCACGGGTAACTCTCCATTCAGGCTTGTCTATGGAAGAGAGGCAATCTTGCCCATGTCGCTTGAGTTGCCAATGTTGGAACTCATGAAGCAGCTAGAGTTGCTTGAATTCAAGCCCATGGAGGTGAGGTATGCAGAGTTGATGGAGCTGCAAGAGATCAGAAATCAGGCATCCCAAGTAATGGAAAAGGATCAAGCTTTGATCAAGAAGACCTTTGATAGAAAGGCCAAGGATAGATCTTTTCAAGTTGGAGATCTAGTGTTGAAATGGGATGTGGATAGAGCAAAACCGGGAAGGCATTCAAAATTTGATGCCATTTGGAGTGGCCCATACGTGGTCACAAAGTGCAAGAACAACAATGCTTTCCAATTAGCCTCACTGGAGGGTGAAGAACTGCAGATTCCAGTCAATGGAATCTATCTCAAGCGTTGCTTCTAGAGGGAAGTTCACTACCTCTGTAAATATTAGATTAGATTTTCTTTCCTCCAAGTGCTTGTGCACATTGTTTTGCTGTAGGTTAGTCTTGTTTTCCCTAAGTGCTTTGGCACAGCTTGCTGTCCATGGAGATGTTTAGCAGTCCTTGCCTTCATCAGGTGACATTCCATCTTCCTCCTTGCACATTCTGAGTCAGTTGAGGTTCTAAACAGAATATTTGATGACTCCATGCCCAATGGACTGCTTCAGGCAACTGGTATCTTCTACCTAGCAGGTAGGTAACCCCGCTGAGTCGCCAATTGTTATCCAAATTCACCCCCCAGGGTTAATTTGATAACATGCATCAGAATTCTCAAGTCTCAGGCAAATGGATTGATTCAGGGAAAAAATCATGTTTCTAGGGTCCCCTCAGATTTTTTCTAACTCCCCTGGCCGAAGAAGGAAAGAGCAAGCTCTGAGAAAATGCAAAAAGTTGCAGAAAACAAGCTTGGGCCAGAAAAAATCGTGAAAATTGGCTAAGTCCTCGTCCTCGCAACGGTCGGGACATGAGGGACATCGGGGCGCGAATCGGCCGAAAGGCCACCAGGCAGTCTACAGGGCAAAGGAACATTTGGGCCATCGGGACGCGTGGGACGTGGAAAGCCGGTTCAGCCGAAGGAGAAGAAAATCAACTAACTGCTCTGGGACAAGTGGGACAAGAAGACGCGAAGGACGCGAACCACCTGGATCGGCCGAAAAGGAGAACTTTCGCACTAAACATTCGGGACATTTGGGCCGTGAGGACGCGAACCGCCGAATCGGGTGAATCAAAATAATTTGTCCTGCATACCCGGGGACAGTTGGAACAAATGGATGCGGTGGATGTGAAAGAGCCGGCAGACCCGCGGACCAATCAAATCACGACACGTGTCACAAGGGAAAAAGTCCAAAAGTCAAAGGGTGAGTTTTGAAGGGTCAGCCCGAGCCAATCAGAAGAGGACACGTGTCCTATGGAGCAAGGAATGTGGAGCAGGGAAGGAGAGAGAATTACACATCCAATCAGTGCCTGACACGTGTCATCTAGGTGGCAGAGCGTGGGAAGGATTTTCAAAAACACATTTTCACCTGTTTTGTGCCCTAAATCTTCTGATCGACATATCTTTCGATCCAGAGCTTGATTTGCACGTTCTTTATATCAACGGAAAGCTTATGAAATTCTCTACATGATTCTAGGGTTAATCTTGAATTTTGGTGTAGTATAGAGAGAAAATTGAGAAATACCTCTGGCACGTAATAATAGACAGAAGTAACGCTTCAACAACCAGCTTTAATGCAGCAGACAGTTCACCGTTTCTGTTAGACAGCCCGCCGTTTTTCCAGGATCCGCCACTTCTGCCATAATGAGATGATTTTAAATGCGACCTAGAAGTGGTTGGGGTAGATTCTGGATTTCCTCTCTCTTCCCTCTCTCATTCTTTCTATATATTGTAAAGAGGGGCTTCTTAAAAAGGGTCGAACATTTTCTATTTTGCTCCTCCCTTCTTCTCCTATCAGGCGAATTTGTGGAGTTCGAACCTCTCATTTGAACTATAATACGACTCTACCTCTTGGCATTCTATAGTGTATTGTATCAATCTTTGGAGCAAGTAATACATGTCTGTGGATGATTCTCAACCCTCTCTGTGTTCATTTTGCATCCTCCTGGTCTTTCACTGCAAGTTTTGTTATCTGTGCATGATCTTATATCACATTTGAATGGTCTGTGTTTACTGGCAAGATAGGTGTTCTTCATTCCTCGGTGCATCACCATCTTCAGTTAGTTTCAATTTTTGCATTTCTATCCCTGCCCCCTGGCAATTTAGAGTAGGATTAGGATCTGAACCTCTGTAGTTTTGCAAAATATAGATCTAAATCAGAGGAGTTTGAGGAACCAGCCTCTAATCTGGAGATTCCTCTCTCAGTTTCACAAGTCCCCACACTTGGAGAGAGGTTTCCATGTTGTGCAATCACACTGGATGCTAGAGTGATCAACCTAGAAGCCTGATCTGCATCCAGGGGTGCTATGAGCTGTCGCAACAAAACCTTCTTCCTATGAAGAGGTCAAAGATGAGCTGGTAGTATGGAATATTTTACATGATGGTGGTGTTACATCATTTATGGAAAGATCGCCAGCCACTCTGTTCGAGTGACCAACAATGTGCTAGCAACCTGGAAGAAAGGAAGAGTCGAAGTGGGAAAGAATAAATATATTATTTCGATAGTCCATTATGATTGTGATGGGGATCCCTATGGAGTGAGAAATTTATTTTAAATTCTCGCTTCAGGAGGATATGGATGAGTTCCTGTGTCTTGGTGAAAATCTAAGAATGTATCACTTAGGCTATGAATGGGACTTGCTTCCATAATCTTGGGATAGAGTTACTAAGCAATTGAGGAGGTACTTCATGCTAGAGCAATGCTATAAATTGAGCTATGGACCTCAAATTCTTCTTCTTGCACATCTTTGACATGATTGGAAGGTAAAATTTGTGGCTTTTCTATTTCAATTACTTGGGAAGTCCTTTAAAATGGCTAGAGGAAGGTCGCTTCCTCCACCAAGGCCTTTTTTAATTTCTCTTTAAAATGGAAACTTCCCAAAAAGAAATCTCATGCTTCCCCTCTAAGATAGGAAAGAAACGTCGTGTCCCCCTCCACTTCTGTAACTAGCTCCCTCTTTCCATCACTATAGCCCACGCCTTTGTCTCCCTTCCGACTCTAATTCGGACATCTTGATCATTAGCCAAAGCGCAGTCTAGTGGTCTCCCCCATGCTCTTTTGCTCTTGTATCTCCATCACCTTCTTTGGTGGTTCTTAACCCTTCGGACCCCTCAGATCACTCTCCTAAGGTCTCGAACTATTTTCGACCCAACATCTACTTCCTCTCCACCTCTTGCCGACACTTCTCTAGATTCTCCTCTCATCTCCCCAGACATTGTAATGGCTACAACCAAATCAACTCACCTGATCATGGAAGCATGTGTGGCTTCCCCCCCTTTTTGCATGGAAGTTAGCATGGACTTAGAAATTCCTAATGTGTTGTGGGATCTCTCCTCGGTTTACCTTATTTCTCCTATGTCGGAGAAAATGGGCTCCCCCACTACAGCTAACACCATGAGCATTTAGAGAAGATATCGCCTGACCCACATGAGGCCATTGAAGATTATGTTACACTCAGTATCTGCTATCAAGGAATGGAAAAGTCACACAAACATGACCTGGATGAAAATCAAAGAAGAATTCTGGAACACATTAAGTTAGTGGATGTGTTGGTTGAAGGAAGCCCTACTTGGTGATGCTTTATGAATGAAGGAACTACTCTCATGAATATCCAAAAATATATTTTGGCTTTATCTAGTTTGGGAATTTTTGGTTTTTTTGTTTTTTTACATACGGGATTGTTCTCTTCTTGTTTCATTATAATATCTTGCCATGATGGATTTTTTTGTACAAGTATGTGGGTCATTTGGAAAAACCCACTTTTACTCTAATTCCAAATAGTTTTATGTTTTGGCATATCGTAGCCGTAGATAAGCTCCTATATCTCAATTTTTTTCTTACATCCTTAAGATCACTATGATCCAAATATTATGTCTTGGTATAACCTAGTGGCTTCTCATATCACAATATCCTACTTTATTTTGATAAAAAGACCACTAAGCTCCAAAAATATATGGTGTGGCATAACATATCGTTTCCTAATGTCAAAATATAATTATCTTACTAGTTAGGTGCTAGCAAAAACTAAGCTCATAATATTATATTGTGGTATTAACACCGGAAAATGTATAAACATATTCCTCTAATTTTTTAGATGTTGTTCAATATCTTAATTATGAATTATTAAACCCTAGTCATGAAATCTCTAAATAACATGTTGTGGAATAACCTAACGGTAGAGTAGCTCAAATCTTTCTTTTTTTGTTTATTAAATTCTATTATCTTTTAAGCTTAAAATAATATATTGTTTAAGTATCCAAACTACCTCTAAGCTCAAACTATGTTGATTCAAATTTGCTAAATCCCAACGACCATTAAGATCAAAATAGTATGTTTTGGCGTAACCCACCGGAAGATAAGATAATAGTATATTATTTCTTTTGTTTAAACCTAGTGGGCATTAAGCTCCAAATATAATGTTGTGCCATATGCTAGTGGACGCTAAGCTCAAAATATCATTTAGTAACTTGTTAAATAATAGCAACCACTAAGCTCGAAATAATATATTGTGGAAGTGCCCAGACTCCGCTTAGTTTAAAATATGTTAATTAAATTTGTTTAATCCTATCGATTGTAAGCTCCATATATTATGTCATTGTTTAAACTAGCATCTTTAAGTTCAAAATATCTTCATGTAATTTGTTAACTACTATAAAATATCCTAACTATGAATTATTGAACCTTAAGAATATGATCTCCAAATAATATGTTATGGCATAAGCTAATGGCTGCTAAGCTCATAATATCTTAAACCACATATAGTCTCCAAATATTATGTGTGGCATAACCTAGTGGGCACTAAGCTCAAAATATCTTAATTTGAAATATTAAATTCATACAAAAATCCAACTAATTTATACTGGTCTTGATTTCTCTAAAGATCTCCAAAGTTAATGTCTTTGATTAACTTAGAGGTCGCTAAGCTCAAAACAACGTAATTTAATTTTTAAAACTTAGTGAATTCAAATTTTACAATATGATTTGTTAGATTATGTTTAATAATAACCTAGAGGACATTGGACTACAAATGTCTTTCTTTTGTTTGTTAAATACTAGTGACTTTTTAGCTTGAAATATTATATTATTAAGTACCTAGTGGTTGCTAAGCTTGATCTATGTTGATTAAAATTTGCTAAATCCCAGTGACCATTAAGATCCAAATATTATGTTTTAGCGTAACCTACCAGCCGCTAAGCTTATAATTTCTTACTTTCTTTTTTGAAACCTAGAGACTAGCTAAGATCCAAATATTATGTTGTGGCATAACCTAGTGGCCGCTAAGTTCAAAATATCTTAATTTGATTTATTAAATCCTAACCATCGATAGGCTACAAATATTGTGTGGTGGCATAACCTAGCGGGCGCTAGGATCGAAATATCTTAATTTAAAATCTTAAAATCTTAAAATCATACAATAAAGTCAACTAATTTATACAAATCTTGATTGCTATACAGTTCTCCAAAAATAATGTGGTTGATTAACTTAGAGGTCGATAAGCTAAAAAAACTTACTTTAATTTGTCAAAACATAGAAACTTATATAATATATATATATATATATAAAAAAATAAATTATTCTAGGCGTAACCTTTTTAGGTAAAGGACAAGAAGATATGGCATGTGCATTTAATGGGAATTTATGACATCAATAGATTGCATTCATGTGATAGACGGGATCAATTAATGGTTATACGCATGTGAGATGTAAGATGGTGTCAGGAATTTAAAATTTTTAATGGGAATCATGATATTTTTTATTAGGAAATACAATCGATGATCTTTGGTACCCCCACACTTGCCTCCTTTCGTGTGTTGCGTGGTGGTGGCTTTATATCTCTGGGTTGGCTGGAAATTTCAATACCCCTTTCCTCTTTTTGTTTTTTACTGTGATTTTCATGTCTCTTTCGCAATGGTGACAATGGTGTTGGTGGTTTCTTGGGTAACATGGAGTGTGGTCCTAGTAGAAGAGGTAGAGAGCTTTATAGGAAAAGGATATTAGGGAATCATTTACTTCTTCGATAGATGGGAAAATCCGAACACAACTATGTGGAATTGGTGAGAAGGTTTGGTCAATTACAAATCATTTCAAAGAAGAAAAGGATAGTGATATTTTTGAGAGCATGCACAATTTGATTCTTGACCCGAACCATTCTAAAGGGTGGAGGAACATTTTTGACATGGCGCAAGGGTTGAGTGTGGAAAACATATTGTCCAACTCATTGGGGAAGTTTATCTTGCATAAGGAGCATGAGAAATTGGAAGAGCTCTAGTTATCCTTTAGTATCATGTCCATACCTTGATGCAGGGGATGTAGGTAATTACACGTGCTGGAAGGTGGTTTCAGGGAAATCGGGTATAGAACTCTCTGTTGGTGCTAAAGTAAAAATTCCAGAATGTTGTGTCGATTCATCCTCCTCCTCTGATCGAGTAAAGGGGACTTATATGTTGATATCATTGGCGAGGTGAATCTGAGAGGAAGAAAAGACTAATCTTTCCTAGATGCATTTGTCTTTAGTTTTTTATTAACGGCTGGAATGGTTGTATGTATAGTGAAGTGTATAGATATAGGAAGTATTTGTGGGTGAAGTAAAGCTTATTACAACTCTTCCCCATTCATTTTGGCATATATTTAGTATGATAAGTTTCTTGTAATCATCATGAGAGTCCACTCTGAAGACTTATCATGGAATGGTTCTTCATGTACTATTTTTTGAAGACTTATCATTGAAATATCTCAGTTTAAAATATTAAAATCATAGAATGAATTCAACTAATTTATATATATCTTCTTTTCGATACATATCATTTTTGTGATACATAACCTAGCGGAAAATAAACTCAAGCTAGCGGATGCTAAGTTCAAAATATCATTCAGTAACTTGATATACTAGTGGAAATCAAACTCAATATTTTTTTCATTACTTAGTTAAATAGTAGTTACTTTTCAGCTCGAAATATTATATTGTTTAAATTCCTAATGCGATCATTAAGCCCAAATTATGTTGATATAATTTAAATAATATATTGTTTAAATACCTAGCGGCCGCTAAGCTCAAACTCAAAATATGTTGATTTAATTTGTGAAATCACAATGACCACTAACATCCAAATATTATGTTTTACACAACCCACCGGACTAAATATTGTAAAATATCATAAAATGAAGTTATTAAACCATAATGAATTGAATACCCAAATAATATGTTGTGGCATAGCCTAGCGGCCGATAAGCTCATAATACCTTAATTTATTTTATTAAATCCTAACCACCACTAGGATCCAACAATTAGGTGGTAGCATAACCTAGCGAGTTATGCTCAAAATATCTTAATTTAAAATCTTAAAATGATACGATATATTCAAATAATTTATACATATTTTTTTCATCTTGGAAGATTACACTATCATTTGTTGAAACAAAACCTAGCGAAAACTAAACTCAATATGTCTTTCTTTAGTTTGTTAAATGCTAGTGACTCTTTCTGTTGAAATAAAATATTGTTTAAATACCTAGCAGCTACTAAGCTCAAACTATGTTGATTAATTTGTTAAATCCTAGTATTTACTAAGATCATATTATTATGTTTTGGTATAATCTACTGGACACTAAGATTATAATATCTTACTTTCTTTTACTTAAACCTAGAGGCTGCTAAGATCCAAATATTATGTTGTTTCATAAGCTAGCGGATGCTAAGCTCAAAATATCATTTGGTAACTTGATAAATTATAGTGCCCACTAAGATGGAAATATTATATTGTGGAAGTACCTAGTGCCCACTTAGCTCAAAATATTTTAATTTAATTTGTATAATCCAACCGATCATAAGGTCTTAATATTATGTCTTCAGTTTACCTAGTGGATGAGAGACCAAAATATTTACAACAAGTTTTAGATACGATGTGATATACTCAATGAAAGCCTAGCGACCACTAAGATATTCTTAAAAGTAAATATATTATTTTTACAATGAAGTTGTGTTATGTATTTAATTATTAATCTTTGTATTTAACATGAGACAAATAACAAAGTGATCGCTTGACCAAAAAAAGTGTGTTTCCTATAACAAAATCCACTTATCCATGAGTCCACCAAGGTAAATGAAGACTACCTCCAAATAATAATTATAGCCTAGCGGTCGCTAGAGTAGGCAACATTTTTCATGTAGAGTGTATTCATACAAGAGTTTATATAAATGGTAAAAATAAATCTAAAATTTATATAATGGATACATAAATATACGTGTAGAATCGTGTATTTTATGTGATATACAGGTATACGTATAGACTTGGACTAGTGACCGAGAAGTTATATAACCATATTTTAAGGATCAACGTGATCTACTATTGGAAAATATATCATTTCAGCGACCGCTAAATCTATTATTAATCTTAAAGAAAATATATTAAAAAAAATAACTTGTTTCATATATATGAGGCCGCCAAAGGTAAATGAATGTTTTCTCCGAATAAGAATTATTGCCTAGCGGTGCCCTAGTGTATGCAAGTTTTTTCATGTAGAGTGTATTCATATATGAGAAATCATATTGAAAATTTGTAAGTGATAAAAAATAAATATGGAGTTTATATAATGGATACATAAATATATGTTTAGAATCATGTATTTCATGTGTTACACAAGTATACATATAGATTTCTCTATTTATTATGAGCTTTTAGTAGAATATTTTTTACATTTATGACAAGAAAATAAACTTGGACTAGTGACCTAGAAGTTATAGAACAAGTTTTTAAATACATCACGATCTACTCATTGAACCCTAAAACCACTAAGTTATTCCTAAAGGTAAATATATCATGTTCATAATGAAGCTATGTTATAAATCTAAATTCTTAATCTTTGCATATATAACAAGAGACAAAACAACAAAAGTGATTGCTAACACCAAATAAATGGTTTCTCTAAATAAGAATTATAGCCTAGCGGTGCTAGTGTACACAATTTTTTTCATGTAGAGTGTATTCATATAGGAGAAATCATATTGAAAAGCTATAAATGATAACAAATAAATCTAGCATTTATATAATGGATACATAAATATACGTGTAAAATCATATATTTAATGTGTTATACAAGTATACGTATAGATGTGTTATATAGGTATATGTATAGATTTCTCTACTTCTTATGAGATTTTGGCTGAATTATTTTACATTTATGAAAATTATAGAAACTTGGAATTGTGATTGAGAAGTTATAAAATAAGTTTTTACATGGAACAACTATCTACTCATTGCATCAAGGTAAAGAAATCTAATCTATTCTTAAAGGTAAATATATCATGTTCATAATGAGGTTGTTTTATAAATATAAATTGTTAATGTTTCCAAATATAACAACAAATTTGACAAAAAATATAATAAATATAAAATCCTTTATGTATAATTGAAATAAAATTTGGGTTTAGTAAATAGGTTTTCAAAACAAAGAATTATATCATGGCTACCTCAAAGCTATGTGAATTTTGGGCATAGATTAGCGGGTGCAAAAAGGAATAATATATTAATTATTAAATACATAGTGATTAAAATTATATTTAATAATATTAACGCATATATAATGTGTTTAACTTCCAATGTACATAACATAAAATTGTTGAAGATATTACATTTGGTTAATTCTACATGGAAACATGTATATAATTGGAAATAATTATCATACAATTGAATTCTTAATATGGTTTTATAGTTTTCAAGTAATTTTTAACCTCATATATTTTCCTAAAATGTCTAAGCGAAAACCATGTAAAAATGTAATATGAATTAATTAGTGACGTTTCTTTGCATCATCTTAATAAACAAAATTAAACTATTTTGGTTCTCCCAACCAAAATAAAATTAAAAAAAGGTGATTGATTATTCGGAAGATATCATTATCCTTAAAAAATCATAGGAACAAGAACAAAAATTCAAAATGAAAATACCCAAAGAGAGACATAGAATGAATGGAAATGGGAAAGTGTTAAACAAAGATAAATACTAGAGCAGAAAAGGGATTAAATTTTCTTTCGTTAACACACAAAAAAATTTTTTTCATGAAGAATAAGGTTGTTTGGCATGGAGATCAAAAGCACTAGAAAAAGTAAGGCTTGACTGTGGAGCATGATTCATTAGACAAAGCAGTGTGGTGTGTGGATCACGATTGGACTACATGCAAAAACAAAACTAGTCAACTACAAAGAAACTAATAGAGCCCACAATAAAAAAGGTACACCTTTACTATAAATACCTGATTTAGTAATATATGGGATTATTTCGTGCTTTATGTTGTCAGTGAAACCTCCATCTGCTACCTCAATAAAACAATCTATGTGATTATATTCATAATTTTTTTTGCTTACCTCCTTTGTGTGCGTCATTTTTGTGCATCCTTTCTGTGCATATTTTCTGTGCCTTCTCTATAAACAAGATTATAATCACATGAAAAAAACAATCGGAGATTCAAACACTCGACCCTATAATCTACGACATGCACGTATTTTTTTATTTTGAAGACATGCTTTTTTGTGACCAAAAAAATTAGAAAACCCTATTCAACATTTCTCTTGAGGTATTTAATAATTTGTTTAGCACATTCCACGAAAGAAATTTCAAAAATAGAAAAAAGCGGATACAAAAATTGAAATTTTCACTTTCCCCCTCTTAAAGCAAAAGGGCGGGCTATTGAAATTTCAAATATTCAAAAATGCGGGGAATTCAAATTTCCCTATTTTTATTTTTCCATGGTTTAAAAATTAAAACTAAACATGAATTAAAAAAATGTAATTTTCATTGTCTATAGCCTATAATAATATAAACATAATAACAAATATATTATATAACATATATTAAAACAAGCATAGTAAAAATATATATTATAAGAAAACATAAGAAATAAATCCTAAACATAGTTTTGAAGTTTATTAGAATAATATATAGACATTTACATTCCATTATTTATCAAAATCAATTTCTACATTTTTTTAGGATTATGGTAAATAGTTTTGAACTTTAAATATAATTCTCCATTAATGAGTTAGTAAATTACAAAAGCTAGAAAATATAAATTTTAATAGGTTCCAAAAATGTGGGATCAACATTTTTAAAAATAGGTGTTAAAGACAACCAAACCAATTTTTAGTTTAGCTAAAGTCTTGATTTTAAAAAAAGTAAAGGAGCTTAACAATGGGCACTAAAAAATTTTATTTTGATAGAAACAATGTGAAAAATGATTGAAAACCATGTATCTCCTTTAACTTCATACTAATCTAGTGATCCAAAATTTAATTTGATAGTGTTTATAATGAGAAAGGTAAAGAGTAGCCAACTTATATTGTCATGTTTTAAAATATTTTTATCCAACTTTTTAATTTATGGTTATATACTCAAAAAATAAACGTTTGACCTAGTTTTATAATTTCATCTAAGTAAAAAATAGCTACAAAATTTTCTTGATAAAATCATGTTATTTTTGAGTTTAAAATTTTCCATGTATGATCATGGGAACTCATTCCTTTTCTAGCTCCAAAACTATACAAGATAGTGTTTATAATGAGAAGATTTAAATGTAGATGTCCTCAACCATTGCTTATACCATGATTTTTTATTTTATATCTATTCTACCTTTTAAAACAACATTTCATTTTTGCTTGGCCAATTGTTTTTACTTCTTCTTCAGGATGTATCATTTCATTCTCTAAGAAACTTCCAAGATGGGTTTTAGAAAAACATACTCTTGATTATCTTTTTGTATAGGCTTTGTTCTTACTACTAAAAGGGTGGACTATTGAATGGTAGCAATAGGTCTTACAATGCAGGAATTAACTTCCTTATTGCTTCCATAGGACTTTAAAATAGGGGTGACATGAATTTGGGCTAAAAATAATGTTTTTCATTGTTTAGCTTATAATTGAAGGGAATGAATATATATCTTATAAATTTGAACATATGGTGAAAAAAGTGGAAAAATTTAATTTGGGGGCTATGTTGAAAGAAATGGGGATATTTCCCCAAATAGAATGTTATTAGAATTATACTTTGTTTACATTTGCATATTTTGGCATCAAAATTATATTTTATTTGACATTTATAAGGTATATCTTGTTTTAATGCATCTATGCATCATAATTATCCACTTAAAATTTTCCATGTACAAGTTGAATAATATTTTGAGACTCCAAGATGGAGCATTCGAGGGATTCAAATGATAATGTATGGAATCGGATATATTCACAAATGTGAAATATTAAGGAACACTATGTTATATAATGTGTTTATATAACATACTCTAATCATATTTACTCCCTTATAATGAGAGATATATATCCTACCATAAGCTATACATGATTTGTATTTTATGGCTATGATTTGATCCATAAAATGATTGATTGAATATTAAAGATCAAATTGATCTTAACAAAAACTAGCTCCTCGAGCTATCAAAAAAAACTTTTCTCCTTTTTTGTCAATTTCAATGTTATTAGTTTGAAAACAAAGGCCTTCTCATGTCCGGGCTACATAAAAGCATCAAAATTAGTTTATCATTAACTTTAATTTTGTGGTCAAATCCTCCATGAGCTTCCAAAATTTCGATCCTTCTAATCCATAGCAATCCTATTTTAGTGCTCTGATTGTGCCCTTGCATTGATTATTAATCAAAATGAAGTTTATGAATCCTCCTTGCTTAGTTAGGAGGTTCCACAAATTTATTTCTCTTCTGTCCAAAGAATTTCAAAATTCTATCTACATTTTAAGAACATAATGATCCTCCCATTTTTTCCTCTCTAAAATGCTTTAACTAAGATCTTATCCTAAGGACTAAAATTAAGTGAACCTTTGTTTAAAATCCATTTCTTCAGAAGAGATTTGATGAAAAATGCAAGGAAGAAATTTGTTCTTGTGAGGATGAGTTTTGAGTTCATTCACTTATTAGTAATTCCAGTTAATGTGAGCCTTAGCTTAGATATTTCCCACATGGGTGATCTTTTATCTCTTTTCTAAAATTCATTATCCAAATCATTATTTCCTTAGTCCAAACTGATTCCCATTTAAATTTCTGTGAATGCTATGAGTTTGTACCTTCTCGTTATATGATTAACTGTCATCTAAATTGATCCAAAATGGTAGATTATTAGTCATTATCATGGGCTAATTTCAATTATTTCCTTCTCGGTATGTTGTTTAGATTCATATATTTTTGAAGATTTGAAAAATCAAACCATAAAGTCATGTTCATCCAAAAGTTCGAAAATGAAATCCTTTGCATCCCTTCCAATAATTGGACCAGGTGAAGATTCCAATTTAGATGAGTTAATATATAAATCAAGTTTAGTGAGATCTCCTTTGAGAATAATATTCCAATGTTATGTGTCCTCAAACTCTAAGCCTCCAAGAGAGCCAAGGCTTCATGCATGATGGTTAGTTTTTAGTATCCCCATTTTCCATATGGAAGTTATATGTATTTGTAATTTTCTATTTTTCATTTGCTACTATGATCTTGAAAAGTCAAATTCCTCCCTTGTCCTTCAAAAAGATTTACTTAGAGGGGGAAAATGGTTTCAATCCAAACTTTAACTTGTGCTAGTTTTTATTCAAGGAGGTTTCTAATACCTACATATCTAAGGCTATTAATGTTGGAATGGATGTTATTCTAAAATTATCAACTCAATATCTTCTAGTTGGTTAAAAACCATGCTTTCATTTTCAAATAATTCTTGTGTATCCTTGTTGGAGAGTGTTTGAATCTTTAAAACTATTCTCCATGAGGTAGTTGGTTATCTTATAAAAGCATCCTTGATTGAATTAATGTTGTCTAAATCATGTCCATGTCATTTCTAGACTTTACATATCTTCCAAATAATAAGGTGATTACTAAGGATCCCATCTTCTCACAAACAAGTTCAATGTTAAAAAGGATAAAGGATTCCATTGGGTCCAAAAAGTAAGGATATGTCTTATTTTATGGCTATTTTCAAAATTTTTGAAAATTTTTTTGAGCCTAAATTTGAAATGCATAGAAAAGGCAAAAGTTTTTTAGTAAAGGCATCTCACAATGGACTAAAATTTTAATTTACATTGATTAAACGATATTGAAATTAGTGATGAAAACACTAATTTTTTAAAACTATTAAAATATGCCACGTATAGTTGAAATGAAGCTTTGAACAGGATACATGAGAAAGGGTAAAGGTAGTGATTCCAAGACTTTTATAATTTTCAACTATACCATGATTTTTATTTTACGGCTATTTTAAGCAAAAATAAGAAACTTTTGAGCTAGGGATCTTATATGCCATTTCTATCAATAAGTAAAGGAGCTTAGCGGGTGCTAAGAATTTTCTTTGATAGGAAACGATGTGAAGTATGAGTTGAAAACCATGTATCTCATGGGAACTACATACTAAGGCTAGCGATCCAAAACTATAAAGATAGTGTTTATAATGAGAAGAGGTAAAGGTACAAGCCTAGCGACCGCTAAGCTATACCATGATTTGTTATTTTATGGCTATTTTCAAAATAAGAAAATTTTAAGCCTAGGGTCTGATATGTCATTTATGTCAATAAGTAAAGGAGCTTAGTGGTTCGCTAAGCATTTTATTTGATAGTAAATGATGTAAAATATGAGTTGAAAACCATGTATCTTATGAGAACTACATATTAAGGCTAGTGATCCAAAATTGTAAAGATAGTGTTTATAATGAGAAGAGGTAAAGGTAGGATCCTAGTGGCTGCTAAGCTATATACCATGATTTGTTATTTTATGGCTATTTTCAAAAATAAGAAACTTTTGAGTCTATGGGAAACACATAATATGTCTCGATCCATTTCGAGGGTATGTAATGTAATAATTTCACTCCACCATGCATAACCTAGAAATATGGTACACTTAAAATAAATGGATAACACTATCATTCAAAAAGTATGCACATAGTGTTGAAATAAGAAATAATTGATCCTAGTGATCATTAATTCATTCCATTCAATACATATATAATCTTAGTAGTCATTAAGCATTTTCTCTCATATGAACAAATGTGAATTATATGTTACAAACAATACGTCTTGTGAGTACTACATAAGTCATGATCCTTCTTGAGGGTTTGTAGTGCAACTTGATCCGCTAGGGATGACACAAACAATATGTTACAATTAGAATAAATGAAAACACACTAGTAGTGACCCAAAGTAATACATATAGTATTTATAATGACTAACAAATAATGTGGGAGCCTAGTGACCACTAAACTAGAGCATGATCTTTTATTTTATCATTATTTTCAAATTATGAAACTGTTTGATCCTAGCATCCGTTATGTCATTACTTTTGATAAGGAAAAAATATTAGCATTCACTAAGAATTTTCTCCCATAAGATCCAATGTGAATTATGTGTTTCAAATAATATACCTTATGGGAACTACGTAAGGTTGGATCCCTCTATATGGTATGCATGCATAGCTATTTTCTCCAACAGTACATTTCAGCCAACATGATACAATTATAATCAATGGAAAACACTAGTGATCCAAAGTTTTATAGATAGTGTTTACAATGACCATAATGGTAGGAGCCTCGCGGTCACTCAACTAGGTCATGATTTATTATTTTATCACAATTTTCAAAATAAGAAACTATTGAAACTAGCGTCCATTGTGCCATTACTTTGATAAGTAATGAAACTAAGCATTAGGTAAACAATTTTTCCATATGAAACATTGTGAATTATATGTTACAAACAATATATTTTATGGACAATACATATGGCTTGATCCCTATCGAGGATTTGTAGAGTAGCACTTGTTTCCACCATGGATAGTCTATCAAATATGATACAATTATAATCAATGAAAATCACTAGCGAGCAAAAAGTGTACAAACAGTGATTACAATGACAAGATGAAATGGTAGGACCCTAGATTCCACTAAGCTAGGTCATGATTTGTTATTTTATCACTATTTTTAAATTCTTAGTGATTTTTACCCTCAATCGATACAACGTATTGGAAATAAATGTTTTAGCCTAAGAAGACTGGAACTCTAAATGCGTTAACATAAGTTTGAAAATTTGGAATAAATTTCTTCAATTAGTATTGTAAATCTAACTTATAGTCAGTAAGAGAGAATAGACCCTTGTTTTTAGTGGTACTCATTAAACATTATTAATAATCAAATATTTTCTCAAATAGGTATAACCCACCATGACCTTATAGAGAGCATTGTTTCCATGAAAATGACTATTGTGACAAGGGCCATACTTACATTTAGGAAAAGTGTAATCATTCCCATTTTTTTTTATAGCTTGTTGTGGAATTTCCCACCAAGTGCTATGCTTAAAATATCATACTTATACTAGTTATAGACATTTAAACATAATGAATAAAGTATGTCCGATATACATATATTTCACATTGTCTTATATAAAAAAAATGATGAGCTATCACTAACTCCATTAATGTGATTTGTTTCTAAATAATCTCCTCAAAATACCAAACATTAGATCTTCCAACCATTATCCTTTAAACATCTTCCTTAGTCTTGTTACAGGATTTAATCCTTACTACTACAAGTATGACCGATATACACATAAATCACATTGAATTCTAAAACATAAAATCCCGAGCTACCGAAAACTCTGTTATTGTGATTTGTTTCTCAAAAACTCTCTTTGAAATACCATATATTAGATCTTAATGTCCTCTATGCTTTTCCATTCAATAGGTGTAAATGGCTTAAAAAATGTTTTAGGTTGTTCTTTTATATGTTGACTAGAAGTCTATCTGCCACTAAAGTGTATATTTTTAATGTTCCTATCATGCCATCTATATAATGTTATAGCTTGTCCAACTCATATGTAATCCTTTCAAAAGGTGCAAATGGTTTCATATCTTTCAATGCATCATAATTTTATTTCATACTTTTAGAAAAATTATGTTATTATTGATTTGATCCACAAAATATGAATTCAGTAACCAGTTGAATGATACATAAGATGTCCTATCGAAAGCCTAGTGATCGCTAACCATTAAGTTAATTACTCTCTTATGATACATAGTAAATAACTCTAGAGGTTGGTGTCCTTCTAGGGTAGTATTTAAATTCCTTATCAGACAATGTGAAAAAATACATTAAAGTTCAGAAATGACCTAATTATTAATGTATTTTACTCTAATTATAGGTAAAATGTCTTCCATTGTTCACGCTCCATTTAGAACAATTCCATTCATCGCAGGTGGTATTTGTTGGAAGAAAAGAGATGAGGAATGGTTTGTGGAAATCCATTCCCTAAAAACTACCACATCGACTTGTGGTTTTTTTTGTTATAGATGACAATCACGAGGAAGTTGGTATTGTTCTATCGTCAAAAGTTATTGATTTGGGGACACTACGTGTCCAGGTGGAACACTTTGAATTTGAAAACAATAAGTGTCTTATTCTGGATATGGATTTGGATGTTTCTTTGTTTAGGAAATGGGAAATGCATGCCTCCATAAATAACAAACCATATTCCTATTCAAAATATGGTTGGAATTTGGGGATTCTAATAGATTTTGACAAAACTAGTTGTTCAAATGCAGAAGACATTCACAATGGTATATTTATAGTATTCAAAAAATTGTATAGAAACAAAAAACATCTTTTGTTTGTCATTTCTTGCATAGAAAAGGTTTTCTTTCACCTCCAAAACATGCCAAGTTGTTTACTATGTTGAGGCAAACATATTTGACTAAATTGGAGATAGACCCATCTAAATAAAAATTACATGGGTTAAAAATGAATACTAAATCAACTGGGTCTATTTGAGGTAGTGTAATAGTAGAGACATTTGATTCTTACTTCTAGAGAATAAAAGGAGACAACAAAATGAGAGAAAAATTCTACATTATTTGAGAAATAAGCATCTGGATAATATTGTATTGACAACCTACAGTGAATCCAATGTAATTGAAAAAAATTTAATTTCATGAATCACACTACCACCAGTTGTCTATATTGTTGGGTGAAGAGAGAAATGGAAAAGAAAATTTGATTCCCATATAGGGGAAAAAATGGAAAAATGGAAAAAATATCATGAGGTGGAAGAAGTTCTTCCCATGTCGAGGCTTAGACAATATTAGACAACTATGTGATGTCACTTGGAAGGAAATATACCAATAAGGATGGAAGACACAAACAATTTTTCTTGTAAATGTGCATATCCATTCCATCTTCCATCAACTTTATCAACTATTCCTTTGACTAATCCTTTCAATGTTGAATGTGTGATCGCTGATTTTTGCAATTTGGCCAATGATATGTCTTTTGATGTAATAATGGAGCTTCTAATAGTTATCAGAACTAATGTGTTGGATTGTATTATTATTGTTCTAATACCAATTGGTTATTCAAAAATGTTAAGAGACATAGTAAAAAGATACATGGAAAAGGTTAAAGATAATGGAGTATCAATTATGGATGGATGCTATAGACTCTATGATAGAAAAGCAATGATATTCAAAAGTTTGTGTCTTATGTACACAATATCTGGTGTGCACACAAATGTGCAATAATAAAAATGATTATAGAGAAAAGTCACTAGGGATTGGATGGAGAAACTACCACAAAAATTGGTAACTGCAAGTGAAATTGGCCTACAAGGAAACATCCATCCTTTTCCTTGTGAAATATCGTATGAGTTATAGGCTGAGATGTTCACTCGATGTTGTTCAAAAAATTCTCTAGTACTAGTGCTTTATGGTGGTAGTGTTACACTCTATGCATTAGTGGATTCCAAACTATCTGTTATTTTTATTGTTGAGACACATAGTCAAGAAATGTTTATGAAACATTACTATTCTCATATGAAGAAAGGTTTTTCACCGAAGACAACTTCAACAAGTGATTTTTTTAATGGATTTTAACCTATATATGCTACTTATACATTTATTGTTTATGCAAACAACCACAAAGCTATAAAACATGATGTACAACCCTTTCACCTTGATGCTACACAACCAGTTCAACATGGTGATTTACCTTCAATCATTTTATAAATATGTTTAATGAGCTCTATTTTCAATTTCCATGGTTTTCAATTTTTTAACAAACTTTTGTTTTTTACAGTTTAGATGAAAGATGTGGAGGACATGAGGCACAACATCCATGAATATGCCATCATATCTAGGTATGTTAATCGTGTGAATTTCAAACAAAACCACTAATAAGCCCCAAAAATTTATAAGACAATAAATGATTATGTAGACAACCAACAATCGAAGAATGTAACCATGGAGGGCACGAGAGGTATCTAGCATGAATACACACTCACAACCTAGTATGTTAGCCATGTGTATTTTAAAACAAAATCATTTATAAGGCCCACAAATTTATAGGAAATGATAACTAACAACATTAGTTTATATTTTGGCATACAATAGAAGAAAAAGTTTAAGAAAATCCATTTGTAAGCTATGATAACAATTTAAAATGAAGTATAGAGCTTAATGGAACTCTATGCATCCACGTTCAATATAGTAATGGTTAGAATAAAAAACCTTACATTCATCAATATCTTGTTGATTTACATTACATACTATCTATAATGTTTCACTGATTCACTACTACATACTTGACTACTTACATTGAATTAACATTATTTTGGATTCAACATCATCATAAAAAAACTACATATGGCTTGATCCATCTCATATGTATGTAAAGCAACACTTGGCTAGCCTCATTAAAGGTTGTCCAAATAAGTGTAGTTCGAAAATGATGGCATAGTCTAGTGGTCGTAAATCCTCATCAATAGCTGAGGATTGTTTTCCACCAAAGGGTGGTTCGAAAAATATAAGTGTAGCCTAGTAGCCGCTAAATTTGAATTATAAGACAAAGAATAATTGATATTTTACTTACCATATCACCACAAAACCACTATGTTTATCCATTTAAGCTTTCATTTTCCACATATGAAATCAATTATGAATTGATTAATGTTTATTTCAAATACATTATGCTCACATTTTCAATAGCAAGAAATAGATTATGAATTGATGAATGTTTATTTGAAATATCTCTTGCATCAACAGATCCAACAACATGTAAAGGAGTGTAATCCAAGCTACAATCTCAATCGGTAATTATTATCCATAAGCTAAAATGTTGTTTATTTCAATTGGTTATAATTGATATGTGGCATGATGAAAATAAAATTTGTTTACTTCCCTATAGTATCGATAAGATTTATTTACTTATTTTAGATATGGAGGACCTGTTATATGGGATAAAAAAAACATACAATAGAAGATGTCATTCAGGTTTGGCATGAAAACTGTCAACCTGTGAGGTGGCCTGTCAAAATTTATAAAATTATTATCACCATACTGTGAACTAGGATTCTAGTCCAACAACATCATTTCTTGCTGATGTTAAAAAGATATCAGTGGGCTTCAATAAAAAAATCTCATTGTATTGTATCCAAGACTCACTCACTTGGGAAAAGGAACATTCAATATAGTTTGAGGAATATCAATAATATACCTAGAAAAGGTTTGGAGTAGAAACATTTTTCATACAGTTCTAAAAACACTTTGTGTATTACATTAGGTGCAAAGGGAAACCCTCCTAAAAATTTTATGGTGGGGATGAAAAGAAGATGCAAAGATTGTACAAAAGATAAATGGTTGATGGTCGATTTGTACAAAAAAAATATCACAAATAGTGTCTCAGGGATTGAATGTGGTAGAGGGCATCAAATATTTGAGCAAGAAAATGCTAAATAACTATTTATCTTTTTAGAATGTTGTTATGATGGTACTACTTAACATTGTCAATAATATATACATTCATATGTTATTATGAATGTACTACGTAACTCTATTATATTATGCTTGATATTTTGAAATATAAGTTGGGAGGATTTATATTTTCACTGATTATAAGCTAACAATATGATTGAATAACTTCTGTGGTGAATTATCGAAAAAATTTCCCTTGAAAAATTGTAAAATAGTTTTTTTACACTGTTCATAAAATAAATATAAAATTATATTGTATATACTTAATGTTTTTAATATTTTTAATATAATTAATATATAAATAAATCTCTAGAAAAATTGATGATCATATCTAAAATATGCAAGTCATATGTGACGGTTATTTCAAATATTTGCAACTATTTTACGATATAAAAATAAAAAAATGTCTAAATGGGCATCAAATTTAACACCATGTTGTGGCCTTTGTTGCAACCATTGAAGGAAAAGAGAAGATGTTCAAGATGATATTTGATCAAAAACTAAATTCAAGGGAGCTTATTTTTGGAGCTTCACTATGATTTATTTTGTTAATTTGGGAACCCAATCTTTTGGAATAGTGTTATAATAAAATTCAAACAATTCTTAAAATGCTTTTCTACATTTCTATCTTTAGTAAAGCAATTTAAATTTATTTCATATCTATAATTGAATACGCAAATATATCTAGATTGGTTTTACATTTAATTACATTCTCCTACTCTAAATTGTCACCCTCTTCTAATTTCTTCAGAATATCTTTATTAATTCTCTGGTTATGCGAGGTTCAATCACATCATACCGCATGAACCTGGAAGTGTCTCAAATCTCTTGAATTTCATTAGCATAGTGGCCGTTAGGGCCACAAGGAATTTTTATTATTCAAATCTTCATAGTTTAATCTTAAAGACATTTAAAAACTGATAAGAACCTTATTACAAAACATTGATAATGCCTAAGTCGATGCCCCGCATAAAAAAGAGACATTTTATATTTATAACAAAGCATAAATAATTCTTAGCATCCATTATCCCGTATAAAACAAAAACATGTTCTATACATAACATATAATAAATAATGCCTAGTGTCCACTAGATCGTATAAAACAAAAACATGATATGTATATAAAAAGGATAAATAATGCTTAGCGGTTGCTAACCCATTTAAAACATAAACATTTTTTTGTATATAACATAACATAAATAATGGTTGATGGCCGCTAGCCCTTATAAAATAGAAACATGTTTTATACATAACAAATCATAAATAATGCCTAGTGTCTGCTAGCCCATATAAAACATATACATGTTTTGTTTAGTCCAAAGCATAGATAATGCCTAGTGGACGCTAGCCCATATAATGGATTCCAATATTTGAATTTTTGGATTCCAATATATGGGACTTTGGAGAACAACAAATTCCAATATATGTGATTTTGGATTCCAATACATGTGATTTGGATTCCAAAATATGTGATTCTGGATTCCAATATATGTGATATTGGAATCTAATATGTGTGATTTTGGAGTCCAGATAATTCCAATATTTAACATTTTGGAATCCAAAACAAGTAATTTTGGATTCCAATATTGGCTATATTTTTTTTTGCTTAGACTGGAATAAGTCCAGATTTAGTGAAATAAGGGTTCTAAGTAACTAATAAATATAAGTATAAATGTTATATAAGTCATATGTTATCCCACACTTATACATAGGGCATAACATGCTCCTCCCCTTTAAACAAACATCACCCTCAATGTTTGGTGCAAGTGGAAAACCATGTACTCATCCGTTGTCTTCCCATTGCACCTCATTGTATGTCCAACATTGTTCCTTAATGAGATCAACTGTAATCACCTTCATTTGTAACCTCTTAAGACTTGTCTGGCAAGTAACTCTAGTGCTATGATGATTATATCTCTTTGAGGTACTTTCACATTTGAATATATATCTTGCATTTTACTTGAAGAATATGCCTTATCCATTTTGTCTTGAGAAATGCACAATTGTGTCTCAACATAATTATTAAGGTTTCATAGTTTATTTAAAGATGTAATGGACCTTCTAGTAAAATGACCTTCATAGCCACTATATATAAGGTTTTGACATCCAACATGTGCATGATGTATCTCAATCATCTTAGATAGGGTGTGATTAAATATTCCATTAGTAGGAATTTTCCCTGTAAATTTTTCATTGCATTGGCCCAAAATAGATCTCGCATAGTGTTGCTTGAATTTCCAAAGTTTTGGTTATATATTTTGTACTTCTTCCACTAAAAATTATATTACATCCAACCTAGGATAAAATTTAATTTCCATATCCACGTTTACTAAACCCTTGTCATAATATTCCAAGTTAATATTATTGTATTCAATAGATCCATCCCACCCCATTGTTTTCCATTCTTCATCCATATTTGGTTCAACCTTTTGAATGTCTGGACTTGTCAAGTAAGAGTCATAATGATCATGACCCATCATGGCATATTCCATGTCATCTTCAGTTACCACAATACAAGGTTCTTCAAAAACCATAGTATTTTCACCTTGGATATTAGATACACGTGGAGGATTGATTGAATTCTTTTGAAAATGAAACATGTGACAGAGTATTTTATCAAGCTCATCTAATCGTTGATTTTTGTTGGTGAATGTAACATGTAGGTATTTTATTGTGGAAGTACCTCCTAGTTCAAAATTAGATTGTATTTTATCTTTATAAGGATTATTCGATGGTGTGTAGGATTTTTTTGCATCCTTTAGTTTTTGGACCTGCCATAACAAGGGATGGTCCTTACATAATTAAATTTTCCTTGATGTAGATGACCTCAAATTTGAAAATGAAAAGAAATAACCTATATGAAAATCTGAATATATTTCCAAAAATGTAAACAAATATGAAAAATTCTGAAAATGCGGCATGTAGATTGATTCTATGAAAATAGTATATATGCAATAAATCTCACAAAATAGCGAAAAAAGTATGAAATATTTACTTGAAAATTTATAATATACATATTCGATGTGGCAATAAAATGTCTTAAAAATTCACAACTGTGGTTGAGATATATTGAAAAAACCAGTCATTTCCAAAATCGATGCTCTGATACTAGATGTAATGGAATTACTTGAATATAAATGCAGATATATCAGAATATATAATATATTATTAAGCCACTTCAAGGGGAAAACCTCCTAAGTCTTACAATAATAAAATAATTCATACTCTTCACACGTATGGGGAGGAAGTATTCATCCATATATATAGGTATTATTGTGAAAGGTCACACCCTTTCATTATTATTAGTTTATACCTAATGACTAAGTAACTAATCAATATAAGTATAAATGTTATATAAGTCATATGTTATCCCACACTTATATATATATACATGGTATATGTTAAGGGCATAAAATTATCCTCCTTTCAAACAAACATCGTCCTAGATGTTTGGTTAGTAATGGAAAACTATGTACTCAACCATTGTCTTCCCATTGCACCTTCTTGTATGTCCAACATTGTTCCTTGATGATATCAATTATAATCACCTTCATTTGTAACCTCTTAAGCCGAGTTTAGGTAAGTAACTCTAGTGCTATGATGATTATATCTGGTGGTACTTTCACATTTGAATATATATCTTGCATTTCACTTGAAGAATATGCCTTATCCATTTTCTCTTGAGAAATGCACAATTGTGGCTCAACATAATTATTAAGGTTGCACATTTTATTCAAGGATGTAATGGACCTTCTAGTAGAATGACCTTCATAGCCACTATATCTAAGGTTTTGACATCCAACATGTGCATGATGTATCTCAATCATCTTAGATAGGGTGTGATTAAATCTTCCATTAGTAGGCATTTTCCCTGTAAAGTTGTCATTGCATTGGCCCAAAACAGAGCTCGCATAGTGTTTCTTGACTTTCTAAAGTTTTGGTTGTATCTTTTGTACTTCTTCCACACTAAAAATTCTTTAACATCCAACCTAGGATCAAATTTAATTTCCATATCTGTGTTTACCAAACCCTTGTCACAATATTCCAAGTTAAGCTTATTGTATTCAATAGATCCATCCCACCCCATTGTTTTCCATTCTTCATCCATATTGGGTTCAACCTTTTGAATGTTTGAACTTGTCAAGTAAGATTCATAATGAGCATGCCCCATCATGGAATATTCCATGTCATATTCAGTTACCACAATACATGGTTCTTCAAAACCATAGGATTTTCACCTTGGATATTAGATACATGTGGAGGATTGATTGAATTATTTTGAAAATGAAAAATGTGACCGAGTATTTTCTCGAACTCATCTAATCTTTGATTTGTTTTGGTAAATGCAACATGTAGGTCTTTCATGGTGGAAGTACCTCCTAGTTCAAAATTATATTGTATTTTATCTTTATAAGAAGTATTCCATGGTGTGTAGGATTTTTTTCCCATCCTCTAGTTTTTGGACATGTCATAATAAGGGATTTCCCTTACACAATTCAATTTGCTTTGATTTAGCGAATTTGACCAAAAAAATTCTTGATGTAGATGACCTCAAATTTGAAAATATAAAGAAATAACCTATATGAAAATTTGAATATCTTTCCAAAAATGTAAACAAGTCTAAAAATTCTAAAAATGCGGCATGTAGATTGATTTTATGAAAAATAGAATATATGCAATAAATATCACAAAATAGAGAAAACAAATCTGAAATTTTTACTGAATGTTTATAATATATATCTCTAGAAAGGTAAAGCATATCTGAAAACTTTGTAAGTTTTCCGAGATATAGTGAAAAACCCGGTTGTTTCCAAAATTGATGCTCTGATACTAGCTGTAATGGAATTACTTGAATATAAATACAGATATATCAGAATATATAATATATTATCAAGCCACTTTGAGGAGAAACCTCCTAAGTCTTGAAATAAGACACTAATTCATACTCTTCACACCCATATATATAGGTATGATTGTGAAAGGTCATACCCCTTCATTATTATTAGTTTATACCTAATGACTAAGTAACTAATGAATATAAGTATAAATGTTATATAAGTCATATGTTAGCCCAAAATTAGACATATAAATGGTATATGTTAGGGGCATAACACCGATAGTAGTTCCCTCTCTAATTTGTACAACCATCTTAATGAGTTGATCATGGATGGATGTAATTATGAATGTGGCCCAAAAAACCTTCTCAGTGCTATTCAAGATGAGATGGATATAGCTAAACATCCATTCTTGGAAATCATAAGTTGAATTAAAACTTGTAATCCTATTCAATAGAGTAATGATGCCCTAAAATTCTTCCACAAAGTGTGATTTGGTTAAAATTTTTGGGACCCTGGAAGAAGAACCTTTTTCTTTATCAACAATTAAGTGTTCATAATTTTGGCATACTCATCACATTTGGCATTCTATTGGTATTTTTCTGACTTTATGTCAATTTTTACTAGCTTCTTAACCTAGGGTAATCCTAATATTATTCTAAATGCCTCAGGTGTTAAAGAGAGGACTCTAACACCACTTCCATCTAATACCTCCATGACTTTTGGGTTGTAGTTTTTAGCACAAGTCCATACTAGTTCCGAGTAATGTATTAAGGGTGGGAAAATAATAGCTAAATTAACACACTAGCATCGATTGATGCCATATCATCACTTCTATCTTTGGTACGTAATATTTTTAGGAAATATTCTAGGTTAGCATTCCCTAGGTTAGTGTCTATCACCTCATCTAAATTGCTTGTTATATATGAAGTAATAAGGATTCTAATTTCATATATCTTTATTTTTTTGAGTAAACTATTGTAATTAATTATCTGGAAAATATTGGAATCAAGGGAATAACCAGATGTAGGAGAAGAAATAAAAATCCATGAGCATTTATCAAAACCCTTCTATTCCAATGAAAACTCAAGTAAATTTCTAGTTTTCAGGGGAAATTACTCATGTTTGCATGTTTCTCCAAGATGACATTCACAAATGTACTCTAACCAGTTAATTTTTCTCAAACACTATTCTTTACAATTCAGTCCATCAATCGTGCAATCCAAATTCATAGCTTTAGAGCGCCAAAATGCTAAATTTTGTCACACAAATGTAGAAATGTGAAATACTTAGAAAAATTTCAAACCTATAATCCCTTCATGCGAGAAAATTAATGGTAGAATCCATAAATGCATTATATTGAATATCAACTGTTGATCTTCACATTTTCTTATTTGAATGAGAACTATCCAATGTCCTTTTGGTGGGGAGAAGAGCTTAGTGCATATTTTTATTCATGCATTAACTAAGAAAGAGAAAAATTATAAACCTAACCGATATGCCTAATACCAAGTTTTTGGATAGGATGACATGAATCCTTCATCGAGCCTTAGGCATGTGAATGCGCTTATATTTTACATGAAACACAAAACTAAAAATTACAAATACTCATGAGATGCCCGATACCACCCTTCATTGTGCTTTGATGACATGTGTACTTTCTCGAGCCATGAGGCTTTGAGTGTAGTTTGAATTTTTGCATATGAGGTGCACCTTGTAAAATTGTAACTTTGGAAAGAGGCCCGATATTTGTTTAGAATATTCTATGGTATATTCCTATGTTAGGGATCGGGGATATATTTGCATTTTGCATTATTTTCACAAAAGTTCAAGTATACTTCATGGCTTCACTAATACGAAGTATCCCGAGAGATGGGTGATGGGGATGAGATTAAAACTTTTCATATATGAAAAATGCATATTTTAGAAAGGAAAGAAATTTTGTTTTTGTGTTTAAGTATTCACAATCGATTTATTTGAGTTTTAGGCACATCCATTTTAAACTAGTTGAGTCATTATCATCCCACGGATCATGAAAAATTCATGTAAGAGTTAATGTATGAATAACATTACAAATTTTACTTAACACTAGCTCTTTTTGATTTGAAAAATTTGTTCAAAGGAGAATCTTACGGATCATGGCACTTACGTAAATTATATTTCAAAGGTACAAATAAAATTTAGGAAGAACTAACTCAAATTCAGCTAGGGGCTCAAATTGAGTACTAACAAGTCTGTATTTTTCATATGGTCTTACAAGTGATTCAAGGTATGTATTGTGCACAAGACAAGTGTTCAAGTTAATGTGTTCATTGGTTAGTTAATGAGGTGTAATTGTATGGAGTGCATGTAGTAGGGTGTCATGATTCATCCCTTTATATCAAGTTCACAAAAAAAGTTATAGGGTATACACAAATGATATTGAGGTATGTTATTTGAATCTTGATAGGTATTAGTGTGTTTTGTTGAGCATTTAAGTGCTAGGTTATGTCATGAATCTTGGATGCTAAGAAGGTTACAAGCTTGTTTGAATAATTTGATGTGTTGATCTCTGTTGAGTTTTGTATTGCTTTGTGAAATGTGTGCTCTAATTTTGAATTCATATTGAGAGGTGTTGAGTTATTATTCATGACCTAGTATAGTTGTGAAAAACATGTGAAGATTCAACATGTTGGTAGAACACTTGACAACTAATTTGGATAGTTAAGAAAGTGACAAGAGTTGCAATGAAAGGTGGTAAAATAGGTTGAGAGAGTTGAAGATATATGATGACTTGATCAGACATATAAGTTTCATCAATACATGTTAGTGTTGTCAAAGATGTGAGAAGGGATGAGTGCTTTTTTAAAATGTCGGTAAAGACCTTGAAGGCAAGTATACATGTTGATATGCATAGTTGAGCTAAAGATTGTGTTTTTGGCCTGATTTAGGTCTTAGTATGAATAATCATTCATTTAAAGCATAAAATTTATGTATGTATGATTATATTCATATTCACAAATCATATAATCACGTTGAAGACTCAAGATAGTTTTGTGTGTGTTAATAATATGGTTTTATGCTTCAATGAAGACCTAACTTGTAGATAGCTAGTTTAAAGAAGATGACTTGAAGTTTCATTTATAGACCTAAAAGCTTTATCAAAATGTATATTCAATATCATTCATAAATATACATTGCTTGTCACTATGTAATACGGTTAGTGAAGATGTTTGAGGCTTAGTAGGCATGTATAAGAAGGCTTTGAAAAGTAAAGATGCATGGATATGTTTGAGACTATGTTTTGAGACCAAAATTAGGTCTATGCCACATGTGAAGCAAAGGATTTCTCTATAAGACCAATATGGTATTGAGTTAGAACTAATAGAGTTTTGAATAATAGAGAGACCTAAATGGATCTACAGGGGATGCTTTCGAGGCTATAAAGCTGAACAAGAAACAAGGAACATGATAAAATATAGAGAAATTCTAGGCATAGACAGTTGTCACTAGTCATGAAAAAGTATGTGTTATTATTGCATAAAGGTTCCCGATATGGCTGAATAAGTCTCGGATTATTTATCATGATGATTTCACGGAGTATGCTCTTTAATGACATGATCAAGAGGTTGAATTTCATCTAGGTATGAATTGTAAAATCTAAGTATAGAAAAATCTGGATATGTATGATTTTCACATAAGATTTTGTTATGTTATCTAGTATAGATCGGTGTGTAATAACAATATGAGTTTGGAGTCTATATCTTACATGGTCATTAAAGATATGGAGACCTAAAATGGATCTACATAAGTTCTTAAAAGGACCAAGGCACTTGACAAGATGAAATCATGGAAACCAAAATATGATGAAGATGTCTTGATGATATTTTTGGACAAAGTAGTGCCATTATTCACTTGAAGGATGAAGAGTTTTTTTTTCCTCATGTTCCTTACAGGAGAAAGTCCTTGGTATCATGGGGAGTGTGGTGACTCTATTTTTGAAGGAACATGGTAATCAATGTTATTTGTGTGATCATTTCGTTGTATATATAGGTCCATGTTTACACATTTGATGAAGTCAAGATGAAGGGGATCTTAGTTCTGGTTGAGAAGGTTTGACTCAACTATGTCACGAGCAAGAAATTTGTAGCATGTTATCAAGCTAAGAAGTGTTGATTAATGGGAAAGTTAATAAATTGTGCACTATTTTGAGAAGGTTTGGTTTGTATTTAGTTGTCTAGAAGTCGGGAGGGATGTACAAATGTGTTTTCAACTCCATAGTAGGTAAGTTATTTCAAGAATATCTGCATGGTTTCAAAGGAATGAAAACATGTTGAAGCATGTTGACATCATGAAATGTAAGAAAAAGTTGTTTATTATTTTAAACCATTTGATGACAGTTAGTTGATCTTGATTTGAGTTGGAGAATTGGTGTTAGTATTAGTTTCAATTGGTGTCAAGTTGTTGGTACCGAGTTTGGTCCTATCATCCATATCAAGAAAAATATGAGTGGATTTTTGGTCTTGAGTTCACTTGATGGCATGCATCTACTAAGGGGAGCTATGTTGATCTAATGTTGTAAGGAGTCAAAACAAAGATGAAAAATGTCAAATGGACCTTGTTTTGTTTAGTTGATGTTTCTAACCAAGTGATAGGCCTAATGTAATGTTAGAAAAATAAGTTACATGTGTGTTTCTTTGTCATTAATTTAAAAAGGGGATAATGAGTTGATGGCACATGTGAATACCTTAGGGGGAGAATGAGTTATTTATGTTTACATTAAATGGGTTTTCTATCAATGATAAAGAGGAAGATTATTGTAATTATGTTTTCATTAATGCCAAAGTGTGATGATGAAAATGGAATTTTCATTGATGTATGAGGTGTCATTTATTTAAAATGGAAAAGGAAATGAAGGTGTAATTTCACAAAAAGGGACGAAAGCTTGTATAATTTTATTAATGTGAAATCATTCAATTACATAGGTGCAAACTGCAATATATATATAAACAATAAAGGATGTTGCATATATTCACTCGTGAACTAATACAAACAATAATATTGTTAAAAAAATATAACTCCCGAGTGTTTGAATAAAAACAATAAGATGGTTATGATTAAATATAACCATATATCATTTAATAAATAAACTAACTAATATGCAATTCATAATTAATTAAGGTAATAATATATTTACCCTAACATTCCTCCCTTACTTTTTCATTTCCTCGAGGATGAGAAGAGGAAATCTCTCGAACAACTCGAACTTGTCACATACAAGTGAATTTGTGAAGATATCTGCTCATTTTTCAGTTGTTGGACAAAATTGAAGTTGTATATTGTGCTTCAAGACATGTTCACGTATGAAATGTACTTGTACCTCAATATGTTTTGTTCTTTCATGAAAAAATGGATTGTGAACAAGTTTGAGAACACCTTCATTGTCAACATACATGGTGGTCGGTTTGTCCTATGGTATTCCAAGTCCTTCCATTATGCAACATAGCCAAATTACTTCACAGACAACTTCTCCTATAGAACGATACTTGAATTCTATGGAAGAGAGAGAAATAAAGTGTTGTTTCTTGCTTTCCCATGATATTGGTCCAGATCCCATAAAGAAAACAAACCCTGAAGTGGATTTTCTGTCACCAATATTTCTTGCATGATTTGAATCTAAATATCCAAACAAGAAGAAGTTCTTCTTCTTCTTGTATTCTAGACCAAGATCCACTAATCCTTTGAGATATCTCAAGATGTGCCTTGCTGATTTCTAATGAAAAATTTTGGGCTCTTGCATGAACCTAGATAGATTGCTCACTGCAAAGCCGATATCTAGTCTAGTGTAGGTAGGGTAAATAAACACTCCCAATCAACTACCAATAGAGAGTGGAATTTACCTCAGGAGATGGATTTGAATGAGATAACTACAATATGTTATCCATAGGTGTAGACATCAGTGTGTAATCCATCATCCTGAATTTATCAAGTGTTTTCTTGGTATATTTCATCTAAGAAACAAAATTGTGATTCTCTTCTGTCATATACTTCTAATCCAAGACAATAGTGCATCATCACCGAGATCTATCATGTCAAACGATTGTTTAAGATATTTCTTTGTTACATCGATCATCCCGTTGAACTTTCAAAGATGAATAGATCATCGACATAGACAATGATAATCAAAATCTCCCCCTTGATTTTTGAGGTAAAGATTGGGATCATATGGATTTCTAAAATATCCATGTTCTACAAGATTCTCATCAATTTTGAGGTACCATACAGGGTTCCTATTTGAGGCCATATATATATTTCCTAAGTTTGGATACCTTTGCTTATTGACCAGGTACAACATATCCCTTAGGTTGAGTCATATAGACTTCTTCTTGTAAATCTCTATTTAGGAAGTCACTTTTCATGTCCATATGATGCACTTTCCAACCAAATCAGACACTAGAGAAAAGATCATCCCGATCATTTTGATCGTAGTTGTGGGATAAAATGTATCCTCATAGTCAATGCATTCATTTTTGCATACCCCTTTGCTACACATCTCGATTTATACTTTTCCATTATACCATCTAACTTGTACTTTGTTTTGAATATCCATCTGCATCAATGGTTTTCTTCCTAGTGGAAGATCGATAAGTTATCAAGTGTTTTTTTCATTCTTGACTGATATTCAGAGTCCATGACATCTTTCCAATATTTTGAATGTATGGATTCCGGACTGTAGAGGGATCATCATATTCAATAACTCTACTCATCAAATAAAAGTTCACTTCTTCTCTTGCTTTACTTTGTGATTCCGTGGTCCAGGGGTGGATGTATCTAGTGGAGCATCCATTCTTACATCTCGTAATGTGCTAGTATACCACTTGGGCATACGTTGAACTGTTCCCATGGGTTGTGGTTCTATCAGATCATCACCATCATCCCCATCATCACTTTCATCATCTGTGGGAACATTAACTTTAGTTTTTACAACTGGTGAAGAATCTACATTAGGTGAGTCTGGAGGAGGAGACTCTACTTCCTTCTTCTCAAAGAACTCAACATCTCTGTTGGTGTAGACTTTCCTAGTCTTTGGATCCATCAATATGTACCCAAGAGTCTCTTCATTGTACCCAATGAAGATGAGTTTTTGTGATTTCATATCCAATTTATTTCTATTCTGCTTGGGTATGTGCATAATTTATTTACACTTGAATACTCTAAGGGGTACAACAGATGGTTTCTGGCTTCTACCATGCTTCATGTGGTGTTACTCTATCAAGAGAAACTATGGGCACTTTGTTCAAAAATACACTACTATCTTTGTTGCTTCTACCTAGAATGTCTTTGCTAGTCCAAAGTCATCGATCATGCATTGCACCATTTCCATGATAGTATGATTTCTTCTCTCAACAACACCATTATGCTGCGGTGTGTATGGAGGAGGCATTTGTTGACAAATCTTGTGATCTTGTAGGTAGTATTTGAACTCATTACTAGTGAATTCCCCCCCTCGATTTGAGTGGAGAGTTATGATGTGACAACTAGTTTCATTCTCAATAGCTACTTTGAACTTATTGAAGGTTTCAAAAGCTTCACTTTTCTTACAAAGACAAAAAAATCCACATTTTCCTTGAATATTCATCAACACAAAGCATGAAGTATTGATATCTAGAATGACTTGGTTGCATCAGACCGAAAATATCAGTATGAACCAGATCAAGCTTGCCATGAGCTTGAAAATTAATCTTTTGGAATGAAGCTCTATGTTGTTTGCATTCTAGGGAGTGAGGACACTTATCTCGTATCCTTATGAAGAGATCATAACCCATGTAAAATATTGCACCGGTGAAGTGTCTTGAGATACTTGAAAATAACATGACCAAGTCCCCAATGCCACAACTGTGCAGAGGTAGAGTTCTTAGCCACAAATTCCTGATCATCTCTCGTGAAAAAAATCAATCAACTGAACATTCTTCCCACATTGGAGGCTTTTGCAACTTTTTTCAAGCCTCTTGATTTATCTCGAAGTAAACACATTTTCTTGTCGGAATGACTATCAAAGTCAATTTGTAAGTTGTGATATAGGAGTTTACTTGATTGACAAAAGATTTTTAGTCAACCCAGGACATATAAGACATCTGATAGTCTACAATTGCATGAACCAAGGGGTATAGAAATGTTCCCAATTCCTTGAAATTTATATAATGAATCATCACCCAACGAAACATGGTTTTTCGAAGGCATGTCCCTCATTGAAGTAAACCAGTCTATGTGTCCTCATTGAAGTAAACCAGTCTAGTTGAGTGGCTCCTGAATCAACATACCAAACATCATTAGATGACTTATAAGGTTTACTTAATCGAATAGTGTACAAGTAGTCTTCATTATCTGAATGTTCTTCTTGCTCAATAATATTTCCTTGTTGATGGGGTCTTCTTTTCTAGTTCCCCTTTTTATTCCCTTGATTGTATTTTGTATGTCCCTTGTGAGATTTTTGGTGTTGAGGTCCATAATTACTTGATGAACCTTTCTTGTATGTATTATACCAACAATCTTTCAACTCATGTCCTCTTTTATAGATTGGACATTGCTTCTTCTATTGTTTTTCCCTTGATTATGATACTTGATTTTAGGAATTTTGATAGGAATTAGGTTTTCCTTTTCCTTTTCCTTTCCATTTTTGATGAGAATAAAGTGCTTGCTCCTCTTCATCATCCTTATTATGCATGGCTTCCTCTTGTTGCAGTAGGTTTACCAGCTTGTCAAAACTAACTGTCATATCTGACAAGTTTAGTGTTATTACAAAAATGTGGTAAGAAGAAAGGATATCTCTCAGAAAAATGGGAATGAGAGCTTCATCTGTGACCACTTCTCCCAGCTAGAAGTGAAGCCCTCAACTCTGTAACTCTTCTCAAGAAAGCTTTGATTTTCTCATTTTTATTCAACTTCAGTATGTGTAATTGACTATACAAATTCAGTACGACATTCTTATTGTTGGCCTCGTATACCATGCTCAAATTATCCCACACTTCTTTGGCTATGTTAGCATCTTGAATGTGGGGTTACACATCATTGGACACTCCAAACAAGATGATGATTTTGGCCTTATGATCTGATCTATCAAACTATCTCTTTGTTGTGTTGTATCAGTAGTTGATTTGGTTAGAGTACCATTCACAACAAGCCAGATCTCTTCAAACTCAAGTTGTGTCTTGATTTTAGTCTTCCATGTAGCATAGTTGTTTCCTCTGAGTAGTTGTGAATCGGAAGAAAAAAATTGGGGGCATTGGTGCTCATTTTACGAAATCACCGATGGGTTAAGCTTTTATCACTCTAGGTATAAGGTCTCCCAATCTATATACCATCAGTCCGATATACCAAACCTTTCTATATACGCACCCTTTCGATATACCCGATGGTACGTGGAAGAAGCTCACCCTTTCTATATACCTAGCAAAGATGTGAAAGAGGAATTAATGTATGTGAAAGAATTCGATACGTGGTACTAAGACAAGATCTTGAAAGGGGTCTCATGTGATTATCGACACCGACTCATATAAATATCTTCATAAGAACACATAACTTCATTATATACTCGGATAATTTCTTAGTCCGATTTATGTCATGAAATCATTCACGGACATATGGGAAGGCTCATAGTGTGTGCACTTTGTGTCATTATTACTCCCATGTCAATTAAGGGTTGATGCCTGAGACAATGTTGTTGCTGCTTTATATTAGGTGTTAAATGTAGTATTAGTCATGACGAATTTACTTGTAAAGAAATTCCTAGAGGCATTGTATATACCGAAACGTTTCGAATGAGATCTAGGATCTTGTGAGTGTTTTAGAACCAAATTTCACTATTTTTAATACAATTCTCTTCCAATTTCTGAGCAATTACAATGTTTATGGTGGACTATGGCAACCTGTAAATTTGTACAATATACTGAAGCATACAATTACATTCAATTTTTTTGAAATATTTAATGTTAGGCATTTTTTTTGTTTTTTGGGGCCCTGGTATCCTCTGGAGCCCAAAACAACCCTTTATGCCAAAAATTACAAAAATAGCTGAAAATGCAATTTTTAGGTATACCTCCTTTAGCAAAAGTTTCTTAGAATGAAAAAATAAGAGGTCTAAGAGAATTTTTTTCCTATAATAGGGTTTTTCTCACTAAAATTTTAGGTATGGATTTAGTTATAACTAGTGGGTTAGAGGAGGTTTTCCCGCTAAATGTGCTTTGCCAAAGTTGGCGATTTCGCAAATTTGCCTCCAAAGTCAATGGTTTAAAAATTGAGTTGGGGCGTGGGGTTCGAACCCCAAACCTCAACCACCCAAGTATTTTTCACTAACCACTTAGGCACTTTAATTTCATATGAAACAAAATAAAAATACAAGAATTTAAAGTCAAATCAATTGACTAACCTTTTGAAAAAATGTGATGCAACGCCTTTGAAGGGAGAGCTCACATGGCTGCATGAGTTGGAAAACGTTTAGGGATTCCACTTTAGGTGGATCTACTACATTATCTCCATATTTATTTTTGAAATGCCTTTGTTCTTCACCGTCACCTTTGTTGAGTTCTTTCATAGGTTCGTTGTAATGTTTTAATTGTTTGAACACGGTGATTTGATCTTCATGCCTTGTTTTGATTGGTGTGTTGATTTCCTTGGTGCGAGTTATAGGAGGAAGGCTCGGAAATAGGGAAATGGAATGACTTTGAGCTTGATTTTCACATACAAAGCTTTATTCAAAACTTCTCATTTCAACCACACAAAACTGATTTGTTTATATAAACATTATTTGATCCATTATTATGGCTCACCCGAATGTGACCGGGAATCTCAATCAATATAGTTGCATGTTTGAGGGATCCAAAATGGCTCTACTCTATCTAAAGGAGTCATCCAACTCGTGGATCGGAGGATCTCATCAAGGCACATGTGTATTGTAGGTGGCTCACCCACAAGTGTTGGGCTAGGTCACTAAATGTAACTCGGCTGTGGAGGGAGGGGAGGCATGCAGTGCAAAAACTTTCAACTAGTTCAATGCTTCAAGACCTTCAAACAACTCTCCTTTGTAATGGCTCGACTCAATCAGAATTTGATAGCAGGGGGATTTGTGGGGAGACCTCTAAATATTACAAGGAGACCGCTCAATGCACCTCTTCTCATTTTGATAGTATAGAATATATTATTTGGAGATCACACAGAGGTTATGAGGCTGTAGGGAGTTACGGAAGCTGCATGAGGAAGAACTAGCTCTCGATGAAGTAATTTTCTTCTCAAAACTTTTCCTTCCTCTACACCCTTTCTCCAAGCTTGTCAGAGCTTGAACTAGCTCTGTACCAAATGTAATTTCACAAACAGCAGGGATGAAAACTTTGTATAATTTTATTAATGTGAAATCATTCAATTACACAGGTGCAAGCTACAATATATATGTATTTCACAAATTGGATACAAACAATAAAGGATGTTGCACATGTACACCCGTGAACTAATACAAACAATAATATTGTTAAAACAATATAACTCCCATAGTGTTTGAATAAAAATAATAAGATGGTTATGATTAAATATAACCATATAACATTTAATAAATAAACTAACTAATATGCAATGCATAATTAATTAAGGTAATAATATATTTACCCTAACGAAGGTTGATTAGTAGTGTCATGTGTTGAGTTGAATTGTTTGGTCTTAACACGGGGGTTCACTTAGTAAAAGTATGGTATAACACGTTTGTTCAAAGAGTATTAAAAATACTCTTAATGTTAGCTTTTACCTCTAATTATTCAATTTATAATACCTCTTTACATGTTATATTATTAGAATGAAAATACCCCCTATTTCTTCCATGTACCTTACTTACCCATTTTTCTATTACAATTTTATTTACCCCTTTTTATTTCTACCCTAATATATCAAATAGAAAATATTTTTATTTCTACCCTAATATATCAAATATAAAATATATCATGTTTTCCACACAATTATTATTTTCTTAATATGTCTTTTCTCTATAAAGACATTTTGAAGCCATTCAAGACATATTATCAATTACGTTAATGTTTAATCATTTATCAATAGTTATTAAAATAATTAAGATGGTGAAATAATGGAATTTTCGTTGAAAAACATACTCAATCCTACTTTTCTATAATATTATTATTTCTTGGTTAAGAATCTCCTAATCAATATTTCCTTATTTAAAAATAGATTATAATTTAACTTCATGAAAACACTCCTTATGCAATATTAAGGTATTTATTTTTTAAAACTAGGGGTCGAATATTTTAGTCTAATATTAAAATCAAACCCAGCTCTACTTAGGCCCACCTCTCTAGCCTACCCCATACCTAATTAAAAAAATATTAAATTAAAACATTTCACTCCCTAATGTCTACCAATATATTAACTTTGATTTTATCAATTTTATTTACCTCAATATGAATGCACATGCTAGGATATTTCTAGCTAATGAATCCACATGAGTGGGTCTTGATGAGGTATATTGATTAGTGTGATGGGTTTTAGGAGTGATGCAGATGTGTTGTACTATTTTAGTGATTTCATGAAGTGTGTTGAAGGCTCTTGTAGGTGTGCAAGAGTGGTGAAGTCATAAAGAGGTCATTAGTGTTGATGTAAACATGTTCAAGGTGTTTTGTTTGAAGGTCTAGTGATCTGGATGATGTATGTCATGAGGAAGTATAGGTATGTAGTAGTTGGATAAGCATGGTGAGAGCATGTAGAGCATGAGGATGAGGTTTTGGGACACTCATAAGTGTCTTATAGTGTAGGAATGATGTTTGGATATGTTTTCTAGGTATGTACTAGACCCATTCTTAAGCTCTAGGTGTCCAAATGAGATTGGTTAGAATGATTTGATCATGGCAATGAAAAGGTGAGAATTTAAGGTGTATTAGGTTATTCCAGGTGGTTTGGAGAAATTTCAGGAGCTGGTTTATAATTTTGAGCAAGATATTGTGTTTTTTCCTCTACTAAGTTCACAAAATTGGAAAATTAAGCTTGGAATGAACTTTCTTATGCTCATTGATAGATGTAAACTATACATGGTGGTACAATATATTCATGTTATTTGGGTAAGGTTCCTAAAATGATATTCCAAGCATTATTTAAATTATCAAGGGGCAAAGCTTTACGAAAAATCATTATGAAGCTAAGGTGTTCTAAAACCCTCCTTAAACCCTAGTTCAAAAGTGATGGAGAAGAACTTGATCAAACTAGCCCAAAATGGATTTGTTGACCTTGGTTAGTGATTGGAGGTTTTAGAAGAATCCTCCAAATTTCTCCAGGTGGTAGTTAGGATTCTTGAGAGTATGTGGACTCCATAGAAAAAGTAAAGTTTCTAGAAATTTTATGTTTTATATCAGATTTTGCATTGAACCAGTTGAATAAATTGGTGTTTGATAAATTTTTGAATCCATAATACATGTTTTGGGTAGTTTCAAATCATGGTTTAGCCATTTGGAGTTCTATTAGATTCTATCTTGCAAGACTTGTTTTTGGGGTACAAAATGGTAGTTTTGGTGACTTGGTTGCATAGGGGTTTTTGGGCTTCTACGGTCCAAGTGATGGTGCTGTGAGAATTTGGTGATGGCTGCAATGAAATTAATTGAATATTATAGAAAATATGCAAGAATATATAATAAATTATTGAGCCACTTCGAGGGAAACCTCCCAAAATCCTTTATCAGGAATATAATTCACCAAATTGATGCCTTGGAAGAGGCATGCTCATCCATATATATAGATCTAACCATGAAGGGTCATAACAATTCATCTATACCTATTCATTAAAGTTAATTTTGCCTACATTAATTGCTAAATAATGATAATTTTTAGGTAAAACCTACTTTACCGTAGTAATTATACATTTTACCATTTACCATAGGTAATTATTTAGTTACATGGGTAAATTGGTTACTTATTTATTTGGATAGCTATATAGTTTATAACCATATTTGTTTCATGTATTATCATATATATTGTATGGGTTATTTTTTTACTTTTTGGTTGGGTTGTTACACCCATAAAACCATATTTTTTATTGTGTAGTCATGTAGGTTTATTGTTGCATAATTGCAACTGATATTTATTTGTATTTTGGAGAACCAATATAATAAATATTGCAGCCCTTATTCATTTTTTTATCTAGTTTTATGATCAATAAAATAATCACAGGCTGCCTCCTATTTACTGGTCCTCATAATTTGGTCTTAGAGCTAAGTTTTGGAGAGCCTTTGTAAGAAAAACTTGTTGTAGAGGGACAACATAAGGTTGAAGAAGTCTTGAAGAATATAAATACTTTCTAGGAGAGCCTATTCTACCTCCGGTAGCTTCTTAGAACCACCCTCCATCCCAAAAATCTCTAGTTTAATCTTCTAGGAAAAGGAAAGCAATTTTATTTGCACTCATGCCTCTTACACTGGAAAATTTCTTACTAGAAGAAATCAAGTTATGAAATTAGAAAATCAGATAAAAGAATAAAAAATACCCAATAAGGGTTTGTTCACTAAGTTTAGTGACATATTTAGTAATAACCAAGTCTAGCACTACTCTCAAAGTAGACAATATACGTGCTAAAGGGAGAATTGAGAAGGTACCCAAGTGATTTAGCTACTACATGAGACCGAGATAGGTATGTTATATAACTTGTCAAGACCTATTTATAAGTGAGTCCAAAAGTAAGCCATAAAAAAATTGGCACAAAGAATCAAGCTTGCAATAGAGTTTTACATTGATTTGAGAAGGGCGAGAAAAGGGTTGTCACCAATCTCAAAATTGAGATGTATAGAATACGGGTGAGTTAGGATCTTGAGCTCCCGAGTGAGATAAGTGAAGAAGACAATTCGAAATAAAAAATGATATGGGTGCACATGTGGATCGAGTTGGTTAGGGCATATCCCTAAGCTGGGTGAGTCAAGTAATATTCAACTTCATTTGTGTTTATCCATATCCTCTCAACGCATTTTATTGGAGATTATTGTGTTAACCCTTTCCACATCCGAGCCATTACATAAGTGACCAAATTGATCCTTCCTTAAACAAGCATCCTCACTAACCTTGCATCCAAATGGATACTAAGCTCCATGCATCTCCTCACCGAGCTAACGGAATTCCACATTGACTTGTAAAATAAAACTAAAACGATGCAAAATTACAACAACAATAGACAAAACACAATGAAGAAAATTAAAAAAAAAAACATATATGTTCAAAATATATAAAGTAGATCCAATTTCTCAGCAAAAACCTAAAACCTCCCTCTATTGCATAGCCACATGGAATTCCCAAGCTCTTTGACATGTTTCCATTTCAAAGGTTAGTCATTTTTGTATTGTTTAAATAAAAATTACTTCAATATCTATGTCATGCGCTTTGAGTACTTAGCTATTTAGGAAAATCTCTTAGGAGAAAAAAGTTGTAGGTTTGACCCCCTTGATCTAAAATATTATATATATATTTGAATGGAGGATATTATAGTGGCACCCAATAAACTTGGTGGCTTGAAACCTTGTTAATCGGGTTACACTGAAATCAACTCCCCTAAAGTTAGTGGAAAAAACCTTAATTTTGGGCAACATTTTTTTTCTCCCACATAACTTAAATAATTATCCTGGGACACTTTTGCCAAATGGGTACACTGAAAGGGTCAAATTTTGCTATTTTTTGTTTTTTTTCATCATGGGTTCCATTCTGAGCTTGAGAGGCCACGGGGCCTCGCAAAACAAAATATATGCCATTCAATATTTCTGCATATTTAGTTATCAATAAATTTTTCATTATATTTTTGCATTGTTTTGTCTAACAATCCATTTATTTGGGAATATTCTAACCACATACTATGGAAAAAATGCTCTAAAATTCTTATTTCTTGACTTACAAATCCTTTGTGGTGATAGTTACACCACATGAAATACCAAAATTTGAACTCAATTTGGATTTGAAGAAATATTTCCATTATAAATGGTTTTGTAACTAAATCAAAAGTGATGCAACCTAGCAGAGAAAATTTGACAAGGCCAATCGAAGGAAAAATTGATAACCTTATTTGCACTATTTGATGATGTGTAACCCTATGTTTGAGATGTCAAAACAACTAAATAAGCGTGGGATAAATTGATAAAAATGTACGAGGCCCGTAATAAGAACATAATACTGAATTTTATAGAGTTAACTACATACACTCAAACTCAAGATGAATGAGAAAGTGGAAGATTTATTGGGAAAAGTAAAAACATTGATGACTTCACTTATAGCCTTGGGAGAGGAGGTTATTGATATATCTTTCGTGCCCATTGTTCTTAGAGAACCTCCTTCCTCTTACCAAATTTTTGTGACAACACTCAATTTTTCATATCGGATAATCAATTTTGAAAAGGTGGTAAATTTATTGAAACAAGAAGAAACACTTTATAACAAATATGAAGAAGAAGAAAAGACAATATCTTCTCATTGGAAAGGTAAGGGAAAAGTCAAATCTTCTCAAAACTTCCAAAAATAACATCAGAAAGGGGACAAGTAAAAAAATAAATTTCATATCTGCATACAATGACATGAGCTGAAATATTTCTTATATAACACATACAAGAAAGGTTCATTGATAAATTCATGACCTAAAAATAATAAATCACAACAAAGAAAGTCACACTACAAGAAAGGAAAATGAGGGGAACTAGAGAAATAAACCCCATCGTGCAGGAAATGTAGCTAGGCAAGAAGATCATTTATATGATGAGGATTTCTTATGCGTTTCCCATTATAGTGAACCATCCATGTTATGTAGTGTTGTTTGGTACTTTTATTTGAGAGCCACTTGACATATGACTGGGAACAAATATTGGTTTACCACCATGAGGGACACACCTTCAAAAACCATGTTTCATTAGGTGATGGTTATTATTACATAATACAAGGTGTTGGGAACATTTATACACCTCTTGGTTTATGACATTATATATTATCAAAAGTATTATATGTCCATAGCTTAACAAAAAATTTACTATCAATTATTCATCTTCTAGATCATAATCTAAATATTTATTTTTATAGTCATTTCAGAAAGAAAGTTTGTTTTATTCGGGACAAATATAGAGGCTTCAATTTATTTTCAAAATTCTCAAATGTGGGATGGATGTTTCAGGATGATTTTTTCCATAAGGATGATTAGGAACTAATGGCTAAGAATTCTTCCTCTATATAGTTGTGGCATCGAGACTTAGTCACATCGGTCTCAAATATCTCGATACACTTCACTTCATAATAATATGGTGAGAGGCCTACCACCTCTCAAAAAGTATATAGACAAGTTTCTTAACCATCTCACAAGAAAAAAACATATAACTTCATTCCATAAGAGTACTTATTGAGCTCTACATAATCTTGATCTAATTCATATCAATCATTTTTATCCGATGTAACCTAGTCATTCTGGATTTTAGTATTTCATGATATGTGTTGATGATTAATCTAGAAAAAGGTGTATTTTTTGGTCTTCGTAACAAAAGTGAATCTTTTGATAAATTCAATAATTTCAAATTTTTTTTGAGAATGAGACTGGACATCATATCAGATCTCTCCACTCAAATTAAGTGGGGATTCACCATTACCGAGTTTAAAGCCTTCCAACAAGCTCACATGAATCATCGACATATACATCCTCCACACACACTACATAAAAATAGATTTGTTAAGAGAAGGAAACATACCATCCTAGAGATTATACATTGCATGATCAATTATTCTTGACTAGAGAGGAAATTCTAGGATGAAGCATCGAAGACACCAATATATTTTTTGAACACACGGTGCCCAAAATATATCTTAAGGGATTAATACCACATGAAGCATGGTATAATCATAATCCATCCATTACACATCTCATAGTATTCAGGTGCAAATCCAACATGCACATACACAAGAAGAATAAAAATAAGTAGGGTATGAAATCACAAAAACACATCTTCAATGGTTACGGTGTGTTGGTACCCAAATTTGTTCTCCTTTTCAGTTTGAGCAGCATCAAATATATGGCATAAAGCTTGAATACAGATAGATCATGATGTATGTTGTTTTGTAGCCAGGGATGTGATCTAACTGGCACTCAAATTTTTGGAGAGATGGATAGCACTCAAATAGGACTTGATCTTGTCTTAACTATTTTAGGTTGTGCCTTTTAACCAAGGTAAGAGGACCTATTTTGTAACCCTCAAATGGTGAAGGAGATGAATATATCCCTCAATTTGTGTAAATAGTGTAAAAGGGCCTTGGGAAAATATGATCAACACTCCAAATCTAACTTTCACAAGTTGCACTTCCGGATTATGGAGATACTTTCAATGCAAGGCAAGGTTTATTGAAGACATTTTGAAATCCTGATCCGTTCTGCATACTTTAGCAAATGGATTTTGATCTTCTGTGGGTATACAGGTCAAAACAGGGGTAAAAAAGGTAGGATTAGTTGTGTTGAATGATTTTTTGGGTGCGAGTTTAGATAAGACAAACCAGGGTCTACGAGACTCTTTGAGGATTTCAACAAAATATGGAGAAACTTAACAACAGAAAGTATCAAAATGGTTAATCATCCATTCAACCAGGATATGTGCATCAAATGGAGGCCCAAATCTGCACTTTTCCACACAATCTTTGATCATCTATCACAAAATCTTGAGTTATAATGAACAAATGAAGCATTTAACAATCACTATTAAAACATGACCTAAGGTGCACCCAAAGGTTTACAAACAATCTTTGAAATCAAGGAAGGTAAAGTGATTTTAAATTTGTTTATCTCTTTATCAGATGAAATATCTTCTAAATGTGATATTACAAATGCCACTAAACTATCAACAAGAAATGAGACCATGTATGATCAAGAGATATTTTAAACACAAGACTGCAATAGAAACAAGAAACACAAATTTGAAATGCATTTTGAAATGTAAGCATTCACATATTTTTCCCAAAGACAACACAAAATAATTCAAAAATAATTAGATTTATCAATAGGGAATGTTTTGAAAACAATCTCGAGCTTGTTAATGGCTATACATATGCAACCAACTTAATATGATTTGAAATCGATACAGAGAGAGATATATGAGTTTCTCATGTGGTCACTCGGAGAATGGGCTTCTTCCTATATTTTCCTGTGAAACTTTTAGTTTTCCAGGATTTTTAAAATCTTCCAACACTTTGCATTAAAAATTCATGCAATATATAGCTTTCAATCTCCGAGCCTTATTTCCCAAGAAAATAATATGCCAAAGGATCAAATTTGTTACAAAATTCCATCATGATTTGTAGACAGGGACGTTTAACATATTTACAACAAAAGTTGCCAGGTGTTTCGAAAAAGGTGAATCATTGAGGATTTTTGCATCATAGTTTCAACTGGGAGCACATTTTTCCTCCTTCTTTCATGCAACATGCTCCTCTTTCATCATTTCACCTTTACACTTTCCAAATTTTCCTCTGCAACTTTTGGATCTGATGTTTTACATTTTTAGACGGGTTAGGGAAAAAATTTATTTCAAAAACATCTCTAATCTTCAAATTGATCCTCAAAACTGATTGCATTGGTCCTTGCAGGAACAAATGACATGAATTTACCAAAAATTTGGTGAAAATTGATGCAAAAATCACATCTCCAAGCTTCCTGGAGCTCAAATGGTGGCCAAACTGAAAAATGCACAGTTACCATTGATCTTCCTTTATCCTTTAATTTGAGCCCTCCACATGTCATAATGTGATTGGAAATGGGCTTGGGATCACTTTTTGACATTTTAACACTTTTGGAAAAATGTAAAAAAATTGACATTTTTCTCCGCCCCTCTGCCCTTTGAAAATGAGCTTGACACGTGTCCCAATGTGGATCCCAGTGGAATCACGGCTCGATTCTACACATTTCCACCTTTTTGGAAAAAGGAAATTTTTTCCAAAATATCCCCACATCTCTACCTCATGAAAATGAGTCTGACACGTGTCCCAATGTGGACTCCATTAGAATTATGGACCGATTCTACACATTTCTACCTTTTTTGGAAAAAGGAAAATTTTCAAAATTATCCCCATGAGACCCGCACCTCCAATTCTGTCCCAGACACGTGTCGTTCACTAATTTGCGGTGGGCTTGTGTTCCTCCTTTTGATTTCTTACATTTATAGGATAAAAGCTAAATTTCCCACAAAGATCCAACATTCCGAATCCCTTCTTTTGATCTGAGCCATACACGTGGCTCAATCGTGACCATTGATGGAGCTGCGGCCTCATTTTGCAATTTTAACCCTTTATGCCAAAATGGGAAAAAATCTCAAGTTTCCCCCGAGGCCCGAAGTTCTACCTCTGACCCTACCATGTGTCTCTCTATGATTTGCTGTGGGGTTTCGGTTCATTCCTGTATTTTCATATATTTTTCCAAAAAGACAAAATCTCTAAGTCTTCCTCCAATATGTATCCCCCTCCTTTGATGCAAATGTGACACGTGTCCACCTATGATTCACCGAGGGCCTGCGCTCTCATTTCATACTTTAACTCCTTTTCACCAAAGGAAATTTTTCCACCATGCCTCCACAGCTCCACCCCTCCACTATTTTGACTTTTCTAACTACCACGTGTCACCCTCTGATTGGTTGAGGGCATACGAGACTTGCGGAGACAATTTAGACTTTTTGCCAAAAAAACAAAAATGCTAAGTTGCTCAAGCAGACCTGTCGAATCTTGTCCAATCACAAATGACCACGTAGGAGAAGATTTTTGAGCTAAAATTGATGAGAAAAGGATGCTCGTATGACCGTAAAAAATGTAGAAATTTCTAGCGACGCCCAAAATCAATTTTTCCTTTGTGGGTGAAGAAATTTTTGATCAAAGGACAAATGGAAAGTGATTCAAAGCAATTTACGACCATGGCAAGGGATTTTTGAGGAAAATAAGTATAAAATGAACAATTTTGAGCTCCAAAGGTGGGAAAACATGGGAAAAATGGCAGAGGCATTTGAATGGGCAAAATTAGGGCAAAACATAGGGAAAACTTAGAGATTCCTTCAAAATGGTGCAAAAATGGAGAAAAAATGAACAACTCAAAGCATTCAAATGCAGATACAAGTTGTTTTTTCACCAAATGTGAAGGATGGGAGAATCCAAAGCCATTTTTTCTCAAAAATAGGGCAAAAATGCACTTCTCCTTAGCAAATTAGGGCAAGGTAATGAGTTTACAAACAATCCAATGCACAAGAATGGAGCTACAACTTCACATCATTGATTTCATGAGGAAAAAATGTTTCAGAGCACAAAGAGCAAAGGGGAAACATGGAAAAATGACAGAGGATCAAAATGGGCACCAACATCGGCTCCTACTCGGGATGGGCACTCCCAGTGAGTTCCACAAGAACAAAAGTAGACCAAGTGCCAAAATAATCCATTGGGAAAATGGAGTCATGAGCTAAAGCCACCAAAAAACCAATTGAGAAATCGACAAAAATGGCTGCCACACACCAAGGCAAACCACAAACCGAAAAAACACCAAAAACAAAGCAAAACCCAATAATTATACACTTGTACAAGTTAGTAAGCAAACCTTGATTCAAAGAAAACAAATCAAGGGAAACCCCAAATGTCCTACATGTTGGATATGACCATGCCAAGAGGGTTCTGATATATTTTTAGCAATTGAAATATACGTCTTTTTCTTCTTTGTTTAATTTGTAAACCATCCAGTTTCTTTGAAGTTCCTCCATTGTGTTCGAGTCAAACCTTTTAACCTTTTTCAAGGCTGAATCAAGGACCAAATTTCTAGAAAAATATCATAATTAGGATATATGTTTTCAACAACTTCATACTCCTGAAATCCACAAAACTCACAAAGTGATCGATCTAGCATCTACTGCAAAAATTCATAAGATGCATTGTTTGGGTCTTCAATAAGGTACAACATCTTTTTATCTCCATATAAATTTACTAATTTTCCTTGATAGGGATAGTGGCATAAGAAATTTCCATTTGGAAACTCCCACCAACACTTACAACCCATTTCCTTGATAATAACATACCCCATTTGGCGGGGTAGTCAACAATCACAACATCCGATTTTAAATTTCTCCCGTGGATAAGATGTAAGTTGTACCACAAGATATTTAACACACCCAACAAGTGGAACTTCTCTTGAGTCCATGGCGGTACACTTTCCATAGGCTCTTTGTTAGTTTGATTCCCAATTCATTCATGACCTCCAAAGGCATGACGGTGCATGATGCACCAAAATCAAACATATAATTGTGTAATAACTTATCTTTGATAACCAAGGTAGTGAAAAATGGATCCACGTTCAGCTAAGATTTAACCAAAGAAGTTCCTAAGTAAACCTCGGTGGTTCCCCCAACTCTTCCAACAATTGTGGTACTTCCCAATTCTGCAATGGCAATAGGAATCCCAACCTTGTTTCCAACTCCACCTTGGGTACTCTCTTCCTCTCTATGAATCCTAAATATTCAAAAGCCCTCTTCTTATGCTCGGAATCCTAAGAAAATCAACAATTGGGATAGGAATCTTGATCGACTCAAGACGTGGGCAATATCATATGGAGCATTCTCTGGTAAAGCAGCACTAGGGGAAAGATTAGCAAATTCATCAGATGGTATGGAATTCTTTTCGAGTTTGGGAATGGGAGGATCACATGTTTTTCTTGGGGAATAGGGCCTTTATCGGATGTATTTTTCTTTGGAGTTTCTTTAGTAAGTAACAGAAATTTTGACTTGGCTTGTTGCCCCTTAGCAACTTTACTTCTGGTATTGTGCTCCTTCTCTTGGGAAACTACAACATTCATAAGCAACTACCTATCCTCCTCTGAAGGGATACCACCATCATACTTCTTAATCATCAAAGATCTTAAGTATTCAAAGTCATTATTGGGCAGCTCAAAGGCTTGTACATTATCAATTTCTAAAACATGAGAAGGAGGAAGAAGATGTACCCGTTGGATACAATCCCAAAAATAGTAGTAGTCCTAGCACTTATGACATCCGTTGAAGTTTCTCCCCTTGGTGAACTTGCAGGGATCTCCATCATGCAAGCATCATCATCAATTTCATCATCAACTTCCTCTTCAATTTTCTGATCTGTTCCACATGGAGGATGGGGTAAAAACACTTATCACACCAATCAATATCAACAACTTCCTCAACAAGTAGCAACCCTAGTAGTTAGGGGATCAGGTAACACTTTTCCTTCACGTGCTTGAGGATGTCTATTTCCAGACCCCATGGGTCCTTTCCCTCTATCATCAGCTCTCTGATCACCCCTAGGATGATTGGAAAATATGTCATGGTTTTGTGCTTTTTGCTGACCTTGTGAAGTCTGCCTAATTCCCTTCTCTACCCGGGCTAACTTGTATGATATTTCTTTGACAGATCCTGCCAAAGTTTTCACAACCTCCTCCAAATCAGCACCCTTGCTAGCTTGAGGTTTTTCAGGGTTTATCAACTTTACACCATCTCTCTTGAGAGGTTTCCCAATGGCCTTAATGTTATTTTCAATTTGCAGTGCCATGGTAAAGGCCTGCCTTAAATTGGTAGGGTTATTGTCTCTTAAGTAATAGGCTGCCTTATTGTCAAATGCATCTGCATATTTGATCAAGCATGACTGATCACATGGCCTCAAATTAACTAGAAGCCTTCTCAAAGTTTTTTAAACCTTGTGTTGAAGTCATGAACTGATTCATTGGGGTTCTTCTTGATATTTTCAAATTCAAACAATAGAAACCTAGGATTAGTTTTATCACCATATTGCAATCTAAATGCATTCGCATTTCAGTCCATGAATCAATAGAATTATCAGGTAGAGCCTTGTACCAATCCCTTGCATCCTCTTCTAGTGTATGAATGAACAATTTGACATACACATCTTCAAACTCTATTTCAAAATCCTCCATCATGTTAACAAAAAGTTTGAGATGTTGATCACATGTTATGGCATTATTCCCTTGGAACTTTGGCAATCTACTTCTAACATCCTAAGGCACAACATTAGGATAACCAACCATTCCCCTAAAAATTATTGGGCCAAAGGTATTGACCACAAATGGAGGCCTAGGTGGAGGCTAAGCCATGTTGTTTGGTGGAGGTGATCTTGGGGGTGACACAAGCTGATGAGGAGTGTGAGGTATTTGGGGCTTAAGAATGTGGTTCACAAGATTGGTATTCTTTAGGTGCTGATTTTCTTGGAAATTTTTACTAGAATTGAAACACGTAGGTGCAGTTTGAAAAAGGAACTCACCAGGTACAATAGAAGGACCTTCACAAGTTGAAGTAAACAAGTTTATGAGAAGATTGCTTGAATCAGAATCACTGGAAGAAGAGTGATAATCCTATACTAAAGGTTGATCTCTCTCACCAATTGATATACCTTTTCTGATGTCGACCTTTAAGAACCTTCCAAACTTTTTCTTCCTCTAAAATTGTCTCTCCCAATTCTTGAAATAACTTTCTACTTGGGTCCCTCTTGAAGAGAGATCTTCTTCCTTCCAGGTTTGCAGATTTTATGTGACAAAATTCACTTAATGTATGATAAGGTACTGGTATTTATCAAAATTATAACAACAAGGAGTCACCACTAAGGACTTTCACCCTAGTTTGTGCAAATGCACTATGAAGATTTATCAAATGACTGCAAATATCAGCACTATGCAAAGTTTTAACAGATATGATCTTCTTTACTCAAATTTTCAACTATGGTGCAAAGTTTGAGGCAAAAATTGGAGACACTTGAAAATATCAAACTCAAAACTCTACTCTTCATTCCAGCCTTATAAATCTGATTAGAAGATGATGCTCATATTTGTAATTGCACATAAATCACATAAGAAGTATTACCAGGGATCTGAAACACTGAAATACTAGAATAATGTCCCTGGCAATGGTGCCACTGGTGTTGGTACCCAAATTTGTTCTCCTTTTTAGTCTGAGCAGCATCAAAGATATGACATGAAGCTTGAAGATAGATAGATCATGATGTATGCCATTTTGTAGCTAGGGGTGTGATCTAACTATCACTCAAATTTTGGAGATATGGATAACACTCAAATAGGACTTGATCTTGTCCTAACTATTTTAGGTTGTGCCTTTTAACCGAGGAAAGATGACCTATTTTGTAACCCTCAAATGGTGAAGGAGATGAAGATATCCCTTAATTTGTGCAAATAGTATACAAATGTCCTTGGGAGAATATGATCAACACTCCAAATATTACTTTCACAATTTGTCACTTCCAAATTATGGAGATACTTTCAATGCAAGGCAAGGGTTACTGAAGACATTTTGAAATCCTGATATGTTATGCATACTTTAGCAAATGGATTTTGATCTTCTGTGGGTATACAGGTCAAAACAAGGGTAAAATAGGGTAGGATTAGTTGTTTTGAATTATTTTTGGGTGGGAGTTTAGATAAGACAAACCAAGGTCCACCAGACTCTTTGATGATTTCAGCAAAATATGGAGAAAATTAACAACAGAAAGTATCAAAATGGTTAATCATCCTTTCAACCAGGATATGTGCATCAAATGGAGGCCCATATCTTCACTTTTCCACACAATATTTGATCATATATCAAAAAATATTGAGTTAGAATGAACCAATGAAGAATTTAACAATCACTATTAAACCAAGACCTGAGGTGCACCCAAAGGTTTACAAACAATCTCTAAAATCAAGGAAGGTAAAGTGATTTTAAATTTGTTTATCTCTTTATCGGATGAAAGCTCTTTTGAATGTGAGATTGCAAATGCCACTAAACCATCAACAAGAAATGATACCATGTATGATCAAGAGAGATTTTAAACACAAGACCGCAACAGGGAACAAGAAACACAAATTTGAAATGCATTACGAAATGTAAGAATTCACATGATTTTCCCAAAGACAACGTCGAATAACTCAAAAATAATCAGATTTATCAATGGGGAATTTTTGAAAACAATCTCGAGCTTGTTAATGGCTATACATATGCAACCATCTTAACATGATTTGAAATATGATACAGAGAGAGTTATATGAGTTTCTCAAGTGGTCACTTAGAGAATGGGATTCTTCCCATATTTTCCCATGAAATTTTTAGTTTCAGGATTTTTAAACTCTTCCAACACTTTACATGAAAAATTCATGCAATATGTAGCTTTCAATCTCCTTGAGCCTTGTTTCCCAAGAAAATAAAATGCCAAAGGATCAAATTTGTTACAAAATTCCATCATGATTCGCAGACAGGGACATTTAACATATTTGCAACAAAAGTTGCCAGATGTTTCAAAAAAATGAGAATCATTGAGGATTTTTGCATCATAGTTTCAATTGGGAGCACATTTTTCCTCCTTTCATGCAGCATGCTCCTCTTTCATCATTTCACCTTTACACTTTCCAAATTTTCCTCTGCAACTTTTGGATCTAATGTTTTACATTTTTGGATGGGTTAGGGAAAAATTCATTTCAAAAACATCTCTGATCTTCAAATTGATCCTGAAAACTGATTACATTAGTCCTTATAGGCACAAACAACATGAATTTACCAAAAATTTGGTGAAAATTGATGTAAAAATCACATCTCCAAGCTTCCTGGAGCTCAAATGGCGACCAAACTGAAAAATGCATAGTTAAAATTGATCTTCCTTTATCCTTTAATCTGAGCCCTCCATGTGTCATAATGTGATTGGAAATGGGCGTGGGATCACTTTTTTGACATTTTAACACTTTTCAAAAATGTAAAAATTTGAAATTTTTCTCTCGTCCCTCTCGCCCTTTGAAAATGTACTTGACACGTGTCCTTATGTGGATCCCAGTGAGAATCGCGACTCAATGCTACACATTTCCACCTTTTTTGGAAAAAGAAAATTTTCCAAAATATCCCGCATCTCTGCCTCATGAAAATGGGCCTAAAACATGTCCCAAAGTGGACCCCATTGGAATCATAGACTGATTCTACACATTTCTACCTTTTTGGAAAAAAATAAAATTTTCAAAATTATCCCCACAGACCCGCACCTCCGATTCTATCCCAGACATGTGTCGGTCACTTTGATTGGCGATGGGCTTGTGTTCCTCCTTTTGATTTCTTACCTTTATAAGATAAAATATAAATTTCCCACAAAGACCCGATGCTCCGGAATCCCTTCTTTTGATCTGAGCCATACATGTGGCTCAATCGTGACCATTGATGGAGCTATGGCCTCATTTTGCAATTTTAACCCTTTATGCCAAAATGGGAAAAAATCTCAAGATTCCTCTGATGCCCAAAGTTCCACCTATGACCCTGCCATGTGTCTCTCTTTGATTCACTGCAGGGTTTCATATCATTCTGTATTTTCATATATTTTTCCAAAAATAAAAAAATCTCTAAGTCTTCTACCAATCTGCATCCCCCTCCTTTGATGTAAACGTGAAATGTGTCCACCTCGTGATTCGGCCGAGGGCCTGCGCTCTCATTTCACACTTTAACTCCTTTTCACCAAAGGAAAATTTTCCACCATGCCTCCGCAGCTCTGCCCCTCAACTGTTTTGACTTTTCTTAACTACCACATGCCACCCTCTGATTGGCTGAGGGCCTATGGACTTGCAGAGACAATTTAGACTTTTTGCCAAAAACACAAAAATGCTAAGTTTCTTGAGTAGACCCACCGAATCTTGTCCAATCAAAAATGAACATAGGAGAATATTTTTGAGCTAAAATTGATGGGAAAAGGATGCCCGTATGACCGTAAAAAACACAGAAATTTCCAGCGATGCCCAAAATCGATTTTTCCTTCGTGGGTGAAGAAATTTTTGATCAAAGGACAAATGGAAAGTGATTCAAAGAAATTTACAACCATGACAAGGGATTTTTGAGGGAAAATAAGTATAAAATGAATAATTTTGAGCTCCAAAGGATGGGAAAACATGGGAAAAATTAGGGAAAAACACAAGGCAAACTTAGATTCTTTCAAAATGGTGCAAAAATGGAGAAAAAATGAACAACTCAAAGCATTCAAACACAGATACAAGTTGTTTTTTCACCAAATATGAAGGATGGGAGAATCCAAATCCATTTTTTTCTCGAAACAGGGGAAAAAACACACTTCTCCTTAGCAAATTAGGGCAAGGTAATGAGTTTGCAAACAATCCAATGCACAAGAATGGAGCTACAACTTCACATCATCAATTTCATGAGGAAAAAATGTTTCAGAGCACAAAGAGCAAAGGGGAAACATGGAAAATGGAAGAGGATCAAAATGGTCACCAACACGGTGAAGAGGATCTTGGGTACATATTGGTGGATGTAAAGACCATAAAAATATACACCAGCATAGATGTTGAGTTCTTTTTAGAAGAAGGAAGTTGAGACTCCTTTGTTGAAATCACCTAATGTAGATAGTTCACAGGTTGTGAAAAAAAAATTAGATGTTCCCATTGATTATGATAGTGATGATGAGGATTATGGTGATGATCATACATGACCACGAACCACAAGAACAATACAACGTATTCCCAAGTGGTATATAAACATGATTCAAAATGAAAATTTGGATGCTTCTTCAGATACATCCACCACTGGACCAAAAAATTTCAGTAAGTCTCGAGAAGTGGTAAATTTTAATTTGATGAGTAGAGTTGTAGAAAATTTTGAGCCCTCCACTATCCATAAATCCCTATAGTTGAAATATTAGAAATATGCCATGGATGCTTTGAGTATCAATCAATGATGAAAACCAACACTTGGTAGCTTATTGATCTTCCACTAGGAAGATACCCATTATTAGAAAATTAATATTCAAAACGAATTACAAATTAGATGAGACCATAGATAAGTACAAAGAAATACTTTGGTAGTAAAAGGGTATATATAAAAGGAAGGCATAAACTAGGAGGATACATTTTCTCCCACAATTAAGATCAAAACAATCGGGATGATATTTTCTCTACTACTCAATTTAATGGAAAGTCCATCACATGGATGTGAAAAGTTCCTTTCTAAATGGATATCTACATGAGGAAGTATACATGACTCAACTTGAGGGTTTTTTCATACCTAGTGAAGAAACAAAGGTATGTAGACTCAGAAAATATTTGTATGGCCTTAAAAAATAACCCTAGGCATGGTACATCAAGATTGATGAGCATATTGTTCAACATGGATTTTTGAGAAATCTATATGATCCCAATCTCTACCTCAAGAGGTAAGGAGGAGATATTTTGATATTTTTATATATGTCGATGATATATTCATCACTGGCAACACAGTGAAGATGATCGATGCTATAAAGAAAGATCTTAATCGATCATTTTACATCATAGAAGGAGAATCAAATCTTTGTTTCTCGGTTGAAGTATACCAAAATAATGTTCAAGATGATGTATTGCACACCTATTTCTACACCCATAGAGATAATAATGCAGTTATAACATTCGGATCCATCACCTCTGTAAATATAACTCTCTATCGACAATTTATTGGTAGTCCCATTTACCTCACATTTACTAGACTAGATATCAACTTTGCAGTTAGTTATCTTTCATGGTTCATGCAAGAACCCATAGTTTTTCATTAGAAAGTAGTAAGGAAAATCTTGAGATATTTAAAGGTTAATATGGATCTTGGTCTAGAGTACAAGAAGAATGATCAGATCTTGTTGACTATATATTTAGATTCAGATCATGTAGGTAATATTGATGACATGAAATCCACTTCTATATTTGTATTATTTTGGGATCTAGACCAATATCATGGGAAAATAAGAAACAAAACTTTTTCCCACTCTTCTATAGAAGTTTAATATCATGTTGCATTTAGATCTGTGTCTATAAAGAAATATGCATACGTCACATACTTGAGGGACTTGGAGTATCACATGAGAAATCCACTACCTTTCATGTTGATAATGAGGGTATTCTCAAACTTATGCACAATCAAGTTTTTCATAAGAGAACCAAACATATTGAGGTACAAGTTAATTCCATATGTGACCATGTATTGAAACATAATATATAGCTTCGGTTTTTTCCAATAGCTGAACAATGAGTAGATATTTTTGTGAAGTCACTTACACATTAAAAATTTGAGTTGTTCAGATATTTCCTAACCTTATCCCTTGATGCAATGCAAAATTAAGGAGGGTATGTTAGGTAAAACATAGTTTACCATAGTAATTATGTATTGTATCATTTGTTGTAGGTAATTATTTAGTTATATGGGTAAATTAGTTAGTTATTTAGATAGTTATATGGTTATATAGTTTGTAACCATATTTTTTTCATGTATCCTTGTATATATTTTATGGGTTATTTGTATTATTTTATTTTGGGTTGTTGCACCCATAAAACCATATATATATTTTTAGTTTGTAGTCATGTAGGTTGTTACATAATTGCAACTAATATTTTTTTATATTCTAGATGTTTGTATGTGTGTGCTTGTGTTGTCTTTGATAGAATTTAAGGATTCTATTGACTACAGATTCAATAAATTAAATTATACAACATAAATAAACAATGCAACATTAAATCAATAAACATCACATGATATTGCATAACAAATAAAGAAATACTTACAGAAAGTAAATAACAAATGACACTGGATTTATAGTGTATAACCCAAAGGTAAAAACCACCGTGAAAAGTAACATTTATTATAGAAAACCCTTTTTACATATAGTAAATTAAATCCTCCTTTATAAACCCTAATCACAAGGGTAAAAACACCTTTGATATATATTTTCCAATATGTCAAATGAGGACCCAAAGTCCTTTTTATATGAGGTGATCGGGTATGTCTCTTGACCCACCTTTTTAACCTAAATGGTTGACACATATACCAAGGTTTAAAATATTTAATAATATAAATATAACTATTTTTATTATTAAATATTTAACCTAAATTATATCCCTAGTTTTGAATATTTAATAATAGAAATATAAATATTTCTTATTATTAAATATTTAACCTATAGTATAATGTTGGACCCATATTTAATTAAGGGGTGGCCAACCCACTTAACCATTATGTTCAAACAATCATTGATGTAAAAGGTGAAAGTAAATTAATGAAAAGGTTTGACGATAAGGAGTTCCAAAGGAAGTTTGTAATGATGATGACATGGGAAGACAAGTAGTGACATGGTTGTAAAAGTGAAGAAGGTGAGAGTTTCTTGGCCAAGTAGGCCTAATCAGTGGGTCTATTAAACATAGGTGATGACACATTGATAATATATATTCATGGAGGCTTGTGAAGCATGGTAGAGGAATGGAGATTATGTTGGTGATGTTTTGAGACACTCATACATGTCTTAGAAGGTGATTGCAAGGTGTGAGAAAGGTTTGTATGTCTTCATCTAGACCTAGTCTAGGTGATTGGTGGCCTAATGGAGCATGAAGGTCAGTTGTAGATGTGTGTGGGACAATAAAGGAATGCAGAGGAGTGATACAATTTGTCTCAAAGGTGTTAAGGCCTTTTGGGGGATTTTAAGCAAATGTATGTTTTTTATCTACTTTTTCTATGTCTAAACTAAACCTAATTTCATGACGTAGCTAGGCAAGTCATGGTGTTTGAGAATATGAAAAACCAAGTATGATTAGGCGAGCATTTGAGAAGTTAAGAGAGGTTTTCCTAGATATTTGATAAACATTTTATGTCTATATGAGGAAGATTTTACATGATATAATGTTGTTAGTCCTACCAATCTCAAGAAGGTGAGTTTCCTAGCTCGATATGAGATATTTTGTGTTGGTTGGCATGTATAAAGTTTGAATGTGTACCCAAGCCATTTGAGGATAATTTATCATAGAGATAAGAAGGTTTCAGAGGTGGAATGAGATTAAATGAGGTCATGTGCTTTATAAATGATTGCTAAGAAGCCAAGGAGGTAAAAACCCTTCCTAAACCCTAGTTCATGAGCGATGGAAGAAAAATTGTTGGTGTGAGCTCAAAATGAATTATATCATCAAATTTGATGATTGAAGGATGGAAAATAATATCCCGTATTTTATATGGTGGTGGTTTGCAATCTTGATAGTAGGTGGAGCCCACTCATATTTTCTCGTTTTAAAAAAGGTTTGATTTTCTCTCAGGTTTTCCATTTGACCTATAACAAATTTGTTTTTATGAGTATATGGGAAGAAATGCTAGATGTTTGAGATGAGTTTAGAGATTTTTGAAGCCATTTGGAGGTCTACATATGTATGTAGTCATTTTTACACCCATCACAAAGGAAATAAGTCCCATGCATGGTGGCTTATCACCCAACGCGTGATGGGCGCTCACCGAGGCATGCGTGGGTGCCGAGTCTCTCTTTTATGTGAATCAAGTGGAAAAACATCATTTATGTCATGAAATTAATGAATAAAGGTGGAAATGAGACATAAAATCATCATAGGTCTCGAGAATGGCCTCTAGACAAATGTATTCATTCCAAACAGAAGGTACTTACGGATAACAGAGATAGAGCTACAACAAAAGGAAAATACATAAGGATTTACATCTATTCCATAACATCCATGAACAGAAATGAAGAGATATAGATATGAACCAAATCAATTACATTCATACTTACTCAATTTTGTAATCTCATTACATTCAATGGATCCATTAGACTACCACAACTTGATCAGATCAATTCATACATCATAGCAGGGATCATGTCCTTCATCCATACAAAGAAAAATTTATATCCCAACCCCTTAATACATTACTTCCTTATATAGCCTCTACCCAATCCCATAGAGTTCTCACAGTGTGCCTCTGAGAGCTTCGATCTCTATATTCTCCTCTCTTCTATTAGATCTATATCTCTTTTTCTCCTATGGGCACTTGCATATATAGGCATCCCAAAGTGCCAACTCATCCTTTTGTGGCCTCATATTTGATGCCAAGTGTTTGAATGTGGTCCTCCATGGGAGCATGCTCCTCCAGGCCTAAGATCTCCACTTTTTGCCATGATGTCTTCTAGAACCTTCTATCATAGGGCATATTCCTTTCATGGGCATCACGTTGCTAGGATGGCACCTTATCCACTCCGTATGCGTAGTTGGGTCACACTTTTCTCGTGTCCTTCCCAAAATGCCCAATATGGCTAAGTCCTAAAACCTTAGCTTTGTTCATGTGCACGCCGTGGGTTTTATTAAACCCTTCCTTAAACCCTGTCCTTTGCACCTTCTCCTTGTGTGCCCTTCTTTAACTAGGCCTTGCATGCCTACGCACCTTTTTGTACTTGGCCAATATTTTTGGGTCCCAACATCACCCCACACGACATTTGTTCTCCATCCGTGGGAAAAATTCTCCAATGAATAAAGAATTATAGTAGACTTACATCTTGGAAAAAGAATAAGGAGATGAAGAATTTGGGAAATAAGAAAGAATGTGGAAGTGATTGAATTACTATAACAAGCTAGGAAAATCATTTTGCAAGTCAGCCACCAACTTGTTCTGGGCATTGAATTCATTTTGCACTCTCTAACAGAGGTTGCCAACTAGGGCGCTTACCTCCCCAAAACTTATTCCATCTCCTTGAGTGTTCATAGTGTCAAAATTTTTCTCCTATTCCTTTCTCATGTCTTCAAGTGTGTCCATCCTTCTAGTAATCTATGGGTACAGTTCCTTCAACCAGTTTTTGATTGAACCCCTTAAGGTTTCAATGGCCTCGATTATTTTTGACCTCGGCAAGGATTATGTCCCTTTCCACCCTATTTCCCTTATTATTCTCTTGAAACTCCTTCAGCTCTGCTTCATGAGTGGCGACCAAGATGCTCGCCACTCTATCCCTATCTATGCAATTATCGTATGCAGCCTCAACAGATTGGGTAACAATCTTGACATCCACAAGTACCTTACTATACTCAGCAATGATTGCTACCACTTTCAATTTTTCCTCCCTCTCCAAGTGTGCTACCACTTCTTCCGTAGACTCCAGGGCCAACAGTTGTCTCTCCATGGTGAGGATGCATGTCAGATATTCTAAGCACTCAAGAGTGGATCCGTACTTTTGCGTGGGTGGCGTTAGGTTTGGATGCTTCAACATAATGATGTTTGTGATAGACTCCATATTTTTGTATATTTTACACACCTTCACCTTCTCATCCCTTAGTTCACTCTTCAGCTACGTGCTGATCAAATATTCTTATTTAAATCCCCTAGTCTTCTCAAACTAGACTCCTCTTCCTTCTTTTCTAGCTTTTCCTCTAGAAATATTACTCTATCATTTCTTCCAAAGAGCCTAGCCTTAGTCTCGACCGCGACCTTGTTCAGCACATTACATAACTACTCATCCGAGAGTTTCGGGCATTTACCAAGGGGTTGGTTCCCTTAGACTTTGTAATCGACATGATTTCCCCTTGGTATACTTTGAACTCTAGCTCATCAATATGGGACTCAAACGCCCAAGAGAGCATCTTCCTTTTCCTGGGTACATGCCCTCCTCGTCAAATGAATCCATAGCTAGAAGTTATTCCATGGGTATAGTGCTCTAGAAGCACGCACATAACACCTTCCTTTGGTCATCAACATAGCCCATGACCTGTCCTCATTTTGTATCAAGGCTCTTCCTTCCTAAGCGCGTGGCTTTGGGGAAACTCACCGTTAGACTGGGACCTCCTCCCATACTGAATTTTTCTTTCTCAATGCTTTCCTCCTTACCCTCTTCCATCACTATGTCAGCGCTGCGCTCTAATTCTTGTTCTACCAAGGCCTCGATTATTTTCATTGCTTCTCTTTCTACCACCTCATTTACTTTCTCTTGCGTAAGGCTTGGATCTTTCTGCTTCTACGTGCCAACCTCCTCACTTCTTCCTATGTCATGGGTGCCTTTTGTATCCTAGATACCCTTACGCCACATGAAAAGGAACTCCTATTCTTCTTCTCTGCCCTCTTCTTCTGAATCATGCACGTTGAAGACAGGTGGCTCTTGATCTCTTTCAGGATCATCTTCTTCATCGTCATCATCCTTTTCACCTATGTATCTCTCCAAGCTCTCCGTCTCCTCCGAGTCATCTTCCTCTTCTATCCTCTGCTTCTTTCTGAGAGGTGACTCTTCAAAGCAGGGTATTAAGCCCTTTCTAATTCCTTTAGAAACTTCTCTTTGGCGAGGGGTTGCTCTGATGCCTATTCTTTCAATATCTTCTCCTTTATCAGGGATTTCTTCCTACACATATAGGTGCTAGGTTTGGTGCTTGCCACCGACATGCTTACTGGTTGGGCAGTCTACACACTTGGTGCTTTTTCTTCTTCTCTCTCTCTTTTATTGAGTGTGAGCTTTCTTCTACCTATGGGATCTTTAGGTATGGAGACATCATTCTCCAGGTATGCGCCTTTCTCAAATTTTGGCCTAATGTGGAGATATACATGCGCCGCGGACTTTCTTACAATTGTTAGAGTCAGGGGTTTCATCATTTTGATTTCATGTGCTATGTACTTTTCCACGTACGCGTGCTTCTTGGGGTAGACTAGTGTCTTGCGCATCTCCCTATGGTCCTGATCAACTTCACTAAGGTCAAACCTTAGTCTCTTTACTTCTTTGAACCTGTTAACTCCCACTTGGAAGTACTGGGTGGTGAAGGAGAACGGGATTTTACACCATGGGCTCATGGTTTCATCCACCAACATGAATATGCCTATGTAGAAAGTACTGACGCAACAAACTAAACTTTTCCTATTATAAGTTCTAGTAGTTACTCGGGATTTTCCACTCGCCCGAACTCATCCAGTGCACCTTGTGGGAGGCTATCATTGTTTCACATGTATACTTTGAAAATATTTTCACGGGTGAGGGATCTTTAGCTAGATACTCCCAAACAAACTTGTCTACCACATCAAGCACTCCTATCTCCAAAAATACAATTGTTAGGAGGATATTTCCAAAGAGTATCTTGTCTCCTTCCTGGGTGTTGTTGATTATCTCATCTACAATGAAGGTTGATAAATTGTAGATTATGCCCTCTGATATTTTTCTACATACATTCAACCAGCCTTATTTACCTGCATCCACCTTTCTTGATCATTTAAGTTTATGACCAGGTGTGAAGCCATTCTCATGATGGGATCTAGGATTTTTGCAATATCAAAATACCTTGAACCCTTTTTGTAATCATATGTAGCGACAATTTCTTTGATGGCTTCCTTGTCACTCAGGTCATCATCTATACTATCTCCCTCACATATGAGGCTTGTAATCTTCAAAATCAGGCCGATGGGTTATTTGTATCTTGTGACCCGTGAAGTAAAAGTGGTCCTCATGCATGCATGACATCAACCATTGATAGAGGCACTCAGGTTTTCCAAAGTAGGGAAACTCATAGAGTTGTAATAACCCTGCCTTCTCCAACTTCACTTTTACCTCATCGTTATAGATGGGAAAACCCTTTGTGTCCTTTTGTTTGTTAGGTGCACTAACTCCAGTGCCATTTCCTTCTCTATTGTGCTTATGCACTGGTTATAATCACTCAATATCATCTTTCTCAAATGGGATTCCCACTCCTTCCCCAAAAAAGTCCATCCGGTACTACATTTTTGCATACCACTCCTCATTCATGCTTGTGGTGGTTACTGCTAGCTCTCTACCCTTGCCCTTGCCCTTGCCCTTTGGATTCTTGGGTGACACAGTTGGTTTCTTGGGTGCCATTGTCTAGGTCCTCTAATCACTTCAATATCTTCTTGTTACTCTACTCTTCTAGTTCTTCCAACCTTAGATCTCAACTTGTGAAGAAAGCCTCTTAAACCCGTGCCCTAGTTCTTCAAACCCTAACTGGGATAATTCCTTCACAAGATGGCACCTTCTCACAACTTCTCTTATGCCCGTGAAATCTCTTCCTTCTAGTTTGCAAATCCAAACTAGTTATACATGCTCAAACTCTTCAAATTTTTCTTCACACGGATCAGTTCTAAAATCCCTAGTTTGTAAAGATGCAAATGCACTTCTTTCTTTGTATACGTAAAGTAAATAATGAAATTCCTCGACCTTCTATTTATAGTTTTTCCCACTTTGTAACATTAAATGATTCCTTACCTACCACCATACTTTAACACTTAATGCAAATTTTTCAAACAAACCCGACTTTAGTGCTTTAACTCATGCGCCCAACCTTGTGTGGAAAATTCTCTAACCTTCCGGTGTGCAACCCATCCATCTTGAAAGGAGACTCTTGTGCGCATGTAAGTAGCGCCAAGGCACTTCTTCTGTCATGATTTTTGCTATCACCTACCTCATGTTGTTGAATGCACATCTTCTTCTCTTGTACGTGGATCCCTAATGTAGCCTTATCCTGACACCAACCATCCTTTTTCACCTTTTATTGCATGTACTTTCTTCACAAGTCCATTCAACTAGGCTTTCCAATGTAATCCTTCCTGGCACTTCATACTTCAATTTCTTCCACCTTACTCTACCCCACACTAAAATGATGCGTAGTCCTCTAGCATAGTTATAAATTTCAAAAAGTAATGAGATTATCGGTGCCCAAGGCACAACACAAAACAACAATGAGAAAGGGAAACACAAGAAAGGAAAATGCATTAAAGAAAATCCTAAACTAACTAGCAATACTTGCCTTATTTACAAACACCAAGAAGACTTATTTATAGTAGGGCTTCAACCTACTCCCATTGAAGTGTCCTAGCAATCTCGTCCCATCTAGCGCTTATAACTGGCATGCACCCGAATCAAGGATGTACAAGATGGTGTAGGGACCCAACCAATGCACTTTTAACTTCCCAGGATGGCACAAAACTTAGAATCATACAATAAGACCATCTAGCCAACCTCAAACTTCTTGTTCCTAATGTGGTGATCATACCATGATTTTTAATTTAATTTTTCTATTTTTAGCTCCACCTGGCGAGTGATCGTATTTCATATAACTTCATTAATTTATCAATCCTTTCTTCCAATGCTTTCTCATCAGCCAACCCTCCTACATGTGCTATTCATAGAGAAGGTAACATGAACTCAACCGGCATAACAACTTCCACACAAAACACAAATTGAAATGGTGTGGCTTTGTTCAACCTTTTATAAGTTTTCCTATAAGCCCATAATACGGTTGATACCTTGTCATCCTAATATTGTCTTCTGACATCACAAATATTTATCAGGGTATGCCTCAATATCTTGTTAAATGCTTTCGTGATTCCATTTTCTTGTGGGTGATAAGCTGTAGTTTTGTGATGAGCCACCATGAACTCTGCTAATAGGATCCTCATGGTCTCATTCAAGAAACGTGTACCCCTATCATTGGTTAAGCTTAAAGGGCATCCATACCTCGTGATAATATTTTCTCACAAAAATATTGCTGCTATACGATCTTTAGTTGGGGTGCTTCGCCCAAAATTTCAAATAATCTGTGTAAGTGATTACATAGCATGATCCAGTCCTCGTACGTGCACGGCGTAATAGGGCCTACAAATTCTATTGCCTATTTCTCAAAAGGTTCACTACTAGGGATAGGGTGTAAAGGCATTTCATCTCTCCTTCCTGGCTTGCCAACGCACTGACAATTGTCACTCTCTTTACAATATTCCTTGTAATCCTTATACAGAGTTTCCCACCACAATCCTTCCATTAATATTTTACGTGTGGTGGCATCACCTACATAATGTCCACTTGCACTTCCTCTGTGTGCTTCCTCTATGATGGTGAGGTGCTCATGCTCTAGTACACACCTGTGCAAAACTTCATCAAACCTTATTTTGTATAAGTCCCCAATGATCAACATGTAGGGAGTGGCACATATGGCTAGTTGCTTTTTCTCTAATGTCTTCATCCCTTCCAGTGCCATACCTATTTTAAGGAACACAACAATATCCTCCAAGTCTGAGGGCATGTGCCACAACCTAAATAATTGTGCATCTGGCATGGTATCTTCAATGCTCTATGCATCCTCCTTGAATCAATCCTAGACAAATGGTCAGGTCTAGAATTACTCTTTCTTGGTTTGAAAACTACGGTGAACTCAAACTCTTGGAATAATAACACCCACCAACATATGCACCCTTGTAGGACAGGCTTGTTCACCAAATATTTCAATGCCATGTGGTCAATGTAGAAGATAAAGGGAGTTTCCAGCAGATACTTCCTGAACTTATGAAGCATGTAGATCATAGACAATGCCTCGTGCTCGGTCATAGTATAATTCTACTCTACTGGTGTCAACTTCCTACTTACAAAGCATAGGGGTGATCAACAATTCCCTCATCAGGATATTCAAGAACAGCCCCAATGGCCGTTTCAAGGCATTTACATGAACATGGAAGGGATTATCCTAAGACGGGAAACGTAATATAGGCACGGTGACAATCCTATCCTTCAATGTGTTAAATGCCTTCTGTTGCACTTCTCCCTAATGAAAGGCACTTTTATATATGAAAAACTCTTCTAATGGCGTGAGGATCTTGGCATACCCCTTGATGAACTTCCGATAGTAGCCCACGTGTCCAAGAAACCTGCACATTGCGCTTTGACTAGTTGGCTCCCCTAATCCCACAATCACTACAATTTTGGCAGGATCCACCAACAAGCCTTCTTTGCATATGATGTGTCCCAACAGGGTCCCAAATGGGGTAGCAAATACACACTTCTTGATGTTAAGGGATATCCTCAACTACCGACACCTTTCAAACATCAATCTTATATTGTCACAATGGTCCTTGACCAGTCCATACATGGTCCAATCATCAAGGTAGACTTGGAGAAACTTGTGGATGAAGTTCGGAAGGCTTGCACTACAATGCATGAGAATACAACATGCACATTCTTCAACCCAAAAGGCATGACTGTATAGGAAAAACTTCCCCACTCGGTGGCAAAGGTTATCTTCCTCTAGTCTTCCTTTGTAATCCTTGTGCCGTAGCACTCCTTCCAAGATTTCTTTAGTGAACAGGGTTGGGAAGGGATCAATGACACACACTACATTCAGATCCCTATAATCAACACATATCCTTATCCTTCTCCTTTTTGATACTAATCACCATTGGACTTATCCATTCTGAATCCTCCATAACCTCTATGATTCTTGACACTATCATCTTGTCTATTTCCTCCTTGACCTTCATGCATAGATTAGGATTCATTCAGTATGGGCTCTTCCGAACCATGTGCACACCTTCCTTTAACTTAATTATCATTTCCCCCAAGGAATGGTGAATACCTTTGAGTTTATGATACCTACGTGGGAATAAATCCTCAAACTCACGTAAAAGATCAATGATCTTAGAGACTTCCTTCTCTGACCAATAATCTCCAATGATAGCTTCCTTGGGTTCCGCCTCCAACCCAATATTAACCTTCTTTGTCTTTAAAGGCTCATGATAGGTGTGCGTTCTTTCATCAACACTATCCATCACTTCGCACAAGCCTAGAGAATGGTTAACCTCTAAATTTTCCATCTCTTCACCATCTATGACATAGACCATCTTGCCTTTTTCTTTCTCTATGCATGCACGCTCAAACTATATCTCTTCTGTTTCTTCTTCCTCAAAGTGCACCTCCAGGACAGGTTCACCTAGCAACTCCAATAGCCTATCTTCTACCATATCACTATCCCCAATGGTAAGGTGCTTGATAACCTGTAATTCCTTATCTACCAAGGGTTTTATACTCTAATACTCGAATGTTTGAATGAGATCAGTTGCTAACTCTTTCCAATTCCCTATTTAGTTGTGTGTCTCAGAGTGGATGTACCATGTGCACGTGTAACCCTACAGTGTAGAATATAGTTTGTGTACCCAGAGGGATGGTGGCAAAGCTTCCATGCCTTCCCTCCAGGATCTCTCACAGGATTGGATGTGGAAAGAGGCGGTCTCCTTACCATAGTAGTGGGTGCATTTCTTCTAGAGAAACAAATAGAGAAGGTAATTATCACTTCACGCCATTCCAAGATATTATTCGATGTGTTGCCCACCGGTGCTACAACAAGCTTCCTAGTAGGATGTAACTTAACATCCCCCTTCTTTCATTTTCCTCCTTCCACTGAGCTTCCATCTTCTACAAAAAGACCTTAAGGAGGCTCCTCCTGAGTACTTAGGTAGCTCCTTTCCTCCTAGGCACCGGACCGTATGCGCCTTTGTCACCTTTTTCATTGATCCTCTCAAATGTCATCCAATTAACTCATAGGTTCCATGTACCCAATTATCACACACTATACTAGTGGTGTCACTTAGGGACTGAGCATCCTCAAACTGGATAACTCTATCTATGGGATGAATTATTTTGGATCCCTGATTGAGCACACATAAATTCTATCTAGGACCTCTTCTCCCAAAGGTTTAGTATAGGGTGTTGACTTCCCATCAGCCAAGGGTATGATGACCCATTCCTCCTCATTTTCAAAGCTTATGTACCCCTTGTTGAACCAAAGATCTGCATTGTTCTTATAACACCATGGGCACCCAAGTAGTGCTAGGAAATTGTCTACCTCGGTGAGTGCCAAGAATTCAAAGTCCCTAGTAAACTTTTCTCCTTGAATGGTGATAGCTACATCCTTTAAGACACCAATGGGAATTTCCTTCATTTTTTTCCATATACAACACATTCGAAGACAACTGTAATGCAAGCCTTCCCATCTGATGCCATGCATCCAAGGTGAGAACATTGACCTCCATTCCTATGTTAATGAGGATATTACTAAGGAGCCATCCATCCACAACCGCATTTAACGTGATCTCCCTATCATAGTCAAGGCTATGAGGGGGAAGGTTTACATGCAAGACTTACCTCTCATGCTCTTCTCTGGCACGTGGTAACCTCTCTCTCAACCATGCTCCTCACAAGGGAATAATATTCTCTTTCCTTAGCATTTTACATACTTCCCTAACCTCATCTAGGTCATCTTTTGGCACCTTGACCTTCCTTCTTTGCTCCTTCCTCTTGGAATACTCCTTTAGACAATGGATTTCTCCTTGTAAACTCCAAATGATGTCCATGGTATCTTGATATATCTCCTTTTGATGTGCAGGGTCTGGGTACTTCCCATGTACCACTTCTTCCCTTGAAACTAGGTTCTTATGCCTTGGTATTTCCTTTACGCACTTGACCTCTGCTCTTGTTGTTACCATAACAGTTTCTAAGCCTTCATCACATGTTACTTATGGCATCCATTGTGTGTCTATCTTCTTAATGCTTACCATTACAGGTGTCTTTGTCTTTCGAGTGCCGCCGATTCATGTGCTCAAACAACTCTCGGGGCACTCCTCATATTTGTGTTTCTTCCTGCACCATGAGCACTGTAATAAATCTAGGCACTCTCATTTGTAATGCTCTGTAGACCCACAATTAAAACAAGTTCCACATGGGAACTCACTTCTTCCTCCTTTGCAGCTTACCATGAATAGGGAATCCTCCGTGAAATCCCTTTCCATGCACACATCCATTTGCATGCTCTTCATAATGGTGATCATCACCCTTAGAACTACTGGTAATGCTAGTCTGACATACCCCATGATCAACAACCTTATGGATCTGGTCAATAATCCTACAATCCTTAGTATTATGGGTCGTAGAGGTGTAGATCTTATAGTAGCAAGAAACATTCTTCCAAATTTCCTGATATAATAAGGGGAATCTACTTTCATCATGGTCCCCATGACATATTTCACAGTCTACCATTACGGTACGTACTATCCTTTGGGGGGGAAACTATCCTTGACATGTCCATCTACTTCACAATTTGTACACCATATACCACTATGAGTCTCATGGGATGAGTTCGCAGACAACTTCTCTAGCTACTTAGCCATAATAGTAATTTGAGCTTCCATAAATGGGCTAATACTAGTATCAACACTTCTAAAGCAAAGCGGCTTGTAATTCCTCACACAGGTTTTGAAATTTTTATGAGATAAAGCTCTTCTAAAAGGTGTTATCAACCCCCAAAAAACCATTGAGCATGTTGTGAAGGGTGAATGTCATATGAAAATTTTGATAGGAGGGTTTTGAACCATGCATCATACTCCCACACACTCTCTACCATTCCCTATTGAATCTCCTTTAGGGCATTGATGCTCTTCTGTTCAAACTCAGGGATGTGGAATTCTGCCAAGAAGGCATTCTTTAAAGTAGTATAATCCACCACCATTTGATGAGGGTCATATTTCTTATACCAGCTATGTGTGCATCCTTGCAACATTGTTGCAAACTGACTAGCCTTCCACTCTGGGGTTGTGATCCCCTTCACGTGCCATAGCAGCTCACACTTGTGAACATGTTCTGTAGCATCTTCAATACCTTTGTAATATGGAAAATGTAAAGACATCTCAAAGAAGACTTGAGGAGGTTGTTGGGGCCCTTTTCCTCCTGAGCTAAAGCTTTGCTTCAACCAAAGGTGTTTCCTCCACCACCAGATCCACTAGATCCACTAGGTCATATGCCTCCTGAGCCACCAGATCCTCAAGGTCCTGTTCCTCCTGAGCCACCAGATCCACCAGGTCTTGTAGTGGTCATGCCAAGGGTCCCCAAAGTTCCACTAAACTGTGCACGATGGTTTGTGATAATGCCTCACTACCATACCACCGTTGTACCACTGTGCCACTCCCAGATGTGAGACCAAAGGCTTATGTACTTTCTCCTTATCAAAAATTCCTCCAAATATTAGAATAGTATGCATAGCCATAGAAGTGGGAAATGAAAAATTGTATCTCCTAGGTGCAGATCTGTCACTTCCACTAATACCAACTAGGTCAGCAATACTCCTTCCTTGATCTAGGAAACCAAGCACTAGGGTTTGATCACTAGATGCATTCAAATACATGTTAATGAATCTTCTCTCTCCACATGAAGAACTCTCATCAGAAGCTGAAGGGGTCTCTCTTACACACTTGCCAAGATGGGGTAGCATAGACTACTCAAGTTCCACATCCTCTACGTGAACCTCAACTCCTTCCCACAATGTCTTCCTCCATAGATCCATCACACTTGCAACCTCACATTGTCTAGAAATCTCCCTTTCACGCACTTCACTATACTTGAGCCACCTCTCCTCCCTTTCTTTCTCTGTCGTAATAGCTGCCATCTTCTTCCACCCTAGCTTCCTCACGTAATGCTCATAATGGTCTAGCTAGCCATCGGAAATGCCTCTAAACTCAAGGTAATAATCAATATCTTCAATGCTAGAGGGATATCACATAGAAATGATCCATTGGGATCTCATAGAAACTCAAACTCAACAACTTCTGAACAAGAATATGTAGAAATAGCGTACTCCAGAGTGTAGCTAGCCAACACACCTTTCCACCAATGATCCATAACACGAGTCCACGTCAGATCTACATCCTGTAGCCTTTGGTATTCTTCTTGGGTCTGCACACGTGCTCTATAATACCATTTTAATCTAGACGCATATCTTTGAGAGCCATTCATATAGCTCTACTAGGAAGCAACAAAAAAAAAGTTTCATATAAATCATGGTAGAAGTTTTCTTCTACCCATCTACATGCATCAAAATCAAATCCAATGTTGAATCTATGATAAAATTCATCCTCCGTGCTCTTGAACCATGATTCAACACTTTCCAAATTTAAACACTTTATCATTACTCATTACACAAATCATGATGTATGTCATTTCCCACTACAACTTTGAAAAGAGGTACCGGAAATGGAATCAAGATGTAGTCATTTTTACACCCATCACAAAGGAAAGAATTCCCATGCACACCGGCCTATCACCCAGCGGGGCACCTGGGTGCTCATTCGAGGCACGCGTGGGTGCCAAGTCTCTCTTTTATGTGAGTTAAGTGGGAAACCATCATCTATGTCATGAACTTAATGAATAAAGGTGGAAATGATACATACAATCATCCGGCCCGAGCTCTCCACTTTTTTCCATGATGTCTTCTAGAACCTTCTATAGTAGGACATATTCACTCACATTAGCACCACATTTCTAGGTTAGCACCTTATCCACTCTGCATGTGTAGTCGGTTCATGCTTTTCTCGTGTCCTACCCAAAATGCTCGATATGGCTAAGTCTTGAAACCTTAGCTCTCATCTCAGTGCGTGCGCCACGGGGTTTATTAAACCCTTCCTTAAACCCCCATCCCGCATGCCTTCTCCTTGTGTTCCCTTCTTCAACTATTCCTTGCATGCCTATGCACCTTTTTGTACTTGGCCAATTTTTTTGGGTCCCAACAAGGTATAAAGGTGAAGGCTAGTTTTAGGCCTATTAGGTAGTTTTTAGCAGTCATGGTGAAAGGAGGTTCTTGGGCATATGTTGAAAAGTTGAATTGTCTAATTAGTATGGATATATTTTACACATCCAATATGAATTGATTCATGCTTTATTTTAGGTCTAAAACTCATATTTTTTGTCAAGGGTGAGGTCAAAAGTTGAACTACTTAACAGGGTTTAAGGACAATGAAGGTACCTTGATGAAATTGGTCTAAAACAACAATATCTTGGATTGAATCATGATTCCTAGATATTATATAGTGATAAGGGTTTTAATTTTAACATATTCCATGCATTTATAAGTCTTTAATATGTGAGAACAAGTGTGAGAAGATCAATTTTCCAAGACTGGTTTATGGGCAGCATATGTATCCTAGAGGGAAAAGTTATTTTGATGACTCTATGGGATGAGGAATGATGTCTAAAGTGGTTTTAATTGTTTCTTGGGTTAGGATAGTTCCAATGAGATCTTATATTCCATAGTTTAGGTTATTGGTGAGAGCTTGGTATTCATCATATAATACTAGTCTCTCTGGAGGTGCTCAAAATGAGTAGGAAACAATCCTACTTAGTGGTGTCATGAAGAAAATGGATGATGCAAAGGTTCCTAAACTTGTAGAAGGTTTTGATAGGATGTACCTAACATGCATGGAGATTTTTAATTCTTTATGATGATGGAGTTTTCCTTTGATTCCATATTTCATTCATTGGAGATGAAATTATCATGTTAGTCCTAGTTGTGCTTGTTGAGAGTCTTAGTATAATGCTGACCTATATGGTCCTTTCATGTGAATTTATATGAGTTTTTAGGTTTTTTTCTTATTGGTATTACCTACCTTAATGGTCATGTCTGACCTAGATGTGTTTAGGAGTTGAGTCATGTATATAAAGTGAATTTATTTTCTCATTTGAGCTAGTGGAGTTGATAGAGTTGTGAGCGAGCTAGAGGAGGTGAAAGAAAGTGATAGAGGGCTCGAGGAAGAGTTAAGAATAAACATGAAAAGGTGATAATGGTAGAGTATAATTCCTTCAAGGTCATTATACCTAATCATCTTGTGAAGGAGAAATATGGAGATAAGTAGGATGAATAGTTATTTGAGAGGGTTTTGAGGTGTGTGAGCTAAACTAGTTATCATAATTTGTTGTAGGAGAAACATTAATTCAATGATATTCATCATCACGTGGTTGAGTGGGTGCTTGATCATCTTGGGGGTATTTTCCTCCTTGTATATTGGGTTCTATACTAAACAGAGTGGTTTTTCCTTGTGAAGTGGGTGCTTCACTAAACAAATATTGTGTGATGTGTCATATTCATGCAAGTATTTTGAATTGAGTAATATATTTAGAAGTTTTTGTAGGTTTTCTTCCCCTTGAGGGTTTCCCACTTCATAATTGGGATTCTTGTGTACTCTCTTGGTTTATATTCTTATTAATGGTTGTTTCATGTTAATGAGTTCACAAAGTGATGCATGATTTAATGGTTAACGATTCACATAAGTTAAGGAAATTTAAGTAAAAGTTTTAAAGGACTGACTCACCTAATCCATTTAGCTGATAACAATGGGTATTAGATTGAGGTTATTTTGAGTAAGTATAATCACTTGAATGAGATCCTTTAAATCACCAAAATGGCAAGCCAAGAGAGTGACACTTCTACCCGTAAAGCTATCTTGTTTTATGAAACAAACTATGCATTTTGGAGCATCAGAAGAGGACTCACATCATGTCCCTAGGATGTGACATTTTCTAGTCAATGATAAATGGGTATATTTTTCCTAAAATTCCTCCAATCGGTCTTGTAGAAAAGAAGGATAATAATGACAACTCCAAGGTAATGAATGTAATTTTGTGTGGACTATCATAATCTAAATTTTTAAGGTCATGCATTATATATTTTCTAAATCCATGTGGGAGAATCTTTAGGTAATCTATTAAGGATATTCCAAGATAAGGATAGAAAAGATCCTTACATTCAAAAATTATTTTGAAATCCTAAGGATGAAGGAAGAAGAATCCATTACTACATAGCTACTCACATTTGATCAAGTTTTCAACACCATCAAAGGTTTAGGTGAAGAAGTGAAAGAAGAGGTAGTGGTAAAAATGTGTTGAGATCACTCACTCATAATTTTGATCCTAAAGTTTCATCAATTGAGGAAGATAATTATGTGAAGGTCATGTTGATGGATGAGTTACATGACATCTTGACAAAATATGATATGAGAATCATGGATTCAAAACCTATAAAGAAGGATATTACTTTTAAGGATAAGAAGAAGTCAGAGGATAAGAAGACTATTAATGATGATAAAATAATTTTTATGCTTACTAGAAAAATGAAACCTAACTCAGGTAAGTACAAGGGTGAATTACCTTTTATATTCTATAACTGTGGTGAAGTAGGTCATTTTTCTAGCAAGTGTCCTCATAAGCACAAGGATGAGGATGATGATGAGAATGATGAAGTTCATGACAAGAATAATCACATGTTTGATAAAGGCAAATATAGTTTCATGAGATTGGAGAACAAGAAGTACAAGAAGAGTTTCTACACCAAAGAATTTTGTTTCATCTAAATAAAGTGGCAATGATAGCATTTCTAGTTCTGATTTTGACTCTAAGAATGAATATGTTAGTGATGAAGTCTTATTTATGGACAATGATGCTATGAGATCCATTAGTTAAGACTCCATGTATTCTAAAGAAGAAGAATACAATGACATAGAAATTGAGCTAATGTGTGTTTAAACATATTTGAAGCATACTAAGAAGAGTAACAAGAAACTAAAATCAAAAGTCAAATAATATGAAATAAATTCATGATGCTGAAGGGAACCACTAGTCTAAAATCAGTAAGCTTTATGATACAATCAAGAAGTTAGAGATGAAGGTAAGCTCTATGACTACAAGAATAAAATACAAGGAGGAATAATACATTAAGATTGAATAATAAATTATGTTTCTATGGGTAGAACTATCTAAAATAGCTAACAAGGTCAATTCATTCCAAAATTTTGAGAAGATCTCCAAGGATCTTGATGATCTCTTAGGTCATCAAAGATCTACTAGAGACAAGATAGGTTTAGGGTTCATAAAATAACTCAAAGTAAAATAAGTAATACAAGATGAAATTGTTCCACAAAATGATATTGAAGGACCAAGCCGTACAAAATAGAATAAGGAGAGAAAATAAAAATACAATGAGAAGAAAAATTCTATAAGTAATCCCAATGCATCAAGGTATGAAAAATATTTTAATGGCTACTATTATACTTGTAATGGTTTTGGGCATAGAGAAAAGGAGTGTAGAAGTTTAGTTAAAGATGATAATCCAGAAAAGATTGTAAAGATGATCATATAAAGAACATTGTTTTTTATAATTGTCATGAGAGAGGTCACACTACTAGGTACTTCCTATATGAATCATTCAATCAAAATTGGAGAGATGAATTTGCTAGAGGTGAGAGTAAAGTTTTATGTTCTAACTAAAATAAGGTTAGAAATGTTTATAGGGATTTTTTTATGGTCCTTTGAGGTAAAACAAGAGGTTTCAGAGTCCTAGAGTGAACGAGAAGAAGTAAGGTAGGTTGTGGGAGCCAAGAGTAAGTCACGACATTCTACCTAAGGTAGCTATTGAAGAAAAACAAGAAAGTTTTCAAGTTATATATTAGAATAAAGAAGGAAAAGGTGAGTCATAGGTGTCAAATAGTTCATGTAACCTCTATAAAATAATTTCTAGACTCCTCATGTAGAATGATTTCTCTACTAGGTTTCTTAGATATATTTACCATCTTTATGAAACATGGTGTTTAGGGGAGCTTAAATGATTTGAAGTATGAAACTATAGGAGTGTAATCATGATGGAAAGATGATATCATTGGGTTATTGAAGGTATCCAAACCACTTGGGATCTATTTAAGTTATTTTTGTATGGAAAGGATGCTCGATTCATGAAGAATAAAGTCATTAATTTTGTATAATGACTTGATCGCACCATCGATTAATGGTGTAAAGGTGTATTCCATGTATTATTGTAAGTTGAATAATTCTATATGATTTGTATTAGTCCTTGATTCATTATTTTAGATGTATCAATTATCTTCATGCTTCATGGAGGTTGTATGAAGTCTGTAAAATAAGGATAGATATGTGAAAATCAAAAGTGTGATTTCTTCAGGTTGACGAGCATGGTTTCAAATCTATGTATGGATGTTTATGCTAATAGTGATATATCAAATACTAGTATGAAGTGACATGGAGGTGTTTAACACTATACAGTTCCAAAATGAATATTTTAACCTTGATGAGGTCTATGGAGAGTATGCAAATGCATCATAAGTTGATGTATGAATTTATCCTTGTAAAGGTAACTGTGTAGTAAGGGAAATCAGTCTTTCTACTTCTTATGTATGAATATGTATTATTTTTTGTATGATTGCATTAGTTTAAGGGGATATTGAGTTCTCATTATCTTTGATATGTGAAGCTAGGAGTGTAACATGACAAGTATGTTTGAAGAAGTGTCTCATGACAAGGTTCAATATACTATGGAGAGGTTTAATGTTGAGTTATAGGTGTTCGAAGACTTAATGAAACAAATAAATCTTATATTAATCTTCAATCAGGTTTCTAAGGTGTCAAGAAGGAATAGTTTGGAAGATTTATTTATGTTTGTAGGTATACTGAAATAGGGATCTAGTCATGAACTCAAAAAATTGAGATAGCATGAAAAGAAGGAAAATACTCGAAAACATTGTTTTAGGATGGGTATACGATATGACTCATCTCCATGACATTTGGTCAAGGTATTTGATTCTATATTTGAATAGGTAGTTATATGATGATGGTATGTTGTCAAGGGGGAAATGAGGTAGTGTTTCATGTATTTAGTATGCTCTTGTTGTAAGATGAAGTTTGGAAAGTTTGGTCTCGAAGAAGAGGTTTAGAGCTCTTTTTCATAAAAGTTATTATCGATCCGTGTATAACAGAATCAAGTCAATATGGTTGTCTCTAGTTGAGTTAGGATGATTTATGAGTTAAACATGATTTTTTCCCTCAAGGATCAGGTATGTAGCTATGTGTGTTCCATAATATGCTTCTTCTTGTGGGGAGCTACAACGATCTCATGACATGAGGAAGCCAAAACAAAGTCAAGAAGAAGAGTAACAAGACTTTGAGATTTTTTTATAATTTGGTTGATGTTTCCAACAAAAATATTCCTAATATGTCATTGAAGGTGGAGATTATGTGCTACAGGTATTTGCTTTTCATTAATGTAAAAAGGAGAATTATTAGGTTATTTTCCATAAATGAAAAAAGGGGATATTGTTGGCATGTGTGTGCTTGTGTTTTCAATTATGTAAAAGTTGAAAGTACATTAATGAAAAATGGTTGGTGATAAGGATTACAAGAGTAAGTTAGTAATGATGATGACATGGGTAGAAAAGTAGTGGCATTGTTGAAAAATTAAAGAAGGTGAGAGTTTTTGGCCAAATATGCCTAACCAAGAGGCCTAATCCACATAAGTGATGAATCATGGAGGATAGAGATGCATGGAGTCTTGTGAATCATGGTAGAGGAATGGTGAGAATTTTGGTGATGTGTTGAGAAAATCATACAAGTTTTAAGGTGATTTCAAGGTGTGATCATGGTTTGTAGGTCTTCATCTAGACCTAGTCTAGGTGCTTAGTGGCCTAATGGAGCATGAAGGTAAGTTGCAAAGGTGTGTGGGCCCATGAGGTCATGTAGAGGAGTGAGACATGTTGTCTCAAAGGTGTTAGGGCCTTTTGAAGAGATTTGAATCAAAGGTATGGTGTTTATCTACTTTGTCTAGGTCTAAACTAGACCTAATTTCATGACCTAACTAGGAAAGTCATTGTGGTTGAGAAAATATAGAGCCAAGTATGATCCAATGAGAATTTGGGAAGTTGAGAGAGGTTTTCTTGGAGCTATGGGAAAAATTTGAGGTATGTATGAGGAAACTTTTACATGACATAAGGTTTTTATTCCTACCGAACTTAAGAAGGTGAGTTTCCTAGCTCGATATGAGATTTTTTGTGTTGGTTGGAACTTGTAAAATTTACATGGGGAACTAAGCCATTCATAGATGATTTTTCATAGAGATAAGAAGGTTTTAGAGGTGTATTGAAGTTAAATGAGGTCATGTGCTTTATAAATAATTGCTAATAAGAAAATGAGGTCAAAACCCTACCTAAACCTTATTTCATGAGAGATGGAAGAAAACCTATTGGTGTGAGCTAAAATTCTTTGCATCATCAAATGTGATGATTAAAGAATGGAAATGACTCTCCCAAATTTCATATGGTGGTGGTTTGGAGTCTTGACAGTAGGTGGAGCCCACTCATATTTGCTTGTTTTTAGAAAAGTCTCGATTTTCTTTCAGGGTTAACATTTGACCTATGATCTAAATTATTGTTCTAAGTATATACAAATATATGCTATTTTTTTAGATGATTTCAAATATTTTCAAATCCATTTGGATTTCTATACACATTTAAAGGTGAAGATTGGTTTTTAGACCTGTTAGGTAGTTTTTAGTAGTCATGGTGAAAGGAGGTTCTTGGGCATGTGTGGCCTAAGTTGAAGTCTATAATGACTATTCAGGTGTTTAAAACATCCAATATGACTTGATTCATGTTTTTCTTAATTTATATAAGTCATATTTCTTGGCAAGGGTGAGGTCATAAGTTGACGTATTTGACAGGTTTAAGGACAATGAAGGTTCCTTAATTCAATTGACCGAAAGACCAATATATTGGATTGAATAATGATTCTAGCTATTGGAGAGTGATTATGGATTAAATTTGAACCTATTCCCTACATTGATAGGTATTTAAAATTTTAGAACAAGTGTGATAAGATAATGTTTCCAAGACTAGTTTCTAGCCAACATATGTATCCTAGAGGGAAAAGTTGTTTTGATGACTCTATGGAATGAGGCATGATCTCTTAAGTTTTTTTAATTTTTCCTTGGGTTAGTGGATTTATAATGATTTTTTTAATTGCATGGTTGAGGTGATTGGTGATAGCTTTTTCTTCATCCATGAACACTTGTCTGTTGGAGGTGCTCAAAATGAGTAGCAAATAGTCGAACTTGGTGGTGTCATGAAGAAAATGGATGGTGAAAAGGTTATTGATATTTTAGAATGTATTTATAGGATTTATATAACACTTTTGGAGATTTCAAAGTCTTGATGATGATGGAGTGTGCCATTGGAGTCCATATTTCATTTGTTGGAGATGAAACTAGCCTTTTAGTCCTAGTTGTGCTTGTAGAGTGTACTAGTCTAATGCCGACCTATATGGTCCTTTCATGTGAATTTATATGAGTGTGTAAGTTCAATTTATTATTTGTATTATTGACCTTAATGGTCATGGCTGACCAAGAGGTGTTTAGGAGTTGAGTCATGTATATAAAGTGAATGTATTTTCTCATTTGAGCTAGTGGAGTGGATAGAGTTGTGAGCAATCTAGAAGAGGTAAAAAGGGTGATAGAGGGCTCCAAGGAAGAGTTAAGAAGAAACATTAAAATTTGATCAGGAACAATATAAGGTATTTAAGTTCATTAGACCTAACTATCTTGTGAAGGAGCAATATTAAGTGAAGTAGGAGAGAGAGTTGTTTAAGAGAGTTTTGAGGTATGTGATCCAAACTAGTGAATACAATCATGTTGTAGGAAAAAAATTAATGTTATCCATTTTTTCCCTAGAAAAAATGGACAAGTGGAAAAATTAGACTTGGGAAATTTAATGGATTTCAATGGAGACTCTAGAGAAAACAGGTAATTTTCATATTTTTGGCACTTAGAAAGGAATTTCTCTTTTCTTCGAGTTTAATACTCAACCAAATTTGGGATAAAATGTTAAAATTGGAGAAATATGGTGTTAAGGGAACTCCACTCTATTTTTCTAACTCCCAATCTAATAAAAATACAAAACAATTAGAAAAATAGAGAAAAAATGCAAAATGGGAAAACCATAGTGTTATGTGGGTATTTGAGCTTTTGAGGCCCTCGTGGTACAAGTTCCATTGGGAAATCGATTCCATACATCCCCAAAAATTCTGATTTTCTAAGGAATTGGGGAGAGTTCACTATATTACGAGAATTCGGGTTTTGTGTAACACCTATGTTAAACTGTTAACTTCTCCTCTTTGCAATGCAAGCGTTGACATGTGATTTATCCCAAGAAGGTGTATTCTTTTTACTATTGAAATCATGCTTGCCATGGATAAATTATTTCTTTTCTTGGATTCAATTTTTGAAATACTGTTGCTTGTAAGGAATCCATTTTGTTGGAGGTTGTAGACTGGTAAAGTGGTTTACAAATTTGTTTCTTTATAATAATGAGACCTTGGATCAATTCCATTGATCCAAGGTATGTTTTATTTCTTCTTATTTGATTTGTATGGAAAACTGACATTTAGAGGTTGAAGGAAATAAAAGACTGAGCCTTTGTAGGATTACAATTTCATTGATCTTCTTGGAAGTTCATGTTGTGCTTTCTGAAATTCGTGTGCTCAGATCTTCTTGTCAACTTCTCCCGAACGTTGAATGGTGTAAGTTGGAAAGAGGCCTACTTGAGGACTATTGAGGGTAAAGCCTAAGTCCTAGATCTATAAGATCTATCCTAACGGGATTCTAACCTAAGGTAAACTAGATCTACCTTATGTCTATGCCTACGCTAATCTTGTTACAACCTAACCTAAGTTGCATGTTTTCTAAGATTAGGGATTTGGAAACAACCTAAGGTGATAATAGGTATATTTCTAACCTATTACCTAATACTATATTGGTATGAAGAATGACCTATCCTAAGGTGGCAAATAACCTAAGGTAAATATTTCTAAACTAACCTAAGGTCATACCCTAAGCTAAGATATCTATCCTAAACTAATGTGGGGATATAAGGGGACCTAAGGGGTCGTATGGCAAGTTGAGGGATGGCAACAGTTCCTAAGTCTTTAATTTGATTTTTTTAGAATTTAAGATCATTATGTACTATTAGTTTGACAGTGGCATGGAATTTGGAGGTGATCCTAGCTAGCACCATCTCTAAATTTAACAATGCATGTTATTTTTGAAATTGGAATTGCCAATTTTGGATGGTGGTGGCGTGGAGATTTAGGTGGGAGATTGGGAATTAATGACATTAATTTTCATCATTTTTGGTGAGAAAACCACCTTGGAAACCATGGGAGCAGATTTTTTGGGAGTTTTTGGTCTTTCATGCATTCTAATTTTTGCTCCGCATGGAGCTATCTGGTTCTTTGAACCAATAGTTCTACTTTTAGTTTGTTGCTATTTTTGACTCTCTTGGATTATTTTCGATCCAATGGAAGTATACGAGGCATTTGAGGAAGAAGTTTCGGTTGTTGATTTCATTTGGAGAAGGAGTTGTGAAGGCTCAGCTAGAAATATTCTTTGAGAAGACAGAGGCACTATCAGGCATGATAGGCTCTATCCATTAAGTCGCTCCGCTTTTCTCTAAGTGTCTTCATTAAAAAAATCTCTTGAGATAATTGGTTTTTTTTTTTCCGAGATGGTTATTTGATTTCCTTGCTTAAATAATTTTGTGTTATTTGATGTGGAATATTTGTTTGAGAAAGGGAGTCATGGTATTGCTTTCATGTTTTTTTTTTTTTTTGTTGAATTTCACCTTAAATCTTGCGGTGATATAAGTAATGAAGTACATGCATGATTCTTGATTATCTATTTGAAATGGGTTATGGAAATGATATGTGTCTTTTGGTTTCGAACAAATCTTTAGCTTGGGTTACAGAATGTAATAGTATACTTTGTTATAGCTTCTTTGTTTTGTGGAAGTTATAATCTCCTGATTGGAATTGTAGGAATATGCATGCTTGGATTCTAAGTTGTGTAAGATCGAATTTGTTTATGGAAACAGTAATGTGTGCCTCTTCTTGAACTCTCTGTATACTCTATCTACTCTTCGGATTCAGTCTGTGATAGAAGCTGGTAGTTTTGTAATGTTGGAATCTCTTTTTTCTTTTTGACCTCTCCTTGTATAGAAACAAGATTGAAGGTTTATTAATTTTTAAACTTGTCAATTTAAACTAGGTACTTTAATTTGGTCATTCTTAGGAAAATTTGGACAAGCGTGTTTTTGAGGAATTCGAGCTTGGGATTCCCATGTTAGATGTCTTTATTCTGATATTTATGAGTACTATGTTTCTTAAAAGATCTTGAGCTCTGAACAAAAATTTTCGGAGGGAGAGCTTTTGGTTGGGGATGTGTTGAGGTCATCCTTGTTGGAGTCAATTCAGGATGTACTTGTAGATCTTTTGAGTTTTCTTGCTTTGTTCTTGCTATCAAAGTAAATGTTCATTTTTTTTGTTTAGCTTTCTTTGAACTAGATTGACCTCTGAGTATCTTTCTCAAGGAAACTTTTTAAAACCTCTTGATTGGGATATCGGGAACATTATGATAATCCTTGAACTTGCTATTGTCATTTCTTGGTGTTGGACTATTGAAATCAGTTCTAAATAAGGAGTCTTTAGGATTCTTCCATTCTTTGATCTTTGAATGAGATTGGAGGGAATTAATTTTTGATAAGTTGTACACCTGTAGCTAAGCTATGTCAATCTGTTGTATCTTCTTGGAATGGAATTGTGAAGGAACCTCCTCTATCTTTTCATGTAATGTATGTCTTTCACTTCTGTGAGGACTCATTTTAGAATCTATCTAGTTGATTGTTTTGTTTCTATCATTGGAGGAATCGGTCAGACTATGGACCTTGACTAAAATTCTAATGTCCTTGAGTGACTTTTGGGACTGTAAGTGCCTGCATGGAATTTTGCAATTTTTTCATTGCATCTCCTTTCGATCTAGTTTAATGTCTCAGTCATTAGATGTCTATGAAGAGAAATCATGTTCAATTATGTTCTATCACAACAATAACACATTCTGTTGGTCTCTTCTTCTATGTGTTTTATCTTTTAAGGAGTATGGGAAGTATTGAAGGCCTTGCATTGTCTTTTTCTACCTTTTTCTTGTATGTTAAGATGTTGGAGTTCCCTTCTGATCTTGGCTTTTGACTCCTTCTTCTTCTGTCCTTAAGGAGAATCCTGACCATTGTCTTTGGAAATAATAGGAAGTTTCGGGTTGTGTTCTCTGCTTTGAAGTTGTGTATGGGATTTGGGATAACCGAATTATTTAGGAAGTTCCTACTATTCATCTCAGTCATGCTTCTTTTGGGTAAATCTAGTCATTGATTTATTGGATCAGTTGCTCTACTATCCTTAATGTCTTGAGTAGTCGTCATTGCTACTTGCTTGTTCTCTTGACTAGTGTTAAGGCTTGTAATATTTGAGATAGAAGGAAAATGTGAGATGTTGTACATTGAGTAAATTCTATCTTAATGTTGATATTTGGTCTAACTTGATAAATTAGGCTATGCCTTGCATTTGAGATTAGGATGCCACATCTGATTTGTGAGGCTCTTATTGACAATTGTATTTCTAAATTAAAATTATTTGTGAAGGAAATAATTATAAAGTACTTTTATTTGAGATGGATAAATGTATTGGAAGGAATGGTATTTACCTGATAACATGTTTTAGTTTGTAGATTACATCATGTCATTTCTTTGAATGTTATTTAAAAGATTAATTTTTCTTCTTTTAAGGTTGTTATTGCTATGATTTATTTGTCTACTTGACCACATTGTTTCATTAAAGAAGAGTTGGTTTAATGAAATAGTTAGTTGAAAGCATTTCATTTTAATGCTTAGTGCTTATCATGCTCAATTCATTGAATTGAACCGTGCTAGCAATTTTTACAGATGGACTTCGTAAGTGATAAAGGAAGGCAATAAATTTTATGATGTATTGGTTGAATTAAAGTCTGGACCATTATAGAGAAATTATGAGTTATTATTAAATTATATTGAAGGAAGAAAAGTTGTAGTCTAAATGATCTTGATGTTTGTTGACATGAAATATGTCAAAGAATGCATAATTTTGTAAGTTGAGTATTTTATTTCGATGAATTGGAAATATTGAGGTTACTTAAACATGATTAAGTCTATTCTCTTGGTCATAATAAGAAGGAAAAATCTGTAATATTATCCTTGATAATGTTATTATATCCGATTGGATCATTATTCCGATATTAGTAAATTGTCGGATAAATGGGGATTTATTACAAATTCCCTTACTCTAATGCAACTTACTAAGTTGTATGTATTAATTTTCCTTACATAATCTTGAATGGTGGAGTATGATGTTATGAACGTGTTACTATAATGTCACGATGTGTAAATTGAATATGGGTATAATAAACCCTAATACTTAACCATAATAAGGAAGGTTCTCCTCTTCTAAAGAGGATTCTAAATAAACTAATAATATGTGGGTTCGATAGACATTTAGACTTCATAGGTATGAATTCTTTTATATCGAAACCTATTTTGGTTCTTATACATTCCTTGAATGGTTGAGACACATTAATTAGATCATTTGATTTATGTTGATGTTGTTTTCAATTAATTAAACGTTAAGAAAAAAGTTAATTGAACATAAAGCAATCATTAGTCTTTGAAGTTTCGTATTAGTTAACCAACTCAAATGGGAATGGAAACCTTTAAGGTTGTTGGAATTAGGGTTATGTAAGGTTGTTTTAATATGAATCTTAATCCTAAACTAATTAAGTGGAAATGATCTCTTGAGGTGTGTACGTCAAGATGAAGTGGTTCTGCCAGATGTTGGCACATGCCAACTACAGATCTGTACCTTTGTGAAGACTTGGGTCTTCACAAGGATACAGGGTTGCAGTTGACATGTTGTAACACCCTTCAGCATTGGTTCATCTAGACCTACCCAAACTTGGACTTGAACTTAGTTTCTCTCTAGGACAGTTTAGAGTTATAATCTAGCATAGGAAATGACTCACAATGATTTAGGATAACTAGGCACATCCTATTGACTTAGGTCGATAGGGTATGTCTATATACCCTAGGTCATCACGAGTGACTCCCTATTCTAAATTATATCACTAACCTATGTTAGGGTCAAACCTTGGACAAGTGGACTGACTAAAGTCGGTGAAGACCATTCTAGATAACAGATGAGTGGGGTGAAGGATGTATTCTGATTAGATGAGTATGTCGTCTAGGAATAGTAACATGAATAGTATGTTAGAAATCTTTGGCCAAAGTATCACAAGTTGTTGGTTGCATTGTCCTATGTCACCTAGTTTAAGGAATGTGATTTCAGATGAATATTGGTAATAAATATTCAAATAGGTTTCTTAAACAAAATACTCGCACTACCGAACATGGTAAGAGAACCAAGTAAAATTGGTATACATAAAGTATTCAATACTTAAGTAATATGAGAGATCATTTGTTAATCGAGTCATAAAATGAGAGATCAGTAGCTCACCAAGTCATTTATAACTGCATATGGTTATCTATTATGAGATTGATTGGCATGGAATGTGTGTTCTAAGTTATGATTATTTAAAACAGAGAACATTATGTATATAAATTTTTTCCCCCTTGTTCTAAAGTCTTAAAAAGGGAATGTTACATCTTGGTATCAGAGCTAAAGATTTACAGCTCTTGGACCTATTGTGTCCATAATCTAATAAAACTTAAATTTTCTTGTTAATAGAAAATGGTTAGGACAAGAGGACATGCTATAAACAACCCCCTCCTGGTGGAGAAGCAAAAACTACCCAAAAATTGATGAGATCCTTGCTACCCTATTAGACACAAGAGATAGTTTAACTATACTTGAACAGAAGTAATTCGCAATAAGGAAGAAGAAGATGTTGGTAATAACAATCGACACCTCCTACAGATAATGCCAATTTGGGGAATTTGGGTGTTGATAATAACAATGTAAACATGCCGGATTAGCCGAAAATAAAAAGACAAGACTAACAGCTGAACTCACTAATGATATCAAATGGATAAGTCCACCTAAGTTTGATGGCACCACATTAGGAGATAGAGCTGAGAATTGGCTCAGTGAAATGGAGAAGTGCTTTGCAATAAGGAAATTCTCGTGAGGAAAAAAAAGGCAATATGGGGAGTATATCAGCTTTCCCATGAAGCATCTTCATGGTGGGACAGGTTATGCAGAGTTGAACATTGATGAAACTAATATTACTTGGGATCAATTTAAATGTTATTTCAGAAATGATAGCTACCACAATTTTACTATGATAAGAAAATGACTAAGTTTCAGAACTTAACCCAAGGAAAATTAATAGTAACAAAGTACTGGGAGTGGTTTAATAAACTTCTTAAGTATGTACCTCTGTATCAAACTAATGAGAAGTTCAGGATACAAAATTTTATCATGGGATTGAATCCCACTATAGGGGAGAGGTAGATGTTCACAATCCCACCCATTATGGAAGGGGTTGTTGAAAAATCCATAAGACAAGAACAGAAATTGAAGGAAATTTTTGCTCATAAGGAGGAAGTAAGAAAGAAAGTTCCCAACTCCTCTTCATCATATCTGGCACCTAAGAAAGGACCATGGAAGAATTTTGGTATGAAAAGTAAGTTCTCTGCTGATAACAACTAGAAGAAAACAATGAATAAGCTTTGCTTTGTAATGTACGCAACAACTTTGTCAAGAACAATAATAATGGATAGAAGTCCTATGGAGGTCAAAATGATAACTTTAAGGATGGGAATAAATTTGAGCCTAAAAGGGACCTATAAGAGGTCACATAATTGTGGGAAGGATCATAATGCAAACCAATGCCCTTTGAAAAGGAGGACCATAATTAGAGCACAAGATACATGCTGCATAAGAGCTAACAAATAAGTTGAAAAGCATGTCACACCCATAGAAGTTCGGGTAAGTTATTTGACATACCTGTAACTATTATTTTTGATACGGAGAGCTACTGAATGTTTTATTTCTAGTAAATTAGCATCAAAATTAAAAATAAAAGCTATAAAAATGGATAAATCATGGATGGTACATTATGGGAATAATGCAGTTCATATAATTAGTATGTGTCTTTTTGGAGTAGTCCTAGACTTACCTAGTTTTTCCATAGAAGTTGATCTTTATGTTGCTCCTTTGGGGTCTTATGATGTAATCATAGGTGTTAATTGGCTAGCTGAGCATAAAGAAAAAGTGGACTATTTTGAAAAATATATTAGTTGTTTAGATGACCTGCAGAAAATAACAGAGATTCAGGGTGTGAAACATGAAATTTCAGTTAGGAAATTGTCAGCTATGCAACTTAAAAAGGCCAAAAATAAGGGTTGTATCTTGTATGCAGTAAAAATTTCAGAATCTACTAAAGAAAATAGTGATCTCTTAGAACATTACCCATTGTTATGAAATTACAGTGATGTGTTTCTAGAGGAATTACCAGGTCTTCCACCCAAAAGGGAATTTGACTTCACAATTGAAATCAAACCTGAACTAAACCTATTTCTAAGGCACCTTATTGGATGACTACTATTGAATTGGTAGAGCTTAAGGCACAGTTGCAAGAATTTTTTTCTAAAGGATTGATTAGATCGAGTGTTTCACTTTGGGAAGGACTGGTAATTTTTGTGAAAAAGAAAGATGGAACACTTAGGTTGTGTATTGATTACAGAATGTTAAACAAAGCAACGATTAAAAATAGATATCCACTTCTTATAATTGATGATTTATTTGATCAGATGCATGGAGCATCGGTATATTCTAAGATAGATCTTTGATCGGGATATCATGCGTTACGAATTAAGGATGAGGAAATACATAAAACAACTTATAGAACAAGGTATGGGCACTATGAGTTCACAGTTTTACCTTTTGGATTAACAAATGCACTGCGCAACTTTTATGAATTTAATGAACAATATTTTCAAGAATACTTAGACAAATTTGTGCTTGTATTCTTGGATGATATTCTCATATACTCTAAAAGTGTGGAAGAAGACCATGAGCATTTGAATATAGTCTTAGAAATCTTGAGAAAAATATGGTTATTTGGTAAGTTGTCTAAATGTTCTTTCTATGACATGGAAGTGCACTATTTGGGTCATGTTATAAGCAAAGATGGAATAGCTGTAGATCCTACTAAAATTGTAGCTATAACTAAGTGGCCTACACCAAAGAATGTACATAAAGTTAGAATCTTTATGGGTCTTGCTTTGGTTACTATAGGAAATTTGTTAAAGATTTCTTTAAAATTTCTGCACCCATAACTTCTTTGTAGAAAAAGGATAATAAATTTGTGTGGAATCAGAAATGTGAATCTGCATTTAAAAATTTAAAGGATTAGTTAACTTCAACACCTATTTTAGTTGTACCTAACCCTAATGGAGACTTTACTATGGTAATAGATGCATCCGGGAAGGTCTTGTAGGTATTCTCACATAAAAATGATCATGTCATAGCTTACAAAAGTAGGAAACTTAAGTTACATGAGATTAATTATGTTCCACATGATCTAGAGATTACTACCATTATTCATGCACTTCAAGTTTAGAGGCATTACCTGCTTGGTAAACCTTTTGAATTAAAAATGGATCATCTTGGACTGAAGTATATTTTTAATCATCCAAATATGAATGCAAGACAACGAAGATGGAGCTAAGTTGAATTTTAGTTTTGCATATCATCCGAAACGGATGGAAAACTGAAAGAGTTAATCAAGTTTTAGAAGATATGTTAAGAATGTATTATATGGATCAGTAGTATAAATGGGAAGAGTACCTTCCATTAGTTGAGTTTACATATAATAACACATATCATGCATCTCTAAAGATGGCACCTATCGAAGCATTATACGAAAGGAAATGCAAAACTCCTGTGAGTTGGGACAGCATTGAGGATAGGGAAGTAATTGGACCTGAAATCCTTACGGAAATGGAACAATAAGTTAAAATGATTCGTGAATGCTTGAAAGAAGTAATAGATAGGTAAAAGAGTTATGCTGACTTGAAGCGGGTTGATAGGAAATTTGAACTTGGTGAGAAGGTATTTCTTCGGGTTAAACTGAAAAATAGTTCTATAAATTTTGGCAAGGATGCCAAGTTATCACCTCGTTATGTGGGACCCTTTGAAATTGTAGAAATAATCAACCCTGTAGCTTATCATTTAGTATTACTTGTTACTTTTTCATGAATGCATGATGTTTTCTTATTTATTTTCTTAAGAAATACGTTTTTCAGATTTATCTCATATATTAAATTGGAATTCCTTGTAGGTCCAAGACCCATGAATAATTGTGGTTAAGCCTATACGAGTGCTGAAACTTGCTAGTTGCACTTAAGAAATTGTGAAATAAGTCAATGTAAGGTCTAGTGGGACTAGTTTAATGAGGATAGTGTAACCTAGGAAAATCTGGAAGATATGAAAACTACTTTTCCATATTTATTTGGACAGAATTGATTCTACTGACTGATAAAATTTGTGATTTTATTCTTTTATGACAATAAATCTACCAATTTTGGACAGATATTTCATTGTTTGAAATAAATAGCTACGTAAATGCTGATTTTAGGAAAAATTTTAAATCCAGAAATGTTATGAACATGTGAAAAGAAAGTTAATAAATGGATTGTCCTTGATGCAAATTTGTTTAAATAAATTAATCATCGGATGATGATTCTTTTAGGAGGGAAGTATGTAACACCTATGTTAAACTGTTAACTTCTCCTCTTTGCAATGCAAGTGTTGACATGTGATTTGTCCCAAGAAGGTGTATTCTTTTGACTGTTGAAATCATGCTTGCAATGGATAAATTATTTATTTTCTTGGATTCAATTTCTGAAATATTGTTGCTTGTAAGAAATCCATTTTGTTGGAGGTTAAAGACTGGTAAAGTGGTTTACAAATTTGTTTCTTTATAATAATCATACCTTGGATGAATTCCATTGATCAAGATATGTTTTATTTCTTCTTATTTGATTTGTATGGCAAACCGACAATCAAAGGTTGAAGGAAATAAAGGATGAGCCTTTGAAGGATTACAATTTCATTGATCTTCTTGGAAGTTCATGATGGTGTGCTTTTTCTGAAATTCACGTGCTCGATCTTCTTGTCAACTTCTCCCAAATGCTTGAATGGTGTAAGTTGGAAAGATGCCTACTTGAGGACTATTAAGGGTAAATCCTAAGTCATAGATCTATAAGATCTATCCTAATGGGATTCTAACCTAAGGTAAGCTAGATCTACCTTATGTCTATGCCTACACTAATCTTGTTGCAACCTAACCTAAGTTTCATGTTTTCTAAGATTAGGGATTTGAAAACAACCTAAGGTGATAATAGGTATATTTATAACGTATTACCTAATAATATATTGGTATGAAGAATGACCTATTATAAGGTGGCAAATAGCCTAAGGTAAATATTTCTAAAGTAACCTAAGGTCATACCCTAAGCTAAGATATCTATCCTAAACTAATGTGGGGATAGAAGGGGACCTAAGGGGTTGTATGGAAAGTTGAGGGATGGCAATGGTTCCTAAGTCTTTAATTTGATTTGATTTTTGGAATTTAAAATCATTATGTACTTGTCGGTTTGACAAGAACATGGAATTTGGAGGCGATCTAGTGGCACCATCTCTAAATTTAACAATGCATGTTCTTTTTGAAATTGGACTTGAAAATTTTGGATGTCAGTGGTGTGGAGATTTAGGTGGGAGACTGGGAATTAATGACATTAATTGTCATCATTTTTGGTGAGCAAACCACCTTAGAAACCATGTGAGTGGATTTGTTGGGAGTTGTTTGGTATTTCATGCATTCTGATTTTTGCTCTGCATGGAGCTATCTGGTTCTTTGAACCAATAGTTCTACTTTCAGTTTGTTTCTATTTTTGACTCTCTTGGATTATTTTCAATCTAATGGAAGAATATGAGGCATTTGAGGAAAATGTTTTTGGTTGTTGATTTCATTTAGAGAAGGAGTTGTGAAGGCTCGGTTGAAAATATTCTTCAAGTAGATAGAGGCACTATTAGGCATGATATGATCTATCCATTAAGTTTCTCTTCATTTCTCTAAGCGTCTTCATTAAAACATATTTTCTCTCTTGAGATAATTGGGTTTTTTTCTAGATGGTTATTTGGTTTCCTTGCTTGAATAATTTTGTGTTCTTTAATGTGGAATCTCTATTTGAAAAGGAAGTCATGGTATTGCTTTCATGTTTATTTGTTGTTTAATTTCACCTTAAATCTTGTGGTGATATAAGTAATGAAGTACATGCGTGATTCTTGCTTATCTGTTCAAAATGGGTTATGGAAATGATGTGTCTTTCGGTTTCAAACAAAGCTTTAGCTTGGGTTACAGAATGTAAAAGTATACTTCACTGTAGCTTCTTGGTTTTGTGGAAGTTATAATCTCCTGTTGGAATTGTAGGAATATGCATGCTTGGATTCTGAGTTGTGTGATCTCAAATTTTTTTATGGAAACAATAATGTGTTCCTCTTCTCGAACTCTCTACATACTCTATCTACTCTTTAGATTCAGTCTGCGATAGAAGCTGGTAGTTTTGTAATTTTGTAAGCTTTGTTTTCTTTTTTAACTCTCCTTGTATAGAAATAAGAGTGAAGGTTTATTACTTTTTAAACTTGTTAGTTTAAACTAGGTACTTGAATTTGGTCCTTCTTAGGAAACTTTTGATTATTCATTTCTGAACATTTGTGTTTTTAGGCATTCAAATTTGGGATTTTCGTGTTAGAAGTATTTATTCGATCTTTATGAGTACTTGTATTTATTAAAATATCTTGAGCTCTGAGCTAAAAGTTTTAGAGGGAGAGCTTGTTGGTTGGGGACGTGTTAAGGGTTGGCCTTGTTGGGGTCGACGTTGGGACGTCCTTGTAGCTCTATTGATTTTTCTTGCTCCGTTATTGTTCTTTGTCCGAAGTAGATGTTGATAATTTTTGTTTAGCTTTCTTTGAATTGGATTGACCTCTGAGTATCTTTATCAGGGAAACTTGTTAAAAACTCCTGATTAGGATATCAGGAAAATTATGATAATCCTTGAACTTTTTGTTGTTGTTTCTTGGTGTTGGACTATCAAAATTGGTTCCAAATAAGGAGTCTTTAGGATTCTTCCATTCTTTGATCTTTGAACGAGATTGGAGGGAATTAATTTGTTGATAAGTTGCACACCTGTAGCTAAGCTATGTCAATCTGGGGCTGTATCTTCTTGGAATGGAACTATGAAGGAACCTCCTCTATCTTTTCATGTAATGTATGTCTTTCATTTTTGTGAGGACTCATTTTAGAATCTGTCTAGCTGATTGTTTTGTTTCTATCATTGGAGGAATCAGTCAGACTATGGACCTTGACTGAAATTTTAATGTCCTTGAGTGATTGTTGGGACTGTAAGTGCCCAAATGGCATTTTGTAATTTTGTCATTACATCTCCTTTCGATCTGGTTTAATGTCTCAGTCATTGGATGTCTATGAAGAGAAATCATGTTCAATTTTGTTCTATCACAACAATTGCACATTTTGTTGGTCTCTTCTTCTATGTGTTTTATCTTTTAAGGAGTATGGGAAGTACTGAAGGCATGCATTGTCTTTTGCTACCTTCATCCCGTATGTTAAGATGTTGGAGTTCCCTTCTGATCTTGGATTTTGACTCCTTCTTATTTTGTTCTTAAGGCAAAGCCTGACCACTATCTTTGGGAATAATAGGAAGTTCCAGGTTGTGTTCTCTTCTTTGAAGTTGTATATGGGATTTGGGCTAACCAAATTATTTAGGAAGTTCCTATTGTTCATCTCACTCATGCTTCTTTTAGGTAAATCTGGTCATTGATTTATTGGATCAGTTGCTCTACTATCCTTAATGTCTTGAGTAGTCGTCATTGGTACTTGTTTGCTCTCTTTAGTAGTGTTAGGGCTTGTAATATTTGAGATAGAAGGAAAATGTGAGATGTTGTTCATTAAGTAAATTCTATCTTAATATTGATATTTGGTCTAACTTGATAAATTAGGCTATGCCTTGTATTTGGGATTAGGATGCCACATCTAATTTGTGAGGATCTTATTTGTAATTGTATTTCTAAATTAAAATTATTTGTGAAGGAAATAATTAGAAAGTACTTTTATTTGAGATGGATAAATGTATTGGAAGGAATGGTATTTACCGATAACATGTTTTAGTTTCTAGATTACATCATGGTGTTTCTTGAATGTTATTTAATAGATTAATTGTTCTTCTTTTAAGATTGTTATTGTTATAATTTATTTGTCTGCTTGACCAAATTGTTTCATTAAACCAAAGTTGGTTTAATGAAACAGATTAGTTGAAATAATTTCGTTTTAATTCTTAGTGTTATAATGCTCAATTCATTGAATTGACCCGTGCTAGTAATTTTTGCAGATGGACTTCATAAGTGATAAAGGAAGGCAATAAATTTTATGATGTATTGGTTGAATTAAAGTCTAGACCATTATAGAGAAATTATGAGTTATTATTGAATTGTATTGAAGGAAGAAAAATTGTATTCTAAATGATCTTGATGTTGTTGACATGAAATATGTCAGCAATGCATAGTTTTGTAAGTTGTGTATTTTATTTTGATGAATTGGAAATAATGAGGTTACTTAAACATGATTAAGTCTATTCTCTTGCTCATAATAAGAAGGAAAAATATGTAATCTTATCCTTGATATTGTTATTATATCTGATTGGATCCTTATTCCTGATATCAGTAAATTGTCTAGATAAATGGGGAGTTAGTACAAATTCCCTTACTTTAATGCAACTTACTAAGTTGTATGTATTAATGTTCCTTACTTAATCTTGAATGGTGGATTATGATGTTATGAACATGTTGCTATAATGTCACGATGTGTAAATTGAATATGGGTATAATAAACCCTAATACTTAACCATAATAAGGAAGGTTCTCCTCTTCTAAAGAGGATGCAAAATAAACTAATGATATGCGGGTTTGATAGACATTTAGACTTCATAGGTATGAAGTCTTTTATATGGAACTGTTTTGGTTCTTATACATTCCTTGAATGGTTGAGACACATTAATTAGATCATTTGATTTAAGCTGATGTTGTATTCAATTAATTAAACATTAAGAAATCATTAGTCTTTGAAGTTATGTATTTATTAACCAACTCAAATGGGAATAGAAACCTTTAAGGTTGTTGGAATTAGGGTTATGTAAAGTTGTTGTAATATGAATCTTAATCCTAAACTAATTAAGTGGAAATGATCTCTTGAGGTGTGTACATCGAGATGAAGTGGTTTTTTCGGTTGTTGGCATACGCCAACTGCAGATTTTACCTTTGTGAAGACTTGGGTCTTCACGAGGATACAGGGTTGCAGTTGAAATGTTACAACACCCTTCAACATTGGTTAATCTAGACCTACCCAAACTTGGAATTGAACTTAGTTTCTCTCTAAGATAGTTTAGAGTTATAATATAGCATAGGAAATGACTCACAATGATTTAGGATAACTAGGCACATCCTATCGACTTATGTCGATAGGGTATGTCTATATACCCTAGGTCATCGTGAGTGACTCCTTATTCTAAATCATATCACTAACCTGTGTTAGGTTCAAACCTTAGACAAGTGGACTAACTGAAGTCAGTGAATACCATTCTAGATAATAGATGAGTGGGGTGAAGGACATATTTTGATTAGACGAGTATGCCATCTAGGAATAGTAACATGAATAGTATGTTGGAAATATTTGGCCAAAGTATCACAAGCTGGTTATGTTGTCCTATGTCACCTAGTTTAAGGAATGTGATTTCAAATGAATATTGGTAACAAATATTTAGATAGGTTTCTTAAACAGAACACTCAGTACCTAGAACAAGGTAAGAGAACCAAGTATACTTGGTATACATAAAGTATTCAATACTTAAGTAACATGAGAGATCGGTTGTTAATCGAGTCATGAAATGAGATATCGATAGCTCATCGAGTCATTTACAATTGCATATGGTTATCTGTTATGAGATTGATTGGCATGGAATGTGTGTTCTAAGTTATGATTATTTAGAACAGAGAACATTATGTATATATAAAAAAATTCCCTTGTTCTAAAGTCTTAAATTGGGAATGTTACATTTCAGGGACCATGAGGAGTGCTTTCTGTGGGTCACTTGTTCCCTACGGGACTTAAATTTCCGTGGTATAAAGGAGTACGGGGAGTTGTTTGTATCATGGGCGGGAAGTTTATTATAGGCCCGAGAGGCTAGATCGGTTCATGTTCCATAGGGTTATCAGTTCCTCATGCGGACCCAATATCACCGCAAAGTGAAGCGAAGTCCGTCGGCGAGGGATTTTAGGGTGAGGAAGGAATGGGGTTGTGGGGAACATGTTCCCTATGAAACATTATTCCTTGTGGATATAAAAACCCACAAAAAAAAGTAGATTGAGAAAATAGTTAAATGTGGGGATTGTGGTAAAAGTGGGCCCATGAGGCATGAAGGGCATAGTTCCACGAACCACTAAATTCCCCACACAATAAGGAAATAGATGAAAATGAGTTAAATGTAGACTGTGGAGTCACACATGGAACTCCATTGACCATCCCGACCCCATGAACTTAAAATGGCCATACTTTTTCACCCAAAGCTCTAATTTTCAAAAAATTAGACTTTTTTAATTTCTTATTTTTAATGAGTGTAGAAATGTGAAGAATTAGAAAAATTCCTCAACATTAATGAACACAGTTCTAGTAGTTGAAAAGATCATATTTGATATGATTTGGTGCTCTTCCTTCTCCAACAAGAAAAATATCATGGAGGGATTGATTTATCAAGCTACCCATGCCCCTTTTCAGAAATTTAATGCATCTTGTTAATAGGTGAAAGGGGAATTTTGGGATTCTATCCTTATCTCTTCTCATCATCTTCTATATATTATAGATACCTCTCATTAGAGAGGGGGGATATTCTAGGATGTGGGAAAACTCTGCCATTTTTGTTTCTCAACACCAATGAGTGAAAACCTTCTCATAGGCCTTATAAGTGTATTTGTGCCTCTGTTTCATCAAAATAATGGATTTTTCATATTCTAAGAGTAATAAAATATATGTTTTATGGTGTTATTTCAACCCTATAATCTATTTTGTTGTATCTTCTTGTATTTTTATTCTGTTGTTTTTTTGTACATGTATCTCTCACTTTGCAGGTTCAAGTTATTGTGTTTCATGGAGATTAGACGGTGGATATTGCCTTGGGTTTGTGTCACAAGTGTTTGGCCTCTCCTTACTACATTTTCCTTCTCCTTCTCCATCAACAGGATATTTTCACACCCTTTTTTGGTGTTATCACCTCTTTTAGTGCAAGATTTCCATTTCCATGCATCTCTCTAACCCTCTCTCTCTCTCCCGGTCCCTTGGCATGGTTAGATTAGGATTAGTTAGCTGCATTTTCCCTTCTAGGAGTAGTTTTAGCATTATATTAGGTAGAGGAAACCGGCCTTCTCCGAAGGCCCATTTCAAGTAGCAAGTCCCACAACTTGAGAGATGGTCCCATATTAGCAAAACATAGAGTTCCACCATAGACAAATCTCAGGGTGCTACTTTTTTTATAACAATTACTTTAGTGATATTAATCATCATGGGCTTGAGTGGGTTCTTGATCATATTGGAGGGTATTAGCCTCCTTATATAGTGGGTTCTATACTAAATAGGAGTGGGTTCTCCTTCTGAAGTGGGTGTTTCACTTAACAAATTTTGTGTGATGTGTCATATTCATACAAGTCTTTTAAATTGAGTAATATATTCAAAATTTTCAATGGGTTTTCTTCCCCATGCTGGTTTCTCACTTAATATTTTATATTCTTGTGTACTCTCTTGGTGTATGTTCTTATGAATGGTTGTTTCATGTTAATAATCTCACATTGATGCATGATTGAATGGTTAAATTTTCACACAATTTAAAGTAATTAAAGTAAAAGATTTTAGGGACTAAGTCACCCCCTCAGTCCATTGTGCTTATAAAAATTGGTATCAGAGTGAGGTTCTTTTGAATAATTTTAATCACTTGAAGGAGATCCTTTAAAGAAATAAAATTTCAAGTCATTAGAGTGGTACTTCTACCAACAAATATCCCTTGTTTTATGGATCAAACTATGCATTTTGGAGCATTAGGATGAGGAATCACATCATGTCCTTAGGATTTGACATTTGGTAGTTTGTGATAGATGGGTATATTTTTCCTAAAATTCCTCCAACTAGTACTATAGAAAAAAAGGCTAATAACGAAAACTCTAAGGTAATGAATGCATTATACATCTACTAAATCCATGTGGGAGAATATTTAGGTAATCTATTAAGGATATTCCAAGATAAGGATGAAAAATATCCAGACATTCATAAATTAGTTTGAAATCCTAATGACGAAAGAAGAAGAATCCACTCTTGCATACCTACTCACATTTGATTAAGTTTTCAACACCATCAAAGGTTTAGGTGAAGAAGTGAAAGAAGAGGTAGTGGTAAAAAATGTGTTAAGATCATTCACTCACAATTTTGATCCTAAAGTTTCATCCATTAAGGAAGATAAGTATTTGAAGGTCATGTTGATGGATGAGTTACATGGCCTCTTGACAACATATGATATGATAATCATAGATTCAAAACCTATAAAGAAGTATATTGATTTTAAGGATGAGAAGAAGTCAAAGGATAAGAAGACTAATGATAATGATTTTTCTCCTAATATTGATGATTATGAGCTAATTGTTATGTTTTATAGAAGAATTAAACCTACTTCGGTAAGTACAAGGTTAAATTACCCTTTTAAATTCTTTAATTGTGGTGAAATAGGTCATTTTTCTAGAAAGTGTCCTCATAAGCACAAGGATGAGGATGATGATGAGTATGATGAATAAAATTACAAGAAGTCTCACAAGTTTGATAAGGGAAAGAATAATTTAAAGATATTATAGAGAAAGAACACGTACAAGAAGATTGTTTTTCATCTAAATGAAGTGGAAATTATGGTATATATTACTATGATTCTAAGTCTGAGCATGAATATATTGGTGATGAAGTCTTATTTGTGGCTAAGGATGTTATAGGATCCCCGAGTGAAGACTACATGCTATTTTGTGAGTCCATGCATTTTGAAGAAGAAGAAGACAATGACATAGAAAATGATTTAATGTGTGTTTAAAAAACTTCAATCATGCTGAGAATAGTAACAAAAAGATGAGAGAATAATTAAAATAATATTTATTAAATAAAAATTCATGATCTTGAAGTGAAGCATTAGTCCGAGACAATCAAGAAATTTGAGATGTAGGTAAGTTCTATGAAGATAAGCCTATAATCCAAGGAGGAAGAATGCATTAATATTGAAGAATAAATTATGTTTCTAAGGTCAAAGATATATGAAGCAGCTAACAAGGTTAATTCATTCCAAAATTTTGAGAAGAGCTCTAAGAATCTTTATGATCTATTGGGAAGTCAAAGATCTGCTAGAGACAAGCTAGGTTTAGGGTTCAAGAAAGACATCAAAGGAAAATAAGTGATGTAAGATGACATTATTCCAAGAAAGGAAACTGAAGGACCAAGCACCAAAGAAGATAAAAATAAGAGTAACTACATTGAAAATGAGAATACAAAGTCTATAAGGAAGCCCAATGCATCAAGGTATGAAAAATATTTTAAAATATATTGTTATGCTTATAATGGTTTCAGACATAGAGTAAAGGAGTGTAGAAGGTTAGTTAAAAATTATCATCCATGGAGGGATAGTAGAGATGATCATACTAATAACATTATTTTATATAATTTTAATGAGAGAAATCACACTGGTAGGTACTTCCTATATGAATCATTCAGTCAAAATTGGAGAGATGAAGTAGCTAGAGGTAAGAGAGAAGTTATATGTTTTAACTGAAATAAGATTAGACATGTAGCTATGGATTTTTTTTATGGTCCTTTAAGGAAAACAAAGAGGTTTAAAAATCCTAGAGTGTAAGAGAAGAAGCAAGGTAGGTGGTGGGATCCAAGAGTAAGTCATGGCATTCTACCTAAAGTAGTTTTGAAACAAAACAATAAGGTTTTCAGTTGAAGATGAGCAAAAAGAAGGAAAATGTGAGTCACATATGTAAAATAGGTCATGGATCCTCTTTATCTTGTTTTTCTAGATTCCTCATGTGTAAGGATTTCTTTGCTAGGATTCTTGGAGACATTTACCATCTGTATGAAGCATGGTGTTTAGTGGGGATTCAATGAATTGAATTATGGCACTTGTAAGAGTACAATAATGATGAAAAGATGATATAATTTGGTTCTTGAAGGTATCTAACCTACTCAAGAGTTGTTTTAGGTGTTGTTGGATAATAAGGATGTTAGATTCATGAAGAAGAAAGTCATTCATTTTGTATAATCACTTGATCCGACCATCGATGATAAGGTGTAATGGTGCATTCCAAGTATGCTTGTAAGTTGGATAATTATATATGTTGTGTCTCAGCCCTTGATTCATGATTTAAGATGTCTCAAGTATGTTCATGCATCATGGAGGTTGTATTAGGTGTGTAAAATAAGGTCATATGTATGAAAATCAAATGTTTGAACTCTTTAGTTAATGAGCAAGGTTGAAAATCTATGTATGGATGTTTATGTTGGTAGTGATATCTCAAAGAGGAGTATGAAGTGGCAGGGAGGTTTTCAAGGCTTTATAGGTCCATAATGAATATTTGAACCTTGGTGAAGGTATTTAGAGAGTATATAAATGCATCATAAGATGAGGTATGAATTTATCCTCGTAAAGGTAACTATGTAGTAAGGGAAATCAAGCCTTGATACTACCTTTGTATGAATATTCATGATGATTTGTAAGATTTCATGAGATGAAGGGAATCTTGAGTTCTCATTATCTTTGAAGGTGTATCATGAAAAAGGTTCACTATATTTTGGATATTTTTAATGGTGAGTTACAGGTGTTTGAAGACTTCATGAAATACATATAGTTGATATTAATATTCAAGTAGGTGACTAAGGTGTCAAGAAGGAATAATTTGATAGAGTTTTGATTTTTAGGAATATTGAAATGTGGATCTATTCATGAACTCAAAGAACTATGATATCATGAAAAAGGAAAAGAATACTAAAAAATTGTTTTAAGATTGAGGTATCCGATATGACTCATGTCCATGGCATTTGGTCAAGGTATGTGCTTATTTATTTTCATAGGTAGTTAGAGGATGATGATATGTTGTTAAGGGGTAAAATAAGGAATTTTTGATGTGATAACTATCCTTCTATAGAAAGATGGAGTTTGGAAAGTTTGGTCTAAAGAAAAGGTTCAAGGCTCTTGGTCCTAAAAGTTTTTATCATTCGTGTATGCGTAATCAATTCAATATGGTTATCTATAGCTAGGTTAGGACTATATATGAGTTAAACATGATTTTTTTTTCTCAAGTATCAGGTATGTCACTTTGTGTGTGTCATAATATGTTTGTACCTAGGGGGAGATACAGTTCTCTCATGACATGATGAAGACAAAATAGATTCAAGAAGAAGAGTAACACAACTTTGAGATTATTTGATGATTTAGTTGATGTTTCCAACCAACAAATATTCATAATATTTTGTTGAAGGTGGATACTATGTGCTATAGGTATGTTCTTTGTACTTAATGTAAAAAGGGGGAGAAATATTGGGTTGTTTTCCATCAATGAAAAAGGGGGAGATTGTTTATATGTGTGTGCCTATGTTGTCATTGATGTAAAAGGTGAAACTACTTTAATAACAATGAGTTGATGATAAGGAGTACAATAAGAAGTTGGTAATGATGATGAAATGGGAATATAAGTACTGAAATGGTTATAAAAGTAAATAAGGTCAAAACTATTTGGAAAATTAGGCCTAATCAAGAGGTCTAGTCAAGGTATAGGTGATGACACATGGAGGATAGAGATGCATGAAGTATTTTAAATCATGGTAGATGCATGGAGAGAATATTGGTGATGTCTTGAGACACTCATAAATGTATTAGAATATTATTGCAAGGTGTAGCATGGTTTGTAGGTCTTAATCTAAACCCAGTCTAGGTGCTTAGTTGACTAATGGATCATGAAGGTTAGTTACAGAGGTGTGTGGGCCCATGAGGAAATATAAAGGAGTGAGACATGTTATCTCAAAGTTTTTAGGTAATTTTTAAGTTATTTGAGGAAAATGTGTGGTGTTTGTCTACTTTATATAGGTCTAAACTATACCCTAATTTCATGGCCTAGTTAGGAAAGTCGTGGTGGTTGACAAGATGCGGAACCAAGTATGATCATATTAGAATTTGGAAAGTTGAGAGAGGTTTTCCTAAAGCTGTGGGTAAAATTTTAGGTCTGTATGAAATAGAGTTTGCATGATATAATGTTTTTATTCCTACCGAGTTCAAGAAGGTGAGTTTCCTAGCTCGATATGATATGTTTTGTGTTGGATGGCACGTGAAAATTTTACGTTGGGACCTGATCCATTCAAAGATTATTTTTCATATATCTAAGAAGGTTTCATATGTGAAATAAGATTAAATGATGTCATGTGCTTTATAGAGGATAACTAAGAAGTTAAGGAGGTAAAAAACCCTACATAACCCATAGTTCATGAGTGATGGAGGAAATATTTTTGGTGTGGGATAAAAATTCATTAGATAATCAAATTTTATGATTTAATAATGGAAAGGAATATGCAATATCTCATATGGTTGTGGTTTTGAGTCTTGACAGAGGTAGATCCCTCTCATATTTACTTATTTTATAAAAAAATTGATTTTCTCTCAAGTTTTTCATCTTACGTATGATCCAAATTAGTTTTCTGAGTATATGGTAATATATTATATATTTTGAGATGATTTCAAAGCTTGGTGAAGCCATTTTTATGTCTACACATATCGAAAGGTGAAGACTAGTTTTTAGGCCTATTAGGATGTTTTTAACAAATCATGGTGAAAGAAGGTTCTGTGAATGTGTGGCCTACATTTAATTGTATAATATGGAAGTTTTATATACATCCAATATGATTTTATTCATGCTTTTTTGATGACTACAAGTCATATTTATTGGTAAGGGTGAGGTAAAGAGTTGACCTACTTGACAATGTTTAAGGACAATGAAGGCACCTTGATGAAATTGGTCTGAAATACCAATAGATTGTATTGAATCATGATTCCTATATATTTGAGAGTGATTAGGGGTTTTATTTTAACCTATTTAAATTATTTAGAGGTATTTAAGGTGTTATCACAAGTGTGAGAAGATTAAGTTTCTAAGAATGGTTTCTAGGTAGAATATATATCCTGGAGGGAAAAGTTGTTTTGATGACTCTATGGGCTTAGGAATGATTTATTTAGTGGTTTTAAGTGTTCCTTAGGTTATTGGATTTATAAAAATTTATTTAATTCCATATATGAGGTTATTGGTGAGATATTATTCTTCATCCTTAAAGACTGGTATGTTGGAGGTGCTCAAAATGAGTAGGAAACAGTCCTACTTGGAGGTGTCATGAAAAAAAAGGATGATGCAAAGGTTCATGAAATTTTTGAAGGTTTTGATATTATTTTAATAACATGCATGGATTTTTTTAAGTCTTGATGATGATGGAGTGTGACCTTGGAGGCCATATATCAATCGGTGGAGATGAAACTAGCCTTTTAGTCCTAGTCGTGCATGTTGAGTGTCTTAGTCTAATACTGACCTATATGGTCCTTTCATGTGAATTTATATGAGTGTGTAGTTTTTTTCTTGTTTGTATGACCAACCTTAATGGTCATGGCTAACCTATATGTGTTTAGGATTTGAGTCATGTATATGAAGTGAATGTATTTTCTCATTTGAGCTAGTGGAGTGGATAGAGTTATGAGAAAGCTAAAGGAGGTGAAAGAGAGTGATAGAGTGATCCAATGAAAGTTGTGAAGATGAATGAAAAGGTGATAAGGTAATTTTATAATGTATTCAATTTCATTATACCTAATCATCTTGTGAATTATGAAGATTGAACGAAGTAGGAGAGAGAGTTGTTTGAGAGGGTTTTGAGTTTTGTGAGCTGAACTAGTGATCACAATTTATTGTAGAAGTAACATTACTTCATTGATATTCATCATCAATTGGTTGAGTGGGTTCTTGATCATCTTGGGGGGTAGTAGACTCCTTATATATTGGGTGTCATACTACATAGGAGTGGGTGTTTCACTAAACAAATATTATGTGATGTGTCATATTCATGCAAGTCTTTTGAATTGAGTACTATATTTAGAAGTTTTAGTGGTTTTTATTCCCTTGATGGTTTTACACTTCATATTTTGTGTTCTTGTGTACTCTCTTAGTGTATGTTCTTATGAATGATTGTTTCATGTTAATAAGCTCACATTGATGCATGATTGAATGGTTAATGGTTCACACAAGTTAAACCAATTAAAGTAAAAGTTTTGAAGGACTAATTCACCCACCATATTTTTTCATTGTGATTCTAAAATTGGATTTAAAATATCTATAAATATTCTATCCCTTATTAATTCTCTAATATGCTTTTATGATCACTAGAATAATCACAAACTACCTCCATCTTTCCGGTCCTCAAGCACCTAACAACAAGACTTCATATTCCACATTATTGTTCTTGTTTAAAAATTACGCATTATATGAGATAGGAATTACTTTACCTATAGGGGAAGTGAGGACTATGCCTATGCATGATCCAAAAGTAGAATGAATTTCATCATAGTCAATATTCCATAGTTAATCCTTTTATTCTTCCTATACCTTGTTTGAGGTGGATGGAATTGTGGAGAGGATGTTTTGGGATGAATGTGAGGGAGGAGTAGGTAGAAATCCGTTATAGGCATGAATGAATTTGAACTAGGCTCAAGTTGGCCATTTGTAATGAACCATACTAGTTTATTAAACTGATCTAAATGGGTCTACAAGTATTCTAATTTTGAAATTTACATTTTGGATTTCTTAACATGGTAAATGATATTAAATGAGGTGGTGGTTTATATTTCAAAGGTTATAACCATTTTAGAAGAGGTGAATGCTACTTTTGGATTGGAAGGAGCTACAACTTTAACAGAATTTTTTTAACTAAAATAGGTGTGGAGGACTTACCGAGAGAAGAATGTGTAACTTTATCCATGGTGGAATTGGTATTACTTTATATAAATTTCATGGAAGGATTAAATGCAAATCCTCGATTTATCATGGTATTTTGTAGATTATTCATTTGAGGATCTAAAAATTCTTCTTTTGGAGAGTAGCAGAAGAGGTTTCTTTATAAGATTGTGAGTTGGTACACACCACACATAAATATTTATTAATATCTATCATGGATTCATCTTACTCCTCATTTAAGGAATATTCAAGTAGCCAATGTCATCATCTTGAACCTCTTTAACCTCTAGCGACTTTCCTTGAAATTATTCTTTTTAGGCTCTAAAATTTCTTCTTCTTTATCTTCTTGGGATTGAAAGGTCGAAATCATAGGAGGATCTTCTTAATAAAGTCTACATGTGACCTCACTAATCGTTTTTCTATTTTCAAATTTCTTTCTAGGTACATCATTATAGGGAGAACTTTGGGCGAGATTCCTCTTTAGAGAAATTATATCATTAGCTATTTTTTGTAGTAGTGGTTCAAGAATTATAAAGCTAAAACTTTGAAATTTATCTTTATATTATCCTCTTCTAATTTTTCTAGACATGATTAGATCATATTATACCTCTACTATGAAGTCTTGAGCTTCATAGAAATTTATAGGTTGAGGCCTCCTCAAGATAAAATTGAATTCAGTAACTAAGCATTGGTGAAGAACATGTTGGTGTTTGATTTGATCCATACTTAAATCATGTACTTCCCATTTATTCCCTAGTTCTTGGTCATTTTTGTGTTACTTCCTCGAGCTTTTAATTCCATGTATTGCTTCACTTTCTCCCAAGGTTTATTACTTAAACAAGCCATACTATTTATGGGTCAATTACATGCTTTGAGCTAACAATTTAACATTTGAGGTATTTATTGATTGGTTTTATGATTTTTAAGTTTTAGAGGGAATTGACAAGTCCTTAATGATCCTAATGGCATGATTAGAATCTTCTAAATAAAGTCCCTTTAGATCTGGAATTTTCCTTCTAAAAATTAACATATTTATGTTCCCGTAGTTGTGCAAGCTACAAATTTATCTTCAGCGCACTGACAAGGAATATTACTCAAAACTTTCATATATTGGGTGGGAAGTTATTATTGCCTTGTAGATTCCAACTCCGTAGTATCTAGTTAATTACAAATTTCCTCCCAAGATTTAAAGCCCGATGGACAAAATACATATGGAACAATATGGGAAAACTTGGCCAAAGGAACATTTTTGTAGCATGGAATTTTAAACCTTGACAGCTTTCTTCTTACATGAAAACTACCTTCCCAAGTCCCTAACCTGAAAAAGGACACATGGCATATCACATGATTTCCTCACCGGTGGACATTCTTTATATCCTGCCCAGCTTGCACATTTACGTAACCTACAAAGCTACCAAATGGTTCCATGCCTCCGCTTACCCGATTATATTTACATGTGTAGGGATCAAAATTAAATCTGAAATGAAAATTGATGGATGTAAATTTGCAAAATACTAAGGATCTTCCACCTTTAATGGATACGTGTGGAATAACTATATGTTTGAAAAAAATCCTAAGTTACACACTTTGCATGATGAATTCAAGGTTATTAAGTGCTTTGGATCCCTAAGACGAGAGAAAAAAGTATTGGATCTGAAATATGAGCTACATCTAGGTGTTTTGGAGAATAATCGATGTGATAACATTCTCTTCCAACCTAAAATTGAAAATTTTAGTTGTATATGCACTAATATCTTAGTTTTCATTGTGTTGAGGGTTTGTGAAAGTTTGTGCAAAAAATTTATTCTTCTAAGACCAATGGTTCCTAACTAAATACTTATAAAAGAGGTTATTTTACTTATATTTTCAACCATGAAGATTTAGTTTTCGGGAACCCCTGTCACATCCAACATGATTTTTAAGTTAGATAATATAACCGATACAAATATAGAGAATGTTGATCTAAAATAATTCCTTCAAATATTGCATGCACCTGATAGAAATAAGATAATGGGACCAATTGATGAGAGTTCCATATCTTTAGCTACTACTCCCCCTTTATTCAATACCTATAATTGGTGTAGGTGTGTACTGAGAATTACAACCCAAAGACTAGGGAAGTATTGGATGAGAGTGGTGCAAAGGTCTTATCCCTAACCCAAAAGGACTTTGATGGAATTTTTGGGATTCTTGCTAGGAATATGTTGTCAATATAATAGTAAAATAAATAGAGAAATTATGGGTTACTCACAACGCCTAGTTCTCTAGGATCATGAATAATTAGTAGTTGCAAAAACCAAGGGTTTCTTCTATAAGAATTCCCAAGAAGTTAACTAGAATAGGCTTCATTAAAAAAGTTGAGGATATCATCACTTTACTAAGTAGAGTTACAAGTCTTGAATCTTATTATTATTTTCATTATGGGATGTTTAGATATATCCTAGCTATCCTTAGTTTTAAGGCACACATTCATTAGGGAGAGTTGATCAACAACTCTATCCATGAGAAACTTATCATAATGGCTATGAAAATTCATGAAGCGTATAGGCATAAGAGTGAATTTTATATGACATATTATCATGTGTATAATCCATCATGCCATAGATAACTTCTTGGAATCCCAAGGGTCAAGTACTTTATTAGTTACAGGGTATATGATGTGTACCCACAACTCAACTTCGAGAGCCAAAATTATGATTTTAGGAGGTCTCATGATGTTTTTTCCTTCTAATTTTCGTGTTTAAACATGAGTGGTAAAATATAGAATTTCACACAAGGCTAGGAAGGTAATCAATGAATTTGAATGTTATTTCATATAATTTGGATTCTTTACATACATAAAGGTGAGTGGTTTCCAAGGTACTCTATATATGCTATCCAGTGCTTAGATGACAAGTGGGAATTACTTGATCTATCAAGGAAACTTTCTCGAGGTACATAGGATCATTACGAAACATAAGACAAATGTCAATTTATCAATTTTTATTAGGAAGTATATTTGCCCCGCCATGGTTAAGGAAAGGCATTTAGATGCATAAACGAATAGGGTAATCATACAAAATTTCCAAGCTAGACCTAATTATGATATTAAATGGATAGTGCGAGATAGTCCTTGGAAGTTCCTATGAACATGAGAATCATTACGAGGACTATTAGATGGAATGTATAGATGAGGAGGAGGTGAGACTCAGGGATTTTTCCCGAGATGAATCTATCTCAAATTTTAGATTATAAAATTATAGTTATATTTAAAGGCTTAGTAGATGATAAGAATCTTGTGAGTAGGTTTTTCATCAAGAAAAACTTAGAAACTTAGCTCATGGAACCCATTTTTTGGAATAAAATAGATCCAATCTATTTGCATTAAAGGACAACCAATGTGATGAAAATAACTCTTTCATGGCTCACGTATAAAGGGATTGAATTTTATCTCTAAAACACAAAAGTTTTAAGAGAGTATAGTGATTATGGGGTACTCAAATATGATCTTCCACCATTTAAGAAGGGATCAACTAATTTAGACCCATTAAAGGTCGGGGGCACCACAAATTTCAGCCAAGTGGCCAACTTCTAAGGTAGTGGAGGAGTTGAGTGTAGCTTTGATTAATACACGCACTTGTGTGTCTCATTTGACACAAAAGGCACAATATATGCTAATAAATATGATGAAGGATGCACTGATTACATAGGTTTCTCCACTCACATACATGTTCCCACACTTCAAAGGTTAAATTATCCTCTCCTCATGAATAAGTTTAGATAAGTGAAAATTCTCTTATCCCTTAGGCATCATCAAGTAAGGGGAAAATAATGAGGGGAGAAATTTTACCTAGAGGATCAAGACCCGATCCAACATTGGATGATATTATTGAGGGGGCGGTGATGAGCCTATACTTAGCCATTTTGTGAGAGGAAAGAAACCAAAGGTTGTGAACTTTACAGATGGAGGTACCTATAAGTGCAACTATGCTTGGAGATGTTTTAGGCCTTATGAAACCTTCAGAGGTAGTAAAGGGGCCCAAGATGGTTGATGCCACCTTATTTTTGTCATCACAACAAGTTTTTACTGCAACTACCACCCAAAAATAGCAAGTTGAATAAGTAAATTGTGGGGTGCAAGGAACTTCTCATGAATAGGTATTTGTTGAATTATTCCAAGTCTTAACACATGAGGTGTGTGATGAAATTCACTTACTATATTTCTAAGAGGAATATTCTCGAATGGTGTTGATTGAAGAAAAAAACATATGGCCCAATGTTACCTTCATATCTTGTCACGAGAGGTAGTATCAACAACGAAGAATATCATACTCGAGGTAGAGGTGAATCCCACCGAGAGAGGTGAAATAAATTCACTAGTTGATCCTATCCAATTAGTATTAGAGGTTTTTGAAAGAGTACTTGACCACTCATGAAGTTGCTGAAAAATGTAGAAGTGGTAATGGCTCAAGAACAAGCTAAAAATGAGAAGAGTTATCCTAGGAAATAAATTTTCCTAAGAAGCTAGAGGTCAATGTTGAGGGGAAAAGCCAGTTGATAAAACTATCTTATAGTCATCCCCTGGTACAATAAAATGAAAGTGTGGAAGCACCATAAGTATAAGTTCTTGATCCTAATTTAACCCCCTCAAAATCACAAATAATTATGGTTGTTTTAGATTCTTCATAGTATAAACCTCAAACAAAGGGAGAGGGAAATACCCTAAGTAAAGGATGGTTGTGAGAATCACTCCCAAAGAAGAATACTGAAAGATAAAGTTAGAAGAAATAGACCTTGATAATGTCTTGTCATTAAGACCATACAGGGCCCCCAAGAAAGCTATAATCTTGTCATATACTATAGTGGGACTAAAAGGAGATAGATTTGCATAAATTACAACTCCAAAGGGGGACATATGGAAGGATGAGGATACTCCCGATGATTACCAAATAACACAAGTAGCATTAGGGAAACTAATCACCGAGGGTTTAAAACATGATGTCATAATTGCAATGGGAGGTCTTTTTCAAGAAAATGACAAGGATAAAGAAACAATTAAGAAACTAAGGGCAAAGGTTGATATCTTGTCAACCTATGTGTAAAATTGATACAACCTCCTACTGAAAACCATGAAATTTTTGTTTCCATTACCCCCGATGCATTGTTAATTTTTGATAATTCAAGAGTTAGGGTAGAGGTAACAAAAATCGGGAGGATGAATCGATTAGGAAATGTATCAAGGTCCTAAAAACATAATTGAATGTTAAGAACGGTGTCGAGATCATATTGAGGATACTAAGGTATAAATTGAAAAATACCATGATGAAATAAATTATTTGGATAGAATGATGCTCAAACTTAAAACCATCACTATAATGAGTGATTAATTGTTGGAGAAATAAGGTAATGTGAATTCATATTGCATTGAAATGCAATATGAGTATGAGAAGGCCATAAAATTGAGGATGAACACTTTGGGAGGTTGCATAAGAAAACTATGAGATATGGGGGATAAATAAGGAAAATACATTGATAATATTGATTCCAAGATGAATAAAATTCTCCCCCTCCAAGACACTCACACCCCAAGAGTCTGTGGATGTAAATAAGTTGATTCGGATCCATCAACAACATGTTGGGAGTAATTCATGTTCTTTCACTTTTTTTGGTTATGTATCTATTCAAAATTTTATTCATTTAGAGGGATACAAAAATGAATTGGTGAAGAGAGTGAAGAAATATAAATTAATTTCTATTGAGTGTGACCACATTTTGTATAAAAAGAAATATTTTTCCTTTATCATATTGGGTATGATGAATACCCCCTTCTAGAAATGTTCAAAATATTGGACGAATATATTGATAGATTAGGAGAGAATAAGGTGAGTGATAAAATCAATATTAAATCTCTTTAGTCCCCTTATTCTTTATTATTTTCTTTGATTCATTTTTCTTCCCCGATTCAATGTTCTTCCAAGCACCGAAATTGAAATAGTGATTATAAGTAAGGAACAAAACATAAAAAGATAGAAAAATTTCCATTGCATATACATAAAAAAGGGGGTTATATAAGGGCCCCAATGTATGGAATTATGTGTGAATTCCAACTTTTACAAATTCTCCTGTGAAGATTGGAAGAGGGGATATGAGTTTATCTTTACGTAACTCAAATTCCTTACTATCAACTCGCACCAAACACATACTAGATATCACCTTCTAGTGCACAAGACATTCCCACATCCATAAGATATGAAATTATCACCTTGGGATAATTTGAATTAACTCAGATTTTTCTCAAGATAAGTGACCCATTTAATAAGGGTAGCTCCTAGGTAAGATATGTCTTTGTCCCATGGCAAGTAACATGTTTTAGAACTAGAGTTGGTTTGGGAAATTTTGTAGGATTTCTTGGAGCGGACTGAGGTTTATTCTTAGGAATGGAATGAGGCTTTATTGAGGTCTTCTCAAACAAGTAGATTATTTTCTCCAAGTCCTTCAATTATTGAGTAATTGGATCTTCATTTCCATGATGCCCCACTAAGAAGCTCATAATGAGTAAGCTCACGTTCTAGTAATGCGGTGGTGAAGTAAGTACTTGATGTAAAAAATATTTCATCATGTATGATAATATTTTTATGTGATTATAAATCCTTTAGAGTACCCACGTGAATGTGATCCCGAGGGAAAAGGATATGATGAAACATGACTTGGAAGGACGTAAAGAAGGGGTTATCTTGTAAATTTTGCACATCAAATCTAATCTCATAGAATTATGAGTTAGGATCTTAGGGGGTGGATTTTTCTAATCATAGATTTAAAATAATAGTTTATAAAAGTATTCATCATGTTTAATAATGTCGAGATCCAAAGAAAATTCATTCATTTATCACATCATCAAAATCAGTAGTATTCATTTGTACAAATTATTTGTTTTGAAAGTCCTTTCATAGGGTCTAGAATGGCTCAAATTATAAGAAATTTACCATTAGTGGATAAGAAAAACTTCACCATATATTACCCTATCTTCATGCATCACTTACAATGTTCTATTAACCTACAATAAAGATCAAGGTTCAAGAAATCAAAGGAAAACTTCTTGCTTTCTTGAACTCGCCTTCCTTGATTATCACTAGTCTTAGCCTTGTATCTACTCAAATTTAGGATATAAAAAAATTCCCTAAAAACTATCACTCTATTACTCAAGCTCTATATATCCTGTCATCATCCCTCAAATTGATCGAATCAAATAATCCATCACCATAATCAATTTTACTCCAAAACTACCTTAAAAGGCTTACAAGAACAATGTGCTTGGATTTGTCATGATTGTAATGAATATTACTTTCCCAGAAAAATGTAAAGGCTTCATAAATTACCCTTTATCCCCAACAAGGTGTTCCTAATATTTCAAATCACAACTCTAAATACTTCTCTTGCAATTCATAACTTCACTTTCTTAGCACTATATTACCTTCTAGCCTTGCATAATGAGGTTTTCCTTCATATATTTGTTTAAGGGGATTCATTACACAATTTAAAATCATATTGAGATACCCTTTGATTTTTTATCCTATGTATAAAGTATATTAGTAGGTCTCTTTGTAAAATTTCAATGTATCCTTGCTTGACAAGCTTCTCACTAGGTCCTTGACCGTGTAAGCAACCTCCCAATGTACTTTGTCGGAAAAATGTCAAAATACGCAACCTATAAACTCAAATTTATTCAATAATATGTTTTATCAATTAATCAAGATAATATACTTTAAATTTAAACATTTTTGGGTGGCTGGAACTATGATAATTCCATTTTTGGCTCAAAAACCCTAGTTGAGGGTTTTAAAGGTCCGTGTGAACTTGAGAAGGCATTTTTCTTCACCAAATTCTTAATACTTATCCTCAAGAATTTAAATTTATATTGTAGCTCTATTTTTATGCTATCCACTTTCTATGATCAATAATAGACCTTAGCTAAGTCAAAAATCTCTCTTTCAATAACTATTTTCACGTTTTAGACTGGGAAGGCGGAATATTGAATAAGTAGACTAGGTTTCCTTCTTCTTGCATTTTTGTATTGGAATTAGTATATTTATAATCACTTACCAAATTTGATACAATTTGTAAACACTCTTAGCACATTCCATTTTCCTTGATCATCATCATTAAAACTTCCCAATTCTCTAAAATCCTTGTAAAAGCACAATTTTACTATATACAATTTGTACATCACTTTTTGAATAATAAGTCATTAATTTCCTACTTTTTCTCAGTTCTCTCATACCAAAATAACTTCTCATTTGAACCTAAAGTGTTTTCAATTCATGCATGTAATGTTCTTGACCAATATTTTTACATCTACACACAGTTTTATAACACAACACAGTCACAATGTTTTGTAAAGTATTCTTACCTGTAACAAAGCCCTACATAGAGAGTTTTCTGACTTTATCACAAGCTCCTAACATATTAAACTTCTTTCACACAATAATTATAATGAAGATAGTATCAATATAGGAGGATACTCAACTTTAGAAGACAAGACATAAACACAAAATGTCCATTAAAACAAAGTTCCATCACATTTTAACTTATTTATTACAAAAAATTATCTCCTTTTCTTCATTCTTTACTCATCCTCCTCAAGGATCCCCCCAAAACTAACTTACTCATGACATTTTATATCATTTTCATCTCCATTGATACCAAACCTAATTAACATTCAACTCCCTAATGCTTATACATGATCTTTAAAGACATTTTTTTGACATTTTAGATATTTGTAGTGCATACTTCATTCCTAGGACATGTCTAAGCTCTTATATACTCTTACTCACTCTTTATCATCTTACACTCAACATATAACTCTTTGAAACATCATATTTCCCTTTACATACCTCTTGAATCTTCAAGCTATATACTACTAGTTCAAATATTTGAATTATCATGTTTTGGAAGGAAAATTGTTTTCTTACTCTTGTGAAGAGATACTTTCCTATCATGGTCCCTATAGACATCCCATAACCTCTGATGATGTTTAAAACCCATAAATATATGATCTAGAATTGATGCCCCTGCATCATACTCTCAAGGGTAGAAAATTTGAGCTTCCAGCTCAATGCATTGCTTTTCTTCTTCCTTGTCTTCCAATTCTTGAGTAGTTCAACATGTTCTTTGTATTTTTCTTCCTTGTTATGCTTCAGCAGTGTCTTTGTCTTTATTTATTTCATCTCTCCTTTACACTTTCCTTTAATCTCCTCTTTTCCTTCTTTCACCTTCATGCCTCTTAAAATATACTCATTTTCATTTATCTCTCTTGTACCTGCACAATCATAGTCCAAATCAGTGTTAGATTGAAAATTAGGAGGCTTGAATGCCTCTTCTCCCTCTTGAGGATCTTCTCCTCAAATCCATTCATGGCTTCTTCATAATCCTTTTTGACCTTGTTTATGATGTGAATGTCCTCTATACAAACTACATGTTATCTTGATTCTTCCCCTCTTTCTCTTTCCATATCTCATTTTCTTGAGTTGTGTACATTCATCTATCATGAATGTCCTCTTCCTCATTCCCTCTTCTCTCATCATATTCATCCTTTGATTCTTCATCTAATAATCCTTTATCTTATTTACAAGTACTTCATCACTCCTTTCTTCTTGAACTTTTTCATCTTCATCCTTATCTTTCTTTGGGATCTTCTTCTTCCCTTCACAAACCTTATGCTCTTCATCTACAACTACATGTTCCATCTCTTTTATCTCTTCCACTCTTTCATATTTTATTTCTTATGACACACTCTTCCTTTTCCATACCTTATGTGTCTTCTAATGTTTGGTTCTTGTTTTCATAAGGTATGTTTCAACCTTCCTTTCATTCATTTTCTTAGGATTAACTTCCTTTGTTTCCATTGTTTATTTCTTGAGCCATATAGGCACCCAATACCCATGATCTAATGCTTGGATTATGATCCTAAAAATTTCCTTTCTTGCACCCACCTATACTTCAACATCTTCATCCTTATTTTATTGATTAGAATAAAATTTCAAAGGTTCATTTACCTCTTCATTGTCTTGTTTCTTTATCCCATCACCTTGCATGCATTATTTTATTGTATTATTCTTTTTTAGCCACTCTTTCTTGTCATTCTATTCTGGTACATTATCCAAAGCATCTTGAAATACTATATCTTCCTCATTTTCTTCATTGTTTAGTTGATCCAAGCCTTCTTCAACCTACATTCTCTCTTCATTACTCTCATTTTCTTTCATGGATGCTTTTCTAGATTAATTTCTTGGAATTTTCTTTACCTTTCCTTTGATTTTTGTCTCTCATGTTATTCATACCTATGTTCAAAAACTGAAACATAGCATTAAATATCAAAATAAAAAACCAAAAAATCTTCAAGAATGCCTCATTTCTAGATACTTTCTTCTTCCTATTCATCTCTCTTTCTCTCTCCAAATCTCTCATTCTCTGTCTTCTTCTCATTAGCATCTCTATAGGCCATTTGACCTTCTTCTTCATCACATACCCAATCATACTATTTTATTATTCTTCCATACTTAGAAATTCTTCTAACTTGGCCACATCCTTTCTTAATTATTTTAGTTCTTTCTTGATCCATATCTTTTGTTATTTTATTTTTATCTTCTCTTTGCTTATAGATCCTTCTTTTCTCTCTCACTCTTCATCTATCCTTTGTTTATCAACATCACTAAATCTCTTGCCAACTCTTCCATGTCCATCTTGATCTTTTTATTCTTCTTTCTCAATCACTTGTTACACACAACCAACTTACACATTCCAAATTCATTTGTTATAAATAAATAAATAATCAATTCCCACTCTGATACCACATGATGTAGATCTCTAAATAAAATTCATTCATTTATCACATAATCAAAATCAGTAACATTCATTTACACAAATTCTTTGTTTTGAAATTCTTTTCCTAGGATCTAGAATGGCTAAAATTGCAAGAAATTGACCATTAGTGGATAAAAACACCTTCACCACCTATTAAAATGTCTTCATGCATCACTTTCTATGTCTTATTAACCTTCAATAAAAATCAATGTTCAATAAATCAAATAAAAACTTCTTACTTTCATGTAAACTACCTTCCTTGATTCTCACTAGTCTTAGCCTTGTATCTACTCAAATTTAGGCTTTAAATATCACAAAACTCCCTACACAAACCTCACTCTATTACTCAAGCTTTAGATAACTTATGATCAGCCCTCAAATTGATAAAAATAAAATAATTCCATTGCCATACTCAATTTTACTCCAAAACTACCTTAAAAGGCTTACAAGAAGAATTTGCTTGGATTTTTCATGATTGTAATGAATTAGAATTGCACATAAAAATGTAAAGGATTCATAAGGTACCCTTTATCCCCAAAAATTTGTGCCTAAGATCTCAAATCACAACTCTAAATACTTCTCTTGCACTTCACAACTTCACTTTCTTAGCAATCAGTATTACCTTCTACCTACATAATAAGGTTTTCCTTCATATCTTTGGTTAAGGGGGATCATTACACAAGTTAAAAATAATACTAAGATAACCTTTTGATTTTTTCTCATCTTTATAAATTCTCTTGGTAGGTTTCTATGTAAAATTTCAATGTATCCTTACTTGACAAGCTTCTAACTAGGTCCTTGAGATCTGTGTGAGTAACCTTCCAATTTATTGTCGGAAAAAAATGTCAAAATACAAAACCTATAAAGTCAAATTTCTTCAATAATACATTCGAGCACTTCATAAAGACAATATAATTCAAATTTCATCATTTTTAGGTGGCTAGAACTCTCACAATTCATTTTTTTCTCCAAAACTATAGTCTAGGGTTTTAAAGGTCCGTGTGAACTCCGAGAAGGCATTTTTCTTCGCCAAATTCTTAATACTTATCCTCGAGACTTAAAAATTTATAATGTAGCTTTTTTTCGATGTTATCCACATTTTAGGCTTGGCATTAGACCTTAGCTAAGTCAAAACATCTCTCTTTCAATAAATATTTCCACGTGTTAGACTAGGAAGGTAGAATATTAAATAAGTAGAATGGGTTTCCTTCTTCTTGCATTTCGTATTGGAATTAGTATCCTTATAATCAATCTAAAAGTTTATACACTATGTAAATACTCTTAGCACATTCCATTTTCCTTTATCATCATCATTAAAACTTCCCAATTCTATAAAATCCTTATAAAAGCACAATTCTACTATATACGGTGTGTGCATCAATTTTTAAACAAGAAGTCAATAATTTCCTAATTTGTCTTAGGTATCACACCCAAAATAAATTCTCCTTCAAACCTAAAGTGTTTTCAATTCATGGATGCAATGTTCTTGACAAATATTTTTACATCTACACACAGTTTTCTAACTCAACATAGTCACAGTGATTTGTAATGTATTCTTACCTATAATAAAGCCCCTTGCATTGTTTTCTAACTTTATAAAAATATCCTAACCTATGAAACATGTTTCTATAATGAATATAAGATCAATACATGAGGATAAAAAAATTTACAAGATAATAAATCAACACAAAATGTCCATCAAAATAGAGTTCCATCACATTTTAACTTATTTATTACAAAAATATAACTCATGTTCTTCATACTCTGCTCATCCTCCTCGAGGGTCCCCCAAAAAAATTCCTCATGATATTTTATCTAATTTTCATCTCCATTCATACCAACTATAACTAACTTTCAACTCTCTAATGCTTATACATGGTCCTTAAAGACATTTTTTCAACATTTTAGATATTTGTAGTTCATACTTCATTCATATGACATGTCTAAGCTATTACATACTCTTACAAATTCTTGATCCTAATACTACACTCACCATATAACTCCTTGACACATCATATTTCCTTTACATACCACTTGAATCCTCAAGCTATAGACTACTACTTCAAATATTTGAATTATCACTTTTGGAGGGAAAATTGTTTTCTTTGTCTTATGAAGATATACTTGACCTTTCATGGTCCCTATAGACCTCACATAACCTATGATGATGTTTTAAACCAATAAATATATGCTCTGAGTTAATGCAAATGCCTCATTAAGAGTTACATTATATTGACCTTTATCTTCCTTCATTTATGGGTGTAACAGATTACATTAAGAAACATCATTGTTTCTCCTCATCCAAATCCACTTCCCTCCTTTTCTAACACAAGTGTTATACCATGCTAACCTTAAAAACACATTGATTCAGTTTATTATATATGTGTCTACTGCGAATTGCACTTATCTAACATATCATATCTCGTATTTTCTATGATATTTAAATTCTAAATATCTCAAGCATACTTCTTACCCCAATTTGTCAATAGCACCCTTTGAATCATGATTTTTATTAAATTTAATATATCCTTAGTGGCTTGTGTCCGGTGTATCAAGTGTCTCTAATGTTTGAGTGATTATTATTTTAAAGTAGCATTACATTTAGTGGTTGTATTTGATTCGATAATGTAGTTCTAATAAGTATGAGGGTTTAAATCATAATATTTTCCTCTCCCTTTCAATCCATCATCTAGGTTCTCTCACCTTGGTTTAAGAAGAGCCACAAAGTAAAAGGATAACAACCACATCCTTAGTCATGTGCCTCCATGGAATTCCCACAAGGCATGGTTAAGTAGATAGATAAACTTGTCCATGGATAAATAATGATACATCAATAGGTTTATATTTTCTCCTTTCCTATCAGCACATTACTTTCCTTGTTAGTGGTTTTGGATTGTGAACCAACACAACTATAGTTGGTTATCTTGGGTAGGTCTAGAATTCTCAAGGATTTTGTTGATCAACTTGTTGAATTTGGATACAAAGTCCCTCAAAGATTCTATAGGTTCTTTATTTAACTAAAACCATTTAGTGAGTAGAGCATGATCATCTTCATTTAGTTTGAATCTAGCCTCAATATTTTCTTCCTTTGATCCCAATTGGTAATAGATATTATAGGCATGTGATAAAACCAATTTATAGCACCATCTTACAGAGATTCAACAAATAATATTATAGAAACTTTTTCATCTTTAACTCCCAACATGTTTCATGTTATGATGAAGGTAGTGATATGTTCATACAGTGTAATTTTCCATCTCCTGTGAACTTTAAAAAGTTCTTTCTTGATCCTCTAGGTAGCTTGTGACTGGGAGGAGCTAGAGCCAAAGGGTATGTGTTTTGACCCCAAGGTAATGGTAGAGCCATCTTTGAAGGAATATTATTCAAGATTTGTTAGATATATAGGGTTGTAATAGGGATAACAATAGGTTATTCAAATAGATATTCTAAATTAATTTCAATAGCTTTCCTTTTAAATATTATAAAAGTGAGCCCGAATGTGATGCCCATTAAAACAACCCACTTGAGACCCAAGAAACAACATAGGATTAGTTAGGAAAATTATGGGATAATTTTTTTTATTAGAAGTGCCTACAACTAGGTTGCAAGACAATAGTTGACACTATCATGTTCCGAAACAAGTCTAAAATTACTAGAACATACTTTTCATTTATTAACAATGGTTAGGGGTCACAAGATCCACATTTTTGGGTTAGAAGTTTCAGTTAGGTTCAGGGGGTAAAAATATCACCATACCCACACTCTAATAGGCTCATAGTTTCAACTTGGTTTTTCTCACACTTAATACATTCAAAATTTCCCTAAATCATTTTCATTAGATAGGAAATTTTCTCACCTTTCCAACGATATACGAAATTCCTTCTAACTCCTTGTAGAAGTCCATATATGGACCGACATACCTTAGGGTTCAAATTTTCCCCCAAGGGGACACATGTCGAATGGGAAAGAAACCCCATTTTTCGGGTCAGGTAGGTTGCGGGCAAGGCTGGAAATTTTTTCCCGTTCGGTGCAAAGTCAAAATTTCTACTACGCCTCCGCATGTCCTCCAGGGACATGTGGTGGCATCAGAGTCATCACCGAGAGAAAAGAGGGAAGGGCACGATGGCGGGAGAGTTTGGGGAATTTTTGCCAAGAGAGGAAAAATGGAAACATATGACATGTAGGTCCGCGCGTCCACAGGGAATAATGCCGAGGCAAGGGAAAGAGTGCAAGGGCCATGGGGTTTTCAAATAAAAATTTCCAAACCCAACAAATATTGCGAGGGTTCGGCCCCTCGCTAACACGCCATGTTGCCACATGGCAGCTTGTGATAGGCCGCAGCGGCTGGGGAAAAAGGTAAAAATTTCCCAAAATTTTAAATAGGTTCAAGGGCTAAAATGATGCCGCACCTCCACCGCTGCCCCGTGTGGACATGTGGAAGCCCCCGATTAGTCAGTGGGTCGATAGAGGAAAGGTTAAAAATTTTCCCAATTTTTTTCTAAGGATATTTTGACGGGAATTTTTTGGGCCACGGGCCCGCTAGGGAAAATTTTCCCAAATTTTCCCGCCAAGGTAGAAAACTTCAAAGGGCCATAAATTTTGCTAGAAATCTTAGTTTTGGGAAAACGAGGACTTTATAGAAAGCTCTCGATGCCCTCTTTGCACAAGAATCATAAATTTTACATTTTGATAAATTTTAAGGGGTCAATTTTATGAAAACAATATGCAAGATTTTAAATAGCAAACTGGTAATCTTTTAACTTATAAATCTGATTCAATTTGATCTCCTCCTTCACTCAACATGCCAAATAGACATGGAGGATTTTTCTAGGAAGGAATTAGAATGTTTTGGAAAGGTGAATTCACTTGTTTTATTTTCAATTTATATTTTTCCAACAAATGACATAAAACAACTGTGAAAGGGATTGGGCTCGATTTTGCAATGTTTAAAATGTTTTCTTAAGTTTTCTTTGTCAATTTGAGTTCATTGGTGTCATAGCATGCCAAATTTTATCATTTTCAAATTGATTATAATGTGCAGGCCCGAACTGCACATTTTAATTAAATAATTGTCAGTTTTAAATTTACAATAGAGATCCATTTCTAGGAAAATTTGTATATCAATTTTATCATTTAAGTGTGATATTTTATTTCTAATCTAATCTAATACATTTAGTTGTTTATAAACAAATCATTTCAAATCTAAATTGTAAATTCTGATTTCCAATTTAATATATTTCAAAAGGAGACAAAGCAATATAATTCCTTCATAAGTATTCCTTCCTTTTCCATTTTTTTCTAAATAGGGATTCCAATCACATTTGATATTCTAATTCAACACAACAATGCAAATGAGATAAAATCTTGCAATTCTTTATTAATTCCAAGTATACAAATTTACATCTTTCTATGTTGAATGCAATAACACATTTCTATTTCTTTCTTTCCAATAAAAGAACAAAATATAAATGTCTTTCACAATTTAAATAAGAAACTTTCATAACCAATTACAACATCATTTCTTCACAAATATAAATATTACAATTTCATCCACATCAAGTGGGAAAGGATTACAAATGAATTTTTTTCACAAGGGACTATCAAAACTGCATTTTCCTTTGCTCTAGAATAGCAACATGCAAGTTTTCTTTTTTTTCTCCAAGTTGATCACAACAAAAGTGGGGGAAAGGCAACACTCTCCACCCAACCAAGACATCCAATGAAATGAGAAGCCTTCCTTCATCATTGGCCCCCGAGCCCCAACCACAATACAATAACAGGTGTGATTCAACCCATGGCAACAACTGTATTCCACTAAACACAAAACATTCTTTCAACATGCATAATTCAACACAACACAACAATTTACAACTGCAATTGAAAACATTCAAATCAAAACTTAGGCTTGATCATGCAAGCCAAAGGAGCAAGGACTATGGGGAAAGCTACTTATACCTCCCAAATGGGAATTGGGCATCCACCAATAACAATCCGCCAATAAAATTTCACCACACATATCCTTATGCCCCTAAAAATCCCTCCTTATTCCCCCCACATATTTCCTTATGTCCCCCACAAAGTAAGAAATGTAAGCTATTTCTTTTCCATGGTGGATCCCAAACCCAAAATCCCTCCACAAAATTCTAATGCCAATGGCATTCCCTTATGCCCCCCACATGGATTCCCCATAGCCTTCTCCTACACCATTCCTATGGTAGTCTACCCAACCAGCCAACAAATAAATCAAAACATGCACCATTCACACAACACAACAAGAAAATAATAGCATAAAAGAAGGATTAAACTCCTACCTCTCCATGGTAACTTTTGTTTCCAACAACAAGCTTCCAATGCCAAAAACACAGTCCCAAAACAACAATCTCCAAGCATGAAAATTTTCTCCAAACTCCTTCCAAAATCAAGAGCTCCAAACATAAGAAAAATGCGCCCCCAAGGAAGTATGCAAAAAGATTCAACAACCCAAAACAAACAAAGAGTTTGAATTATATAGAAGAGGGAAGAGAAGAGGATGATGTGGATCCATGTAGGATGCCACATCACACATCCTCAACTCCAAACACAAAAGACAAAATTTCATTCTCCCAAACACAATAAAGAGGTGGGCAAAAATATGATTATTTACTTGCACACTCCAAAAATCCCACACCCCAAAGGACTACAAATTAAATAAAATGTAAGAGAGTACAATCAAAACAATGCAACATGAGTAATAGAATTCATTATAAAAGTCTAAAATCACCCCTAACCATAAGTATGGTTGGTAAATTAAATTGAGAGGTATGGACAAGTTTTACTTGTCCCACAAGCCTCCAAAAACAGCCCCCAAGGACAAATTCGAACTTCCATGGAGGTGGAGTATTTCATACTCCAAAAATCTGACTTCCACAACTCTTACACAAACTTACACATCCCTTACATATTTAATACAAAGAGCAAACAACTTCCATTATTACTTTCTCATATCCCAATTTGACTTATTTAAATTTTAACCATATGATTTCTCACATTAATCTACCACAACATAATTAAATAAAAGAGAGGGACACATCACTAATAAAATACATACAACAATAATAAAAAGTAACCACATTAATAAAATACACAAAACCCATGGTCACATATAAGGGTGATCCCCCCCATGGGAATCCCTAGCAATAAACAACACAACACAAAACACGTTGCCATGGTGACCATGTCAAATTCACCTAGAATTCCATTATGGTTGGTCTCCGATCCCCCAATGTTTGTTGTGATATTTAACCTGTAAAACACAAATACCTCCTTCGGCCTCATGGCCATATCAGAACATCCAACATGAATATAAATAAAATCACAAAATCATCTAAATATGTGAATCACAACAACGTCAAAGCAATTTAACAAAATCACTTAAAATTTATATCAACATCAAAGTAACAATTGTATCATCAACATATAATGTCCATTTCTAAGTCTACTCACAATATCCAAAATCACATGTCCGAACAACATCCATAAAACATCCATGTCAAATAGTATATCATCATCCACATATGAGTGTCTCTAATAATCATCGTGCATCATAATCAAATCAAGATCAACAATAATCCATGATCCAATGTCTAACATCATACTAAATCAAAGCATAATGATGTCCATAATGTAAACAATAGTATCAAAATTAGTATCAAAAGGTGTCAAAGGGAAGTGGGCACTACATTGAAATTATCTTATTATTGTTTTTTGAAAGATGGGTGTATGATGTTGGTTACTCTATCATCACAAGTGTATCTTATATCCTTGAATTTTTAATTCAAGATATCCTATGTTGATTTTATTTCTTTCAATATGATGTAGCCTTTCCAATACTTCAACATTTTCTCCTTCTCTATCCAATATTATCATAGTATTATGATAGTGAGAGTTATTTACTCGATTGTTCCAAATACAAATTCTTAAATATGATATGATATCTTCTTTAGTGTATTCAAAAAGGATAAGGTTAGGCTCTAATGCTGGATAATTTTTGGAAATGGTAATTGACAAAAAGTTAAGTGTAAACATCAAAATCTTTTAGGTATTATGAATTTCTAATTTTTAAGATTTTGGAATATCTATTTTTTAGGATTTTAAGGATCAATATGGTGAAGGACAACAAAATTTTTCTCATGGTGGGCTCTAATTATTATTGTAAAAATATTTGGTCAAAGACAAAAAAATTATTTTTTTAATATTCATGGGACTAACTCCTTATGCCTTAATATGGGAAAATCTCATTTATTGAAAGCTGGAAAAACTATACACTAAACTATCTCCCGGTGGTTGTCATATACCGTGAATGTGTAGATACACCCTTTTCATAACTACAAAAATATCTAAGAGAGAGAGAGAGAGGGAAATATATGTGAGTACGTGGATATGAATGAGGAGGGAAAATATATTAGTGAGTTGAACCTATATTTCACTAACTACAATCTAGAGAGCTTTCCAGTTCAATTAGAAGACACGGGAAAACACATACAATTTATATAAAGAACATGAAACAAAAATAGAGATTGACATAAAGTTCAAATACTAATTTTCATTCCATTATAATAGGTATAAAACCCTTTTTCCTTGCAAAATTTCCATACATCCAGTTGAGTGAAAGGAGAATAGAGGGAAATTACTAAATAGGAATATAAGAATTACAATATGTTATAGAGGAGTAAAAATTGATCCTTCACAATAAAGAAGAGGCTCTAATGTATATACCAAGATAGATGGGCTTTCATATTCCTACATGACTATTCATATTCCTTTATAAAATAAGACATTTTTCCTTATTTTAAGAAAATTTATTTTACAAAAGAAGGAAAGGAAGTCAATTAAGTTACTTTTTAGAAAAATTTCTTTCACTAACGAATAATTAGAAATCACTTAAGTTTCTTTCTGGAAAAATTAATTTATACACGAGAGAATGGGGAGAGGAAGGAGGTGGAAAAAATCATTCTATAGATGGTGCACATGAATGTGAATATATTTTGATGTACCACATTAGAAATATTCTTTGAATTTCCATCACTAAGTTAAATCTAAACATTACTTCTAGAAATTCTCTTCTACGAGGAATGATGGTGTTTGTGATAATATCAATTCAGTGATTGGATAACCTTGAATTTTTTTACAGTGTTTGATCCATTTTGGGATATTTTGAGCTACTTCGAAATGGATCCTCATATTTGAGCTAGAGTGTCCATGAGTGGGTCACCATAAGACTCAGTTCAAATATTTCTCCTTTCACAATGTTCCAAAACACTCCCAAAGTTCATCTAATAATAGTGACTTATAATGCAACAAATGGAATATCATTTTCTCAAGTGGTTTTTAACCTCTCATTTGATCTCAAAACTCATTTCAAATGATATGGGTAATATTCAATGACCTTAATGAGGGATCTCATTTTCCACTCAATTGTTCTTATCCATGTTTGGGAAAAATTGTCTTCTAGGATAAAAATACTTTCTTGTTAAGCAACCACTTGGGTTTAACATATCTCATCTCATGAATTACTGGTAAAATCTCATTCCTATGCTAATTTTCCTTCTTTTCTATAGAGAAAACATCTTACACTTTCTCATTCAAAAAGTGGAAATCTTATATATTCTAATTACTTCAGGGAAAAGTTCACAACCTTTTTGTATGATGGAATCAATTCATGCCTCAATCATCTTTCCCATATTTCTAAGATGTTAGACTTCTTGAACAACATGTGGTTTAATCTTATTTAGGGAGTAATTGAATCAGAGGTAATGAGAGGAGGAGATTCAAAGTCCAATATGGTTTGAACATATGAGGTCAACACATGTACCTAACTTTCCAATTGTTCTTGATTTACTTCGACCATTATTTTTTGAGTGACCAACTTGGTAGGTTTTTGCTCAATTTTTGAATATATCCTTTAGAACCTAGCTCTCCAAGATGGTACATGGTCATCTCATAGTCAAATATATGTATTTCAACTTCATCTTTATCCAACCTTTGTCAAGAAAACTCAATGAACTCGAGACCCTAAAACATCAGCCATTGTGATTCGAGAGATCATTTTTTCCTTCTACTGAGTGGGTGTGACTTTCCAAAGCTTAGGATATATCTCAAACATTGGGGAATTTTATTTTGAAATGGTATGTTGATGATTATTTATGATATCTTGAACCCATGATAAAACATGACCCATATAAGAAGATGAAGTATGAACTTCCAAACTACCTACATGTGAAAAGGAGAGTAGTACTTGGTTCATATCTAGAGAGGGTTCAGGATTATTAGCCATATGAGATTGCATTAGGGGAATAATAAACTTTTGATGTGACTTTATGAGATACTTTAGAGATTTGTACGTGTTCCTTTTAGGGGAAATGATGAATTCTCTTGGTTTGAGAGTATATTGGTTATCCCTTTTCACTAGAAACTTTCTACAAGGAGGCGCAAAGTTAGACTTTAGAGATATTTTTTAGGGAATTTCCCTTGCTTGAGGGTGTTATCATTTCTAGGGCCCATTGATTATTTGACATACACTTTGATCCCTAATTTCTCTAATGTTCATTTTTATGCCCTTTCAAAGGAAAAGGAAATCCCAAGTGAGTGACCTATCACCCAAGTGGGCGCTGGCACTCACCCGAGGCACGCATGGGTGCCGAGCCTCTCCTTTATGTGAGTTGTGTGAGAAAAAAATATTTACAATAAAAAATTAAGTAAAGAGAATGGAAACAAACCATACATTCATTTTAGAGCTCAAAATGGGATTCTAGACCAATGTATTCATTCGAGTTAAGACAAACATTACTGAACATAGATCTGAATCATAGTAGAAAGGAAATACACAAGGGTTTACACCCACTCATATGAAATATATATAAAACCAATCCATACGGATATAAGTAAAAATATTAAATACGTTTGGTAATCAAACTACATTAATTGAGTCTATCATAAATCCATATAATAGTGTAGACTAGTGTCATGCATCGAACTGGACATAATCCCCTCATAGTACAAAGAAAAATATTCAGAGACCCATCCCCTTGATACATCATTCTCCTATAGATCCTCTAAGCCCAACCCATAGAACTTTCACGTATTCATGCATAGCTTCACCTCTCTTCAACTCTTTGTATCTCCTTCTCTGGCGGGAGCTTGTATTTATAGCCTCAACAAGCACCGCCATGCCTTTCTAAAGTTTTATATTAGGTGAGAAGTGTCTAAGTGGTCCTCCATGAGAGCATGCTCCTTCGAAATGAGCTCTCCATTCTTCGACATGATGACATTCTCGAATCTTCTATCGAACGTATATTCCTATTATGGGCACTAAGTTGCTAGCCTGGCACCTTATCCACTCTACATGTGCAGTCAGATCATGCTTTCCTTATGTTCTACCTGATATTCTAAATATGGCTAAGTCCCAAATCCTTTTCTCTATTTTTTCACATGCGTGCCACTTGGTTCTAATAAACCCTCCTAAAACCCTATATTGCATGTTTTATCCTTGCACACACTTCTTCAAATAGGCCTTACGTACCCACATGCCTTCTTATACTTAGCCAATATTTTAGGGGCCCAACATCACCCCACACTACGCTTGTTCTCCGCCCTCAGGAAAATTATATCAATGAATAAAGAATGGTTGCTCTGAATAGTTTGGGGAAAGAATGAAGGAATGAATAATTTGGGGAAGAATGAAAGAATGGGTAGAATATGATTACTTCTACAAGAGGAGAGGGAAATATTTCTTAAATTCTTCCTCCAACTTATTCCAGGCATCGAATGTGTTATGTGCTTATTGAAAAGGTCGCCGACTAGGATGCTCACCTCTTCAAAGCCTAGCCCTTCTCCTTGGGTATTCATTGTTTCCACGATCCCCTCCAATTTTTTTCCCAAATCCTCAAGTGCGTCCATCCTTCAAGTGATCTGGGGATATAACTCCTTGAATGGTTCTTGATTGAGCCCTGTAAGGTCTCAATAGCCTCTAATTTCTTCTCAACCTTGGCTAGAATTCTATCACATTCCACTCTATTCCCCTTTTTATTCTCTTGGAACTCCTTGAGCTCTACTTCATGAGTGGCGACTAGAATTCTTGCCACTCTATCTCTATTGGCATAGTTTTCATAGGTGGCCTCAACGACTTGGGTGACAAATTTCACATCAGCAAGGACTTTATTGTACTAAGCAAAAATTTCCAAAATCTTCATCTTGTCCTCCTTTTTCACGTGGATGCCTCTTTTGAAAATTCCAAGGCTAGTGGTTTCCTTTCCATTGTGAGGACGCAGGTCAAGTCCTCCAGGCAATTCCAAGGTGGATCCATACTTCTAGTGGTGTCAGATCTAGATGCTTCAAGACAATGACATCTGTGATCATCTCTACTTTATTGTAAACCACGTGCACCCTTACCTGCTCTTCTTTTAACTCATGCCTTAGTTGAGCATTGACTAGCTCTTCTTATTTTAAGTCATTGGTTCTTTCCTCGAGCTCTTCTTTCTTCTTCTCCAGTTCTGCCTCTAGGAACTTCACCCTGTCATTCCTCCCAAAGAGTTTGGCTTCAACCTCAACTGAAACCTTATTCAACACATTGCAGATTTTTTCATTTGATAGCCATTGAGAATTTACCAAGGGGTTGACTCTTATTGACTCTGGTACCTTCATTGTTTCCCTTGGATTACTTCAAACTCTGGATCGTTAATGTGGGACTCAAATGCCCAAGAAATAATTTTCCTCATCCGAGGGTATGCACCTTCCTCATCAAATGATGTCATATCTAAGAGTTTCTCCATTGGTATGGTGCTTTGAAAGCGTTCACAACACCTTGTTCGGATCATCAATGTAGCCCATACCCTAAACCTATGATACTTCTACACTCTTTCTCCCCATGTGCATGACCTTAGGAAAGCTTACAGCCAAACTAGGATCTCCTCCCATGCTGCCATATTCTTTCTCTACGCTCTCCTCCTCATCTTCCTTCATCACCATGTCTACGTTGCATTCCATTTCTTTCTCTACTAGGTCCTTGATGATTTTTTCTACTTATTTCTCCATGACCTCATCTACCTATTCCTTTGTGAGGCTTGGGTTCCTTTGTTATTTTGTAACTTCTTTGCTTACCCCTCTATCCTGAGCATCCTCCTTTTCCTTTTCATTCTCCCTCCTAACAAATATGTACTCATTTTCTTCTTCCTCTCCTTCCTCCTTTGAGTCATGTACTTTGAATACGGGAGGGCCTTGAAATGCCTCAAGTTCATCATCATCATCATCATCATCTCTTTTTCCTCTATAGGCCTCCAAGCTCTTTGTATCCTTTGAGTCATCCTCCTCTGTCACCTTATGCTTCTTCTTGGCAGGAGAGTTTTCTTTCTTTCCTCCTCCTCTAGTGACTTCTCCTAAGTGATGGGTTCTTCATGCTTTGACACTTCTTCTTTTGGATTCTTTTCTTTCACTGGGGACTTCTTTCTCCATGCGTAAGTACTAGGCTTAGTGCTTGTCTCCGGCGCGCTTACCACTTGTGTAGTCTAAACACTTGGTGCTTTCTACACCTCTTCTCTTTCCCTCTTCCTAGGCACGACCTTCTTCCTTCTTGTGGGGTCTTTAGGGATGGAGACATCATTCTCCAAGTAAGTGCCTTTCTCAAAATTTATCCTTATGCAAAGGTATATCCTTGTTGCATCCCTTCTAGTGATTGGCAATGTTACAGCTTCATCATTTGTATCTTGTGGGAGACATATATCTCCACATATGCGTACTTCTTGGGGTAGACTAGCTTTTAGTGTAGATCAAGGTGGTGCGTATATACCTCACTAAGGTTGAAACTTATCATTTTGGCCTTTTGAACTAGTTAACTTAGGCTTGGAAGTATAACGCGGTGAAGGAGAACAGTAGTTTGCACCACGGACCCATGTTTTCATCTATCAATCTAAATCTGCCAATGCATAAGTGTTGATACACTATGGATTCTTCCTCTCCTTTCACAAGCACATGTAACTACTTTGAAATCCTCCATTCTGCCTCAAACACATCCCTCATGCATTTATACCACTTCTCTAAGTGTAGCTTATGAGTGGTTGTCATGGTCTTACAAGTATATTTCGCAAGCCTCTTCGCGGGCGACGGTTCTTCTTACGGTACTCCCAAAAAAACTTTCCAGCCCATCGAGCACTTTGATCTCTGAGAAAACAATTGTGAGGAGGAAATTTCCAAATAGTATCTTCTTGCCCTCTTATGCGCTGCTAATGATTTCATCCATGATGAAGGCGGACAAGTTATAGATAGTCCCCTCTGATATTTTCCAGCATACATTTAGCCATGCCTTGTTCACTTGAGTCCATATTTCTTGATCATTGAGCTTGGTTACCAAGCACACAGCCATCCTCATCACGGGGTATGGAATCTCTGTGATGTCAAAGTATCGCGATCCTTTCTTGTAGTCATACGCGACTATTGTTTCCTTGATGGCCTCCTTGTCACTTAGGTCATCATCAATGTTATCCCCCTCATAGATAAGGCATGTGAACTTGGAAATCAACTGGGGAGTTATGTGCATCTTATGCCCCATGAAATAAAAATGGTCTTTGTGAACACGTGACATCAACCATTGATAGAGGCGCTCAGGTTTGCTTTGAAGTAGGGTAATTCGTAAAGTTGCAGTAACCCTGCCTTCTCTAATTTAACTTTTACTTTGTCATTGTATATGGGCATGCCCTCTAGTGTCCTCTTGTTTGTTGGGAAAACCAAATCCAAAGCCATTTATTTCTCTATTGTGCTGGTGTGATGATTATAGTCACTCATAGTCATTTTTGCAAATGAGACTCCCATTATTTTCCTATCAATACCCCATCCGAGTATTGCATCTCCACATACCACTCTTCATTTTTGCTTCCAATGGAAACCATTTGCTTCCTTGTTCCCTTTCCCTTCTAATTTTTAGGTGAGATGGTTGCTTTCTTTGGTGTCATTCTTCTAGTTAGGTTGCACTTCAAATGTGTTCTCCTTGCTCTGATCTACCAATTTATCCAACCCAAGACTCAATCTTGCGAAGAAACCCTCCTAACATTGTGCCCTAGCCGTCAAACCCTAACTGAACAATTCTTCCACAAGACGACACTTCTCAACAAATTTCTCCATGCCCGTGTACTCCTTTCCTACTAGTTTGTGGATCTACTCTAGTCATGTCCTCTTAGATTTCTTCTTCGTTTGTGGATCTACTCTAGTCATGTCCTCTTAGATTTATTAAATTTTTCTTCACACAGATCACTTTTGGATGCCCTAGTTCGCGAGATATCTTTTCACTTCATAAACACAAGGTAAAATAATGAAGTTCCCGACTTCTTATTTATAGCTTTTCCTTCTTTCTAGCATTAAATGTTATTTTACCTACCATCATACTTAACACTAAATGTGGCTTTTTCCACCAAGCCGAATTTACGTGCCTTCACTTACACACTCAATCTTGTGTGAAAAATTCTATAAAATTCTGGTGCAAACAATCCATCCTAACAGAAGACTCTTACATGTGTGTCAACAACACCGAAGGCACTTCTTATATCCACATAATTTTTTTCTCTCACTTACCTCGTGTTGTTATTATACTTCTTCCTCCTCTCGTATGTGTTATTCAAGTCTTATCCTGACACCAACCTTTCTTTTCCACCTATTCTTCCATGCAATTCCTTCATCCTTGTGTGCTTTATATCCATCAACCGGGCCATTCACCACAACTTCTCTTTGCCGATTCAACTTGTATTACGGGCCTATAGTTTACATCACTCCAACCCACACTAAAATGATGTGTGGTCCTCATGCATACACAGCCTTCAAAAATTAATGTGGCTACTGCACACAAGGTGCAAAAAAAACCAAAAAAAAAAAAAGGAACAAGCAACAAGAAAGGGAAACAAAAGAAAAGAACAAGCATAAAGGAAATTATAAACTAACGAAACACTGCCTTATTTACAAAAACCAAGAAGAGTTATTTATAGTAGGGCTTCATCCTACTCCCATTGAAGTGACTTGGTAATCTTGTCTCATCCAACACTTATAACTAGCAAGCACCTAAATCAAGAATGCATGATATGATGTAAGGCCCCAACCAATGGAATTTAAACTTCCCAGGATGGTGTAGATACTTGGAATCATACAATAACACCAATTTCCCAACTTTAAACTTATTTTTCTTGATATGATGATCATGCCATGATTTTTGTCTCTTGAATCCATCTAGCAAGTGATCGCCTTTCATCCAACTGCATCAATTTATCAATTCTTTCTTCCAGCGCTTTCTCATTAGCTAAACCTCCTGCACATGCTATATGTAGTGATGGTAACATGAATTCCACTGGTAAAATAGCCTCCATGCCAAACACCAATTGAAATGGTGTGGCCTTGTTCAACCTTTTATAGGTTGTCTTATATGCCCATAGAACGATTGATACCTTATCATCCCAATCCTGTCTTCCGACGTCACAAATCTTAGTTAACATATGACTTAGTATTTTGTTAAATGCCTCAACAAGTCCCATTTGCTTGAGGGTGATATGGGGTAGTCTTATGATGGGCCACCATAAATTCTACCAATAGGATCTTGACTATTTCATTAAGAAAGTGTGTACCCATATCACTTGTTAAACTTAAAGGGAAACCATACCTATTGATTATGTTTTCCCATAAGAATATAGTAGTTGTTACCATAGTGTAATCCTTTGTAGGTGCTTCCTCTACCCACCGTGTCAAGTAATCGGTGTAAGTGATGATATACCGTGAACTAGTCCTTCACGTGGATGGCGTAATTGGTCCTACAAATTCGATTGCCCATTTATCAAACGGTTCAACACTAACTATTGGTCGCAAGGGCATTTCATCTCTCTTTCTAGGTTTTCCCTAAGACTGAAATGGTCACAAGAATTACAAAATTCAACGTAATATTTGTAGATGGTTTCCCACCAAATCCCTACTAATAAAATATTCCACACAGTAGCATTCCCTGCATAATGTCCTCCTAATCCCATCATGCGTATCTTCCATAATTAGTATGCGCTCATGTTCCAATACACATCGGTGCAAAACCTCATCATGACCTAACTTGTACATGTCCCCACTAATAAGCATGTAGGGTGTGACGCGTATTGCCAAATGCTTTCTCTCCAGAGCCTTCATCCCTTCTGGTGCCACACCTATTTTTAAAAAATACAATATCTTCCAAGTCTGAGGGCATGCACCACAATCTAAATAAATTGTGCGTCTAGTATGATATCCTCATTTTTTTCACGTACTCTCTGAATCAATCCTTTACAAGTGGTAAAGCCTTGAATTTCTCTTTCCCGGCTTCACCGAACTATAAATTCAAACTCCTAAAATAGAAGGACCCAACAACATATGAGTGCTTGCGAGTGGTTTGTTAACTAAGTATTTTAATGCCATGTGGTCTATATAGAATATGAAGGGAATTTCCAACAGATAATTCCTAAAATTATGTAGTACGTAGATCATTGACAATGCTTCACACTTAGTAGTTATGTAATTATTCTCTGTTGGTGTAAATTTCCTACTTACAAACCTCAAGGGATGATCGACAATTCCTGATTGTGCTTGTACTTTGCACCCATTGTTTTCCCTGAAGCATCCAAATGCACATGGAAAGGCTTATCCCAAGAAGGAAAACATAATATGGGTGTCATTACAAGCCTTTCCTTTAAAGTGTAAAATGCCTTCTGCTGCACCTCTCCCCAATGAAAGGCAATTTTGTGTTTCAAAATTATTTTAAGGGCGTCGAGATCTTGACATACCCCTTGATGAACTTCATGTAATACCCCATGTGTCCAAGGAATCTGCACATGGATATTTGGCTAGTAGGCTCCCTTAAACCCATGATGACTATAACTTGGGTAGGATATACTAGTAAGCCTTCCTTACATATGATATGCCCCAATAAGGTTCCAAATGGGGTAGAAAAGACACACTTCTTGATGTTGAGGGATATCCTCAACTGCCGACACCTTTCAAACATTAGTCTTAAGCTATCACAATGGTCTTTGAATAGACCATACACAGTCTAATCATCCAAATAGACTTGAAGAAATTTATGGATGAAGTCTTGAAAGGCTTGTACTACAATGCGTGAGAACACAACAGGTGTATTCTTTAACCCAAAAGGCATGTCCATATAGGAAAAAATTCCCCATTTAGTGGCAAAAGTTGTCTTTCTCTGGTCTCCCTTTAAAATCCTCACTTGGTGGTATCCTAAGAAGCCATCTATGAAAGAGTAGACTTTGCGCCCAGATACTCAGTCCAAAATTTCTTCAGTAAATGGGGTTGGGAAGGGATTGATGAAACATACTACATTCAGATCCCTGTAGTCAATGCAAATTCTTATCCTACCATCATTTGTAATACTGATAACCATTGGGCTTATCCATGTTGAATCTTCCACTACCTCAATGATACCAGATGCTATCATTTTTTTAATCTCTTCCTTAACCCATACGCACAAATTTGGATTCATCCGATAAGGTCTCTTCTAAATCAGGTGCGCACCCTCTTTCAACTTGATCTTCATTTCCCCTAAGGAATGGTGGAAACCTTTGAGTTCATGGTACCCGCAAGGGAAAAGATCTTGGAACTCACACAAAAAATCAATTATCTTTGAAATTTCCTTTTCCAACCAATATTTTCCAATGATAGCCTCCTTAGGTTCTTCCTCCATCCCAATGTTAACCTTCTTCATCTTCAAAGGCTCATGGTAGGTGCATTCTTACTCATCAACATTGTCTATGACCTCATGCATACCCTCCGAATGATCAACATCCAACGTCTCCATCTCTTCCCCATCTATCACATAGAAAAATTTTCCTTTTTATTTTCCATACACACGCACTCAAAATGTACTTCCGCTAATTCTTCCTTATTGAGGTGTGTTTCCAAATAAGGCTCTCCTAGAAATTCTAGTAGCCTATCTAAGCCATGGCAATATCTCCCATTATAAGGTACTTGATTGCTTGTAACACCTTATCCAATGATGGTTTAGTACTCCTATACTTAAATTATTGAATGAGATCAGTCCACCACTCTTTCCAATTACCCCTCACGATGACGCATCTCTCAAATGAATGTACCACACACACGCACAACCATGTAAGGTGGAATACAACTTGTGTACACACAACGAAGGTGGAAATGATTACGTGTTTCCCATCCATGCCTCCTCGCATGATTGGATATGAAATGTAGTAGTCTCTTTGCCATGGTAGTCTTGTATAACCATGGAAACATTGCTCTGGAGAACCTTACAGAAAATGTGATCCTCACCTCGTACCACTCCAGGAGGTTCTCCCGATGTATATCCCACAAGTGCACTTGTAGTCCCGAGTAGGTTATAACTAAGCATTCCTCTTCTTTTCCTCATTTAATCCTTGAGCTTTCATTTCCTATAGGAAAATCTCAGGGGTATGCCCCACCAAAGTAACTAGGAAACTTATTTCCTCCTAGGCACTTGATTGAGTGTGCCTTTTTCACCTTTGTTATAAGTCCTTTTAATTATCACCTAATTAAATCATAGGTTCCATGTGGCCAATTGTCACATGCCATGATTATTATGTCACTCACGAATGAGCATCCTCAAATTTGATAAATCCTTCGTAGGGTGAATTATCTCCGGGTCTCTGATGGAGCACACATAAATTCTATCAAGGACCTTTTCTCCCAATGGCTCTGTGTAGGGCGCTAACTTCCCATCCATCAAAGGGATGCCCACACATTATTCCTTGTTTTTAAAGATGATATACCATTTGTTAAACCTTATGTCGACATTATTCTTGTAACACCATGGGCACCTAAGCAACGCTAGAAATTTGTCTTCCTTAGCGAGCGCCAAGACTTCAAAGTCTCCAGTGAACTTGGCCCCTTGAATGGTGATAACTAAATCCTTCAGGACTCCAATGTGCATTGCCTTAGTCTTGTTTTCCATATACAACACATTTGAAGATGTCTATAATGTGGGTCTTTCCGTCTCGATTCCGGGCATCTAAGGTAAGAACATTCACCTTTTCTCCCATGTCGATGAGGATATTTCTTAGAAGCCATCCATCAAAACTACATTCAAAGTAATCTCCTTGTCATATTCAAGGCTATGAGGATGAAGGTTTACATGAAAAACTTATCTCTCGCACTCTAGCTCTGGTGCGTGGTACCTTCTCCCTCAGCCATTCTCCTAGCAAGGGAATAATATTCTCTTACCTCAACATTTTACACACTTCTTTGACCTCATCTAGGTCATTCCTTGGAACCTTGTTATCCTTTTGTTGCTCCACTTTCCTCGATTTCTCCTTGAGACACTGTATCTCCCCTTGTAAACTTTGAATCACGTCCATAGTCTCCTGGTATACTTCTTTTTGATGGGCAGGGTCTAGGTACTTTCCATGTAGCACCTCCTCTCTAGAAACTAGTGTCCTTGGTCTTGGCATATCCTTGACACACGTAACCTCTAATCACGTTGTCACCAAGATAATTTCTAGCTCTAACTTACACACTACTCTTGGCATCTATTTTGAATCATCCTTCTTGACACTCACCATAATAGCACCCTTATCTTTTCGGTGTTGTTGGTTCATATGCTCATAGAGTTCTAGACACTCTTTGTACTTGTGCTTCTTCCCACACCATGAGAATTGTAACAAATCGAGACACTCACGTTTATAATGCTCTATATATCCATAATTATAACATGTTCCTCACGAGAACTCACTCCGTTTTCCGTTCCATCCGTGGTTACTATGACCACAAAATCCCCCAAAAACCCCTTCCATGCACCCCACTATTTGTGTTCCCTTCATAACGATGGTCATCATCTTTAGAACTAATAGCAAGGTTATTTTGACTCACACCTAGATCAATAACATCATGGATTTGATCAATCAATCTATAATCCTTAGTGTCATGGGTTGTAGAGGTGTTTATATTATAGTAGCAAGAAACATTATTGTGGATTGTGCATTGGAGTAGAGGGCATCTAATTGCATCATGATCCCCATGGCATATTTCAGAGTCTACTACCATAGCATGCAATGACTTATGAGGGAAACTATCCTTTGTATGTCCCTCCACTTCGTATTCTATACACCAAAGCCCATTACAAACCTCATGCACTGATTTTGCAGACAACTTCTCCAACTACTTGGCCATTACAACAATTTGGGCCTCTAAAAATGGACTAACACTAGTATCCACACATCTAACTGACTTCGGTGCGCAGGCAGCTTTCAATGCCTCATGCGGGTCGGTGAAATTCTTGTGTGACAAATCCCTTCTAAATGGTGTTATCAGGTTCTATGACAAACCATTGCACATGCTACGAAGGATGAATTTCATAGGAGAGATTTGACAAGAGAGTCTTGAAATGCACATCATACTTTCACACACTCTCTACCATTCCTGCCGATCTCCTTCAAAGTGTTAATGCTCTTCTACTCAAATTTAGGAATATGGAACTCTGCGAGAGGAAAGTTTTCTTCAATGCGGTATAGTCTACTACCGTCTGATGGGGTCATACTTCCTATACCAACTATGTGCGTGACCCTACAACGTAGTTGCAAAATGGCTTACCTTCTACTCTAGGGTAGTGATCCCCTTCGCAAGCCATAGTAACTCACACTTGTGCACATGCTCAGAAGCATCTTTGATACCCCTCTAATATGGTAAGTGAAAATACATCTTGAAAAACAATTGGGGAGGTGTTTTAGGTCCTTTTCCTCCTGATCTAGATCCTTGGTTCCCTCCAGTGTTCGCTCCACCAGATCCACTAGATCCACTAGGTATTATGCCTCCAGATCCATTAGTTCCTCCTCCAGATCCTCTTATAGCTAGCAATGGGCCTGAAGTGGTTATGCCTATTATCCGTAATTTTTCATTTAATTACATGCCAATGATCTATGAGATTACTCCACTGCCAGGAGTGTATCCCGCGCCACTCCTAGATGCGTTGCCAAAACCTTGCGTACTTGCACTTTGCCAAAAAATTTCTCCAAACACCAGAATGGTATGTGCAACCATAGATGTTCCAAACAAAAATTATACCTCCTGGCACCGATCGGTCACTCCCACCAATACCAATCAAGGGTTATCAATACTTCTCCCTTGATTTGGAAAACCATGTGCTAGGGGTTAGTTATTAGGTGGGTTTAGATGAACACCGATGGATCTTATTTCTCCATGCAATGAACTCTCATAAGAAGCTAAAGGACCCTCTCTCCCACGCTTGCTAAGATGGGCTAACATATAATTCTCATGCTCTACATCCTCTCACAACATCTCGTCTTCATAGATCCATCACACTTACGCAACCTCACATTGTCTATTCATCTCCCTTTTACCTACTTCGCTATACTTGAGTCATCTCTCCTCTCTTTCCTTTTCATCTGTAAAGTATGCCATCTTCCTCCACCCTAGCTTCCTCACCCAGTGCTTAGAGTAGCTTAGCCATCCATGGGGAATGCTTCTAAACTCAAAGGAATGACCAAGATCTTCATATCCAGAGGAATAACACTTAAAATGATCCTCTAGGCTCTCTTAGAAACTTGAACTCAGCAACTTCTGGGAAATAATAAATTAAAATTTCATATTCTAAAGTGTTACTAGCCAACACTCCCTTCCACTAGTGATCAATAGCACACATCCAAGTTAGATTTGCATCTTGCAGCCTCTGATAGTCATCTTAGGTCCACATGCGTGATCTATAGTACTAGCTTGATTTGGATGTGTATGTTGAAATTGATTCATATAGCTCTACTAGGAAGTAGCAAAATATTGTCTCATACAACTCATGGTATAGGTTCTCTTTTACCCATCTATGTGCATTGAACTCAGATCCAGTGCTGAATATTTGAGAAAAGTCATCCTCCATGCTCTTGAACCACATTTCAACACTTTCTAAAGTCAGGTGCTCTATCATCACATGTCACAAAGACAAATATGGATGTCATTTCTCACAAAAACTTCAAAAATAGGTCCCATAAATGGAACCAAGATGTAGTCATTTTTATGCTCTTTTAAAGAACAAGGAAATCCCATGCATGTCAACTTATCATCCAATGGGCACTGGCACTCATCCAAGGTACGCGTGGGTGCTGAGCCCCTTCTTTATGTGAGTTGTTTGAGAATGCATTATTTACGACATAAACTTAAGTGAAGAGAATGGAAACAAACCATACATTCATCTTAGAGCTCAAAATGGGCTTCTAGACCAATGTATTCATTCATATAAGAAAAGCATTATAGACCATAGATCTGAATCATAATAGAAAGGAAATTCATATATGTTTACACCCACTCATATGAAATATATATAAAACTGATCCATAAGGATATAAGTAAAGCTAGAACCACATATATCCATATTAAATACGTTTGGTAATCACACTACATTCATTGAGGCTATCAAAAATCCATATAATAGTGCAAACTAATGTCATGCATCAAAATTGGACTTAAGCCCCTCATAGTAAAAAGAAAAATGTTCTGACCCATCCCCTTAATACATCATACTCCTACAAATCCTCTAAGCCCAACCCATAGAACTCTCACAGTATTCTTGCATAGCTTCACCTCTCTTCAACTCTTTGTATCTCCTTCTTTGGTGGGCGCTTGTATTTATAGCCTCAGCAAGCACCTCCATGCCTTTCTAAAGTTATAGATCAGGTTCTAAGTGTCCAAGTGGTCCTCCATGGGAACATGCTCCTTCAGACGTGAACTCACCATTATTTTCCATGATGACCTTCTAGAATCTTCTACCACAAGGTATATTCCTTTCATGGGTACCAATTTTCTAGGATGGTACCTTATCCACTCTACATGCATAGTTGGGTCATGATTTCCTCATGTTCTACCTGATATGCCAAATATGGATAAGTCACAAATCCTTTTCTCTACTTTACGCACGTGCACCACTGGTTCTACTTAACCCTCCTAAAACCCTGTCCTGCACGTTTTTGTCTTGCGTGCCCTTCTTCAAATAGGCCTTGTGTGCCCATCCTCCTTCTTGTACTTGGCCAATATTTTAGGGGCCCAACATCTAATTTTCTATAAGAAGGTGAAGGGTATAGATGAGTTCATACACCTTCTCAAGAAGCCAATTTTTTTGAACTTTAAAGGACCATCACATTATAGGTCAAAATGTTAATAGGTTTCAAATTTGACCATTCTACAAGAGGAAGATGTGTGAATCAAACAAAATCCCAAGATCCCGCTTTAAATAAATCACTAGAATCATCCTCTGTGTCATTCGTGATCCATTCAAGATGGAATTTTTTAAGTTACTACATTGTCATTATGGATAAGTCTCGTTGATGAACTTCATATTGTTGGCACAATTTTCCAATAATCCACCATTTTAGATTGATGAGAAATGTTGAGATATTAGTGTTCACCTTAGACATATATTACCTATTGTCATATGAGTTCTTGGTGAAGTGATCATGTAGGTTGAGTGGCCCCTATGTAAGCATTGATTTTACCTATATCTCTTAAATTCCTATAAGAGTATATACCCAACTAAATTTGGAAAATCATCCCTTTCTTCTTTATTTCATTGCACTTGATATGTAATTTGGAAAAATGCCAACATAGCTCAATAAGAACTAACTTGTTACCTGGGAATTGAGGAATATTTATTAGAGAATCATCAAATACTACAACACAAATGTAGTAAAATGTTTTGAACTATGTTAAATGACTTCCATACTTTTTGATCAATTCATAATCTTCATTTGTCAACTTACAATTGATATCTCCTTCCATTCTCTCAATTAAGGGCATTACAAAGACATAATTGACTTAGGCATAATGCCTCTTATATTATTTTAAACTGCATTGCATATATAATTGATACACTTTGTTAATTTTAATATGTTTCTTTCATAAGATAGTTCGGGCCACTTCGTAAAGATACAATGGCATATATCAAATTAAAAGTCATTGTGAATTTATTTTTCCTCTCAAGGTTTATCAACTGCAAATGTAAATTATCACTAATGATTTTTTGATTTCATTCTATGGAGATCAAGGAAAATTGAGACATTTGTGGGTGTAATTCCTTCTTGATGTCTCTTCTATGATCCTATTGAGCATGAATTTATAGTCATAGATTTCTTTGATGAATTCAAAGTGTGAGAGAGAATTCAAAATGTGGGGATCTTGTGTTTTGTCTTCATCCATTTGATAATCATTAATCCTTGTAGATAATACTAATTTGTTTCCCATTCAATCAAAGTATCTTTCTTACTCACAATCACCATATTCTTGGGTCTTGGGATGCACAGGAATTTTGACATCCCTTTAGAAGATAATATGACAATTATGGAACCATCATCAACGGTGATAGTTTGACTTTCTAGTTCATAATTTTAAGTGTAGGTGAGAATACATTAATTTTATTGGATTTATAATGGGAACCCACTAGATTAGTATAACCCAATGTGAAATATTATGTTTTTAGTGCAATGTGGATTCCTTCTTCCATCCTTTGTTTCAGTTCTTTAAAGTCCACTAGATATTTAGAGACTGGGATTGAGATTGGTTTGTATCCATAATAATGGAACTTCATGATGAAAATTTTTCATATCAAAGTAATTTGTAATTTTGGTGAATATTTGAGATACAATAAGAATGATATTCTACCTCAATTCACGTGTATTTATGGGTTTTAATGATATTATCATATGCAATATTATTTAGGAAATTATAGGAGTGAAACATATCCAATTTGGATGAGACTTGATTTTTCAGGAAGGTATTTATGAGAGGAATATATACTCCAATTTTTGTGATGATCTCTTTCCAAAAATGGTGGTAAATGACAAAACAATTTCTAGTTGCAAAGTGGGATTTATAAATGGGTTTTCAAGAAAATATGGTTTAATCACTTGGAATGAGTATCTCCACTACATAAAATGAGTAAGGGTTAAAAATTATAGAATTTTAGATGAGGATACATGAGAATATTTTCATAAGGTTTGGCATTAGGGTTTACAAGTTGTTCTCATATGAAGTTTTGGGAGAAAACATTTGAAACAAGGGTTTTCATTACATAAAAATTTTCAAGTGGATGAGTACATTACACAATTATTCTTACATAAAATTAAAGGATATCCTAAGAAGGGTATGTGCTCAAAATTCCACATGAGCATGAGATATGAGTAAAAAAAATAGAAACACTAGGGCACACAAATGGTTTCAAGGCCATGGGAGGAGGAAAAAAAGGTTTCAATGGAATTTCATTCTAAACTTTATCTATTTTAAAGTTGGCATTTTTGGGGGAGAAACTTGAGTTTGAAAATGAGGCATAAAATAAGTTTGGGTTTTTATTTGGCAAACAAATAAATGCATGAAATTTACACTCCACTCCTCCAAAGGGTTCTCCAATTAGAGAGGGGGACATTTTTGAGGTGTAATAGACACATCTAAGTGTGAAAATTTCATAAAGAATCCTTAATTTCACCTATGTTTTGGGGATGAGGTCAACAATACTCAAAATAAGATTTTTTTTCTAATTTTAGGTTACCTTTTTTGTTATTTGTTGGAATCATAATGAAATGAGAGGGGGGTGAATCATTTATTCAAAACCTTTACTTAATTACCTTAAGTTGAACATACCATTTAGAGCAACACATCAACATTCATTAACCATTAATATCACATTAAACATGATCAAACATATTCAAGAATGAGAGATTACAAAAGACTCCAAATATAAGTAGGAAACCATCAAGGGAATAAAACCCACTAATTGTTTGTATTATATTACTCAAACCAAAAGACTTGCATGAATATGACACATCACACAATATTTGTTTAGTGAGACACTAATCCCACAAGGAGTGCCAACCCCTAATTTAGTAGGAAAATAATCATGGGATGGTTAGACCTATTTCCCTTACTTCTATACTTCTCAACTCTCTTCAACATTTAATAATCTCTCTCTCATCTCTATTTTGAAGCCCTCAAACCTCTATCACACTCTCTCTAGGCTCACACTTTTTCCTCTCACACAACTAGTCACAAATAACCAAATACACTTTCTTACATAAATAACACTAGCTCGAACACACCTAGGTATGCCAGACTATATATGTCGGTCATTCCAATATAAAAAAACTACAACATCATATAAATCAAAATTAAACACCTATATAGGTCGGTAATGCATCAATACACACAACAATGCACAAGTGGGCCAACAAGACCAAATACACCATCAACAAGGACTCTGTGGAATCCAAGGGAACAATCCATAATTTTTAAGGCTCTAAAGGCTTTAAAAATTCAAAACCATCCTCTCAAAATCCTCCATTAGATCCCAAACCTATTCATCATCCATTCTTCTCATAACACAACCAACTAGGAGTGTTTCCTACTCAAATTGGTACTTTTAACATACCAATATTCAAAGATGAAGATCAAACACTCACCAAACACATAAAACATAGCATTTAACCACTAATTGAAAATCCTCTGACCCAAGGAACACATATAACCATGTTATACATCATGACTCAACCCATAAATCCATCCCCACCTCTTTAACCTTCAAATAACTTGAACTTCCAATAAATCAGTTTTACAATATTAACCTTCTAACACACTTGTTAACACTTTCAAGGCCTATAAATTAATTGAATCAGATTAATTTCATCCCTCTTCATTATCCTATGGATATACATCATGAACCAATCCAAAATATTGGTCCTCTAGACCAATCTTCAGAGCAAAACATTGATGTCATGAACACAATTAAACTAGGTCAACTTGTGACCTTATTCATGCCACCTTAACTCATCTTCGAGCTCAAAACGTATTTAATAATTTCATATTTTATGTTTACAACACCTGTAATTCCATAAACCATGATCACCAATTCCATAAGTTCCCAAACACCACCTAACTTCAAGACTACTAAAGCAAAGCCCGAAAACTAGTCTTCCTATTTTACCTTGTGCGAGACCATAAAATGATTTCACCAAGATCTGAAATCACTCCAAACATGTATAATATATCCACAAAAACTCAAAACACCAATTTATAGCATATGTCAAATAGAACTCATGAGAGAAAATAAAAATATCATAAAAACTAGCATATTTGAGTAGACTCCACCTATAATCGAGACACACACCACCACTATCTGAAATTTGGGAAATTCCTCTCCATCCTCAAATCATAAATTTTGATGATTAAATTCATTGTGATCTCACACCATAAGTATTTATTCCATCTCTATTAAAATAGGGTTTAAGTACAATTTTTGACCAACTTACCTTCTTAACATTAATTCATGAAGGATAGACCCTCATTTAACCTCATTCCAACTCTTAAATTGTATTAACTCCATGGCTCAAAATTATTTAAATGATGAGAATCCCATGCAAGTATTAAATGTTCCAACCAATAAAAAATTCAATTTGAGCTGGAAAACACACTTTCTTGAGCTTGATAAAACCAAAAATCTCATAACTCGGCAAAATATTCTTCATACCAACATGAATTTTTACCACAAAACTAAGAAAACCTTTATACACATCTCTAATTATTTCTTAATCATAAATAGCCCTATTTCTTCTCAACCACCATGACTTACATAGTTAGGTCATAGGAATTAGGTCTAGTTCAAACCTAGATAATGAATAAAACACCATACATATGCTTTCAATATCTTTAAAAGGACCTAACAACTTTGATATAACATGTTTCACACCTTTGCATGCCTTCATTGTCCCACAAACCTCTACAACTCATCTTTATACTCCATTAGGCCTCTATGCTTAAATACTAGAACTAGATGAACACCCGCAAACCCCTGCTCTCTCCTTACAATCAACCTTTGAACCTATATTAGTTCTTCGATACAATCTCCTCATTCTCTCCAAAACTTGACCATGTTCATCCATCTACCTCATTTCTTCATTCCATCATCTAAGCTGACTAGACCTCATAATTAGGCCTACTAGACCAAGAAAATTACACTATTTCCACTCATGCACACTTGTTCACGCCATGATGATTGTACCACATAATCACATACTTGCTCATGCATCTAGGACATCATCATGACACCCTATCTCATCCTCTGTTTTCATTAATGGACCTTATACATCAATGACAACATAGAAGTACACATGCCAACACTATTATAATGAACCAATAGGAGGAGAGCGTACTTAGGGAGGAGGGATTCAAAAACACTACAAAATTTTTTTCCACCTTCAAATGGATTAAACTCTTTAAAAGTTTTCCTAAGTCACTTAAGTGTTAACATCAGAAATTTAATGGAGAATTAGGATGTGAGAAGCACTTTTAAGTACAAGACCAAAATTTGACCTTTCTAGGGAGTATAATATATCTATTTTACTAGAAATGGGCCAATAAATCCAATAGAACATTTTATAAACCTTGAAAATGAGTTCTCCTTTAGATTTGATTTAACTAACCATTTTTACATAGGGAGGCATGATAGTTTTATAAGATGCTACATGAGCTTGAGATGGCTATGAACAAAAAATAACACTTGGGCCATGAAGGGAACTTAATATGTTTAAATTTGACCATTTTTAGGCTGTTAACTCTACATAAGGTTCTTAAAACCTTTAGTGAAATTTATCTCTTCTGGAAAGATTCACATGCCTCAATTTTCAAAATATTTCCACTCTTAATGTTTATAAAATGTTATCTTTAATATGTCATCATGTAGTATTGTTTCACCGGATTCTTAGCAAATTAATGAAACAGATAAAGGTAGAAGGACAAGGAGGAATACATGTTTGTGGTGTCGGTTGAAGGTTGTGTGCGCCGTCTGATTTCCCGATCCAATTTTATTGTGAGATATCTCTTTTTGCTAGGAGGAACTACTTGTAAATGCAAAACAATACCACGAAATAGAGTTAAACAAAACAATGAGTGGACTACCTAGTGGAAGCTAGATCTGGGAATCGTGATGCTTCTTAAACAGTTGTCAATCCACTTTTATATAACAATATTAATGCTAGTTAAATCATACATGAAGTAAAGATCCTATTAGAAATAAAATGATTTAGGTATATCATACAAAACAATAAGAAAGGTCATTAAAAATGTTTTTTAAGGTCAAACAAGAGGGTTGATTGGATGGTTTTGGGTTGTAGGCCTGGTACTGGACTGCACTGGGTAAGGATTAGGAATGATTCTAGGCTATTGGAAGTGGGTATTAGCTCGTTGATCTGAGCTATATTTCTAGACACACGATATCGATGTTGGTTAAAAATAATAATCGACGTTGGTTGAAAACTGACTTGATGAGGGGAAATTAGCAGAAAGTTCTTAGATTTGGTTTTTTAGACTCCCTGTGATTGCACAAAGGTTGGAAATGATGAGGGTGGGGTCGTAAAATGGTTTTGAAGACTCATATATTATGAGGAGAGGGTGAAAAATGGGTAAATGCTGGGTATGATCAGGTGATGGGTTGATGGAAGGAAGGAAGTTTATGGGTGTGGAGAGAAATAGATTACAGAGGTGAATAAATAAATCTACAAGGAAACTAGAGATTCAACATAGAGATATTGAATACTTACTTGAAAGTGGATTGGAGAACATAGGTGATGAAGATAGTGACTGTAGATATCCAGAGAGAAGATTCATTGTATTTGTGTTGCGGCGGTTTGAAAATCATGGCCTCTGTTGTGAATATGTGATCATGAGGAGGATGGGGAAAGGTGACTGATGTTAGTGGTGCTCCTGTGTGTCTTCTTTTTCCTAAGTGCTAAATAAATTAGAGTTCTCCAAGTCTCTGTTTGTATCAGATATTGAATTAAATGACCAACCTTAGGAAAAGGATTTTGGAAATGTATTTAACCTAACCGGAAATGGTTAGGTGACCAGCATCGCTTGAGATATAACAACATTGGTCAAGGTGGGAATATCTAGGTTGGCCAAAAATTTCCAAATTATTTCTATTTTTGGGGCGATCTCTAATCCTTCTCCCGAGTCTTGAGTGATGGATCACGAAAAGATTATGATTCCTTTTAGGTTTGTTAATAGGAGTTAAGTATATGTTTAGACTAATTCCTAGTTGGTTAGGATAGGTTTAGAATTGGTCTTAGGTCATTAATGAGGTTTAAGTGGGTCATTTGAGTGAGGTGGCTAGGTGAGTTGGTTGGGTGAGGTGGTTAAGTGAGGATATTGATTCATTGAATTAAGATGATTAATTAAATTAACATGTGTACTAAGGGATATGAATGGGTAGGATATGGTTAATTTAATTAACGAGGTTTTAATGGAAGTATGAACCAATTTTGGTGTCTACATTTTCCCCTTTTTATCGTGTGGCTTATATTGATAAGTGACGCTGAAAAAAACAGGAAGTGGTTGCCCCAAATATAAGTGAGAGTGGTGTTGCCCCAAGTATGGGTGGAGGTGATCCCCCTCAAACCAGGAGCTGATGAGGTGTGAGATAGAGTCGGTGAGTGGTTTGATAAATGTGTAGGTGATGAAAGTTAAGGTAGGTTGGTTATGGGTAAGGGTATGGGCACTTTACGTTATGGGTGACGGGAAAATTAGGTAATAGGTAATGACAATCAAATGCGCACACATGTATAGACTGTGACACGGTTCCGTTGAAGAGACTACAAATTTGACAACGTCCAAGGTTGATAGGTTTATCCAAATAAGGTTGAAGTGATTCGGATATCCAAGGAATAATATATGGCTCAAAAACACAACTTAGGTTAGGTGCAAGAACGTTTAGGTATGATCCAAGATACACCAAATTTTTGGTCGGGATAAACGACACAAAAATAGACAAGGTAAGGTCATTAGGATAAAACAACACAGGGAACAACATCACAAGCTATAGTGAGTACACAAGTTCAAATGTCACAAAAAAGTGGTTTAGGTCCAGTATATAAATCATGGCACGGGTTAGGCCAAGGGTTAGGTAAATAAAAAGTCCCTAAACACAATTAAGGAAAAGTATGGGTAACGTAGGCATGTGGGTAGGGTGCAAATAGGTTTTGGTAAGGTGAAACGGTATTTTATAGTAATGAGTTTAGGTCAAAATAGGAAAAATGTAGGTGATATGGTATTGGCAGGTGATCGATGTCGGTTTTGTTTAACCAACATCGGTTTAGTAGGGAATGTCATTACCAACATCATTCAGTCCATTTGGAGTTAGAAAAAGGAAAAATATATGGTTTACAAAATCATTTTAAATTGTTGTCATTTGGGAAAATGACCGAGAGATAGTGCCTTCATGGAAAGAGACAGTATGAGACTTTGAGTTGAGTTGAGAGCCACGTAGCACGTGATTGGCGTGTGATTGGCAGGTCCAAAAGATTAGTTCGATTGATTCAATTAATTTGGAGGTGAGTAGTTGATTTGGTCATGGAAGAGGAAAGAGAGGGTTTGGGTGGAGCACCGACGCAATAACCGGACATGCCACCGAGGAAATGATGTTGAGATGAGGTAGGAGGAATTTGAATTGTTCATTTGGTTGAAAAGTGTGTTGTAAATGTGGTTTTTATTGTAAATTTGGGTGGGGGTTGTAAATTTAAGTTTTTGAGTAAAATGGAATGAAATGAAGGGTGGGAATAACATAAGTAGGTAAAATAGGTTGGGGCATGAGGGTAGGGAAAGTTTGGGTAGGTGTTTGTAAGTATTTAGGTGTTTTGTGGAGTTTTTGTAATAATGGGGGACGGTTTTGGGTTTTTGTTATTGTGAAAAGAATAACGTCGATCTAGGTATGGAAATGTTGGTCATATTTTTTCGACGTCGGTGAGGGCTAAGGTGACCGACACCGGTGAAAGGGAACCGGTGACATTTAAGAAAAACTAGTGATATTCAAGGTGATCGAAGTAGGTTAAGGCCAAAGAAAAACAAGGGTAAGAAGGGCTAGTTTGGAAATAAAAATAGGTAGGGAAGGGGTAAATGAAGAGTGTATGTAGAGGGATGAGGGTAAAATGTGATTTTGGAAATATAAGATAGGTAAGTAGGTTAAATAATGTTAAGATGATGGGTCATGATTGTAAAGGGTAGTAGGGTAGTAAGCTTGTAGTTGAATTATATAAATGGGGTAGGAAAGATCGATGTTGTTGGGTATGGTTTAGTGGGTAATAGATGAGTTTTGGGTAGGAAAATCTTGAAAATGTTGTGTTTGATGTTGCAGGCTAGGGACCATCTTAGGATGTGGGACAAAGTACCACCTCTATTGGTGTAGATGTGGTCTAGTGTGATTGCGGAGGAGTGGGAGCATATGATGGATGTTAGACGATTAAGATCCAATGCTATAGGCATATAGCTTGAGATCCTATCTTGATGGTCGCACTCATTGATAGATGGGATTTAGAAAATAACATGTTTCATTTACTGACGGGTGAGATGACTATCACCCTAGAGGATGTGTACAAGATCCTGTGGCTACCGATCATTGGGAGCCATTTTATTCTATTTCTTTAAAGGCATCAGTGGAGATGATAGTGGCTATGTTTGGGGAGGTGATGGGTGAGATGAGGTATCATAGCACAAGCCTTAGTTATGGAGACATGTATGCAACCCATCCTTAGGAGATGAGGCTGGTTGTATTGATGATGGAGGTGGTATGTTATTTCACCTTACCAGATGTTGAGGGTGGGATATTCCCATGAGCACTAATGGGAGTGCTCCAGGATATGATGGAGGAGTAGATATGCTTTTCTTGGGCACCGACATTCCTAGTGCAGCTATATAGGGAGTTATGGGCCTATGGGAGATTTTAGTGGTTTAGTTTGTGTTGCACCTTTTTACTACACCTGCTTTGGGCATACAAGCTTATTGTATACGTGTGCCTAGTGGGTTTTCTATGACATGATTGGTTCAGGGGTGGATTGGTCAAAGTTGGATATAGATGGTGGGTACCAGTTGGTGGGAAGCATAGGGTGGCTAGGGCCACACATGATGTTTTATATTATAGGCGGTTCTGGAGGGACTTTCAGGAGTCGATATTGTGTGGAGGCCCTACATTGGCTATCCCTCATACAAGGACATGGCTGAGGAGTTAGAGGAGCTTCAACTACTGAGGTGGATATCTGAGGATGACATGCTTTAGTGAGCATGAGATGATACCTATAGATAGGGTTAGATGGCAGTTTGGGCTGCCACAGGATGTGCCTCCACCTTTCCCACAGTACCAAAGAGATGACATGGAGAGACCCATGTCTCCACCACGTCCGAGTGTGACGATAGGGAATGACGAGAAGCCAGTGTATAGGTAGATTGATGAAATTGGAGTCACCAATGGTTATAGCCAGTGGTGGGTGGCATAGTGATGAGTAACACCACTGAGACTAGGGCATCTCGATATTTCTATCGTGATAGTACAAAGAGATGCCCTGTAGGGGTAGGTAGCCACCCTTCAAACAAATCTCACAGGTGTGCAAGGTTAGTTAACAACAACTCATGCACAAGTGGCCACCCTATAAGCCCAAGTGACACCTTAGAGACATAGCTGGGCCATGTGCGGGAACATGCACAGGGCAGTGATGGTGATGGAGTATAGGTTTCCACCTTACAAGAATATGTGATAGGTTTATAGGGCCGATTGGCCACTACACATGCACGGTTTGTGGCCTTACAAGCCTAGGTTACAACACATGTACCTCCACAGCGTCAAGGATAGGGTCCCGTACTATAGGAAATAATGGTGGGACATGGTCCAACAAAGATAGGGGGAGGAGGATAGGGATCTTAGATACAGGGATCAAGGCCATTATTAGCAAGACAAGGAACACATATTGCATTGAGACCTATGGCACAACCGTAGAATGGTGACTATGGCAATGTTCAGGGATGCTCTGAATGAGGCGTATTACTATCAAGATCACCCGACGACTATTGGGATATATGTCCTTTATTTTACTAAGTCTGAGCCCGATTGGCTACAAGTGAGAGGACGAGATCCCACACTCATATTTTAGAGAGCATAGGAGCCGACGAGCCCAGAGATAGGGTTAGGGTGAGGCTAATAGTTCACGTAGGCCAGGCCCAGCTGAGGGCTAGGTGGAGATTAGGCTGATACCCCTGGAGGGTGGAGAGATGTTAATAGGGAAGAAGACAGTCACGATGAGGAGATATGTGAGATTGGCATGGAGGATATGAGGTGGGGTGACGAGTAGCCACTTGGGATTATTATTGTTTCTAATATTTTGATATATATATCAGATTGCATGTTGAAGATAGTGAGGATGTATATGAGAGTTTTATGATTTTGATTTTTATACTAGCCTGCATGTGCTGAAGATAGTGAGGCTATATCTAAGTGATTTGAGATACTTGTATGTATTTTTATCTATTTATATGTGTATTGGTACACAAACTTTTTCCTAGTTATATAGATGATGATATTTATTACATGGATGATGTACCTATGTTTTTAATTTCCATTTTTATTGTGTATTGATGAAAACTAGGCAAATTAGGCATGATTGAGTCAAGTTCATGTAGGCATGATTGATTTTAGGTCACTTAGGCATGGTTGAGTTTAGGTGATTTAGGCATGGTTGATTTTAGATGATTTTAGGCATGGTTGAGTTTAGGTCATTTAGGCATGGTGGAGTTTCAGGTGAGTTAGGCATGGTGGATTCTAGGTGAGTTAGGAATGGTGGAGTTTTAGGTTAGTTAGGTATGATTTGGTCATGTTGTTGGGTTTGATTTAATTTCCATGTTATTGGTAGTATGGAAAATAAATGATGATGTATATTTATGTTATGGTTTAAACTTCCAAATATTTGATATCATGGAATGGTGAACTGATTGATGTATGATGTGATGAAATGGTAGGTATGTATGTTTGTATTAATTTCCAAGTGTTGTAGAAAATGGAAACTAACTAAGGTAGAATATGAATAGGAAAATGGGGGAAATGGGTTAGGGTAAAGAGTGGCTGAGCTAACCTCCAAGGTCCTCATGCCCTTAGAGTGATGCCTACATAGCCCTAGCGAAAAGGTGCCTCAAGCGGATGTAGTTATCTCATAAGCTAGTGAAGAATATGATGAGCATAGATGAATGAATCGGTAGGTTTTAGTCATGTTTTGAGTCTAGGTCATTTAGGAATGGTTGATTTTAGGTGATTTTAGGCATGGTTGAGTTTAAATGATTTTAGGCATGGTTGAGTTTAGACTAGTTAGGCATGGTGATGTTTAGGTGATTTTAGGCATGGTTGAGTTTAGGTGAGTTAGGAATGGTGATGTTTAGGTGAGTTAGGCATGATGATGTTGGTGAAAGAGGAATTTTTAAGACATAGGCGTCGTTGGTACAGTCTGTCTAAGAGAATAAACAAGTAATGGAGAAGGTGAATGGTAAGAGGTGACAAAAAGAGCCACCTAATTAATGAGAACCATAACAAGTTTATCATACCTAAGATGGGCTTATGAATGTAAGACCCTAAAGGCATTACATGATTGAATTATCCTTAGGGTAAAGAAATTCACATGATCACAAAATGTCATAGTTGTGGCATGTCCCTTAAGAGGGTAGGAAATTAGGGTGAAAAATTGATGAGGTGAAAATAGTTTTGTTTTAGCATAACTGGATCGAGATATCATGCCTACTTGGCAAGAGACACAAGATCAAAATAGGCAATTCGATGATGAAAAATCTATCATTTTCTTCTTTTTTTTTTATAGAATGATTGATGCCTAAGTCTACATGGGATGATTATATTATATCCTTGAGGTCTTCATGAAGTTGATAAATGTAGGAAGCTTCAATATTTTATTTTATTTTTACAAGAATAGTCTTCTTTTGATGATATACTAAGTATAATATGGTTAGATTTGTATAGTTGTCCTTTGAGGGAGCAATCTATTTATAACAATGAGATAGAAAGCGTAGATGTCCTTTTTAAGGGAGTTATATTTTTGCTAGAAGTTTGAATAAAGGAGGTGAATCCCATTTCACTTTTGATGTTTTTTTCTTTTGGACTTTTAAGTCATGGACAAGACTATAGAGAAAAATAAGCTCTTTTTTTTTTAAGACAAAACTATAGACACAGAGGTTAACTATGAAAGATAGGGTGAAAAATGGGTAAAATATTTGGGTATGATCAGGTGATGGGTTGTTGAAAGGAAGGAATTTTAAGAGTGTAGAGATAAATAGATTACAGAGGTGAATAAATAAATCTACAAGGAAACTAGATATTCAATGTAGAGATATTGAATACTTACTTGAAAGTGGATTGGAGAACGTAGGTGATGAAGACAATGACCGTAGAGATCTAGAGAGAAGATCCATTGTATTAGTGCCATGGAAATTATAACCTTTGTTCCTCTCTGTTGTGAATCTGTGATGGTGAAGAGGATGGTGAAAGGTAACCGATGTTAGTAGTGCTCCCATGTGTCTTCTTTTTATTGAGTACTAAAGAAATTCGAGTGTTCCAAGTCTCTATTTGTATTAGATCCTGAATAAAATGACCAACCTTAGGAAAAATATTTTGGAAATGTATTTAACCTAACCAAAACGGTTAGGTGATTGGAGTTAATTGAGATATAACTAGTGTTGGTTAAGTCGAGAATATCTTGGTTGGCCAAAAATAGCCAGATTCTTACTATTTTTGGCGTGATCTCCAATCCTTCTTCCGAGTCTTGAGTGAAGGATCACAAAAAGATAAGTAGGATTCCTTTTAGTTTTATTAATAGGAGTTAAGTCTAGGTTTAGACTAAGTCCTAATTGGTTAGGATAGGTTTAGAATTGGTCTTAGGTCATTAATGAGGTTTGAGTGGGTCATTTGAGTGAGGTGGTTAGGTGAGTTGGCTGGGTGAGGTGGTTAAGTGAGGATATTAATTAATTTAATTAAGATGATTAATTCAATTAACATGTGCACTAGGGGATATGAATGGGTAGGATATGGTTAATTTAATTAACGGGGTTTTAATGGAAGTATGACCCAATTTTGGTGTCTACGAGTATACCTTGAAATATATCTTATCATTATTATTGGTGTTTAAACCACCCAAACCTCCCGATGTTGGCATGAGTGAGTTTAGGTGTTGTCATTGATGTAAAATCCTATTAATGAAAAATAGGATGATGTATCGTGAGATAATAGAGGAATTCACAGGTGTTAGATATGTTGTATCAAGTGTTTTAGTTCCTTTTTGAGATATTGTAAGTAGATTCATGAGGTTTGTCTACTTGCTCATGGTGAAAACTAGACCTAATCCTAGTGTTTGGAGGCCTAATCAGGGCATGATAGTAACTTGTAGGTATGTGTGAAATTTTGATATCATTCATGTAGGTATGTAATATTTTTATCATAATGTAAATGTACTTATAAGAGGTTTCACACTTGATTAATAGTGTTAGTTCAGTTGATTTTGGCCTAGAACATTCAAAACCCTAAGGCCTAATCATGCAAAAATGAAATGCGATATGAAGATGAAAATATATTTTAGGAAATATGATGATTTTAGATGATACACATAGGTTTCCTAGAGGTGTGAGAAAAATCTCAATTCATTATGAAGATAAATTTTCAAGTTATGATGTTTTAGACATAATAGGGTCTATGAAAGTTTGATTTCGAGCTTGATAGGAAACTTCAAATGCTCATTGTGAATTATGTGCTTTGCATGGGTCCTAGAAATTTTCAAGGATTTTTGTAAATTGAGATAATATCATTTTTTAAAAAGGATTGGTTTCATCCTCATATTTTAATGAATGAATGTTAAGAAGGAAAACAACTATTTATGAGTTTAAAACCCTAGGCCAAAGGTGATGTTATCCAAATCTCACCCCCCAGAGTTAATTTGATAACATGCATCAGAGTTTTTAGTTCCAAGCAAGTAGATTGATTCAGGGGAAAATCATAAAATTGGCTAAGTCCTGCTCAAGGCCACCTTTGGGACAGTTGGAACAATTATACGCGGAAGGCGTGGATCGGCCGAAAAGCCTCCAGGCGGCCCAAACAGAAAAGGGACATCTGGGACAAATGGACACGAAATGCCCAAATCGGCCGAAAGAAAGAAAATTTGTCCAAGTCCTTTACCGGTAGAAAAGGGACAAGAGTGCGCAGAGGACGCGAACCGGCCGGATCAGCCAAACAGAAACTTCGGCACAAGTACATGTGGGACAAAGGGACGTGTGGGACGCGGATAGTCAAAGGAGCCGAAAGCCAATCAGATCACGCCACGTGTCACCGGCAGAAAAGGGACATGGAAGCCCATTTTGGGTGGATCAGAGGATTCTCGTCCCCGAAAGCACCGGGATATCTCGGGACAAAAGGATGCGGTGGACGCGAAAATCTGCAGAGCCCGTAGACAAATCACAGCATGACACGTGTCGCCAAGGAAAAAGGTCCAAAAAGTCAAAGGTGTGAGTTTTCGAGCACTTTGATTCCAACCAATGAAAGAGTGCCACGTGTCCAAGTTTAAGGGGCCCACAAGAAAATCCCGTAGAAAGGTGGAGAGAGAGAATTATTTAGCAAATCGGGGCCTGCCACGTGTCATCCAAATGGCAAAGCGCGGAAAAGAGATTTAAAAATCTGTTTTCACTGCTTTGTGCCCTAAATCTTCAGATCATCATATCTTTCGATCCAGAGCTCGGATTTGCACGTTCCTTATATCAACGGAAAGCTGTTGAAATTCTCTACATGATTTTGGGATCAATCTCACATTTTGGTGTAGTTTGGAGGGAGAAAATTAAGAAAACATCTCTGACGCGTGGTGATAGATAGAAGTAATGCTTCAACAACCAACTTTAATGCAGCAGACAACTCGTTGCTCTGTTAGACACCCACCGTTTGCTAGGATCCGTCACTTGTCATAATGAGATGATTTTAAATGCTACCAAGAAGTGGTTGGGGCAGATTTTGGATTTCCTCTCTCTTCCCTCTCTCATTTCTTGATATATATTGTAAAGAAGAGCTCCTTTAAGGGGTCGGACATTCTTGTTTTGCATCCTCCCTTCTTCCCTCACTTGCAAGAGAAATTGTGGAGCTTTCAAACCTCCCATATGGGTTGTAATGCCAGTATTTTTGCCTCTTGGCCACTGCAATGTACTGTATCGACTCTTGAGCAATAATATATGTGTTGTGATTGACTCTCGACCCTCTCATGTATTCATTGCTGTCATTTTGATCTCTTATTGCAGTTTGGTTACCTGTGCATGGTGTTTGTATTGCATCTATGTGGTCTGTGTTAAATTTGCAAAACGAGTGTCTAACATTCCTCGGTGCATCACCTTTGTAGTTTAGGTTTTATTCTATGCATTTTCTTACCCTGTCTCCTTGGCAAGTTAGATTAGGTTTTAGCAAACCCTCTACATTTTTTGTGTGCATCTGAACAGAGGAATAGGAACCAGCCTTCTCTGGAGAATCTTTTCTCATCTTTACAAGTCCCACGCTTGGAGAAAGGATTCCATGTTGTGCAATCACACTGGATGCCTGAACATCAACCTAGAAGCCTGATTTGCATCCAAGGGTGCTGTGAGTCTGCAACAACAGTTTTGGCACGCCTGATGGGAGACTAGAGGTCTCATTTTTATTGCAGCAAAGTTGATATGCATCTGCTGCAGTTTTCTTGCTTATAAGAGCTATTATTTGCATATCTGGTGACTCCAAGGGGAAGAATCAACTGGTTTCAGCAGTGCAGGCCTAAAAACTCATGAGAAGAATCACCACAAGGTCAAGAGTTAGAGAAGAAGAAGTGCTATTTGAATACCTACAGTTATCTCCAAGAAGAAGGCAAAGAGGAAGAAGGATTCAAAGGTCTCCATCTCCACCAAACAGAACTCTCTCAACTCCTCCACCTGATAGGCCTTTCATTCAGTATAGAAGGGTATGAAGACCGATTAGAATGGCTCAGAACAATCCCTACGTCAACTTCACAGGTAGTAGCCCACTTGCTCTCAATGCACAAAGATCCAGTTCTATTGACCTTGAAGAACATTCCCTACTTCACCAGAGAAAATCAGACTACTCCAGGTGATCATGTTAAAGATATTGCTAACCTTTGCGCAATCCATGAAATCGATGAAATGCAAGTGGCTGTCAAGTTACTGGCATCTTCCTTCAAGGGTAAAGCATTACAATGGTTTAGGAGCCTTGGAGCTAGTTCTATCACAAACTGGAATCAGCTGTGTATTGCACTTCACGAGCAATTTGGAGAGAAGGGAGACAACTTGTCTCTTTTGGAGCAGCTAACAACTATCAAGAGAGCCCCCAACGAGTAGCTGACTGACTTCAACTTCAGATTTCAAAGGTCTTGGGATAGGATTCCAGTGGCAGTTAGGCCAACAGCAGAAGGTGCTTTTCTATATTACCTTAAAGCTCTGAATTCTGATATTTCTATGTTAATTCAGTCCATGGGAGGCACAACAATCCCTATAGCTTATAGCATTGCCATTAGAGCCAAAAATTGTCTTATTCAAGCTGGTAAACTGGCTCCTAGGCCTCCCATGCCCTTGTATCCAAACTTAGAAAATCCAAGCACTAGTCAAGCACCCACTTTGGCTCCTGTTCCCACTCCTAGAAATCAGAGTTCAAATGAAGCTTCCACTTCATCTCCAAGTTCTTCAAATGAACTCCAAGAGGTCATGAAACAGTTACAAAATTTGGGAGATGAGCTGGTTACTATTAAGAGGCAACAAGCCCAAGGTTTCATACCTTCCTATCAACCTCAAGCTCAGCCTAATAGGCAGCCATACCAACCACAAAGACCACCTAATCCAGTTGCAAATGTGAATCAAATAAGGCCTCCCTCTAATAGACCATTCTAGCCCTATAATCCAAATGCTATATCTGCCTCTAAGGCATTAGTGCTAACACAGAACAACATTGCTCAGGAATATGACTGGTGCTTTCCATGTAACGAGCCTCATAACCAATCCATGTGTTTCAATGGTGCTCTCAATCAAGCACTGATGGTGACAACTACTGGTGTGGAGGGAGAGGGTAGTCAAGGAAATAGTCAACAACAAGAAACATTCCAACAGCAATCAGCCCCAAATGACACCACATTGGTGAACTGGCAAGCAGAAGATTTCTGTGGCATGAACCAAGCAGTTTATCAAGGTGTCACAGCCAACACAAGGTCAAAGAGGAAGAATTTGGGTGAAGAACAGCCATTAGCCCCAGCCAATCCACCACCTTCCACAGCTCCACAAATGATTGGCAAGCAGAGTCCAGTTTCAAATACACAAGGGCAGCCAAGAACAGCCCCTAGGCCAACTCAAATGCCAGCTGTTGTTGCCCACGTACAAGGAGTAAGTGTACAAACCAAGGGACAAAAAAAGGATACTTCATCCCCGTTCAGTATCATTGAACAGATGAAGAAGACTAACGTCAATATATCAATGTGGGAATCCCTATCCATCCCAGGACAAAGAGATTTGTTGCAAGCTACCATGAAGGATTGGACAACTTTGAATCAGCAGGTTCAGACGCAAGACAAAGTGCTTACAAATGCTGCCTAGCCTAAAGGAAGCCATGGAGGGCAACAAGGTAAAATGTTGAAGCCCCCTCCTTTCTATGTTTCATTAATCATTGGGGATAAACTAGTACATAATTGCATGATTGATTCTCGGGGAAAGTAGCTCAGTGATGCCCAAGCAAATAGCTGATCAGCTAGGTCTCCAATATGAAGTAATATCTAAAGGGGTAGTGCAATTGGATGGGACAGCAATAGCAACAGTTGGAGTGATTAAAAACTTGAGTCTTACCTTGCATGCATGTCCAAATGTTGTTGTTTTACAAGATGTATCAGTCATAGATTTTCCACCACTCTTTGCCCTTTGTTTATCAAGGATTTCACAAAAAATTGGAGGCTACTTATCTGCTAACTGGTCACACATGTTGTTCAGAACTAGATATGGCACTAAGGTCATAATCAGATCTGAGCCAATTGCAAACTTTCATATTGAGCCTCATACTCCAAGCCAAATCAATGCCAACTGTTCAGCATTTGATCAAGAAGATTATCCAAACACAGATGAGGCTGACACTAAGGTTGGAAGCATCCCGGACCTAACTCTTGATGAATGGGCAAACAAGATACATGCTTTTGATCCCTATCAAGAAGTAGAAGAATGAGCTGGGAGTCTTTTATATACATGAATAAAATCAACTCATTCCTAGCATCACCAAGCCAAGCCATAATGATGACAATGAGGTATGTTGGCTGTTTTTGACGGATCAAGTAGTAGGCAAGGCGCAGGAGGTGGAGCCATGCTTATTTCACCTCAAAGCATCAAATATTATTCACTTTTCATTTCTAGTTTTCTTGTTCAAATAACACACTGAATATGAGGCCTTGATTCATGGACTTCATTGGGCTAGGAAAAAAGGGAGAAATAACTTGCAGTGTTTGGGGATAGCGAGCTAATCATCAACCAAGTTAGAGGACAACATGCTACAAAGAACGCGTCTTTGAGGAGCTACAAGAATAGGGTATGGGACCTCATTGAGGATTTCAAAGCTTTCAACATTGTGTCCATACCCAGGAAGAAAAATGAAGCTGCGGATAGGCTCGCAAAAAGTTGGAGCAACATTTGATGTGGTTGACAACATCAAAAGGAAAAAACACAGCCACATATCCATGTGATTGTGAGGCCAAAGCAGCCCATAGATAATAACACAAGTGGCGTGTGTTTGAGAATGATCAACAAATCGTCAATTTTCTACAGAAGAGGCTGAATTCTCAGCTAGAAATCAGGACAGACTAGAGCAGCAGTATGGGGATCAAGTAGTGCAGCTACGGACAAACAAGCTTCCCAAGGGTTTAGTAACGTTGGAGTCTATCTTCAACCCTAATGACCAGTTCCGTAAAGAAAAGGCTAACATACAGGTCAAGAGGGAAGATTCAGAGCCAATTCCGGTTGGGGAAGGCAAAACACTTCAAATTGGTAAAGTGGCCACTGAGTAGGAGAAATCAGATTTCATACAACTTTGTCAAGAATTTCCAGATGTCTTCGCTTGGAGCTATGAAGACTTGAGAGGATTCAATCCGAATTTGGCACAACATACCATAGAATTGGATCCAGATGCTAAGCCCATCAGGCAGAAGTAGAGACCTGTTAACCCTCACATTGAGCCTCTAATGAAGAAAGAGCTAAATAAGCTAATAGAGGCAAGCATTATATTCCCGATCAAGCACTCAAGCTGGGTTGCTAACTTGGTTCCGGTCAGGAAGAAGAGCGGAGAAATCAGGTTGTGTGTGGACTTCCGAGACCTCAATAGAGCATCTCTCAAAGATCATTACCCGCTTCCTTCAATGGAACAAATATTGCAAGTAGTATCTGGTTCAGAGAGATTCTCTCTCCTAGATGGCTACTCAAGGTATAATCAGGTGATGGTGAAAGAGGAAGACCAATTCAAGACAGCCTTCACAACTAAATGGGGCACATATGCTTACAAGAAGATTCCATTTGGGCTATCCAATGCTGGTGCTACCTTTCAAAGGGCAATGGACATGGCATTCAAAGGCTTGATCAACAAGATAGTGCTGATATATCTAGATGATATCACTGTCTTCTCAAAGAATGCAGCAGACCATCTCTTTCACCTCAGGCAAGTGTTTCAGAGGTGTAGAAAGTTCGGAGTATCTTTGAACCCCAAGAAGTGCATCTTTCTTGCACATGAAGGAAAGCTCCTTGGTCATGTTGTCTCAAAAGAGGGACTGGAAATTGATCCAGAGAGGGTTGAAGCCATAAGAGCACTGCCGTTGCTAAGTCACAAGAAGGCTCTTCAAAGTTTCTTGGGAAGGATCAATTTTTTCCGTAGGTTTATCCTAGATTTTGTAGCCCTTGTCAAGCCCATCACCAAAATGTTAAAGAAGAGCATGGATTTTAAGTGGACAGCAGAAGGCAAGGAGAGTTTTGAAGCAATCAAAGAAGCTATCTCTCAAGCACCAACTCTCATCAACCCAGACTTCTCCAAGGATTTCATCCTCTATGCATTTGGAGGTGATGACACTATTTCTGCCATTCTGGTACAACAGAACAAAGATAATGATGAGCAGCCGATTGCCTTTTTCAGCCAGAGCCTAGATGACTGCGAGGTGAGGTACTCTTTTATTGAAAAGCATGTACTTGCAGTAATTAGAAGCTTGAAGAAATTCAAGCATTTAGTCTCAAACAACAAGGTCCAGTTGCTGGTCTCACATGTTGGAGTTAAGGACTTCCTCCTCAACAAGGATTTGAATGAGAAAAGGGCAAGTTGGATCACCCGTGTCATAGAGTATGACATTGAGATCAAGATCACCAAGCTGGTAAGAGGGAAAGGACTGTGTGAGCAGCTGGTTTTAGGGAAGCAAAAGGAAGTATGCAACGAAGAAGAGGCTATTTTGACAGTCCAGGACAGCCATGAGCCAAGCGGCAATCATGAAGAAGACAATGCTTCCCCCATTCCTTGCTGGACCCAAGGTATTATGCACTTCCTAGGTACAGGCCAGTGCCCCCCAGAGATGAACAAGACCCAAAGGAGACACTTCAGATTACAGGCTGTCCCGTATGCCATTGTTGATGGAGTTTTGTTCAAGAAAGATGTAAATGGAGTGCTGCTGAGATGCATTAGCACAGGTCAGATTCAAAGGGTATTGGAAGAGTTTCATGGTGGACCAGCTGGTGGCCATTTTGTGCCAAGAGTGACAGCTCTAAAAATCATGAAGGCTGGTTATTATTGGCCTAAAATCTTCAGTGATTGCTATGCATGGATCAAGAGGTGTAAGAATTGTGCATTCTTCACAGGAAAAGAAAGACTTGCTGCCCTCCCATTGCATCCAATCTCAGTTGACCAGCCATTCATGCAATGGGGTTTGGACTTCATTGGAGTCATTAATCCCAATTCAAGCCAAGGGCATAAATGGATTTTGACAGCCACAGACTACTTCACCAAATGGACAGAAGCAGTAGCACTCAAAGAGGCAAATGAGTCTAGCATCTTAGACTTTTATGAGGGAATAACAACTAGATTTGGTGTACCTGCTACAATAATCTCTGATAATGCATTGGCATTCATTGGATCTAAGGTGACTGAGTGGGATGTCAAGAATGGTATTTACCTAAGCACTTCATCAAACTATTACCCTCAGGGTAATGGCTAGGCCGAGTCTACAAACAAGAACTTGTTGAGGATCATTAGGAGAACTCTTGATGAGAATCAGAGGTCTTGGCACACCAAGCTGAAATCAGCCTTATGGGCTGATAGGATCACTCCCAAAAGATCCACAGGTAACTCTCCATTCAGGCTTGTCTATGGAAGAGAGGCAATCTTGCCCATGTCACTTGAGTTTCCAACATTGGAACTCATGAAGCAGCTGGAGTTACTTGAATTTGAGCCCATGGAGGTGAGGTATGCAGAGTTGATGGAGCTGCAAGAGATCAGAAATCAGGCATCCCAAGCAATGGAAAAGGATCAAGCTTTGATCAAGAGGACCTTTGATAGGAAGGCCAAAGATAGATCTTTTCAAGTTGGAGATCTAGTGTTGAAATGGGATGTGGATAGAGCAAAACCGGAAGGCATTCAAAATTTGATGCCATTTGGAGTGGCCCATACATGGTCACAAAGTGCAAGAACAACAATGCTTTCTAATTGGCCTCATTAGACGGTGAAGAACTGCAGATTCCAGTAAATGGAATCTATCTCAAACATTGCTACTGAAAATAAAAGGTTCACCCTTGTAAATATTAGCCTAGATTTCAATTCCTCTAAGTGCGTATGCACATTGTCTTGTTATAGTTAGGTTTCAATTTCCCTAAGTGCTTTGGCGCAGGTTTTGTCGCTCCTAGATTGAGTTTTTTACAGTTTAGCATGCTCTCGTAGAGGGAGTTACAGCATCAGGCTCATTTCAGGTTATTGCTTATGACTCCATGCCCAACGGATCGCTAAAAGGCCACTGATCTTCTACCTAGCAGGTAGGTGACCCCGAAAAGTCACCAAATTGTTATCCAAATTTCACCCCCCAGAGTTAATTTGATAACATGCATCAGAGTTTTTAGTTCCAAGCAAGTAGATTGATTCAGGGGAAAATCGTAAAATTGGCTAAGTCCTACTCAAGGCCACCTTTGGGATAGTTGGAACAATTATACGTGGAAGGCACAGATCGGCCGAAAAGCCTCCGTGCGCCCAAACAGAAAAGGGACATCCGGGACAAATGGACGCCAAAATGCCCGGATCGGACGAAAGAAAGAAAATTTGTCCAAGTCCTTTACTTGGTAGAAAAGGGACAAGAGTGTGCGGAGGACACGAACCAGCTGGATCGGCCAAACATGAAACTTTAGCACAAGTACATGTGGGACAAAGGGGCGGACGTGGATAGGCAAGGAGCCGAAAGCCAATCGAGATCACGCCACGTGTCACCGGCGAAAAGGGACATGGAAGCCCATTTCAGCGAGATCGAGGATTCTGTCCCGAAAGCACTTCGGATATTCGGGACAAAAGGACGTGGTGGACATGAAAATCCGGCAGGCCCGTAGACAAATCACAACATGACACGTGTCGCCAAGGAAAAAGGTCCAAAAAGTCAAAGGGGTGAGTTTTCGAGCACTGATTCGAACCAATGAAATAGTGCCACGTGTCCAAGTTTAAGGGGCCCACAAGAAAATCTCGTAGAAAGGTGGAGAGAGTGAATTACTTAGTGAATCAGGGCCTGCCACGTGTCATCCAGATGGCAGAGCACGGGAAAAGAGATTTAAAAATCCGTTTTCGCCTGTTTTGTGCCCTAAATCTTCAGATCATCATATCTTTCGATCCAGAGCTCGGATTTGCACGTTCTTTATATCAACGGAAAGCTGTTGAAATTCTCTACATGATTTTGGGATCAATCTCACATTTTGGTGTAGTTTGGAGGGAGAAAATTAAGAAAACATCTCTGACGTGTGGTGATAGATAGAAGTAATGCTTCAACAACCAACTTTAATGCAGCAGACAACTCGCCGCTCCTGTTAGACAGCCCACCGTTTTGCTAGGATCCGTCACTTCTGTCATAATGAGATGATTTTAAATGCTACCAAGAAGTGGTTGGGGCAGATTTTGGATTTCCTCTCTCTTCCCTCTCTCATTTCTTGATATATATTGTAAAGAAGAGCTCCTTTAAGGGGTCAGACATTCTTGTTTTGCATCCTCCCTTCTTCCCTCACTTGCAAGAGAAATTGTGGAGCTTTCAAACCTCCCATATGGGTTGTAATGCCGTATTTTTGCCTCTTGGCCCACTACAATGTATCGTATCGACTCTTGAGCAATAATATATGTGTTGTGATTGACTCTCGACCCTCTCATGTATTCATTGTTGTCATTTTGATCTCTTATTGCAGTTTGGTTACCTGTGCATGGTGTTTGTATTGCATCTATGTGGTCTATGTTAAATTTGCAAAACGAGTGTCTAACATTCCTCGGTGCATCACCTTTGTAGTTTAGGTTTTATTCTATGCATTTTCTTACCCTGTCTCCTTGGCAAGTTAGATTAGGTTTTAGCAAACCCTCTGCATTTTTTGTGTGCATCTGAACAGAGGAATAGGAACCAGCCTTCTCTGGAGAATCTTTTCTCATCTTTACAAGTCCCACGCTTGGAGAAAGGATTCCATGTTGTGCAATCACACTGGATGCCTGAACATCAACCTAGAAGCCTGATTTGCATCCAGGGGTCTTTGTGAGTCTACAACAACAGGTGATTGATGAAAAATTCCTAGTATAGGAACAAAATTGATTGTTATTAATAATTTAATGATTGGAGGTAGTATAGGTCTCCTCCATTTTTATAGAAAGGTATGATAAATCTTGTGATAATATGTAGACCCCAATCGAGAAAGGAAAGTTTCTAGAGATTTTTAGTTTGTGGGATTATTGTCCATTGAAGGTATAAACTAAATCAAAATTTATGAAATCTTGGGATTTTTAATAGATTTCCATGGTGGTTTCAGGTCATGGTTGAATTTATAGAGAAGAAATTATTCCCTATCTTTGAATATAGGTTTCGGGGCTTGTAAGAATAGTTTTGAGAAGTTGTAGAGATTGGACAAGTTGAAGGAATTCCACTGAAGTTGGAAGTAAATGTAATATGTTATATAAATAATAATAAGAGAAATTTATGATGATGTATGGTTTTCTCTTGATGAGGTGATTTGATAGGTGAACTAGCTTAGTATGTGAAGACCAAGTTTGATTGTTTCAAGACAGGATTACATTTTTTAGAAGATGAATGTATAAGACTCATGTTTTGGCTTATTTTATGCTTGATATCTATTCGAGAGTGAAAAGGGATTATTTTTTTCCTATTGAAGGAATTTATAGGTCTTTAAAGTTACAACAAGGGTACAAACTAGTTGTGTTTCCAAAACTAACTTCTAGGAAGCTTAGTTTGGAGAAGAATAAAAGAGGCGTGGTTTTCATTTATGGATGTTTCACAAGGTCTAGAAGCAATGGATGTGCTCTAAATGTTAGTGTATTTACAATGAGTCATTACATGGTGTAATTTAGGTGTTTTGGTGAGTTCTTGAGATTTTTGAAATTAATGACTCCACAAAGCAACCGTTTTGAGTAGAAATAGTCCTACTTGATAGACTTATGAAGAAAATAATTTGTGCAAGGTATTTTGTGAGAATGTATGATTTTTTCATAATTTTTGATATGTTTGAGGCCATTGGAGGCTTAGAAACTCATGGTGATGTGTTTGGAGATATGTAAGGAGCTTGGTGATGGGAATTTGAGCGTATTTTGTCTCATTTAGTTATCTTGATGCATGGTTGAACTACATGGGTCCATTTTATGAATATGTATGAGTGTAGTGTTATGTTTTAATGTTTTTTTGGTTGATATCCTTTGTTTGGACTGACCTATGTTATGTTTTTGAGTTGAGAAGCATATAAAGTGCTTGTTTTGGTTCAAATTTGAACTAGTTGTATGAGAGGGAAAAGGCGTGAGCTAGTTGGGAGTGTGTAGGTGGTTCAAAGGCATGAAATCAGATTTGAGAGCATGTGAAAAATTATGAGGATTTTTAGAGAGATTGTGTGCAAGGTTTTGTGATAAAATTATTTCATGAAATTCCAAGTTTGAGAGAGCTATAAGAAAGAGGGTTTAAAGGTATGTGAGATGAATTAGTGATCTCCATCAGTTGTGGCAAAAAAATACTTCAAATATATTCATCTAAAGGTGGTTGATTTAGTGCTTTATCATCTTAGGGTATTGTATCCTCCTTGTGGAGTTTTGCTTCACTAAATTAGGGGTAGGTGCTCCTTGTAGGGTTGGTGCTCTACTAAAATAAGGGTTGGTGCTCCTTGTGAAGTTGGTGCTTCATTAAATCTCTTTGTTTTGTGTAATATAAGTAGAGTTTCAGTGGTTTTTCTTCCCCTTGAGGGTTTTCCACTTATCTTTTGTTCATGTGTACTCTCTCTTGGTTGTGCTTATGTGGTTGATCTTTTCCTATTGTTAAATTCACATTAATGGATGGTTAAGTGTTAATGGTGCATGTAAATTAATCTGAAATCATTTAAGGGTTTTAATATAGGGGCATCATTAAAAGGCATAAAATTTGAGAATCCTTCATTCATACATGATTATGAGGGAAATTTAAGTGTTTTCGATGTGTTAAATTCGTAAAGGAAATTCTTAGGTGGTTAAGTGGTTCAAAGTCTCATAATTGTGTTTTCCCTCCAAATTGCAAATTCAAATTCTAACCATGTAATTGTAAGGTTGTGGGTGTTTTTATGGTTTAAGTTGTGTATGAGGGAGTCTAGTCATATGATAATGAGTCAATGAAGTATTAAGAACAATGTAACAATTCTCCATTATGTTGTATGGGCATGAGAGACATATGAAGAGTCATAAAAGTTAGTTAGGGCTTAAGTGGTGTAAGAAAAATGGAGATGCAATTCAAATAAGAGAGAGGGAGATTCAGTCAGAGAGGCATTCCTTGAGAGTGAGAGGATGAGAGGAAGGAAAGTAAAGGAAGAAGGCCTATTTTTTGTAAGAAATACAGTCATATATATAGAAATATTTGTTTTGGTATGAGATGGATCACAATTTTGTATGGTGAAGGATGAAATTATAACAACTATTTGTTTATCGTGCATTCAAATTTCTTATAGTCGGTAAATCCTAGAGATGATGTATGCTTGGTGTGAATAATTTTAAGCACCTTCTAAATGGTTTCAGTCATTAAATATTTGGTAGGCTATTGATACTCTTTTTGACACTAAGAATGACTATTTTGGCTTGTTTTGGTGGTAAGAAGTGCATGTACAAGGCATGGCTAGTTGAGTCTTGCTGAGTAAAAAGAGAGAAAGTGGAATTGAGAGAGAAAGAGAAGGAGTTAGCTTCTAAAATCTAAAAAAAAACATATTGATGGAAAAGGGTATTTGAAGATGTTTTCACCTTGTTCTAGGTAGGCCTAAATGCCTCCAACCATGAACAAAGCAAGAAATTTTCTGTTAAGAATACTAAAGGGTAGTTTTTTACAAGTTAAGAGATAGATTATATTTTGATTTTTTAAAATAAATTTATTGGTGGATATAGCATGTTTGAAGTGGTGAAATAGGGTGAAAATTTTAGAAAGAATTAGTGAGGGATAAATAGGCCAAAATTTGATTGTTTTGAGCTAAATGAGAGTGAGAGCTAGTGAAGAAAAGTTGAAGAAGGTAGCAAAAATGAGGTTTTCAAGAGTTTAAATAAAAGTGAGTGATCAAATTTCATTACACGAAGTAAATGAAATAAGGAATAATGAGTATTGAGGGAAATTAGCTGAATTTTTGTTAGTTTTTGCATGTTAGAGCCATTTTAGGCTACTTGTGAAGATCCTCTTGGTAGAACTTTTAGGTTTAGGTTGTATGATCTCTCTTAACTTATTAAATGCATGGAATGTTCATATAGATCTGCATCAAGTTTAAATAAATTTTTCACCCCGAGTTCATTATTCTTCCAACAATTGACATCGAGCAGTCCTTTTAGAGAAGTTTAATCACTTGAAAGGAGATCCTCTTGGAGCACAAGTTTGGTTGATCAAGATGGGAGAATATTTTTTCCATATCAAGGTCCTAAGTTCAATGGAACTAACTATTCCCTATGGAGATTCAGAATGAAGGTATATCTTAGTTCACTTGGTTATGAAGTTGGTGTTGGAGACATTGATTTATCATACCCCATGGAAGAAATTTCCAAGGATATAATTTTTGACACTTTAGAAGAATGTGTGAGCACCATGGTTGTGGATTGTGATTCAACTAAGGAGCTATGGAATAAGTTGGAATATTTATATGAAGATAGTAGTCCCTCTAGTAGTAATGAAATTGATATTTCAAAAGGCATGAGTCAGGAAAGAAGAAATGGTGAATCCAAACATGTTGGTGACCTAGATGATCTACATCTCATAAGGAAGGAGAACCAAAGGCTTAAGGAAAATCTTAAGGATATTGAAGACAAAAAGAAGGATTGTACTTAGCTGAAAACTTATATTGAATTTCTTATTGATAGTCTCAAGACTAAAGAGGATGATTTCAATCAATATAGTGTGGAAATGAATACTTTACAATCAGAACTAGACCTTTCTTTAGAAAAAATGAAAATGTATAAAATGTTTGAGAAGAGTACAAGCGACCTAAATGACTTGTTAAGAAAATAAAAAGCATCCTAGTGATAAAATAGGTTTGGGATTTAAAGATGAAGCAAACAAGGGTGAAAATTATGTTGGATCAATTCATGGGCTAGTTAGATACGAGATGATTTCAAAGACCACAAGAAAGCTATTAGACAGCCAAATGCATCAAGGTACGAAAGATCATTCAATGGTTATTGTTTCCCTTGAAATGGTTTTGGACATAGGGATAAGGAGTGTAGAATAATTTTCAAAGAAGACCACCCGTGGAGGAATAGCAGGAGTGAGAAAACAAGGAATATGGTTTGCTACAATTTTCATGAGAAAGGTCATAATGCAAGGTATTGTTTATATGGATCATAAAATTAGAATTGGAGGGATGAAGACATTAGAGGTTACTCAATTTTATGTTTCATATGCAGTCGGAGTTACCCATATTGCTAGATTCTAAAATTATTGTCCATCTAGAAATAGTTGGAGAAATGGAGCTTCTCAAGGTAAAAGAGCCCTTTCACTTGTTTTCGATGTAACAAGTTTGGTCTTATTGTAAGATATTGTAGAACTAAGTTGAATATCTATAAGAATAATATGATGCAAAACCTAAACATATAGACAAAGTAAAAGAATAACCTAAGAAGGAAAAGTGTGATCCTAATACTATGTCCTCTAGTCCCGATGAGCATATTACACGTAAAATCCTTTTTGTATTTATAGAACATTAAGAACAGTTCTTTTCTACCCAAGAAGACTATCAAATTGATGACAGAGAAGAAGAGATATAAAATCTAATAAATTTGATGAAGGAATTTGGTATCATGTCCCATGTGGACATGGATGTTCTACCTTGCTAGGTGAATGAAAATGTTATGGGTGCCTCCATTAGTTTTCATGGAGTCATCTTCCTATTTGGTTGAAGTATGAGAAGGTATATTTGATCTACATAAGTCATTTTGGTCTTAATAAAATCCATAAATGAGTCTTGTCTTGTTGATATGAGTGCTACTTTTCTTTTTTTTAGGTCTAATGGTCTGCACAAATGAAGCATATGGTCTCAGTCAAGTGCATTGATCTATGGTACTCTATCTTGAGTATTTGTCATGATGTTCCATGAAAGTAAAGTTTTCATTAGTTAAATTATACCCTTACTCTGTGTCAAAATATGTTTTGATTCAAGTAAGTTGATGAAGTTGAGTCATGTTAAAAGGATGAAGTTCTATGTGAAAAAATGATCTCACTCAATCTATCAAGTCTTGAAAATAATTCTATGTTATCATGATTTGTTAGTACATATAAATTTTATCAAATGTATTTTTATACTCAGTTAAAGCTCTAAGAAAGACAAGGTTTTGTCTAAGTTTGGTATAAGTCAAGTAGAAGATTATGTATAGATATTGTGTGAGTCTTCAAATTTGTAATCATGCTCTATTTGTAAGTGATTGTCAAGGAAAGGGTTTGTCGAGTTCAAAAGGATATTATTAAGACACCTAAATTTTGATAAATTGTTGTGCATGAACATGTTGGAGAGCTATGAAGGAATCAAGTATGAAGAAGTATGAATTCCAAAATGATTTGCAGAGAGTCTAAAGAATCATAAGATTTGGTTATGCATGCATGGTTAAGATGGGTAAGTATGAGATAAATCCAAGTGAAGGACTATTTATACAAGTTCATGGTTAACTACTTCTATGCGAAGAAAATTATGCTCTAACAGAAAATGATTTGTAGTTTTAGGAATTGCATTGTAACATTGAGATTATGAAATCAAGAGATGATCTTCAATTTCTTAAAGTTCTTCAACATGCTTTGAATATGTTTTAAGTGTTGAAAGTTGTGTACAGGTAAAACTAACTATGCTAATTGAAATGGAACTAACACCTAGTAGATTCAAAGAAAAGTTAATCAAACAAGAACATCATGATAAGAGCTTAAGGGAAAATAAATTCTTCAATGCATAAGCATGATAAAATAACTAAATTTTAAGTCATTCATACTCTTTGTGATTTTTACTTAAAATACAAACCTAATTAGATCACCTAGCAATCAAATTGGTGTTGTTTGCCTCAAGAATTGAGGATGAGATCTCACAAAGAAATGGCTATAAGGCCATCTTTGGATCTTCCCATGCTCCTCAATTTGAGAGAATGGATGCAAGATGGAGAAGCTATTTCCAACAATGGAGAATGGATAAAATCAAAATTCCTATAGTTTTCACTAATGAAAATGAGGTGTAAGAAGAAAGGGAAGGACAAGGGTTCCTTATATAGCATACTTGTTTGGGTCGGGCTTGAAATTTGGTGGATGTGAGATAAAGTCCAAAGAATAAATGCAAAGTATATGCATGTTTAATAAAGGATGTGCACTTTATGGGAGTTGATAGGTGTTTAATTAATCAAATGTGATTAATTAATAGGTATGGATAATCTTGTAGAATCTATTTAGAGGGGATTTAGAGGGAAAGTATCCTAATTCGAGGGATGTAAGAGGGGGATTTAACCAATAAAAGAGGTTTATTGATTAAAATAGAAGGCATAATTAACTAATAACGTTTAATTAATTAATTAGAAGTGGATTATAACTAACGAAAGGTCATTAACTGGTATAGAGAATGGGGGAAGTGTTAATTAATTAACGAAAGGTCATTAATTAATGAATAAGAAGGGGAATGTTAGCTAATTATCGAAAAGTTTTAATTATTATGGAAATGACAGGAAAGAGGATAATCAAGTGAAATTTAAGTATTAAAACTATGTAAGTGAATTTTAGGTGTCTACATTTTCCCCCTTTGGGGTGGCGTAAGTGATGCCACTTCAAAGATAGTAGACAAGTACAGATAAATAAATTTTGAAGGAGTGGAAGAAAATTTAGTAGAATGAAGGATGCCCCCTTAAGTGTCGATGGGGTGATGGAAGAGGTCGATCGATGATCGAAAAAAGAGGAAGGAAACAAATAGAAGAAATGAAGGGGGAGGGGGATAGAAGGTGATCCCTATTTCCCCAAGTGTTGTTGAAGAAAAAGTGTGATAGAAGAAAATGATAAGGAAGAAAAATGAATATGAAGAGAATAGAAATAACATTCATCCATATGATGTAAAAACAACATTATTTCATCATTTTGATTTTTTATCTACATCATCAGCTCTTTATTATATACATACATGAAGGACTCGAGTAAAAAAACATATAGAACACAATGCTTTATGAGAAAGTAAAAAAGTAGAAAAACAACCAAACAAGTACAAGAAAAATATGCTCAAACAAACAACATTCAAGATAATTGTACCAATGTTTTTGTTATCTAGCTTCATATTCCACCTATTCAAGTTATATGACAAGGGTTAAAGATGACACCCCAAGCAACAATACATTGCAAGGTGAATAAATGGAGGACAAGGAAGTCCCATGAAAAATTAGATCTGCCCTATGAAATAGTACTATGCAGCTCGCTTTTCAAGGAAGTATAGACATAGCATGTGAATCAAAAAATTTTAATGGAGGTAGACAAAAATGACCTGCAAGTCACGCGCAAGAACATGTGAGAACCAAAGAAACATTATAATGTAGGATGCTTTTTTTATTTGAGGACATTGTGTTTGAAAAATTCAATTGAGTAAATGTTGTGTGTACTAATTTTGTGATTTTTTGAATTTTAAGGAGTTTTGACATTTTTACCAATGTTTAGGATTTTTAAAATTTTACCCATTTTTAGGATTTTGGTTTTGTTTTACCAATGTTTTTGGATTTTCTAGGATTTTGTTAATTTTAATGGTTTTTGAAATTTTATAGAATATATGTATAAGAAAACAAAGAAACGTGGATGCCCCTAGGATTAGAAGGAATGTACAAGGGGAGTTTCCACTTGTATGTGCAAGATAGTGAAGATGTGAAGATGCCCCCAACATTAGATGGGAATTTACAAGGGAAAACTCTTCACACATATATACAAGAGTAGGATAATCTAGATCAAGGAAAATACATGTAGGTTCAACATGATGATGAACTCAAATGAACAAAGTGACAAGAAGGAGAAAGTGTGCCCCCATTGCGGCGTACAAGAAATGGATGATAAAAAGAAGTGGAAGATTTTTATTTAAACAAGGGAAAAATTTTCCCTCAAACATGTTAAAAAGGAAACCTTATACACATGGATGTTTTGGAAAAATTAGAAGAACAATGTGAACGCTATGAAAGGATATTAAAAATGTAGCTAGAAGATTTGCAATGAAAAGGTGATTAGCCAAAGGTATAAATCATGAGACAAAATAATGACTAAAGTAAGAGTTTGAACAAGGTCCAAACAACACTTGGTAACATACTAATCCTATTTTCTCATAGATACCCAGTGTGTGCACATGGAAATTAATTACTTCTTGAAGGGAAGATTTGATAGAAAATAAGTGAAGAAACACTAGCCAATGTGTAGGAATGATTTATTTTAATAGGTGATTTGTGAATGGAGGGTGGAAGGATATCTCGTATGTTGTTTCGATGCTATCCAGAATCCATAGCCCCAATAGATATGTATTTGATTCTAGTCACAACATTTCTCTACTACCAACCAGGCATCCATAGCCCCGATAGAGATACTAGAAATACCCCAAGAGAGAGTTATATATTGCTTTTATTTTGATTTTTGATGTTTTTATTGATTTTTTTCTTTTTGAAAATTATTTCATCTCTCTCAATTATTTTGATAAGGGGTTAAGAACCACTGATGGCTTGATGGAAGGATGTGGAAGTGATTGTGATGAAAACATTGGCTATTGTCAACATATATGTCGAAAAGGTCTTCGTAACAATTTTTTTAAATGTATAATAATGATAGGATCTTTAAAATTTCAATTGTTCTTTAATTTACCAAGGTGATGAAATACCAAGGTCAAATAGATACCATAGAGATAAATGTCACACAATGAGCATGAATAGACTAACCAAAAGATCACCAAAGGGATGAAAATGGTGGGTGACTTACAGAGAAATGAAAATAAAGGAAAGAAAGAACATCCATGTGTATGCAATACATGATTACAATGTTTGATCCTTGTACCTTTTTAGTTTTTTTGGTAATGTTTTCTCATTTTTTCATATTTTAATTTTTCTTTTATTTTGATGGTTTTGCGAAGGGAAAAATGTGAAGGGAGAAGATGATGAAGATGAATGATTGGGAAGTTGGGACCAAAACTTTCACTCCATGTGATAGGATCCAACAAAATGTTTACAATTTATTTGATGAGGGAGACTAGGAGTTTTTACTTATCAAGAGTGATATTATCTCTAATCTCGATGATCGTTGTGAGCTCATACTCGATAAGTGACTATGACTTATCTTGAAACATGGATTTTTTATGTGGGAGATTGAGTTCCCTATCCATAGATTTTTGCACTTTTTTCCATACTTGATGGTTACGTTGGGGTGTATTATTGAATCACGTTTGTTTTTAGATTTTTGGGTGTGGATTTAGAGGGAGCTTTAAATATATTCATTCTTTTGATTTGGGCTTGATGAAGAAACTGCTGGTGTTTCCTACAAGATAATGTGTGATTTTTTTGATCCCGAGAAGTGGAAGAAGAAATTGGATGTTTAGGATTGATGATAGGAATGTTAGGAATGATGGTGGGATTTCCACAATTATTGATAGAAGGATGATATGATGGAAATAGACTATATCATCCTAGTATTGATGATAGGAATGTTAGGAATGATGGTGGGATTTCCAAAATTATTGATAGAAGGATGATATGATGGAAAAAGAGGATATGGTCCAAGGATTGAAGAGGATGGGCTACCAGGAGGTGAGCCACAAATAGAAGATGAAGGGATACTAGGATGTGGCCCAAGGATAGAAGAGAATGGGATACCAGGAGGTGAGCCATAGATAGAAGATGAAGGGATACTAGGACATGGCCCAAGTATAGAAGATAATGGGATATCAAGAGGTGTCCCATAGATGGAAGATGAAGGACTACTAGGAGGTGTCCCATAGATGGAATATGAAGGGATACTAGGACATGGCCCAAGTATAGAAGATGAGGGGCTACTAGGACGTGGCCCAAGAATATAATATGAGAGTCTACTAGGACGTGGCCCAAGAATAGAGGATAATGGGCTACCCGAAGGTGACCCAAAAATAGAAGATGGAGGGATACTAGGAGGAGGCCCACATATATAAGAATACGATAGGGTATCGGGGAGGAGACCCAAGGCAAGATTGTGATTGAGGAATTGTGATATGTAAGGAATGATTAGGTGATGAGAAGATAGGACAATGATAAATGACATACCCAAGCATTTCTCCATGTAATGGGGAATGTGAAAATAGAAGAATAAGAAGATGATCATGTTTGACGATCTTAGGATCTTCCTCTATTTTTTGAAAAAAGGAATCAACCTCTTCCCCACAATACATGAACGCATCGATGTATAAAGATAATACCTTCTCAAAAACTCTAGAGGAATTTCATCATGTATCCCCATGAATTCTTTGATCAATTTTTCATTCTGAAAGAAATCAATCGGTATGGGTTGTTGTTGGTCGACCATAATTGGTTGATTGGAAAAAACATGTCCAAAAGATGTGAAAGATTTAGAAGATTTTTATGATGCTTTATAGAAGAATATGACTCAAGAGATGAAGTAGATTTGGATTTAGATGTCTCGCGAGTGGAAGAAGATGGGGATTTGTAATGGGTTAGTATTTATTTTCCTAGAAGATGGCATAGTGTAGGAGGACAAAATGGATCATGTAGCTAGTTAGTGAATTGTGATATAGGGGTTGACTTGGATGATTTATTAGAGGAATTTTGAGTCACATGGATCTTTAATGGAGGAATACATTATTGAGGTGACTGATAAATTGGGTCCTGCAAAGAAAGAGAGGACCGTGACTTAGGATTTGAATTAGATGTTTGATTGAAGGAACTTGGAGTCACCTGGATCTTCACAGGAGAAATATGTCATTGAGGCTAATGATAAAGGGGGTCCTATGGAGAAATGGAGGACCGTGACTCATGAGCTTCATTAGAGGAATGATGGGGAGAATTTTTGGCAACACAAACCCTTAGAGGAGGAAAAATTCATTTAGGTCACTGGTTATTCCTTAGAAGAAATTCTATTTGATGAGGCTCAGGAGATTGAGGGGAATACAAATAATAGTTTGGATCAAAATAATCAAGATACTGAAGGGAATCAAAATAATAACATGGATTAGAAGCATCAGAATTATACGACCAACTATGATATTATGGTGGGAAAAGGGTAATTGAATGGGTTATCTAGTGCAAAGAACCAATAGAGGTTTAGTCATGATGGACATATTTTCATGTGAATGACTAAACCTAGGTTCCATATTATTGTAAGTGTGAGGAACCATTTCATAGTTAGTCATTATTGGCATTTTTTGGTGTAAATACTAAGACCTAGATAGTGCGATTGAAATCCTTCACGGTGAAGGAAGTCCCATGTCAATTTGAGCAAAGTGTAATGACAGCCAACTAGACATTTTTCAAACAAATAGAGGATTCTTATGTGATTTTCCAAAAGGGTATCTAAGGAAAACAGACATCTTGATGACATCGTTTTGAAAATCCAACAAGGTTTGGACAACAAGTTGCAAGTGTAAATATCAAAATGGTTTATCCAAATTTAGCATATGGATGCAAAGAAAACTTTTCTAATGTTCAGATTGTCTCAAAATTTTCTTGATAGGAAATTTCTGTCTAAGGTTTGAAAAATGTGTACAAGTACTATAATGAACCTAGGAAAAATCAAGCAAGTTCAAAACAAAAATCCAATCTACAAGAAACTACTCCCTATGTAAACATTTCTCAATGATAGGTTGACAAAAATGATCAACATAATGTCAACACTTAAGTCAAGTTTAAAATAAACAAGACGTAAGTATTAACAATGGGTTGAAGTGACTTCAAGGTATACCAAAATAATTTTAAATACAAACAAGGCCCAAACTTCAAAAAGTGGAGGTTACAAATGTGAGCAACGCAACAATACCACTTAGATACGTTAATCAATATTTTAGGAAAAGAAAGATATTAGTATCAAAATAATATTGACACGATGTAAATAGAGTAATGACAACACTTTTCAAAATTCAAGGTAATGTTTGGATAGAAACCAAGTCTAAGTATAACAAGGAGTTGATAGTATGCGAGTAGCATAACAATACAGTTTAGACACTTATATCAATTTTTAAAATAAAACAAGATGTAAGTATAAAAATGTATTGATATAATTTGAGCAGAGTAACACCTCAAGGGGAATCAATGATGAGAATACCTAGCTACAATGATACGTCTTGATTTGGGTATCAAGACAAGGTTACCCAAGATATGAGGACGTACCAACACACTTTCAACACTTACTATCATAGTCACAATAAGGAAGGATGTAAGCGGGTGTAAAAGTGGTAGACACGATCTTGAGTAAAACTTTGTATGTTACTCCTCTTTTGATAAAAATATCAATAAGAGAGAAAAGGGGATAGACCAAGTGGTGATGAAACAAACCTAGCTAAACTTTGGCAGAGTTTCACCTTGTTTAAAGTACAAGGTAGAAACTAAGACAAAGTAACATGTAGTAAGTTTCGTGATGAGTAACACATGGCTCTAACTTTGATGGACTCTCCCCTTATTCAAAAAACAAGGTTTTGACTCTAAAAAAGTTGTCACTTTGTGAGATTTCTTTGAAACATGATTGGTTAAGGTAAAGTTGGCCCCAATGCCAAATGGTTCCCTATGGATTTTGTTCACAACACTCACCAATTATTACCTAAGAGAGGTACGCACTTCTAGGATTTCTCCTAGAGAGGTGGACCATTACCCCATAATAAAATTAATGAACGGGGCCTCATATGGGTAACATGAAGCTTTTCTCACACGAGTTTTTGTTCTAGACAAGTGGGTAGCGGGAACTTCCCATTTCATCCACCAGTTCCCTTAAGGTGTGGACTACTTTGGGGTTCATGTGGTAATCCTCATAATGATTTTTATGGATTATGCTAATATACCTCCCACAATTTAAAAAGGATAAGTCGTAGCTCTTATCCGAACCTAAAAATACAATGTTTTGAATAAAGTGGTGTGTTTTTTTATCTTTTGATCTTAATGTGGTTTTGCACACCATTGGCAACCTGCAACAAACTGTATTTAGTATTGGTTTAGATCCTTTTTATTTGAAAAGTGAATAAGGTCATGTACTCAAAAGTTAGTAGTTCTCCATGGAAACTTATAAAATTTTAAAAATAGGATCAAATTTTGTTTCTGATTCTCAAGATCGTCTAAAAGATGTAAGAGAAGAGCATACACAACAAGTAACCCAACATGATTATAATGGAAAAATCTAAATAAAAGGACTATAAAACATGTTTTGAAAATTACTCATTCGATTAAGCAATAATGATATTAAGTTTCCAAATTAATCCTAAATGTTAGAAAAGAAGGCCAAAGTTGCTTTTGATTCTCAAGATCGCCAAAAGGCGCAAGAGAAGAGCATACACAAAATTTGATCTAACTAAGTAAAAATGGAAAAACAACATTCATTAAAGAATTTAAATGTGTTATAAAAATATCCATAATCATATCCATTTCTGATTCTCAAGGTCGCTCAAAAGCGCAAGAGAAGAGCATACGTGGTGTTGATAAAAATGAATCTAACATACAACAAAAATGACTAGTTTTATAATAAAGGAAAAATTGAAATTTTTGTAAGTCTAAATCTCAAATTTATGTGTTCATTTCATATTTCACTTCAATACCTTTCTATCACAAAAAAATGAAGTCATTTTGAGTTCGGGAGAAAAATTTATGGCCTTTAGAAGATAGGTTATGCATATGCTCTTATACTCATGGGTATGCACTTAACATGTACTAAAAAATGTCAAAAAAACATCCCTTAATCTGCAAAAAGGTCAAATTTTTCCAACCAAGATTCAATTTTGACAACAACCCATCTCATTAATATATGCAAAGAAGACTCAATGCTATCAAACATTAACATTCATGATCAAAAACTTAACATTTTCAACAAATTGACAAAACTAGCATGCAAAATGATGAACAATGAAGCTCTAAAAATGAAAACATGGAGAAATATTGAATTTTTCTCACAAATATTCAATTTTGACAAAAACCCATCTCCTTAATATGTAAATAGAAGACTCAACACTATCAAACACTAACCTACATGCTCAAAAATTTAAGATTTTCAAGAAATTGACAAAACTAGCATGTAGAATGATGAACAATGAAGCTCTAAAAATGAAAACATGGAGAAATATTGAATTTTTCTCACAAAGATTCAATTTTTACATCAACCCATCTCCTTAATGTGTGAATATAATACTCAACACTATCAAACACTAACCTACATGCTCAAAAATTTAAGATTTTCAAGAAATTGATAAAACTAGCATGTAGAATGATGAAAAATGAAGCTCTAAAAATGAAAACATAGAGAAATATTTAAATTTTCTCACAAAGATTCAATTTTTAAATCAATTCATATCCTTAATGTGTTCATATAATACTCAACACTATCAAACACTAACCTACATGCTCAAAAATTTAAGATTTTCAACAAATTGATAAAACTAGCATGTAAAATGATGAAAATGAAAACATGGAGAAATCTTTAATTTTTCTCATCAAGATCCAATTTTGACAGCACTTCGCCTCCTTTATACCTACAAGGAAGACTCAACACATGCAAACTCAACAAAACATGGTTAGAAACACAAGTTATGTCAATATATTCAAAAAAAGGGTTAGTATGCAAAAACAAACTTAACCAAAATAAAGAATGTGTGTGAGACAAAGGTGTCCCATTGAGCATGCCAAATGTGTACATGTAAAAATAACTATGATAATTGAAATTAAACTAAAACATATTAGCATCAAAGAAAATTTAATTAGACAAGAACATCATGATAAGAGATTAAGGGAAAATAACTTCTTCAATGCATAAACATGATAAAACCACTAAATGCTAAGCCATTCCTACTCTTTGTGATTTCTACTTAAAGTATGAACCTAATTATATCACCAAATGGGTTCTTTATTTTTAATAACCAATCAGGTTTTGGAATCAAATTGGTGTTTTTTTCCTCAAGAATTTAGGATGAGATCTCACCAAGAAATGGCTACAAGGCCATCTTTGGATCTTCCCATGCTCCTCAATTTGAGAGAATGGATGCAAGATGGAGAAGCTATTTCCAACAATGGAGAATGGATCAAATAAAAATTTCTATAGTTTTCACTAATAAAAATGAGGTGTAAGAAGAAAGGGAAGGAGGAGGGTTCCTTATATAGCTTTCCTATTTGGGGCAAAGCTTGAAATTTGATAGATGTGGGATAAAGACCAAAGAAGAAATGCAAAGGATATGCATGTTTAATAAAGGATGTGCACTTTATGTGAGTTGAGAGGGGTTTAATTAATAAAATGTGATTAATTAATAGATAGGGATAATCTTGTAGAAGCTATTTAGAGGGGATTTAGGGAAAATTATCCTAATTCGGGGATGTAAGAGGGGGATTTGACCAATAAAATAGGTTTATTGATTAAAATAGAAGGCGTAATTAACCAATAATGTTTAATTAATCACTTAGAAGTGGATTATAAATAACAAAATGCCATTAATTAATAAATAAGAATGGGAATGATAGCTAATTAGTAGAAAATCGATAATTATTATGAAAATGATGGGAAAGATGATAATCAGTGTAATTTTAGTATTAAAATTGCATAAGTGGATTTTAGGTGTCTACATTTTCCCCTCTTTGAGTGGCGTAAGCGACACCACTTCAAAGATAGTAGAAAAGAACATAAAAATAAAATTTTAAGGAGTCGAAGAAAAATTATTAGAATGAAGGATGCCCCCTCAAGTGTTGATGGGGTGATGGAAGAGGTTGATCGACGATCAAAAAAGAGGAAGGAAACAAATAGAAGAATTAAGTATGAGGACATACCTAATATAAATATTAAGACAAGTTAAGGGAAATAGGGGTTCATGGTTATGTAATTTATATTGAATAATGTCCATGAAACCTTCATAAACTTAATGAACAACATATTCAAAAAAATTGGATAAGTTTGTATTTGTGTTTTTAGATAAAATTCTAGTATACTTTAAGAGGAAGAGCACATGCACCATTATGATGTTGGTGATTAAGGCAATAAATGTTGTATGGAAAATTATCAAAATATACATTCTTTCAAAAACACTAATATTACATTGGGCGTATATTTTTAGTTGATGGGATTGTGGTATATCCTATAAAAATAAAGGCTATACTTGGAGTGGATAGTAACTAAGAATTTCCATGAGGTGTATAGTTTCACTGGGTTATCCTATTATTATAATAATTTTTTTAGGATTTTCAAAAATTGTAAAATCATATTACCTCATTACAATAATAAATGAAAAATTATGAGTGCAAAAATATAGGCAAGATTTAAATATCTTGAAGGAGAAGTTGATAACGACATATATACTTCAAGCATTCAATTTGAATTGAAACATTTTAGTTACAACATATGTCTTGAGTGAATAATATGGTTGGGTGTTAATATTGGATGGGGAAGTCATTTCCTACGAGTCCAGGAAGCTTAATCCTAATGAGAAAAATTATGCTCTACATGATTTAGAGATAACATCAAATGTGGCTTCCTTACGGGTTTGGAGAAATTTCTTGTTGGGTAATTGTTTCAAACTAAAAACAAATCACTCATGTTTGAATTACGCTTTCACGCTGTTAAAATTGAATGCTAAATTGTAAAGGTGGTTAAATTTCTTATCAGAATATGATATTGACATAAATAAAAAATTAATGGAAATGGAAATGGAGTTTTGATACCCTTAGTTACAAGAAGTGTATCATTAGAATATTTTGGTCTAATAAAATGGCTAAGGCCTATGCCCGAAGGTTGGAAAAGTGCACATAAGTGCACATGGAAGTGTAAATTCATGTGCATGAAGGATTGAATAACTACATGAAAGTTTCTCATGGAAGCACAAAGGAACATATGCATAGGTTTGGAATGCAAGATTAGGAGGTAACTTGATCACCATAGAAAATATAAATATAGGATAAGGACAGACATGACTAACTATATACATGAAGCATGCATGTAAGAGGTGGAGATTCTTATAACACATGCATTAGGAATAAATCAAACCTAATTATAACACACATGACATAAATAGAGATTCAAGAAGAAATCAAGCCACTAATGGAGAACCGCAGGTTAGATTCTAATCATAGGAAAGTGTTTGTTGAAAAATCATGCAATCTATGTATAGGACAGTTTATTTAGAGTTAAAAAGTGAAGGAAATTTTCCCACCCTATATAACTTATAAGTATCCATGTAGTGGGAGAGTTTGGATATTCCTAATTGAGTCCTTCCTTACGCATGAGTATATAGATGAAGTTTTTCAGGGCTTATCATGCTACTAGTCAATGTTATATGTTTAAGCATCAAGATTATAATGAATATTCAGCTCTCTTTTGGTTGTATACAATGATCTTGTGCATGTTATGATTTAATAAGTATATATTCTCCATATAGGATATTTGTTAACATTTTGGTTCCATTGTCGGGGCCTTTTTTAATTTAGACTCTCAAGATGTGGTGTGCACATGGTGTTGAACCCTGTGCATTGGTTTTTTCATTGATGTCAGGTGGTATTGATGGAAAATGTGTGAGTGGTGAAGTGAGGATCAATCAAGGACATGAAGTTTGATTGGTAGTTCCTTCTCAATGGTGGTTGGTGTCTTCTCAATGATTATCGAGCTCACCGAGTGGATTCAAAGTGATTTCATGATTACTTATGTGTGTTGTAGGCTTGGTTAGTGAGGTAGATGTCCACTGAAGGTATGGAGAAGCTTGGTGTTCTTGTATCAAGTGTCCCATAGGTCAAAAATTATGTTTATAGGATGTGAAAGATTTTTTTAGGGTGATCATCAAGTCATGTGGTACAAGTCACAGTTGAAACTAGCTCATTTAGGCCTAGTTCTAAAGCCTAATGAGGTGTATGGGCACAAATTAGGTCATGAAAAGACTAGGTAAGAATGGTTGGAGCCTAGGAAAACTTCCTAGGGAATGTCTGAGACTATATAGGGATTACTTTAGCTTTTCGAGGCACAATTAAGGTTTTCACTAAAACTACCTTTGAGAACTACTAGTGGAAGATGAGGTAAATGATATTGGTCTAAGTTGTATAGGAATATTTATGAGAAACCAAGCTATGGATCATGTAGAGGGATGTGTTGTGGTGCTCTATGTCAAATTTCATCAAATTTTGAAAAGGAATTTTGAAGTTATTCAAGTTTTACCAAAATTGGTTTCTTGAAAAGGAAAACTGAGCACCTTGTCTTCTTAGCATCCAAACAAATTTTTCAAGCCTTCTTCAGATAAATCATATAAGTAATTTTTTAAGATCAATCCAATCCTAAAAATTTTCAAAATTTTTGAGGACCAAAGGTGGAAGAACAATAAATTTCTCTTCATTTTTATAACCATGTTCTTCTCTCTCCAAGCCTTCTTCTTAAATATATAGGCATGAAATTAGGTTTTTTGTCACTAAATAACTTGGATAAGTTGTTTCAACTGTTCATGGTTTAAATAGGTTCTCTATAGCTCAAAATTATGCCATGGGTTCCCCTCAAGTATGAATTTTTCAATACAAGTCTAACTCAACTTGCATGGAAGTTGTTTATGCTCGATCATTATGTTATGAATGGTATAATGATCATGGTTGTTTATAAATCCAATGCTGAGATAGAAGATGATCATAATTTCCTCCTAAAATTCAAGGATTATTTGATGAAGCTCCTAGTATGATTTTGTGATGAAATTTGATGTCTAAAGTCCATGGTCTCCAAACTGATCTTTACAGCTTCTTGTCAAGGATATTGACATCCGGGTTGTACTCACAAGTTTCCTTCCTCAAAATCAGCATTCATATTGATAGAAGTAGTGTGTGCACTTTTTTTTGTGTATATCTTACACATATGGACACATTATTGAAGTAATTATTGTAAGAAATATACAAGTTCTGACTACCCTATGTTACTCCAAGAAAATAGTGAATTCGAGACCTAAATGCTTTCTTCTCTTCTTAAGGTTGCCTTTGGTTGATGATAGAAATCAGCATAATAATGTGCATCAATATAGAATCCTCTCAAAAATCATGCTCTAGGTGAAAAATAATGTGTTTCTCATATGCTAGTTATGTCATATTGGAATATCGAGTCTATGGTTTATGATAGTCATGAATGAATGAGACTCACAAAGATTGAATTTTGATCATATCCTCTCTTTTCATTCAAGTAAATGCCTAAAAATTGTAGTGATATCATACATTGAGGTGATCACATGGTCATATGAGTGTAAAATGAAAATCTAAGATATTTTGAAGGACCTCTAACAATTAATCTAGGTTTTGGTCCTTTAAACCTTACCTATGCAACTTTCTTGAAAAACAAGCAAGTTTGGTATTTTTGGTCTAATGGTATATGCAATTTTTGTCTCAAGAAGTTTTATAAAAGTATTCTTTCCTCTTGAATGTTTTCATTGCAGTCATACCTAATTGAGAAATATGTAAAATGGATCTCTTCCCTTTCATGAGATTGAATACCCTATCACAATATACTTTCATGAAAAAATGAAAATGTGGTTGACATAAGCAACCAAGAGATTTCAAGTACATCTTCCCATGGCATGAACCTCTTTCTTCCCCTTTTCAAGTTTTTGATAGTGTTTGTGCTTTAATAGTGATTTCAAGTGCATAACAAAGGCTTCATGTTTCATAGCCATGACAAAGATCATACAAATTCCTCCCCTCTTCAAATGCTTCCAACTTATTGTCATAGATGGACAAGTTTCCCTTAAAGCTTATAACAATGATCCTGAAATGTGTGTCCTTTTCCTTGGTGTGTTTTCCTCTCCTAACAAAATCATGAACACATGATATGTGTAAAATAGTGACATTATTTCAACAGCTTAAAATTATATATTCAAGAGCTCTGTGAGGTATGGGAAGAAACCTTGAACTTGTCATGTTAAGGTTAAGATTGCCTTGTGAATATCACCTGTAGCACTAAGAGTACAAACCATTGGAAAACTTTAATAACTTGTGTTTCTTCAAACCCCTTATCAAGACTCGTGAACATCATCTCATGCTCCTAAAACACTAATGGATATTTAGATGAATTTTGAAGGTTTATTTGTAAATGGAGGTGAATATAAGGAGTCAAATAGAGTTTTTCAAAACATATTGTAATGTATGAGTATGCTTATGCTTCCTTTGTTGAAGTTTTGAATGGGCCCTAAATCAAGTACTCACTAAAAAGTTTTGTCAGCTTATAAAATAATAGGTGGCGGGGACAAAATTTCTTCTTCAACCGTTAGAGGTGTTTAAAGTTCTTGTTGGGTATCGCTTAAAGTCCATACATCTTAACAAACTTGCCATGTTCATGCAACTAATTGAAACTAAACAGATGCTTTGATGAGTCCTTGTGGAAGTTTTTGTATACCTTCTCATATCTCCTATGTACAAGTTGATTAATGAGGTTACGTGAATATTCATTTAATATGAAGTTGAAATTCATTTGTGTAAGATTTTTAATTTTTTCAAAATCTCATTTTTGGGTATGTTAGAGATGAAGCTTGGTAGATTTGTGAGTGTGTGTATGTATAAAACACATGAATATGTTGCAAAGATAGGTTTTCTTTGATTAAATAGTATGATTTGAACTTTACATAGAGATATAAGCATGAGAAGGTAATCCTAATGTAGATGTGAAGCTAATTTCAGATTTGAAAACTAAATGAGTAGATAGGTTTTTGAGTTAATGAAGAAAGATCTTGTGAAAAAGAGTAAAAGATATTTAAGGAAGGAGGAATGGTATGAGAAAGAAGATTGAGGTGATTATGACAAACTAGGTGATTGAGATGAGAAAGCATTGACCTCATGACTAATATGATGCAACAAACCAAATACATGAGAATTTATTTCCTAGAACGGTGCTTTTTTGTGTGATTTAATGAGTGAAAACATAATATGACAATGTTATTGAATGTGAGACTTATATGAAAAATATTGGATGTTGATTAGATGATCGAAGAGAGGATAATTAGGAGAATAACTGGGAAGAAGAGTGATCTGATCTAGTGGTCACTATCAGTTGTATGAGATAACAAATAAGTGTGATCAAAATCTTGTAAAATTATAAGTAGTAACTTAGAAAATGGGGAGTTGAATCTTAACTATAATTTGAAGCTTAAAAAAGGTCATTAGTTGTTGGAATAAATTTGGGAGTTGAAGCTTCCAAGAAATTAGAAGCTTTCCAAAGACTAAGTAGATGCTTGGTTGAATTTTGGAGTTGTAGCTCCATGTTGAGTTGAAGCTCAACTATGAAATCAATGTAACATTTACATGACATTCTTGTCCTAAACTAGTTCTTGGTTTCAATGGGTTTTTCTTCCAGTTTAGGTTTCCCTAATTAAATCATGTCTCTCTTTATGTGTTATATCATAATTAATTTCTTGTGAATGATTTTGTGGTTTCATGGTAACAGTTTAAGTTAACTAAATAGTTTTTCAATTTTTGAATAGACACTGATTCACCCCCCTCTTAGTGTCCTAGTTTCCAAAACATGACATTTTGGATATCATTAGAGAATTCTGAATGCTAGATACATGATGGAGAAGATGAATTTATGTGAATATATAGTACATGTGGAAAGTTCAATACACATAAATGGGTTGAGGATATTATTTATGCTGAGCTTTATGAGCTTTTCTTCACTTCATTCCAAGGGACTTATATGACTAGATAATAATGTATGCACAAAATAAAGGGAATAGGTTAGGAAAAAATGGATCTCGAACTCGGACAAGTATCAAACATTAGTTGATTTGGATAAGTTGTGGACGTGTGTAGTAGATCATTGGTGGGAAGGTGTCTTAAGAAATTACACTTTACAATATGGATCTCGACTTATTTGTGTCCAAAGGAAGCTAAATTATAGTTTCTTTGTGAGCCTAGAGGATCCTATTTACATGAGCTTTCACTTTCCATTAATATCTTAATGATTTAAATTGGAATTGAATATCTTACTTTGGTTGACTAATGTTTTCCCCTCAATTTTCCCCCTTTTTTGAAATCTAATTTCGTGAAAATTGAAGTCTTTCCATGGAGGAATTCGTGTTTTGAGCCCCTCAAGTGCTCGTTTTGATCCCCCACAATGTTTTATGCATTTCCTCAGTCTACAGCCATTATAATGTTCTATCTATTTCTCATGGATGGGAGGGGGTTTATGATCTTATTTTATGCATTTGAAGGACATGGAAACTTGCATTCTTCACATATTAACTTTGTGCAGAAAGAAAATCTTCATCGGGTGCAAAAATGGCATTTTCCCGTTCTCTACAATTTTCTACATTATTTTCCCCATCAAATTCTTTCTCAGAAGGTGAAGCTATGCATTTTCTTCTCATTGGATGTGACCGGATGGGTTCCTTTTTGAACTTATCACTTTTGGTGATTTTGGAAAAAATGTTAGATTTTCCCCGCATCCCCGTGGGTCCTTGATTGGCTGGAGTAGTTTTGGTGGAAGTTCAGGGTGATGGATCCATTTTATTCTCTAAGGCATTATGGAAAAAGTGAGAAAAGTTCTAAAATGACTCATGGCTCTGCACATTCGAAGGGATAAATTCTGAGTTGAAGCCCGCAGCAGAATCAGAAAGGGACACGTGGCCTACGTTGAAAAGTCAATAGCAGAGGCATGGACTTTCAGGGAAAAGTTGGAATTTTCCCTTTTCAAAATAAATAAAGTATAAAAGTGAAGCACATCCCTGCAACCAATTGGGTGATGCCATGTGTTGAAGAATGAAATCGGACAATGGGCCGGTGGAGGAAAATGAGAATTTGAGCCACGACCCCATTTCCAATCAGGGTGTGCCATGCGTTCATGTTAAAAATCACAAAGGTGGGACGGTAGAGGAAAATGATAATTTGAGCCACAACCCCATTTCCAATCAGGGTGTGCCACGTGTCTGACCTTTGGCAGGGATGCGAGAGGGGCGGAGAAAAATGAGAAATTGTGTTTTTTCTCCCAAATGTCTTAAAACGTGGATTTTTTTCCCCCAAGTCCATCGTTTCTTGGAGCTTGCCATGCGTAGGGTCCAATTTCAAAGCTAACAAAGGGAAAGAGTGGCCAAAACACACTCATCTAGTTTTTGATGCCATTAACGAACCAGAGCTCCAAAGAATACAAATGTGAACCATTCTTCATTCTTCTCTCTTTGTTTCCTTGTCGTTTATTCATGAGATGCATTTTTGGTTTGTTGTGGAGCCAAATCGATAAGTTTAAAGAGATGTAAAGTTTGATTATCAGAAAATAGAGTTTATCGAGCATACGTAATAAAAAAGGGGGAAAATTACCAGTAAGCACTTGAGTGCTATGAAAGTGGTTAAAAGGTGGAAATATTGTTTTCAAAAGAAACTTTGTGTTCTTGTCATGTAATATTTAGAAGTGTGTGTCTAGAGATTCACATGAGTGTTGAAGTGATTGATTTTTTTCCTATATTTTCTTGGTTCAATGTGAGTAAGGATATATTCTGCTACCTATATCTCCTAAAAACATTGTTGTTTTCTTCCTTCTTCATCTCTCTACTCTTCCAATCCTTCGTATTGATAATCTTTTAAGTATGAAAACATTCTAGAATATCAGGGTCCAAACATTGAGAGTTGTATATTTGTACATTTGTTTTTCCTAATTTCAATAAGGGAACCTCTCCCATTAAAGAGGAGGGACACATTTGTCCCCTGACTATGGTTTCTATCCATGTTCCATTCTAAAACCCAATAGTTTTTGGTGACTCCACTGGGGAATTCATTACAAATGGATTCCATTTTTTTAATAACAACTTCTTGATCATATTTGATTTGGTGACTCCAAGATACACTCGGGGTAGAAGAACCCTTAGGGAAGAAGACCCTCATTTCCAACTTCTGGATCATCAAGGTTTCTCTCTCCCTTCATCAAGAAAAAGAAGAGGAACAAGATCTGTAAGCACTCCTCCTGCTAGAGACAAAACTTCTGGGAGTGACATCCCTCAAGATCAAATCAGTCCTAATTTGCATGCTTTGATTCTCACTAGTGTTTCAGTTCCTCTCCAAACAATCTTTCCAAGGATGGCAGCTCCTCTACCTTGGGGCCAAAGGGTTGGGCCTCTTGCTCTTCCCCAGCCATTGCATGAATTTCCTAGAGGCAATAGAAATAATTTCCCTAAATTCAAAGGTGATGGGAAGGTTCATCTAGATGAGCATATTGTGGCCTTCATTGTTGCTTGTGGTGTTCTCGGAGTTGAACATGAGGATATCTCTATTAGAATTTTTGTAGAGACATTGCAAGATAATGTTATTGATTGGTTTTATCATCTCCCTACTAGATCCATCACCAATTGGAACACCATGACAACCTAGTTTGAGCAATGTTTCAAACCTGCTAAGGATGTACATGCCCTCTTGGCCCAGATTTCTCAAATCAAGAAAGAGTCACATGAGCCCATGAGGGAATTTGTGGCCAAATTCAATAGGCTAGTTAATAAGATCCCACAAAACACATGCCATGTGGATCAGATTTAGAAATTTTTCTTCCTTAATGCCCAATCGCCTGAAGTGAGCTATGCACTTAGAAGAGCTAATATTGTAATTTTAGATGTTGATCAGAGATTTGTTGTTAGTGTTGCAGATGATCCGATCATGTCTAGAAAGATAAGGAGAGAATCATCCAAATCCAAAGCATCTCCTTCTTCCACATCTTCTCCTAGAGCTAATGCAGATCAGTTGGTACAGAAACTTGCTAATGATCTCATTGCTCTCAAGAAGCAGTTAGCCCAACATGCTCCTTATCAAGATGTTCCTAGGAAGAACTTTCAGCCCAGGAATTGGTTTCCCTCTCCTTAGACCAGATTGGAAATTGAAGGCCCACTTGTTAAAGTTCCAGTCAATGCAACATGTGAAGTGCTGGAGCCTGATGACGAGGAGGAGAATGAAATCTATGAAGAACATGAAGAGGAAGCTGATGAATAATTAGAAGATTTGAGTGGATCTCATGTCCATTTTCTCACCACTAAAGGTATATATGAAGAGGATGATTATGAAGAAAGAGTTGTAGAGATGAAAAATGAATCATATGCTATCATGACTTGTGAGCAAGCCAACAAGAAGGAGAAAGTGGTTCATCCTGCTAAAATATCTAAGCAACCTCTTACAACCATTCCAATGATTACAAGGAGAGGATATCCTATTCCAACTTCTTCCACACCCAAGGTAGGTTTTGTTGTTCCTTCCTCCTCTGTTTCTTCTCCTAAAAATTCTTTCCCTTCAAATGATAGAGTTGATAAGTCAAAAGTTTCATCTACTCCTATCAATGACGCTCCATCTACCTCTAGTTCTTTTCACATTATTGACCATCTCAAGAAAAATAAGATCCAGATCTCAGAAGCTAAATTCTACCAAACCCATCCTAAGGCCTTTGCTAAGATGGTGGACTTTGTAAATTCCAAATCCAAGCATTCATCCCCTAGTTCTAAAGGTCTCTTGCCCACTCCTTCTCCTTCATCTCAACCAAGCCTTGTGGCAGTAGTCACTTTATTTGATGAGAAGATCAAACCATTTTATGTCACTCTCCTCATAGCTGGCCACAAACTCAACAATTGTGTTATTGATTCTAGTGCTTTAGATAATGTGATGCCTGCTAAGGTAGCTCATGCCCTAGGCTTAACCCTAACCCACACTTTTGGTTCATGTTACTCAATGGAAAGTAGAGAAGTGCCATTGGTTGGAAGGATCAAGGATGCACAAGTAGCCTTTGCTGCTTTGCCAAAGAAGAGATTTTTAGCCACCATTTTGGTAGCTGATATTCCCCCTTCCTATGACATGCTATTGAGTAGAAATTTTTGCAAATATGTTAGAGGAGAAATCATGATGGATTGGTCACATGCTATTATTCTAGTGAATGGGAAAATGAAGAAGTTATTTCTTGAGAAATAAATTGAATATATCGTGCAAAAATAGATGACCCAAAGGCACAAATACTTTATGAGGACATTGGTCATGGTAACTACATGATCATGTCACAAGATGAGGCTAACCATCCTAAGGAAGTGCTTATTGATCCTAATGGAATTTGGATTTTGGAATTTGATGGGAGCTACTCCTCAGCTGGTTCTGAGTTGGTGTGGTGCTTATTTCTCCTGAAGGGAAAATTCATCCTTTCTCCTTCAAGCTCTAATTTGAAAACACAAATAATATAGCTGAGTATGAGGCTCTCATCCTCGGTTTAAGCATGGAAAAAGAGATGGGGAACAAGAATCTCCTTGCTCATGGAGATGTAGAGCTGATTGTAAAACAGGTTAGAGATCTCTTTCAAGTGAAGAATAGAAGGTTGAAACATTACAAGAATCTGGTTTGGGATTCCATTGAGTTCCTTGATGCCTTTTCCATTGAAGCCATGCCAAGGGAAAGAAACACCAGGGATGATTCCTTGGCTATCTTAGGGTCTCTATTGATCCCTCATCCAGATTTATCCCAAGATAAATTCACCATTGAGATGATTCATAGGCCTAGTGTGCCTGACAATGCAAATAATTGGTAGGTCTTTAATGATGATCGAACTTGTTTTCCTTAAACTCATAGATAATTTTAACCAGTTGTATTTTGAAGGAAGTGGAAATCTTCCTAGAGAGTGTGTGCCCCCTAATGAAGAAGATAAAAAGAAGAAATGGATCATGATGGCTGCATAAAACTAAAAGGTAATAAGATACCTAAAGGGATGGTAAGTTTGGAAGAGTTATTTGAGAAACATGATAGGTACATCAAGTCCAAAACTTCCAGAGGAGATCAAGAGTCTACTGACTATGAAAAGATAAAAATTGGGAGTCTTAATGAACCCATGTTGGTAAACATTGGAAATTACTACACACAAGAGGAGAGGGAGAAAGAAGTGAATCTGTTGAAAAGGTATGCTGATGTTATTGCATATTCTTATGATGATCTCAAGGCTTTTCAGCCAAAAGATATGCAACATATCATTCCTCGAAAACCTGGGATCAATCCCTTCCGGTAAAAGCAGAGGTAGTATAGCCCTAAAATTTCTAATACAATCTTTCAAGAGATCTAAAAGTTATTAAAGGCTAAGATCATTTTCCCCATTCACCATTCAACGTGGATTGCTAATATTGTGCCTGTCAGGAAGAAGAATGGTGAGATATGGATTTGTGTTGATTTTAGGAATTTGAATCAAGCCTCTTTGAAGGATAATTATCCTCTCCCGTAATGGATCAAGTGTTGTAGGCTGTTACAGGTTTAGAAATGTTGTCCATGCTTGATGGATTCTCAGGATATAATCAAGTAGAAGTAAGTGTTGCAGATCAACATAAGACTGCCTTTACCACTCCTTGGGGCACCTTTGCTTACAGGAGAATGTATTTTTCCTTGTGAATGTTGGTGCCACATTTCAAAGTGAAATGGACCTAGCCTTTGGAATTCTCAAGGGAAAATGCATAGTTTTATACCTTGATGATCTAACTGTGTTTTCAAAACCAAAGCTGATCATTTCCAACACCTTGAAACTATCCTCCAAAAGTGTAGAGAGCATGACATCTCCTTGAATCCAAAATAAATCTGTCTTTTGTGTCATTGAGGTAAAATTATTGGGACAAATTTTCTCTAAGGAGGGAATCAAGATTGATCCAGAAAGATTCTAGGTAATTCAGCAAATCCCTCTCCCCACAAGCAAGAAGGGTGTGCACTCTTTCTTTGGCAAGATCAACTTCTTAAGAAGATTCATACCTGATTTTTCTGAACTTACTTTGAACATAGCCCACATGATGAAAGGGAAGCATAATTTTGGTTGGTCCTCTGAAGGAAATGTTGCATTTGAAGACATCAAGAGAGCTATAGAAAAGACTCCAATCTTGGTATGCCTTGATTATAGCTAAGAATTCATTATCTATTGCTATGCTACTAAAAGTACTCTATATGATGTGTTAACCCAGGAGAATGCTAAAGGTCATGAAATCTTCATAGCATTCATGAGTTATATTCTAAAATCCCATGAGATAAAGTACACCATGATGGAGAAACATGCTTTTGCAGTGGTCAAAGTTGTGAAGCAGTTTCATTTTTACATCCTCAACTCTCATTCTATTGTGCTTGTGCTTGATACAACTATTAAATCCATTCTTACACAACAAGAATTTGGAACCAAGAGAGGTAATTGGGTAGCCAAAGTTCAGGAGTATGATCTTGACATCAAACCCACCAAGCTAGTTCGAGGAAAGGGCTTATGTGAACTCATTGCTGAAGGAGCTGATGCCAAATTGTCCAAGGAGGAAGTTGATATCCATGTTGTTCTTTTCCTCAACTCAAATAACAAATGGTATGTTGGCATTGCACACTTTATTACTTATGGAGAATTTCCATCCCATTTGAGTGCCAAGGATAAGAGAGCCATCAAATTAAGGTCTACACAATATGTGTTGTGGGAAAATGCATTGTTCAAATGAGGCATAGATGGAAGGTTTTTGAAATGTGTTGACAAAGAGTAGTAAAAGAAATTGTTCTCATCCTTTCATGACTAGGCCTGTGGAGGTCATTTCTCTTCTATTGTCACATCCCACAAAATCCTCTCGTGCTAGATATTATTGGCCTACCTTGTTCAAAGATGCATCAAAGTGGGTAGGCAAGTGTGAAGCATGTCAAACCTTTGTTGGAAGACCCAAATTGGCTGCTTTACCTCTCAAACCAGTGGTGATTGAGGAACCTTTTCAACAATGGGGTTTGGAATTCATTGGGACACTCAATCCACCTTCAAGTGTAGGGCATACTCATGTTTTGACTACCACTGATTATTTCACCAAGTGGGTGGAAGCCATTCCAATTAAAAGTACTACTTCTGAAGTAGTATGCAACTTCATCAAGGAGTACATCTTAATAAGGTTTGGGATACCAAACAAGATTGTCACTAACAATGCTTCCAATTTTTCTTCAGTGAGATGATGGATTTATGCTATGGCTATGGCATTTCCCTTGCCCACTCTTCAGATTACTATCCCTAAGGGAATGGGCAAGCATAATCAACTAACAAGAACTTGGTCACCATTGTTTAGAAGCTTGTTAATGACTCTCAGAGGAATTGGCATAAGAAACTATATGATGCTTTAAGGGAAGATATGATTACACCTAAGAGAGTCATTGGAATGTCTCCTTTACAAGTGGTATATGGAGTTGAAGCTCAGCTACTAGTGACATTGGAACTTCCAACCTTACATTTGATGAAGGCCATTAAGGATGCCAACTTTACTAATTCATTGGACAAAAGAATTATGTACCTCTAGAAGTTGAATGAAGACAAATTGCAAGTGGTTGATAGAATATCAGATCATCAACTCAAGGTAAAATCTCTATTTGAAAAAAGGCTAAACCCAAAACTTTTCAAGTGGGAGATAGTTTTCTTCTTTGGGGAAAAAGGCATGAACCTCCGTGAAGCCATGGTAAATTTGATTCCCTTTGGCTTGGTCCTTTTAGAATTAGACATTTTTCTGGTGAGAACTCTTTTTACCTAGATTACATGGATGGTTCTCCTCTCCCACTTCCTTATAGTGGAAAATTTTTGAAGTTGTTCAAAACCTAGGAGTTTTAGCAAGTCTCTCTCAGATATTTTGTATAGTGTTTTGTTTCTGGTTTTTCTTGTTTTTGCTTATTTCCTTGTGTGTGTTGTCTTCTGTGTTGATATTTCTTTTTGAATCCATTTCCCAATGGATAAGGCATTGATCCATTGATCGAATTCTCTATGGTTCTTGATTTTACATCTTTCCTCTACCAAATCATCCCCAGAAGGAGCCAGCTGTTGTCCCCTCAATTTTCCCCCTTTTTTTGAAATCCAATTTTGTGAAAATTGAAGTCTTTCCATGGAGGAATTCGTGTTTCGAGCCCCTCAAGTGCTTGTTTTGATCCCCATGAATTTTTATGCATTTGAAGGATGTGGAAACACAACCAATCGTGTGATGCCATGTTTTGACAAATGAAATTGGGACAATGGGCCAGTAGAAACCGAGAATTTGAGCCACAACCCCATTTCCTATAAGGGTGTGCCATGTGTTCATGTTAAAAAATCACATCGGGTCGGTGAAGGAAAATGAGAATTTGAGCCACGACCCCATTTCTAATCAGGGTGTGCCATGTGTTTGACCTTTGGTGGGGATGCGGAGGCGGAGAAAAATGAGAAATTATGTTTTTTCTCCCAAATGTCTTAAAACATGGATTTTTTCCCCAGGTTTGTCGTTGCTTGGAGCTTGCCATGCATAGGGTCCAATTTCAAAGTTGACAAAGGGAAAGAGTGGCCAAAATGCACTCATCTAGTTTTTGACACCATTAATGAACCAGAGCTCCAAAGAATACAAATGTGAACCATTCTTTATTCTTCTCTCTCTGTTTCCTTGTCATTTATTCATGAGATGCATTTTTGGTTTGTTGTGGAGCCAAATCAATAAGTTTAAAGAGATGTAAAGTTTGATTATTAGAAAATAGATTTTATCAGGGCATACGCAATAAAAAAGGGGGAAAACTTACCAGTAAGCACTTGAGTGCTATGAAAGTGGTTAAAAGGTGGAAATGACAGGACCACATGAAGAAGAAAATCATGAGATGCCCCCTGTTAAAGTAATCATGCTTGAACTGATGAAATATTCACCTTTTTGGACTGATGCTTTTCATGAGTGCATTTGTTTCATGTCACTTTCCAAAAAATGGATCTATAAAAACATTATTCCTTTTGAATATTCTTTTCTTGGGGACAAAGTATGGATGTACACAAATTGTTATAAGAACATGTTTTGGCCATGGAAAAAGGATTCTGGTTTTCTAGGAACATTGTAAATTTGGAAGTAATTCAATACAGAAGCTTTCTTTCTCATTTCCTCTGTTATATATCTCTCTCTCCTTGCTCAATTCAATGGATCATTTGTGTTTGCATTCAAAAGAAACTTTGTGTTCTTGTTTGTGTAATATTTAGAACTTTGTGTCTGCAGATTCACATTAGTGATGAAGTGATTGATTTTTTTCCTATATTTTCTTGGTTCAATGTGAGTAAGGATATATTATGCTACCTATATCTCTTGAAAACATTGTTGTTTTCTTCCTTTTTCATCTCTCTACTCTTCCAATCCTTCATATTGATAATATTTTAAGTATGAAAACATTCCAGAATATCAGGGTCTAAACATTGAGAGTTGTATATTTGTACATTTTTTTATCTTGCTTTCAATAAGGGAACCTCTCCCATTAAAGAGGAGGAACACGTTTGTCCCATGACTATGGTTTCTATCCATGTTCCATTCTGAAACCCAAAAAATAAAAAATTTATGCATTTAAGGATTAGGAAAGTCATTGGAAAGGATGGCGTTGAGCTAGATGGAAGCAGAGAGAAAATAAATATTGTGTAGATACAATGATGTGTGAGAAAGGGTGGTTGAAGAGGTGTTGAGACAGAGATGAATAAGGCTAGATGGTATTGTTGATAACCCTAAGGAAAGAAAGGGGTTGTAGGACTATGCTCCTTTGATATTGGGAAAATGCATAAGGACCATCTCAACATCTAGTAAAACTGACTCTAGTGAAGATCCGGGAGCCATTGGCATGCATCTTGAGCATCTTGGAACCTTATCCCTTGCACATGGAACTCAATATTTTGAAGTTCATATGAAGGATTATCATAGCAAGGGTAAATAATGTGAGGTAAATGAAGGATCACGATGTTAGTAAGGTGACACAGGGTAGAAGTGAGATATTATCCATTCAAGAAGCATAACAGATAAAAGTGTCACATATGGAATCAACCTATATTCTCATCGATTTGATAAAAGGTCAACAATTTTTTTGGGAGTAGTATTGTAGGTTCAAAACCAAGATAAAATATTGACACACTACTCTCTAGAAGTAGTAACATAGGTGCAACACCAGGACAAAGTGTTGGCATGCAAACTAGTTATACCATTAGTAAGTATACAATTTTTCCAAAGAACATGGGTCTTGGGAGGCTCTGATCCTCCCCAAGTGGAGGAAATCCTAGTGGAGTTTCAGGGTTAGGATATATTCCTAATCTAGGACAAGGAAATACCCCTCAATAATAGCCTTATATTTTCTATGGAATATCCCTCCACTTGCCTAAGTAAAGAGGAATAGAGGATGCGCTTAAACTTTCCCGAGTACCACTTTAAACAGAAGGCCAATCAGTTTATGACTACATTGCAAGGCCATGCATATTTGGTACCAAAAGTATGATCCACACCGGAAAGCAATGGATTATAAAACCTTATGCACCACCTTCTTGGTAGAATTCCATATCCCCAAGTTTGAATAGAAGAGCATCAACGTGTTGAAAGACATCAAGTAAGGACTTTCTGAAAGTGTTTGGGAATATGATGTGTGGTTCAAAAATATGTTGTCAAAGTTTTCATATGATATCCACAAAATTCATAATTCATAATGTTTTTAGGTTGAATTTTGACACATTTTAGGAGGGCACTTTCACACAACACATTTATGAATCTTCGGAGGCTTTGGAGGTGGTTCTCGCACACGTAAGTAGCTGGTAGTGTGGACACTGGAGTAAGCCCATTTTAGATGTAAAGATTATAGTTATGGTGACATATTTAGAGAATTTACCTGCTATCTCAAAGCACATGAAATACAAATTGGAATCTAGTGTATAGACTATAAAGTAAATGGGCGTACTAAAAACAGGTGCCCACACAGGAATGTGTAAACTCTCCTATTGTCTTATGAGATATGTCAAAAGGACCATGATGTATTGGAATTCCCACTCCTTTAGTTAACTACATAGAATAATGTATCAATCTAATACAATATTTTTAACACGCACACACATGATATAGATCAATGTCAATTGATTGATCACATCTATGAAGCATGTGAGACCGAGTTGCAACATACTAGTACAGAGGAAAATTTGTAAGAACATGAAATTCAAAATAATGGTGTTGGTCAAGATGGAGATGGATATTATAGAGGAGGATATCACGACAGAGGTCTTGGTGGCCATGGAGGAAGGTTCCTCTATGGAACTTCTTACTCATGTGGTTCACCATATCATTATCAGTTTAATTTCCTCAAGAAATTGTCTTGCACGTATTGCGGAAAAGGGAACAAGGTGGAAGATTGTCTAGATCTATATGTGCATATGAACAAAACTAAGAATGAGTGAGGTGCAACTATGATATAAGTTGAGCACTACAAATAGGGGTAGTATATGCCTAAGGAGTTAGTAGTAGCTAAGAAAGAACCATTTTTGGTCACCATATGCACTGAGGCTTTACACACATGAGATTAGGAGAGGACTAAACTCCTCATCCAATGAGAAGATATTGCACAACCAAATAAGCATCCATATGTGGGTTAGCAGAAGGAAGTCTTTCAAGAGACCATAATCCTAGTTTGATATTTGTAGGGGAGATACAATGCTTAAGATAACAAGCATGAGATAGGGGTTGTGTGAAAATACGGAGGTACCTGACAAGGACGTTGATGAAATTAGGTAAGTATATCGATGCCGAGATAAGAGAACATCATACTTGTGTTAGGTTAATGGTTATATGAGATGGTCTTACACATGGAGAATGAAAAGGATAGAAAAATATTACATGTGAATCTACCACCACAACACCATGAATATGATAATGAGATCACATTGGATGCAGTTATTGATGGTTGGATGGTGAGTAACATCCTAATTGACATAGGTGTAAAGGTTAATGTGCTTACTTTGGATGTATGGAATAGGATGGGGAGACCACCAATATATCTTTATTTTGTTGTTCTTTATGTGGATAATAAGATAAGGGAATAACCCATTATATTTTTGAAATATGTAAGTTTTAGTGTGTGGGATTCTAAATGTCCTCCACTCACATATGGAGGGTCATGTCACATGGGTTAGGTTTAGGGTTTTCCTATGTGTCATGCACTAGGGTTACTCAACTCCATATATGTATCCCTTCATTTGACATTTATGAGTATGCCAAGACACTCCGTTGTATTTCTCTATGTGAAAGCTTTGTTCTATTATACAATTTTTTCCATTGATTGATCAATTCCTCCTTGTGATTACGCTGAGCTATTACGTTTCCTTTAGAGTGCAACTTCATTGTGGTGCATAGTTTTTGATACGATTCTCACCAACTCTTTCATGGTATTAGAGCTGAGATCGGGTAAATGTGCATTCGTCATCTGAGTTGTGATTACTCTTGGTTTCATTATTTTTACTCCTCATGCAAGCTTTTCGATCATTAGATTCTGGAAATTTATTGCTAACATTCGTAACAAGTTGCTCTCGAAATTTTTCAGTTTTGCTATGTTCTTCATGCATGTGTAGATATCCTCAAGTTTTTCGGGGTTTTGTAGCTACATTTAGCTAGCTATGCAGCTAAATTTAGCAAATCAACTAAAAATAGAGGTTCTTTATTCTGGTTTTTAATCATTTATTAAACTGGAAATTAATTTTTAGAACTCTGTTTTTTTTTTTTTGTGTTTTTCTATTTTTTTACTGATTCAGGTCAAAAAAATCAGTGATTGGTGTTTTTTGGTGCACTGCTCTCCACCGAGCTCCTGCCTACGAGCTCCTACAACCTTACCAAGTTCCTCCTCGAGCTCTCTTGGCTCATGCATAACCTACGTTTGGTTAAGTGCTCACCCGATCTATAGTTTTCTCATGCCTCTACATTGACTAACCACCGATTGCCTTGCTTGGACTTGGGCTCATTCATAGTCTAAATGTGGAAGTTTTGTTTGTGATTACTTTACTTGTGAGCTCATTTTCATTGTTGTGGTTTACCTTCCCGCGCTCTAGGCACCGGTTTCACACATTTGTGGGCTCGAGTTTACATTATTTCCTTTTGCATTGTTTGTGCTTTTACAAGGATGTTTTTTTGCATTATATCATCTTCATTTGCATTGGTTGGACTTGACTCTGCCATTATGCATCCGCTTTTCTTGACTTGAGCTCATGGCACCGGTTTTGGTCCATTCGGCTCGATTAAAAGTTGTGTTTATAGGAGCTTCCTTGATGTGTCTCGAATCGTAACTGCGTGCTTGTGCTCAGATGCCTTTCCTCTGGTTGCAGTGCATGGATTGAATTCCCATTCCATTGGATTCATGTTGCTATGAATGTGTAGTGGAACTAAGGGCTTGAATTTATGCTTAACCGTTATTCACTTGGATTCCACCCGTAACTCGTGTTGTTTGGGATCTTTGTTTGTTGTGTGTCCATCTTCTAGTGTTTACACCACAAATCTTCCTCACAACCATCTCAGGATCCTTTCCCCAATTTCTTGCCAAGACCCACACTAAGCTCTCCGCTCGCTGCTTTCACCTCCAACTCGATTTTTTTGGTAAGTTTATTTCATTCCATTTCGTGGGTGCTTTTTTAAATAAATGTAAGCTTTTTTAAAATGTATTTATATTAATAGATATTAATAGAAATTATTTTATTTTAAATTTAATATATTTTAATAGATCTTAGTAATTTTCCTTTAATATATCTTAATAGATCTTAATCGAAAAATTCTAAATTGTAAGTGGAAACAATTTAAAATTTGATTTCTTTTAAAAAGGAAAGTATTTAAATATTTAATTAGGATTTAATTTTTAATTAGATCTTAATTAGTTGAAATTAATTATATTAAATCTAGTTTTATTAATTTCAAATTGACCTCATTTACGATTAGATATAATATTTAAAATCATCCTTTGTTTTAATGTTAATTATCATTTTTAACTCCTATAGCTAAATTAGGCATTTCCAAACAATAATTTTTTAAGAGTTATTGTTAATTTTTTTACTAATCATGCTCTCAAGTGTGCAATAACACTCGAGCTCTTATTTGTATTCAACGTGCTTTTCTCGTATTATTATGAAGATATATTAAACTCATCTTGAGTTCGTTTAAAACATTGTATTTTACCCTTATTATTGCTTGCGACTAGTGAGCGCATCCGCCACAGTTTGTAGCAAGGGGGTATCCTTTGTGATGTGAGACACTTTTTCTCACAACCAGGATTTGATTTCACCTCCTTCCTAGTTTTTTACAATTGTGCTTGTGTATAGTGTCACTTTGTTGCGCGCCATGAAACATGATTGTGGTCTCCTTTCTTGTGTGTTATTATGTTGATTACAAGGTGAGTTACTAATTGTTTCAAGATGCACACTTAGACGCGATTTTATTCAATGCACTAAAATATAAAGTTCTGAATGTAGGAAGTTATTATATTTTTCTAGGTGGTTGTGATTCTTGTGTTTCTTTTCTACATTCTTTCTCTCTCTTCACTATGGATGCAATTTCAATTCCTTTTCTTACGTCATTCAACTTCTTCAAATGGAGATTGAAAATAATTATGAAACTAAGGGGTAAAGGGTTATTCCCATCACCATGGGAACTGAGACTGAACAAGACGACGACCTCTGAAAATCTAAGTGGTTAAACCATAGTGATGAAGCTTTAGGTCTTATTTGCATGTACGTTTCTCCTAACTTTCTCTTCCACATTGAGTCATCTAAAACACCTAATTCCACATGGAAAATGTTAGATAAAATTTTTGGACAACAAGATGACATGAGAGTGCATGAGTTAGAAAATGAACTACTAGGGTTAAATCCTAGTGATTTTGAAAACCTACAAGCATTCTTCTCTAAGTTTGTCCACACTAGATTGTTGTTAAAAGAATGTTAAGTAGAGAAGAAATATTCTCAACTGATCTTGTCGATTCTCTCTAAGTTAGGTCCTGAATATTTTGTCTTTGTGTCAAATTTTTACGCTACAAAAGCTTCCTTGGGCAAGGATTGGAATATACCCTCCTTTGACCCTTTTTTTCGTAAATCATTCGAGAATAGGACAAACTCATTCAAATGGGGTATCTCAAGTCCAAGTCACATGCCCTTGTAGAAAGTACTAGTAAGGAAAAGAAGAGTGAAAAGAAGAAAGAAAGAAAAGGATCAACCTAAGAAGGAAACCAAGATGAAAACTAAATTTAACACGAACACTTCGACTTCTGAGCCTAGAGAACATAGAAAGACAAGTATTTGTGTTCCTATTGCAAGAATCCTGGTCATAAAGAGCATATGTGTATGAGAAAACAAATTGATCACCTTACTCATTTACTTGAGAAAAATCAAATAAGTGTTCTTCACCTATCAAACAAAATGATCTCAAGGCCGAGTCTTCTACTGAAAAAGTTCTAAATCTGATAAGAAGAAAGGAAAGACCCTCAGAGCCAAAGTTTCTCCTTCATCGATGTGGATTATAGATTTTGGTGCCTCACACCATAAGGTTTCTTCACATGTTAAGTTCTCCAACATTGAGCTTTGTGGTATGTCCTAAATCACGATGGGTAATGACACGAAAATGTCAATTTCCGGTAGTGGATTGGTAAGATGGGGGAACATTCAACCAAGTGTTGAGTGTTCCTGATCTCTCTACCAATCTCCTATCGGTTTACCAAATTACTCACATTGGTGCAGGAATGCAAGTGGAATTTGGTCCTAACTCAATGATTATTCATGAGCTTAACGATGACACTACGATAGTTGAGGGAAAGGTGGATCACCGTTCACGGTTGTGTACCTTTTCTAACTTTACTTTTGATTTTACGCCTGGTTCCTTTCTCACTCATGTAAATGAGGTTAGTAAGCTATGACATGAGCATTTCAGGACATCTAAATTATTGCTACCTTGAAGAATTAAGCCAACACAAAATGGTCAACGGGTTACCTCGCATCAAGTTTTCTAAGGGTCTTTGTGAGGGTTGTACCCTTGGAAAGCATCTTGAAAAGAAATTTGACAAAGGAAAATCCTGGAGAGCTACTCGTCCTTTGGATCTTGTTCACAGGTGATATTTCTAGTCCATTTCCATCTCCTTTGTTTACTAGAGCTCTTTATGTGCTGACCTTCATTGTTGACTATTCATGATATACTTAGGTATATTTTCTTAATCTTAAGTCTGAAGTCTTTGAACATTTTTAAGACTTTAAGGATCTTGCTGAGAAACAAGCGGAATGGTCTATTAAGGTTATTTGAACCAACAATGGAGGTGAATATGTAAACAATAGGTTCATGGATTTTTGTACTTCTAAAGGGATCTCCTTGCAGCATATAGTTGCTTATAGCCCTTTATAGAATGGAGTAGCAGAAAGAAAGAACCATACTCTTAAGGAGATGACCACTTGTATGATTCATTCGAAGTATCTTCCTCTGTAGTATTGGGATGAAGTAGTGAATTGTGCTAATTACATTCAAAGGCATGTTCCACATAAGGCAATAAGATGGATGATACCCTTTGAAGCCTGGTTTGGACATAAGCCTGATGTTGAGAACTTTTGAGTCTTCAGATCCAAGGCTATGACTCAGATTCCCAAGAAGAAATGCAAGGCATTGGAACCACAATCCAGAGATTTTATCTTTTTAGGGTATCCTGATGGTGGTATCAGAACATCCTACTTCTCATGAGCTTTATATTGAGAGAATTGTTAAGTTTGGTGAGTATTATTTTACTTATACTTCTCTACCTATTGAGGTTCTTCAGCTTTTCTGATTTGGATTCTGACTCATTAGATGATGATGTTGTTGAGCGTTCTCCTCTTCCTAATCCTCCCGACCATCAGACCCTTGAGTCTTCTGATTTTGATAGTAGTGATGATGAGGACTATGTCCCTTCTCACTCGAGTGACGAATCTTCTAACTTAGAGCCTGATCCTCCTGGTCCTCTTTGGGCTAGGAAAACTTTGCAAAGTGTTGGAGATTTAGTTGGAGATACTTCAGATATGAGACATACTCACTTATATTTCATTAGACCCCACTTCTTATTCACCTCTGCCTTTGATCCACAATCTTTCCAGGAGGCTTTTGGTATTCCTAAGTGGGATTCTACCATGGATGAGGAGTATTCCTCTCTCATGAAGAACAATACTTGGGATCTCACCCCTCTTCCAAAAGGAAGAAAAATCATTTAGTGTAAGTGGGTGTTCCGAACAAAGTATGGAGTAGATGGAGATGTCGAAAAATGTAAAGCATGATTATTAGCTAAGGGTTCCTCCCAGATAGTTGGGGTTGATTATACTGAAACCTTTTCTCCAGTTGTGAAGATGAATTCTATTCGACTGACCCTATCCATTACCGTAACAAACAAATGGAAATTCCATCAAATGGATGTTAAGAGTGCCTTCCTTCATGGTGACCTAGAGGAAGAGATCTACATGGAATAACCTCCGGTTATGTCCATGATCCCTCCCTTGTTTGTAAGTTAAAGAAGTCTCTTTATGGCCTTAAAAAATCCCTCGGGCTTGGTATGCCAATATGGACTCATTTTTACTTACATCATGGTTTACTAGGTGTCACTCTGATCCAAATGTTTATATTCTACATTAAGATGACTCCATACTCATTCTTGTTCTCTATGTTGATGACTTTTTGATCATAGGCACTTCTTCCTCTATCATTGATTCTGTGAAGATTACCTTGGCCAACAAGTTTTCCATGACTGACTTAGGTCTGCTTCATTACTTTCTTGGGTTCCCAATTTCACAATCTAACTCGGGAATTTTTATTTCACAACCTAAGTATGTTATTGACTTATTTTCTCATTTTTAGATGTCTAATTTCAAGTCTTCTCCTACTCCTTTTATTTCTAGGGTTAATTTGGTTTCTGATTGCTCTACTCCCTTGGTTGATGGTACCCTTTATTGATAGTTGGTGGGGAGCTTAATTTACTTGACTCACACTTAACCGATTTATCTTATGTTTTTGGGATCATGTCCAGATTCATATAGGAACCACATGAGCTACATTGGAAAGTAGCTAAAAGGATCCTTCATTATGTTCGTGGCACCTATACTGATGGCATTCACTATTTTAAAGGGGTGGATATTGACTTGATTGGGTTCCATGATTCTCGATCGGGCCGGTGACTTAGATCATCATAAATCTACCTCTTGATACAGCTTTATCTCCTAGTTTGGGTCCTATAAGTTGGTCTAGCAAGAATCAAAATGCAAGTACGATATCTTCTATAGAGGCATAATATAGAGGATCGGTTTATGCCGCCACAAAGGTTGTTTGGCTACAAGGTATTTTGATAGAGTTTGGCTTCCACTTTCGATGGCCTACCATTATCTATTATGACAAAACAAGCACTATCTCAATTTGCAGAAATCTAGTTCAACATCAGTTGACAAAGCACATTGAGATCCATATTCACTTCATATGAGAGCTTAGACATTCAGATACATTGATAACCGATCGATTATAGATATATTCACCAAGCCCTTCACTGAGGTGAAGTTTCTTCACTTGCGGTCTCTTCTTGGGGTGAGGTCTTATGTAGCTTCTCATCTTCTTTAGGATATATAGTCCTTCTCTTCTTCTTCTTCTTCTAGGAATATGTTGTTTGTATATGGGCACCTTATCAGGCCTTTAGTTGTCGAGTCCCATTGACACATCTTTCTTAGTTATTTAGGAGTGTCTTCTTGTTCTGTCTGACTCATCATAGCCACTACCCCAGCTTCGATGAAGGGGGTGTTGGTGTGTGGGATCCTATATGTCCTCCACTCACATATGGAGGGTCATCGCACATTGGTTAGGTTTAGGGTTAGGTTTAGGGTTTGCTTGTGTGTCATGCACTAGGGCTACTTAGCACCTTATATGTATCCCTTCATTTGAAATTTATGATTATGCCAAGACACTCCGTTTTATTTCTCTATGTGTAATATTTGTTCATTATGCAACGTATTCCATTGATTGATTGATTCCTCCTTATGATTACGCTGGAGCTATTACATTTCCTTTGGAGTGCAACTTCATCGTGGTGCACGATTTTGATATGATTCTTACCAAATCTTTCAATAAACATCACTATATAAGGGGAAAAGTTTAAGGGTGATTTTTAATTTCTAGAGTTGGCGAGAGGTAGATAATTTCCTAAACTACTTGGAAGACCTTGGTGTTATAAAAATAATTTGGATCTACGTGTTAATAAGTGACATATGAATTTTTAGAATAAAGATGAGCATATAGTAATTCAGATGGATGGTACTTGAATCATGCCATAAATAGAACCAATAAGTGAGGAGTATATGAATGAGATATATACAAAGACTATGTGCAATCTAGAATGGATTGAGCCTACAAAATAAGGGTTGTATTCTTCACTAGGTTTTTCAAATATAATCTTCCCTCTAAGGTACCAACTTATGATGGAAAGGTGTCTCCAAGGATCCACATGTAGAACTATGAGAATAATTGGCTTTAAGGTTCCAATGTGCTACCACCATCCTTATGGGTCCATAAGTTTTATTCAACTTTATGCATGTGTGCACACCCATGGTATATGTATAATAAGATGAAGCAGAGATTATCAATTGGAAATACTTGACATTAGGTATTGTACATGTCTTTAATTACTTTTCATATAACCCTTCAAAGTGTATAAGGCCTTAGCTTGATGAAGCATGTCACTCTGGGGGATAAGAAAAGGTGAAAGAGATTGTAACTCATATGTATGATGAAATTGTTTAGGATGGGCATGCTAATGAACATGCATGGTTAGAATATGATAAGGATATCTTAAAGTGCACTTGGATGGAAAAAGAGAAATAAAATATTATATACCTAATCAATGATGAAGATGTCAAAAATTTAACGTATAACACATTGAAGGTGAGTGTGAGGTCTTAGATAAGGTAATGAATAAGAACATGCATATAATTTACCCTTGAAAACAAAAAAGGTAAATATTGGAACATATGCGGCACCAAAGGAGACAATTATTTGAGATTATTGGTCAAATTCAAAAGTTGTAAAGATGATTGAACTATTACACAAATTTTAGGATCACTTTCTTAGGGTCTACCACAAGCTAAAAGGTGATCATCCTTCACTAGGGGAAATGAGGATCAAGTTAAAAGAGGGCATGAGACCAATTTGAAAGTGGTTGTACATGATGAATCCAAAATTATATATCAAGATGAAAGATGAGATTGAAAAGAGGTTACAAGAAGGAATCATTGAGCCTATTGAAGAATATGAATGTATTATCCCCTTGGTAATTATTATAAAGAAGGGTGGAAGGATCAATATTTGTGTGGATTACATATTAGTAAATGCTTCTTGTGTTATTTATTTTCTCCCCACACCATTCACCAAAGAAATTATTGAGGGTGTTGTAGGGTGCGAGATATATTCATTCACAGATGGTGTCTCCACACCATAAAGTTCATATTGTATGCAATGATCGAGCCAAGACTATGTTTGCCACATAATGGGGTTATTTTTATTATAAATTTATTTCCTTTGAACTTAATAATGTGCCCATGGTATTCTTTCCCATTGTTTTACTAGTTTTTCATTACTTCATCCATAATTTTCTTCAAGTATATATGGACGATTGGACCATTTATGGATTATTTAAGGATCATTGTGATTTTTGTGCCTAATGTTTGAACAATGTAGACAACTTACTATATCTCAAAACATCAAAATTTTGATCTTTGTTACGCCATTTGGGACATTTTTGGGACATATAATTTGTAAGGAAGGTATTTTAATTGATCCGGAAAATATAGCAATTATACTCGGGAATGGAAGAACCAATGTAACACCCATGTTATTATTAATCCAAATTAAGGGAAAATTTTTTATAAAAAAACAAACCCTTTAATTATAATTCATTTCTTCAATTATTTTCAGCTTTCAACAAATAAAATCTAGTGTAATTAAATGTTTACAATCCATCCGATAATAAATTATAATCATGTACAGAACGGTCAATTATATTTACTCAATTCCCATGATAAAATCTAACCGATTGTGTATAACTTGTATACTTTTTATTAAACCTTTTTGTTTGAATCAAAAGGGAATTAGATGGGGGTGAATCATTCCTACAACTATTTTTCTTTCATTTACTAAACCATGCATTCATCAATTAGATTGTTCATATAACATTCATAACCATTTGTGCTTATTAATATATGCAACATCAACCACAAGAGAAAGAAACAAAGTAATCAACACAAGAACACTCATAGGGAAGAAAACCCACTAAAAATCTTCTTATATTACACAAATAAAATAATTTTAGATAAGCACAAACTTTGAAAGGAGCACCAACCCCTAGTTTAGTAGAGCACAAACCCCCAATTTAGTGAAGCACCCACTCCAAAAGGAGGATAAAACCACCTAGGATGAACAATAACCAATTCATCTAGATGAATATGTTTTATCTCTTATATTTATGCTTTGCCACAATTGATGGAGATGACTTATTGAGCTCACAAACCCTAGGTCTTCAATCTTGATCTTTCTCAACTTTCCATGGCTCTAAAATCTTTCTCTCATGTCTTAAATTAGTCCTCAACCTGTCATGATAGTTATCATCCTTAAAATCATGCACACATACCTGCAAATCACTCTCCTCTAGGTCACACTTCTTCCCTCCAAGAGCACTAGTTCAAAAATGAACCCAAAATATCACTTTTATACCTTTTTATTTATTCTAACCCAAATGAGGTCAGTCCTACACATTTTTTAAACCAATACATCATTTAAAATATCCCATAACTTTATCACAACATATACAATTTACGCAAGTAGGTAGGCCTAGAAAAAACCCTTGTCCCATGCACCGAAAATCACCAAAACCCATGCATTAGAATGCCAAAATTCTCTTAATACCAAAATTATTTTTAGTCATACCTTAAAATTAATCAAAATGTTTAAAATAACATTTATACATCATAAATGGCCATAATTTACACCAAAAAATCAAATTATTTCATTAAATGGAACCAATGCTTCTTATACTTCTCAAAACATCTATTTCCAACACCCTTAAGGACCCCGATTATGATTTTAGGCCTCAAGATCACACAAAATTAACTAAAATATGGCATGTTAAAACTTTATATAAATTAAAATACATGTAAAACACTCCTAAAAAGTTATATATCATGAAACATCCATTATTTAAATCCACATCAATTTTTTCCTTCACCAAAACAAGCTGCCCAAAAAGTAGTTTCCAAAATCACCTAGTTAGCACCTTTCTGGAAAATTTCAAGTACCCTAAATGTATTCATTGGATGAAAAATCAATCCCTCTTCACATTACAGGTATATAAATCATCACCCAATCCATATTATGTTTTAACCAACTTAATTCTTCATAGAAAAACAGGTTGTCCTAGATAATCAAAAATATTCTTATCCACAAATTAACCTATAAAAATAAAAAAATTAACCATCATGAAAAAACTATATAAGTGGAAATATATTTGAATACTCTTTCCAACAAAACTTGAATCACCTCAAAATTCCAACCGTAGCTCTTGTTATGTGCATTTTACTTAAAATTGTTTTTTATCTTTCTAAACTCCCTTTGAGCACCAACCTAAATAGGGTACACTTTTCACTTTTTCAGCATAACCATGACCTGAAACATTCATTAAAATATATAAAAATGCATGAGCTATCATAAATTCCAAATTATAATTTACCTCATTTGGAAAATGTTTCCACAAACTGAAACTATTCATAAAATTTCCTTTTCTCGGTGGGGCACACATGTGACCACATACTCTAACATACATTTATGGAAATATATAAGAGTCCTATAAAACATAAAATCATCAATTTTTCAAAAATTAATTAAAAATTCTCATTATACCCACTCTTCTCGCAAGATGCTCCTAGATAGGGTTTAGTTAGGGTTTGAAATCACTTTATCTTCTTAACGATCGTTTATAAAAAAGTGATGATAAAAAAACCTCATTATTTTTTAAAACCTTCATAACTAACCTAAAATTATATTCCAAATATCTCAGGTCCCCATTCAAATAATACAGTCCACAACAAGCATCAAAAGGTCAACTTTTTTCACAAAAACACACTCTCACTTACCCAGTTTCACCAAAACTTTCATATCTTCAAAAATATTCTTTATAATGACCTAAAATTCAGCATGAAGCATAGTGGAACCCTAATATAACTATCCATAATAACCATCTAGATCATATATCTCTAAAATTATCCATCCAATCTCATTTACCTATGCTAAACTGTATGTTCTCAACTCCTTGCTTCCCAAGAACCTCAAATATGCATCAAACCACCGAATACTGACTTGAAACTCATCACATGCCTTAGGTATACTACCATAATGTTGTAGCCATTATCCAAAAATAAATATCTGGTCCAAATCTCACATCTCTACCTCATTCTGCATGCTCCAAGACTAGAAACAAACCTGGAATGACCTGAATCAACATTGTAACCACATGACCTGACCATGTTGAACTCATGAAGACTCATAAACACCTAGGACACACCTGTATGACCATGTATGACATCATGAAAATTTCTAGCCCAACTCTATAGAGATCAAATGTGACTTAGCTCACTCAACCAAACACCAAGATTACACTGAACTTCACCAAACCACGTGAATATCATACTTGACATCTAAATGACACTTGATAAAGACTCATACCATGCCATGAAACATTTTTTCATCAATGGGGTTTGCTTCAATGACAACACAACCACACAATGTCAACAATATCCCCCTTTGTCTTTTATGAAAACCATCATTTAGAAACATTGATGGCAACCAAAAAGACCAACACATACATGACCTCAACTTCATGTTTCTGATGCCTCTCTCCCCATTTTCCATCTATTAAAAAAGGATACAATGAATCTAATACATGTAAAATTAAAATACATGACTCAATACAATGGAAACAATGCAAAAAACAACATACTTGACTTACTTGCTCCACTCGGGACTAAAACTCTCTTTTCTCGACTCCAAAAGATTACAAAGATCATATGGACTTGTAAAATCTCTCCCCGATATGATACAACTCCATGTTGTCCTTTAATCATGTAATACCTCTCTTACTAGGCCTTGTTTTAATCCCAAAAACACAAATTTTCCTCCAAACCATCATTTTGACCATTTATGACCACTCTCCTTGATTGAGAACTTTAGTGCAAAAATGACCATTTTCTCAAAGGAATGGAATCATCACAAACATAAAAAACAATCTCTAAATTATACCCCTAGACTTGTACTATTTTCTTCTAAATTAAAAACACAAAATTTTTGCACTTACCTTGATTCCATGCCATGTAAATACACAAATAATTTTCCATAGTCCTGAAGCATTATTTTAATTATTTTAACCTATGTTTATGCAAATCATAACCTTTGACTCAATAACTTGTTTCACATAGCTAATAGATCTCTAAGCACCATATCTACTACCATATAAGCCATAAAATCACCTTATATACCCTATTGAGGACACAATCATTTCTCCCCCTGTTCTAAATAGGATATAATAGGCATGTACAAGATTACTACTATAATTTTTCAGTGTCAAATCGTGACACTGTACTATATGCTTCTAAGTCTAAGAGAACCTTGATATTATTGCAAGTTATAGCCTAACTATAACCTTGGAAGACCTTGAACATAGATGTATCACTTGAAAATCTTGTTGTTTGCTAATTTTTAGCTTTATAATACATATAACTCGATTTTTAACCTTCAAGATCCTTCTTTCATGAAACACTATCACCAAGAACCAACACTTTTTAAGACTCTATAGTCTCATTCAAACCGAGAACCTTACTAGATCAAGTGCAACTGACATATCTTGATGAACTTTAAACACATGTTATTGCTCACTACTCATCCTACGAGAATACCCTCGGGGCTACAACAAAATATGCATATTTAAGCTACATTGATAAAACCACACTTGTACACAAACAACCACTTTGTAACATGTTACTATACTTCATCACTATCAGCTATCAGTAGGTTCAAGACTACTATTTTAAATTCATATATTACACATAACCTCATCTATAAGGTCCGAGACAGGGGTTATCAACCCTATGACATGATACCAATAATAGGAGACTTCTCATCCTTTTGTACCACCTATAGATGTTCTTATCAGCTTTCAAAAGCAATTGACAATACCATCATGCAAGAATCCTTTGAGACTTCTCAAGTATACCACTTCATACTTACAAACTTCTCCATCAACACAAGGAACTACACCTCTGTCACTTAGAATTAACCAATACTTTTTGAATTCCCTTTATATACCAAATACATCAAAGAGAAACATACATATTGATTGACTTCTCATGATCATGATTGTCACATAAGATGAAAACTGGGAATCATTTTGTTGAGCTTAAACAAACTCATCCATACAGAGAATATACTTCATTTGAATTCAAAATATAGATTACCAAAGACATCTCAAAGATTTCACCTTGACACATAATATTTTCTTCATGGAAAGTTCACCAACATCTTTACTTGTGCACAAAGTACCCTCGGAGCTTGAATAGGGTAGACTTCATAGTTTTGAAAAGTATTTTAACATGAAACACCGATTAAAACTTTTGCATAGTTCTACACCCTCATAGACCTTCACAGAGTCATGACTTTACTCGAAATTTTGCAATTTTAATCGATTAAATGTTTGAATATTCAACAAGAGGTGTCTCAAACTAATGAACTCTTCATATCACAACTCGATATTGACATTGACTTGTCAACCATCATTTCCAACATTGTAACTTACAAGACATCCCTATATCATGTTATTATCTACACACAATTTTTTCCAACAACTTAGACCTCTCACACATAACCTTTATTAAAACACTCATAATTTGTAATATTGAAGCTTGAAGCACTTTTCTAGCTCATGATACTTAACACAAATATTTTCAAGGAGTTTATTGATGCACTTGTAGATATAATTTCTTTCTCTCAAATGAGTAGATTTATGTTGTTTGCATTTGATAGACTAGTTTAGGATATCATGATTCTATTTGTCATTTAAGAGATCATGTATAGGTTTTATTTTACCCATCACTATCACTGTATTTTGAAAAACCCCGATCATACACTTTTGAGCATTCTTCACACAATTCATAATAGCATTAGGTCTGAAGCAACCTCTCAGTACTTAGAGATCATCCTTAGTGCATCAATTTTAGGACACTCTGCCTCGATGAAACATGTAACACATCCTTTATAATGAATTTTTCCTTTTCTATGAAGTAACATGTCTATCACTCTCACTAGATGCTTAATACAACCAAGGTTGATATGCATAGGTTTTAATTATACCTTTACGATCAAAGAATAGTCAACACAGTCTTAGCACTATTTTTAACCCTTATCCTTGCATACTTGTTCATATTTGACTTCTTGAGACTCAGATCTTGAAAAACCTTCAACACTTGCATCATGATCATTAAATTCTACACAAACCTAAATGGCCTAGAATAGACCTATAGATACACATTTTAAAGCATGCTGAGAACCTACCAACTTTTGAAGTAGTTTGAGCCTTGATAAACTCCAATTATCTTCATACTACTATGTACAAAAATTCTACCGTAGACTTAACCTTGTATTGGACTCTTGAACTTATGAGCAACTCTTGGTTCACTTGGACTATTACAACCTTGAACTTTATAGACCACATATTGGCCAATAGAAATTATTTATGAAGAATAGTGCATCATTTTTGCCATTATTTCTTTGATCCGGGAGACATTTTTTTAGTCTTTTTAATCTCACATAGTTTTTATTTTTGACTAGCTCTATCTCTGAGTAGATTTAGGACTTATCTCATGTTTTAAGGTCTTTAGGACCTCATAACACATTCATATCACCCTTCATGCCACTTTGAAAAGAATTTTAACAATCATTCCTTGATCCTATGTCATGATGAGTGTAGAAAACTAAAATCTCAAAATACTCAACAATAGACATTTGACATGACCCACATAACTTAACTATGATGTATAGACCACTTTAGACTCGTATGCTCAAAACTTATTGATAGAGATAAGAACCAACTTAATCGAACATGACTCATGACACACATTTGACTTAGAATTTTGACCATTTAATAGTCCTTAAACAAATATTTTAGACTCGTAATGACAAACACACACACCTAGAAGAGAAAATAACTCAAATAACTCATAGGTGGATGAAATGACATAAATAAAAAAATTTGAGGTATACCAAAGACAGAGCTTTTTCATCTTCTCATGTCTTGAGGCATGAAGACACATGTCATATTCTTCAACTATAGAAAACTTTCTTCCTTGACTGGACATGGGCTTGTTGACCTTTCTCTCCAATTTGATAGGATTGAAGTCCTCTTTCATAGCTTGACCTCCGTGACTAGGTATATTGACTACTCTTTCTGAATCGAGACCTTTGAATGAACCTCCTTTTCCTTAGACATAGGTGTGTAATGTGACCTTATTGTGTGAAATTGAAGCAAACAACACTTCTCTATATTATAGGATCAAACAAACTAATTTTCCATCCACAATCCATTTCTATATGCCCATAATCACAACATGAGTATCATTCACCCTTGAAGACATATGTACCATTCTCAAAAGGCCTTCTCTTGCAATATCTAGCTCTATGACAAAAATCATGACAAACAAAGAAATATCCATGAAATGATGATCCATACCTCATAGCATTAGGTTGTCTAACTAAGTTATACATTCTCAAATTAGCCTTCTTGGTCACTTTCACATCTTATTTTGAACTTGGACCAGATTCTTGATCATTCTTTCCTTTAAACCCTAGGCATGTTTTGTCATCTATGGAGTTTTGAACTGATAGAACTCCATCAAGAGATTTGGATATCTTCTCAAGAATCTCATGCATCCTTAACCTACTAGATGCTTTCTCCAAATATGATTCTAAGGATTTCAATTTTTCTTCATACCTAAACAATAGTCTTTTTTCTCCTATAGGGATTTGGTCAAAATTTCAACTTGAGATTCCAAATAAAGAATGACTTGACTATGCATATATTCCATGTCCTTGATCTGATATTGATAGGGATAAAATAATGACTCATGTACTTCAATATTCATCCTCGATTTTCTACAAGATTTGAAGATTTACCCATTTCTTGTGCTTCATAGGATCTCCTTCAAGTTGCTAAAATTGCTTCACAAGAACCTCGCTCGATAAAATTGTTGGAAGAAAAAGGAACTGAGTGGGGAGGGGGTGAATCAGTCCTAAAATTATTTTTATTTCATTTTCCAAACCATACATTCATAAATTATATTGTTTATACAACATTCATAACCATGTGTGCTTATTAAGATATGCAACATCAACCACAAGAGTAAGAAACAAATTACTCGTATAAGAACACCCTATGCAAGTGGGAAACCCTCATGGGAATAAAAAAAAATGAAACTATATTTATATTAAAAATGAAAATAATTTTAGTGAAGCACCAACTTGAAAAGGAGCACCAACCCCGATTTGGTGATGCACTAACCTAATATGGAGTACCAACCCCTAGTTTAGTAGAGCACTAACCCTACAAGGAGCACCAACCCATAATTTAGTAAAACACCCACTCCAAAAGGAGGATATAACCCCCTAAGATGACCAAGTACCAAATCTTCCACTTGAAGATGTATTATCTCTTATTTGTTTTCCTGCCACAACTAATGGAGATCACTTATTCAGCTCACAAACCCTAGGTCTTCAATCTTGTTATTTCTTCTTATTTATCAGCTTGTTATGCATCTAAACTATTGATATCATGTGTTTAATCATTCCTAAACCTATCATGATATTCATCATCCTTAAAATCATGCACACATACCTGCAAATCACTCTCCTCTAGGTTGCACTTTTTCCCTCTAAGAGCACTAGTTCAAAACGAACCCAAAACATCACTTTTATAATTTTTATTTCTTCCAACCAAAATGAGGTTAGTACTAAAAATTTGGTTTTACCAATGCATCATTAAAAACATCCCATAAATTATCACAAAATATACAATTGATCCAAGTAGGTTCGGCCTAGAAAAACCCTTCTTCCATGCACCAAAATCACCAAAACCCATGCATTAGAATGCCAAAATTCTCCTCATACCAAAAATATATTTAGTCATGCATTAAAATTCATCAAACACGTTCAAAATAACATTTATACATCATACATGGTCGCAATTTACACCAAAACATCAAATTATTTTGTTAAATGTGAACATTGCTTCTTATACTTCTCAAAATTCATGTTTCCAATACCCTTGAGGACCCCGATTTTGACTTTAGAAATAAAGATCCCACCAAATCAACTCAAATATGTCATATGAATAATTTATGTAAATTTAAATACCTATAAAAATCTCCTAAACAAGTTAGATATCATGAAACATTCACTAGTTAAATCCATAGCAACATTTTCCTTCACCAAAACAAGATGCCCAAAAACAATTTCTAAAAATAACCTGGGTAGCACATTTCCTAACACTTCAAATAATCCAAAATGATCCATTGGATTAAAAATTCAACCTCTTCACATTCCATGTGATATAAATCATCACCTAATCTATCATATGTTTTAACCAAATCAATTCTTCAAAGAAAAACAATTCTATCCTAGATAGTGAAAAATATTCTTATCCACAAATTAACCTAGAAACCATAACAAAAATAACCATCATGAAAAACTATCATGGGAAATATATTTTAATCGTCTTTCCAATACAACTTGAATCACCTCAAAATTCCACGTTTATCTCTTGTTATGTCCATTTTATTAAATATTACTTTTTATCGCCCCAAAACTGCCCTTTGACTAGTCAACACAAATAGGGCACACTTTGCACTTTTTCAGCATCACCATGACCTAAAACCTTCATTAAAATCTATGAAAACTCCTAAGATATCATAAATGCTAGTTTATACTTTACCTCATTTGGATAAATTTTCCACAAACTGAAACTCTTCAGAAACTTACCTTTTCAGGTGGAGCCCACATGTGACCACATTCTCTAACATACCTTTCTAGAAAGTTAGAATATTCCTATAAAACATCCAATCATCACATTTTCAAAAATAAATAAAACTAGAATCAGTATACTCACTCTTTTGCAAGTTTCTCCTAGCTAGGGTTCAATTTAGGGTTTCAAACCACTTTATCTTCTTAACGATCATTCATAAAAAAAGTGATAGTAAAAGAAACTAATTATTTTTAAAAACCTTAATTACTGACCTAAAATTATATTCCAAATATCTCAGGTCTTCATGCAAAGCATACATTCCATAATGAGCATCAAAATATCAATTTTTGTGATAAAAACACACTATCACTTACCCGGTTTCACTAAAACTTGCATATCTTCAAAAATCTTCTTCATAACAACCTAAAATTTAGCATGAAGCATCATGAAACCCTGATATAACTTTCCATAATCATCATACATCTTAAATATCTCTAAAACTATCTATCCAATCTCATTTACATGTGTTAAACTACCTATTCTTAACTACTTTCTTCATAAGAACCTCAAATATGCATCAAACCACTGAATACTGACCTAAAACTCATCACACACCTAAATTACACTTCCACTATGTTTTAACCATGCTCAAATAACAAATATCTAGTCCAAATCTCACATATCTACCTCATTATGCATGCTACAGGGGCTAGAAACTAGCCTGGAATGACCTGACTTAACACTATAACCACATGACACGAGCATGTTTAACTCATGCCAACTCGTAGACACCTATGACACTCTTGTATGACCATTTATGAAATCATGAAAATGTCCAACCAAATCTATAGATCTCAAACAATGACTTAGCTCACTCAACCAAGCACCAAAACTACATTGAACTTCACCAAACCACATGAATATCATACTTAACATCCGAATGACACCTAACAGGAATCATACCATTCCATGACACATTTTTACATCAACGGGTTGACATCAATGACAACACAACCACACAATGGAAAAATTTCACAGGTCTTGAGAACTATGTGCAACTCTTAAGTATCAACCAGAAATTAGACAAGCTAAAATCCATCCAATATCTAACACATCGAATTAGGGGTATGGTGAACAGATAGTGTAATCATCTAGCTACACTAATTTGTCCAAGTATTCATGCATTTATTTACAAGATTATTTTTTTGACCGCACAAAATTCATCAAAACTTGTCTCCATCATCACACAACCATCTCTAAACATTTATCTGGATCTTATTTCATTGTTTAAGAAATTAAGTTTATGTTTTGAAGAAGTAGGAACCATGAATCATCCTTCTAATTCAATAATCCTATCAATCCCACATTAGGATCCCTATGTGAATTATATTTACCATGTAATGACTTTCATCATTACATCCTCACTACCTTTCCCGTAGCCATCCTAAACTGGTATGGGTAGGATACTACCTAAAAGATGATGAGTCCTAGTGTCTACACTTCATTTACACTTTTATTTATAAATTTTAAGATAATTAAATAATTTCATCTTTATGATAGGTTATTAGGTATCGTAACACATTATCCATTTCTCATTAGAGGATTATAGTAACTCAATGAGTTACTATCTCATTCTGAACATCTCTTGTAGACACAATTTTTCTCCACCCTACTTGACCTACTTACACCCCATGCACATTAAATCATTAAACCTATATTTTTAAATATAAATTAATTCACTACCCTCCCCCTATAAAACCACATATTTACACCCCTGTAAACCTTACTCGCCCACCTTAACATCCCTAAAACCTCCTTAATCACCCTTAACCCATCTAAACCATTTTTTTATCCTTTCTCCCAACCTATTAACACCCTTAACCACATTATCTCGCATCCCCACCCATGAAAGTATAACTTAGAGATGGTTAAAACCACTTCCAAGTTATTTTCCAAGAAAATTCCAAATTTTCAGCTATCCTAATAGATCACCAACAATTATAAATAGACATCACATCTCTTTTTCAAGGATCCGAGATGGTTACAATGAAGATCTGATGTGCCGGGAAGCTAAATGACCCTACTACATGCATCCAAACATCCTTAAGGCCTTTATCACATCACCAAAAATATCCACAAGCTCTTGTAAGCATTTACAACATTATCAGTCCATTTTCACATTCACAGTAAGTAAATTTTTATCCCTCTTTATTTTTACTTTATTTATGCATCAAATAAAAATTAAAATCAATCATTTCAAATGATCTATTCTCTTTCGGTTTAGAATTATATCAAAATATAAAATTTTAACAACAATCGCCAAAGCAATTTCTACAATCACCTACGATCTTGTTGATCATCCATGATTCCTTTGGATCGTTAACAATCTCTATCAATATAATCATTATTATCAATAATTACATATTTATCATCTTTGAAGAACATCTCTTGGCCTAATCTGTTTATTTTCAAGATTTGTTCTTTGTATATGACTATTCTAGGTATCTCTCACTCAATAACCAGTATATATGATCTCCCAATCGTCCAGGAGTTGTTCATGTGGAAGAAATACGACATCATCCACAAACTCGTATTTATTTCATTAAATTCATGAAAAACATCTAAAATATCGAAGATCATATAAAAATCATCCAAGAAGAATGAGAAGTTACTGAAGAGTTTGGGTACAACTAATTTGAGGACTTCAAGCTTGTCACCTCCCTACCCTTGGACACTTACGAAGCTAAACAGGGTCTCATTATCCCTCTTTAGTTTTAAATAATTTATTTTCATTATTTATCTTATGAATATCATGACAAATTAATTGTGTCGGATGATTTGACACCCTTTAAGGAATTCCCTTTGGATTCCTAGGATCAAAATTCACTGAGAAACTCGTTATCATATTTATCTAACATCTCTTTTTATCTTTCATGGATTACAAAAATTATCACTCGGTGAAAGGAGGAGATATTTACACTATCTATATTCCATCATTCCAACATTTTGATTGTCGGTGTAGGTATCGGTAAACCTTTCTTATTCAAGTTTTTTTGGTATTTTTTTGCAATAATAAAACTTAATAGAAAAACACCTTAAAAATCTTGGCACTCCCGGTGGGACTCTTTATTCCCTTTTCATTTATATTTGGTATCTTTTATTTCTTGTTTTTTTATTTCATCTAGCCTTTCAGCTTGGAGCTCCTATTTTTCTTGTTGGTTAAAAATTAAAAATCAATAAATTAAAAAGAAAAGTGATTACTAGAATGCTATTTTATTTCATCATTGCATTTTACGTGTTTGTTCTCATCAAATTGAAATACTTACTTTGGATATAAAAATAAAATGCATAATTGCTTGCTCACATAGCTTAACTAGGGTTTCAAATAATTGCATTCACATAACTCCCTTCACATACAACCAAACCACATCAAACTTAACTTGCATCTAGACATTCCTTCTTTGGTGGACCTACTTTGATTTCATTATCAAGACGACAAGTTGACTCATTTTTCAAGCCAAGTACAAAAATATGGTGTATGGTATATCAACTAGGAACCCAACACCCTTATCCCTATGTGACCATGAAGTGAGGGGTAGGACCCAATATCACACCTTTTACCGACACCAACATAGATTTGTGCCTCATGTACCTTAAGGTATATCAAGGACTTCATCCTTTAATGTTACCTAAAACTATTCTTAGACTGTCATCTCTAAGTACCCTTTTTAGCCATTTTTCACATTTCACACTTTTTTCTAATTTAATCAAGATAAATCAAAATCTCTCTTATATGAATTATTTGTGTAATTTTAATCAACCATCTAGATTTAAATTTTCTTTCGTGATTTTTCTAATCCATGGTTTTAACTATATAACAGTCTCTCCATTGAAACTACTATAATTTGACCAATTTCCTTCAATAATCCTTGAATAATATCTAGTCTTACCTTCAAGAAATACTAGGTGTGATCGATCAATTTTGATCACCTTCATCTACCAATCAAGAACCTCCTCATTCTCTCTCGTGATAAATTAGCCAATTTAAAAATCTCAGATCCATCCATTCTTCACATAAGTTCTAGATTCAAAACCAAGGTGGCTATTAACACCTATCTCTCTACCCTACATGTATTCCTCCAACAACCTAAACCTAAAAAGTGACCTCCTATCACTACCATCACTTTTTAAAATTCCCATATTATCGACCCTAATCACAAGCCGATCATTAAACAACTTCATCCCTATTCCATTGTTTGTGGTTTAGGAACATCATTTCTGCTTCATCGGTCTCAAATGTCAAGACACCTTCAACCTTAATTTTGTTTCATCAAAAGAAACTAATCAAAATCCATCCTTCTCTCCAGTCCTTCATCGGTTTCCTAACCTTTATAAAACAACACTAATACATATCCTTCCACCTCTAGTCTCATAGCTTTTAATGCTTCCCAATCACCCTTGCAATCTTAATAACAATCCCACATAATGTGTCTCAACCCATCCCTTCACAACAACCCACATCCTCTATTTATAATGTGGTCATGTCCATCCCAAAATCAATAGCACTCACCCTTCTTCAAAACAAGAATCAACTTCCCTATCTCATAAATCCATTCTCAATATATACCTTAATCATCTCAACCACTCATCAACACTTATATCTTGTCTCAATACATCCCACAACCATCTCAACCTCTCATCCACACTTTTATCCCATCCCATTATATACCTCAATTTTCATAACCACTTATCAACACATTTAATCCTCTCTAATATCAATACATTCAACCATCACAACCTTTAGTTTTACATCCCACCTATAATATTCCCATGAGTATTCCCCTCTAGCATAATATTTGTTTACCTTATTATTTATATCAATAACCAAACCCACATGTCAATAATAAACTTGGACCATCCTCATTTAATCCCAAAAAAATCCTCACAAAATGATCCTTTACAAACATTTATGAATAAGATCTCTAGTCTTGAAGCTTCCTCCATGGGTCCTAAAAATACCATATCATATGAACAAATCTATAATAAACCTATTCATCCATCTCAGATCATAATAAGATTATCCTACACTGCACTAAATTTTTTTGAAGTGTAGTCTTTTTTACCACTCTAAAGCTATCTCGCATTGGCACTTCATCCAAAAAATATGAATGCTCACCCAAAGTGCATGCAACCACAAGGTCCCTCCTTTTTTATTTTTACCATAATGTTAGCATGCATAGTTACCATATTGATAACCAAGAAATCCATTCATACATAATAATAATCATCAACATGACACTTGGAAACACATATAATAAGGAAACAAGCCATCAAGAACAATAACTTTTAGGTATTTAATACCAATATTGTAGACACTAAAATTAGGTCACACTCCGCTTTGGTCCCTCAACAAATAAACACCCTTCATCACATTAACCTAGCCATGGCCCCTTCACTCCACTCGATATTAATTTAATTAATCTAATTAAACTAATTCATTATTCTCACCATATTTATTATTTAAATATCTTAATTTAGATAATATCCACACATGCACCTCACCTAGAGACACTCATCAAGCCAACTCACCCTAAGACCTATTCTTAGTAATTTTCCATAACTAACTAAGTCTTACCTAAACCCTAAAAATCAATGCCTACATTCCCTCTAACCACATTCCCGCATGCTTACCATAAGCTTCCAGTCTAATCCATGGGTTATTGACAAGAGATCCCAGAAAATCAAGGGGATCTGCCTAGTTTAGTAAACCTAGGAAATCCTGCCTTGACCAACATTGGTTACCCCTAACCATCACCGGTTAAGCTGGAACCACCGTTAGTCACCTTTTGATCCCAAAAACAACCTTATTTTGGAGGTTGGCAAACATTTGGCACATTCCTGAGAGACATCACATCTTCCGAGAATGAGTTTCGGTGTGATTATTTGTAGTCTTCAATCTCTTACTAGCATCTTCATCCCTCACTCACAAGCGTCCAGGACCAGAATCCAAGTACGTGGAATGTTGTATTCCTCTGGTTCATTTCATTTTGTCATTATATTGTCATCCCTTTGTTCTCTTAGCCACCCAAAGACCTCCATTAATACTCACCCCTCCATATCCCCATTCAAACCTCACCAAATCCCACCCAAACCACCTAATACCTCATTCCAACTAACCAAAGTCCTTGGTGTAATACAACCTAGAATAGTGACCTATCCACCTAATTCCACATTACCCTTATTCACTTGTGATCTTCTTAAGACCTCTGTCGGACTCGACCTCTGGGACCCTAAACTAGTTACTTGACCTTCAGATCTTATTTTAACTTATCTTGTTATATTATATCTTTCTTATTGTATTTTGGATGAGATACTCAAATCATTTCAATGACGATAGGATTTATTTTATTACCCACATTAAATTGTTTTAAACAATGGACGTGAAACCGCCTAGGAAGTACCACACTTCTTGGATCTAGCATATGCTAGGTAGTTCACTGCACATATTGTTTAACTCTTTTTGGTGGTCTTTCTTTTCATTATAGGTAGTTCCTCCTAGCCAAAAGGGATCTCTCACAATCAGTTGTGGATTTAGAAGTTATATGCGCGCAATAACCCATCGACCAACATTTCAACAGGTATTCCTCCTACACCTTTTACCCTATCTGTTTTTTCAATATTTGAAAGAAACATCTAAGAATTAGGTGAAACATTTTGGCACGCCCTGTGGGACCCATCCAGGGTTCCTTGCATTTTATTCATTCCTAGGAAAATTTGTGTGTTTGTTTCCCTTTTGAAAAGCATACACATTAATTTTCTTCCTTGGTAGCCCTCTTTTTCTTTCTATTTGCTCTAGAAGAAACCTTTCTTTTAGTGTACTTAAAAAGAATCATTTCTTCTTGTTTTCTGCATTTAGTGAAAGAGCATCCCTCTTCCTATTCATCCATTTGTGTCATCGAACTTCACATTTCAATTTGGGCTTAAAATAAGTGCATTGCATTCTGATTTATCACATTAGCTCACATTAATTGAGGGTAACCTATACGTTGGAAGTCATTCCCAGCTGATGGTTGACAAACAAATCATAGAAAGAACATCTCTCTCTCTCTCTGAGTCTTGCCACATTGCACAAAATTCAAAACAAATACATATTCTTAAACAACATCTTTCCTGGGAATGCCTATCAATGATCGCACTGATATGAGGATTGGTAGGTACTCCCTAGCTCGTTGCTCTGTTGAGTCATACTTCAGTGAAGCCCGCCCCCACCATAACATACCCAAAACCTCACCTTTTATATCTCCTTCATTGTAGGAAGCCATCCTCACCAAGAATTCTATTCTACGGTCATGACTCGAGTCCTTAAATAACATAAGCTAAACAAACATAATAGAAAAGGCACTCTTAGGGTCGCATTTTTTAGGTTTTTTCTTGGCTTACATTTTGAGGTGAGAGGTCACACTCTTCATTTATTTTTTGTTTTTCCTCACTTAATCCTCATCATAGTTGGTGTATTCCGACTCTTCTTGAGTGTGCCTAGACCATATTCTCATCATTATTAGAATTCTGGGTTTGATTCCTCATCAAATTTTAATTCACAACCACTTTTCTTTCATCACTGTTTCAATTCCACAGTGACCGGTGTCGGTCCAAGCAACCATCGCTCGGTTATGCCCAACCAATGTCGGTTCCAGGTCCTTTTGTTAACCTACCTAAAAGGAAATCTATTCATTTTCTTCCACTTTTCACAGTCCCTATCACTGCTATCATTCCCATTGATGTTATAAAACTCATCAGATTTGGCATACCTTTCAAATTTGGATTTATACCTTTGTTCTTGACTCATTGTCCATTTTCTAAAGTGACCGGCAGCGGTTACCTATGATCGGCGTCGATTTAGCCTAATCAGAATCGGTTAACTTTGTGTCACTTTCTAGCAAACATTTTATACCTAATCCACTTTTTACCACCTGTTTCACCTGTCCCTATGGTTTTTATGTGTCATTTACAGAGAACCGGCCTAGCCTGATCAGTACTAGTTCACATGGTGCTGACCCAAAGACAAGCAAGCACACTCGTATTCCCTGCCAATTGTCAACCATACCCACCTAGTCCTTCACTACCTTCCATTTTATTACTTGACATGGATCCTATCCAACCTATCACTATCACTACTGGAGATGAGGAGTTCACGTGACTCCTTGACCAAAACCCCGCCGCCTTACAGTTTTATCTTTCCCACTCGTCCACTCGAGATGCCTCGGGTTAGTTGATATATAGCATGCCCGTATCTATCCCCCAAATCTCACTCCCACTCCCGTGTCAGCCCCTTCTAGCTCCCCACTACCTACCTCCACCTTACCCCCAGTCGTTTCACAGCTAGGTCCTATACCCACTATGATTGCCATGTCTGTTACCTCCATTGCACCCGCCACATCCACCATACCTTCAAAACTACCCAAAACACAACCTCATCTACCCCTAATGTCTCACATATACCCGTAGCTACATTACCACCTCTGGTGTCGATGACCCCTACCCATTTTTAGAACGTGGTCCTTTCCATTCGACAATTGTTAGCCCCCATTACCACTAGGGTTACCATGACCCTTCCACCTCCATATACGTACTATCAGTAGCCTCCTGTTTCATCTATTATTCACTATGGGTATGTACCCCCTATTTCACTATCTTCTTCTCAATCAACCTACATGGCAGCACCATATACTGGAGTGCCACCCCCGTTATATGCCCAAAACCAATCCTCTCACATTACATGAGGCACCCAATCATCACAACCCACCAACAACCTAATTAAATTGATGTTGGACAAGATGCAGACATTGGAGGCATCGGTTTCCAGCTCTGTAACACTCTCACCTATGATGATATTTGCAACGAGCCCATTCACCCATCCATTCCTATCTACTCATACCCCATGCATTGGTAAATCCCTAAATTCAATCGTTTCAATAGAAAATAATACCCAAATAGCATTTGTGCTCGTTCAAACATGGGTGTTATCTGATCACTCATGATGATGCCTTACTCTTGAGAACCTTTCCCATGTCCCTCACTAGACCTGCATTAGATTGGTATAGTGGGTTACCTAGACACTCTATATTCTCATTCAATTAGGTAGCCCAAGCTTTCTTGGATCATTTCTCTATCAATATCGTCAAGAAGGTTACCATGACCAATCTATATTCCACACATCAGTATGAGGATGAATCTATCACAGATTTTTCACTCACTGGTGTAGCTTGATCAACCAAATTACCTTCCAATTGCCACAAATAGAACTCATCAAACTCTTTATGAAAGCTTGTGCTAAACATATCTCACCAACCCTATAGGTCCAAACCTTCCAAACATTCGATGAATCATTCACCATGGCATGAAAGTTAGAGATTCGGGCCATCAAAGAGAAGAAAATCCAATTACGCAATAAGAATTTGGCATTCAAGTTGAATGATACTTCTTCTTCTTCCAAACCACAAAATAATTATTCAGAAGCTAAGGTCACTAATAATGTAGTGGTACTCAAGACGGCCCAGCACATCCATCAAATCAGTCTACCCCCTCATCTAATCTCTCACCCATCCATAATTTTCAATTCAGACGAGAACAATGGAAATACACCCCAATCGGGAGCCTTAGTCTTATGTCTTAGAAAATCTTATCAAATCTAGGGCTATCACCCTTCCACCCATAAAATCTCACACTTTGGTTTTGATCTACTCGCTCCATACCCGCATGGTATAAAGAACATGACTTATGTAACTATCATCAAGTAAAGAGTCATAGTGACGGAAATTGCATCACTTTCAAAAACATTGTCCAAGAAATGCTCGAAAAGGTGAGTTAACTGTGGATAATCATAATGCACATGCCAACCAAAACCTACACATATTCAAGAAACTATTTCCTAATAATGCCCTTTCGTCTAATCAAACCAAAGGTGAGGCCTCAACTCATAATACCCATACCTATGAGGTCCACCCTATTTTTAGTGATGCACCTGTTGCTTCCCATATTCCATCCATAGAGGAGATTCTAGCCCACAATCCTCCTTCCACATTGGAACCAACCTCCCCTATTCCTTCACCCATAGAGGAACACCTTTCACCTCCTTCCTCACCTATGGAGGAGTCTTCCACTAACATCGAGACCATTTCACCTTTGGCTTCTCCACCTAGAGAACCGATACCCACAGATACCTCTTTAGTCCACAGGAGGATACCTTTTTACCTCCTCCACCCACGAGATGATCTCCCATGATATCCTCCCCTATCACGAGACCCTATTGAGATACCTTTTCCTCTTGGTGAGCATTCTCCATCAGCTACCCAAGATCCTACAGACCTACTTTCAGCTCTCTTACCCATAGAAGTTGAAGCTAGCCAATTCCCCTGTCTCTAAGACACATTTTATGGGAATTTCCATTAGGTCCTCATCAATTCCACCTACAGACGTGTCATTCTCATGTTTGTCCAATCGCTTAGATTATGTGGATAGGGCCTTACTTTGGGGGCACCTTTTACTTCCTGTCTCAACGCAGATACAGTTGTCACTTGCTGATACTTCCACTATCTATCCAAAAATATTTTGACCAATCGAACCGAACACAACCACCTCTATCACAACTTCTTCCATGACACCCATCATAGCTCAACATACACCCTTACCCATAACTCAAATTACATCTAAACCCAAACCCACACCTACATCATCTTCCTCGATTAAACCTATCACTACCTTAGGGGTCACCCAAACCACCAACCTTACTCATCTACTTATCAAATTGGATTTAGCTACATCCTCCAAAATCAACACCACACATACTCGACACCCAAATAGAAGAACCAAACCCATAGAACTCATACTCTAGTAGCCGTGCCAATCACACTGCACCTATCCCTTCGTCTTAGGACCTCATCCTCCCAACATGGTTAAGAACCTTCCATCCATCAATAAACCAAAACCATGATAGCCCATCCCTTCCTCGCAAACCTCTAACCTACCCAAGTGCCCGACCAACTTACATCCACACTTGCAAAGATCTCTACCACCCATACCCTAATACCCTCTCAGTAACTTCTTCACTACCCACTACACTTCAATATTTGTCCTTCACACCCCTTACACGACCCGCATCATCTACCTTCACAGAACCTCTGTTATCCCCCTAGGTAACTCATCCTCTCCCCCCATCTACTTTTCCTTCTCGATCCTGTACACCCATATCACCTTTACCCAAGGAGATGCAACCCAAAGAAAAAACTCTACCACCTCCCAATAAGGTAGTCAAAACAACAACACACCCTCCTTCTCATTTATCTACCATATCCCTACTTAGACAAACACCAAGCACCCAAAACCAGCACTAACACCCAAAATCGTAGCTTGACCTATTCCCTCTCCTATGAGGACTATTCCTCAACAATCAACTGCACCTACACCCAAACCCACATTCACTTCTCATTGTGACCCACTAGCAGGGTCCTATACCAAAATCTAAACCAACCTCCTTGAGACTTTTGTCATCACATTACCACCACTCAGATCTTATGACCCCCTCAAACCCAAGCCCAAAGGGTTTCATGACACTAAAATTTGTGCCTACCATTGTGTGCTAGGGCATAATGTGGAGAACTATAAGGCCTTAAAAACCATCCTTATCCAGTTGTGTCCTCTGAAAGCTAACTTTGACAATGATGACCTTCTCGATGAGGACCTTGCCTCACCGACACCCATTCCCACACTTCCCACTCAACAACCATGACCTCCACCCCCACATCTCCTAGAACCACCTCCAAGATTTGAAATTAACATGGTTCACATCAGAGAACTTGCCACACCATCACCCAAATGTCATTTTGCCCAGCTCACCTCACAGGGTTTCTCTCCTTCGGTAGGTTTCTTCCTGTCATGTCATTATACCACTCATCCTATACCTTCTCCATTTTCCAACTCCCCTCAAATCAACATGATACACGTCACTACCCATGATCAGAAGGATAAAGGTAAAAAAAATGCAATCGACCCACCAATAAATCCTATAACCAACATACCATCTGCACCCATACCTAAAATCACTATTTACGGCCCCACATACCCCATTTCTAATGGAGTCACACATCGCACCATGCTAAAACAATTACACCAGTCTCCCCTCAAAATGTCCTTATATGACCTCATTCAAACCTTAGAATCCCATTGTTAAGCTCTTGTGGAGGTTCTTCAATCTATTGAGGTTTTGCCCAATGACCCTACACCCGTAACCTCCATCATCACACCTCATCATGTAGCTTCTCTTACCAAATTACCACCTTCATCTTCACCCCACCCTATTCACCAAGTAGCCTCCCTTAGCTTCTCAGAGGAGGAGATCGCGCCACACCAAAACAATGACCCAAACCTCGGCTCTCTTCATCTCTATCCACATCGATGACATACAAAGTGCGATGGGTGATGATTGATGGGGGTGCTAGCATTAACATCATTTCATCCCATGCATTCACTCAAATGCGCATACCTAACAATTACATGTATAAACATCCTGTCATGTTGTGTTCATTCAATGATGATATCACCTCCACATTCGCATGGGCCCTTGCACTATCCTGCAATTATCCTACATCTTGGAGGGGGAATTCCAATATAACTTGTTGCTTGGAAGACCCTGTATTCATCTCATGGGGTGCATTCCTTCTACTTTGCATTGTTGTGTAAAGTTTGAGCATGAAGGACATACCTATATTATCCCACCTGATCCATCACCTTTTAAAACATGCAACATGATTTATTGACCCAATGATGTGCTCATACCCATTAAGGCGTCTACCTCCATGACCACCACCGCTTCACCTCCTCTTACCAGTATAGTCGCTACCTCAACCACACATACCTCCTCCATTCCTACCACTGCCACAACCTCCACGGCTGACCCATCAAACTCCCAATCTATTAACTCCACCTCCGCATCGACCTCTGACACATCATCCATTACAACTACCTACATACCAACCACTCGATCCCTAGAAGGTTTTTTTCAATGCCTCACTCGGGAGTACTCGTCTATATAGAGTCAATACATTTCTTACTCCAAGAGAGTATGAAAGTCTTCACCAACATCCTCACTATGATCACCGCATAGAGAGCACCTCATTTATGGTCCTCCTCACCTTCGTACCAGTCTCACCTATGGGGTACTTGATACTACCACTTACACACCCGAACCACCATTACAAACCCACCCATTTTATGTTGACTTCCGGTCTCTCACCAATCATCATTTTGCTTGACACCTTCCCCGCACCGATGTACATGGAAGGGTTTTGGTTTTGGATTTTATGAGCAAGGCCACTATACCATTATTCCATACACCACCTACAAACATAATGACCACAGAGAGGTATCATCTTTCCTAAACCACCTACTAAACAGCTCGCATTGAACTCATCAAGGACATCAACTCTTTCTCCACCTTCTTCACCCACTTTGCCTTCATCACCACCTTCACATCGACGAGTCAATGGATCTGAATCTATCCCTCCTAACTTTTTTTTTCATAAACATCATTTTCTTGTGGCCTTTGACTTATCAACGCGAGGGTGAGGCCCCTTCCTCTCTTCCCTTCATGTATCCTGAAATGATTGATGATGATACACCTTTAATTAACATCATTTAATGTCGGGATGATCGAATCTATACTCACCTAACTTGTGCGGAAAGAATCATATATTAATCGGTCATTACCTTCGAGATACAAACCATGTTGAATGAATTGAATATCAAGATCAACATTCACACTTAGGACGACCCACACATCCTAAAGATCGGTCAATCTTTAGATGTTGTTGAACAGGAAGCCATCACTTCTTTTCTCAAAGATCATAACCACACTTTTGCTTGGTCTTATACAGATATGCCTGGTATTGACCCCACCATAGTGGTCCATAATATCATCACTATTCCCGATGCCAAACCCATCAAACAAAAGTTGAGGAAAATGCACCCTCGCATTGCCCTTCTATTCAAAGAAGAGCTTCAACACCTTCTTTCTGTTTCCTTCATATTACCCATCGATTATCCTCATTGGATTTCTAACATTGTCCCTATCAATAAGGCAATAGGGGGACTCCGCATTTTCATGAATTTCTGTGACCTCAACCTAGCCTACCCAAAAGAAGAATTTCCCTTACCCAGTATCGATGAACTGGTTGACCTTACCACTAGTCACGAGATGTTATCACTCATGGATGGATTCTGGGTTATAAAAAAATCTTGCTTGCCCTAGAATATCAACACAAGACCTCATTCACCACCCCTTGGGGCACCTTCTGCTATCGAGTCATGCCTTTTGGCCTTAAAAATGCTAGTGCCACATATCAACGGGCTATGACTTACATTTTCCATGACATCATGCATCACATATTGGAAGATTACATGGATGACCTTCTCGCCAAATCTAAATGCCACTCCAAACACCTTTCCATCCTCAAAAACATATTTGACCACCTCATTAAATATTACGTTTTCCTTCACCAAAGAAGTGTGTCTTCACGGTTCTCTCGAAAAGATCTTGGGATTTATTGTTTCCTTACGTGGTATAGAAGTTGACCACTGCTAAAGTCAAGACCATTATAGAAATGCCTCTGCCCACTAACCTTAAACAACTCCGTAGTCTACAAGGTAAATTATAGTCTATTCTCTATTTCATTTCACAATTATCTCAAGTGCTAACCATTTCATCATCTCGCTCAAGAAGGATGTCTCCTTTAAATGGGATGCTTGACTATCACAAAACTTTTAAGGCTCTCAAACAGTTCATTCTTCAACCACCGATATGCATTCCACCTAAGGATGATCAACCTTTCTACCTATACATCTCAGCTACCAATCACTCCTTGGGAGCCATGCTCGCTCATCATGATGAACAACATAGGGAGCATGTGGTTTACTACATAAGCCGTAATCTTTTGGACTATGAAACCCGATACACCCATCCTAAAAAACTTTTTGCTTAGCCTTAGTTTTCATTGCCACTAAACTCGCCATTACCTACTCAACCACAAAACCTATGTTGTGACCAACACCGACCCTTACACTTCATGTATGCCAAACCTTATCAAAATCAGCATGCCACTCGATGGATTATGATTTTAGTGGACCTCGACCTCGAATTCATTTATCAAAATTCTATCAAGGGTCAAGATATCATTGACCAATTGGCCTATGCACCTTTTTCTAGGGATTAACCCTCTAATTTTGACTTTCCAAATGAGTCAATTGCTACCCTTTTTTTTCGGACCCTGAAAAAAAACCCCTTACCAAATGACACTCTTATTTGATGGTTCCAAGTGTCAATGTGGGGGTGGGGTTGGTATTATCCTCATTCCGCTTGATGGTGACCCCATGCCTTTTTCTTTCAAACTTTATTTTGAATGCACAAACAATACTGCCGAATATGAAGAACTCGTATTAGGTCTCCAAGTTGCCTATTCCCTAGATGTCAAATCAATCAACATCTTTGGTGATTCTCAATTAGTTGTAAACCAAGTCAATGGTATATACCAATGTCATAATGAGATACTTCAAAAGTATAAACATCATGTAGACATAATTTTTACCACCTTTGACCGTTACACCCTTTAAACCGTCCCACATTCAACTAACAAATTTACAGATACCATGGCCTACTTGGCTTCCCAAATACCTACTTCACCTGTCGATTCTAAAATATGTCACCATACAATGACTCCAATCACCTTCTTATTTACCATGTGAAGTTTAATCTATCGAGATCAAGTACCCTGGACCCGAGTGACCTTTAGTACAAACAATACTTTGACTATATTTCTCTCTCCATCTTACCTCCTGATCTCACCCATAATGGATAACACACCTTCCTTAAAAAGGTCTCTCATTACATCATCATGGGGGGCCTCCTCTATGAGTGCGGCTTTGATGGTATTCTCTTATGATGCCTCACAATTTTTGAAGTTCCTTATACCATTAAGGAAGTTCATGATGGCATATGTGGAGGTCACTTCAGTGGCCTTGTTGTTGCTAAATGTATTCTTTGCCTAGGCTATTACTGGGTGACCCTTAACTATGATTGTTTTGACTACGTCAAAATTGTGTAAAATGCCAACAACATGCCAATATTCATCATACACCTAGTCACACCTTACAAGTCACCCATGACCTTTGGCCCTTCTCTCAATGGGGTTTGGATCTTATCGGAGAGATTAACCCCCATTCTTCCCAACAACATCAATGGATCATCACAGCCACTACCGAATACTATACAAAATGGTTTGAAGCCATACCACTCATCTCCATGAAAGCCGAGAAAATATGTGAGTTCATCAATCATCACATCATTTTCCGTTTTGGTGTTCCTCATCACCTCATCACTGATAATGGAAAACAATTCAAAAACAAAACATTGCAAAAACTTTACGACACCTTCGGCATTCAGCTAAGTTTCTCATCACCTTATTACCCACAAACTAATGGCCAAGTTGAATCTACTAACAAAACCCTAAACAAAATTCTTATGAAAGTGGTTAACGATACTGGGAAGGATTGACATATGCACATTCCTTTTTCCCTGTGGGCATACCACACCAGTATTCACACTTCCATTGCTGCCACACCATTTTCTCTAGTCTACGGTACCGAGGCTATTCTACCTCTTGAAGTCTAGATTCCCTCACTCCGCATTTCTCTCCATGACATGCTTAATGATGATGAATTTCATCAGACCATTTAGCACAACTGGAGTTATTAGACAAATGTCATCTTAATGCTTTGGATCACCTTCAAGTTTACCAAAACCTATCAAACATTCCTATAAAAATGTGTCCATGAGTAAACCTTCCAAGTTGGTGACCTCATCTTGAAAGAAAATTAACATGTAACCACAATGAGAAAAAAAGTAAACAGGGAAATTTGCTCCTAAATGGCTTGGACCATAAATCGTGACTCATACTTACATTAGGTGCTTATCATTTATCTTCACTTGATGGTAAACTCCGAACTCCGAGCTCATTAATGCCTTGCATCTTCAACCATTCTATTGTTGACTTTTTATTCCTACCTCACCTTTTGTCTCTTTCCATGCTCATCCCTTGAGCACTATCCACTTCATACACCTTACCAATGATTAAACAAGAATCATGTGAGTACCCATCACCTGTTATCTTCTCTTGAATATGTGTACCACGGCATTGTACATAGCATGATTCTCATGGATACTTTTTGTCTACCTTTAGATGAGATCCCATGGTTGTTTCACCCTACTTTTCAAACAAGAATATTATTCTTCACCTTGGTCTTGTCCATGACTTCAAATCCCTCACATGGGACCCAACTCCTTGAGTCAAACTTCTAATATAAAAGATTACTCCCTCAAAAGGACATCTTCCTCTCGATAACCGCTGCTATAAATAGATTGCTCCCTCGAAGGAAAACTATGTAAAGCCCTTAACAAAATAAACAAGAGAATTTGAAGCTTCCCGCATCGATCAGCTTCACGAAGACCTCAAGGAGTTAAATTCCTCATCCCATATAGACTTCCCACATCAATCAGTCTATCTCAAATACAAGTCAACACAAAAAAATTTTAGTCATGGACTTGCCCATTGTGACCTTGGATCTCTTGCCCGAAGAGCATGCTACCTCATGCCACATAAAAAATTAACCACCTTTCACCCTTCTCACCATTCCCACTCCCATTTTCTACCGCCTCAAGGGACCTCTTAGAAACCAAGACATTTGGTGATCATGTGACTAATTTTCACCATAGAACAATCAATCATGCAATGTCTTTAGGGTCTTACGTTCATCACCTCCTCTAAGGTATGATCTACTCGGTATGATCCTAACCAATCAGGTGGCTTTATTTCCCCCTCTTATCTTTTGACCATCTTTATTTACGTTTTGATTACCTTATACAGGACTTAGTCCTCGACACTTACCTTTGGGGTAATCTTCTTCTTATTTCACCACAATCAACATCACCTATACCAATTTTCCTATAATCCACCCACACCTAGTAGGCCTAAACCCACAACATACCTAAAACCTACTAGCTCATTTTAATACCTCATCCTATTCTTCCCTAGCTCATGGGAGAACTACATCGGCTTGAGGTCATTTTTTTGTCGAGACTATGTAGGAAACACTCCAAGGGCATGGGGCCCTTGGAGGTTAGCTCAACCACTCTCTACCCTAAACAATTCATCTTTCATCTTCCTCACATTACATCATACCCTACTTAGTTTCCCTTTTATATCCAACTTTGAAAATTAAACCACATATATAACAAGTTGCTTCATATTTTAATCCTCATCACAACATACATTTATTACGACTACCATTTCTCTACCATCATCATGCATGTATTATACCATATCTCACATATGACCCATATATTTATTTCACAAAATAATGAATCACAACTTCAACTACTTTAAACACAACCATGCCTAAACAAACTTGACTCGATCCATGCCTATGACCTAACTCAACCATGCCTAAAACATAACCTGACTCGATCCATGCCTATGACTTAACTCGATCCATGCCTATGACCTAACTCAACCATGCCTAAAACATAACTTGACTCAATCCATGCCTAAACCAAACCTGACTTCATCATGCCTAACTCACCTAATTTCTGTCCATATCAAAATAATAAATCGAAAGTCTCATCAAAACATCAATAAATCAAGAATCTCGTGTATCTCATCATATAAATAAGTGGGTATCTTAATACAACATACATGGATGTCCCATCATGTCCATCATCTCAAAATCATCGGCACGCAGGCCGAAACTCAATACAAAATGTCATTGGCACGCAGGATGGTCTCATATACAATAAAATAATGAACCAATACAAAATCCCTTCGGTCGTAGGCGAAGATATGCTAAAAATATACAAAACCTCTCATACATCCTATTGGTATCTAGATTTAATCTCCTTCACAACATGAACAACATCATGAATCTACACAAGACACTTAAGGAAAGATAGATATTTTATATGTCGTTTGTAGCAGGGATCACACCTATCTACTTTTTTGCATTCAAGAATTGAGGGAGTGGATAACACCTTCATAAGGGTTTTGATCTAACCCTCACTATTTTAGATTGTACCTATCAACCAAGGTAAGAGAACCTATATTGCAGCCCCTATATGGTAAGGAGATGGAGATATCCTTGTATTTTGTGTATGATGTGGAGGAGGCTTTGTGAAAACATGATCAAATATCCATTATCCAAACTCAAAGGAGCTGTCACTACTAAATGATGGAAATGTTCTCAAAACAAAGCTAGAGCTACTAAAGACATGATAAAACCTTGATCAACTTTGTGCATTTTTGTGAAAGGGTTGAATTTTTTTGTCGACACACAATGCAAATGCAGGAGTATTGTAGGTAGGATGAGTTAGTTTAAAGTGAAATTCTGATGAGAGATGAGTTTAAAGTGAAATTCTGATGAGAGATGTTGGGACAAGAGTAGTTAGGATTCATCACCTTCTTTGGGAAACCTTGCAAAAGAGTTGCAACACCGAAACAACAGAGATATTTCAATGAATTTGAAGTGCTCTTTCAACTAGGATGTGTGCACATATGGATGCCCAAATCTACACTATTCCATACAAACTTTGATAGCCTGCCACAAAGGCTTGAAGAAAAATATCAATAAAGCATTCAGAACCCCTTGTTAGATCATGTCCTAAGGTACACCCAAAGGTTTACAAACACCCTCAATTTACAAGGAAGGTAAGATGAATTTAAATTTGTTTATCTCCACTCAAATGAATGCTCTTATGAATGGAAGATTGTAGATGCCTTCAAACCCTCTACAAGAAATGAGACCATGTATGACCAATAAATATCCCAAACACAAGATTGCAACATGAGCATAAAACACAAATTGAAAACATACTGAAATACAAGTGCATGCAAGCTTTTCCAAGAGATAAAACCAGTTAATCCAAGAATTTGATCAAATATATTAGCAAGGGAATGTTATTTAGAAAATATCAAAGCTTGTTGATGGCTTTATAGCTAAAACCAACTCAACATGATGAACATTTGATGCAAATTGGAATCAAAATGGCTCTCAGGTAGTTTCTCAAAAAGGAAATGGACTTCTTCTAGTTTTCCCTGTGAAAATTCTTCTCTCCTTCTCCAAAATTCTCAACAGATTTACCAAATGTTTCCAAACTACATGATATACCCTATGCCAACTTGGATCCTTGCATCCCAAGCAAAGAATATGCCAAAGGGATCAAATTTGTTACAAAAGCCTATCCATTTGATGAAAATGATATAAAATCGTGAAACAACTTGCCAAATGTCAAAGATGCACAAATTTTTAAAAATATTGCATGAACTCAGATCCTTATCCATCCTGGGTCATGTTATTGGAATTCCACCATGCCAAAGATGCATTTTCAATCATTTTTCACCTTTGTCCCTCACCATTTTTAACTCTACAACTTTTTACTTTCACCTTTCACGTGTTTTTCATGGGCTGAGGAAAATATTTCATGAAAAACACTATAGGGCACTAAATCAGCTCAAAAGAATAGTTCCATTGTGTTCAAAAGGTCTAAGGGATGCAGATTCATATAAAATTTCATGTGATTTGGTGCAAAAATGATGATTCCAAGCATCTTGGAGCCCCAATGGCACCCAAAAATGAAAATGCACAGCTGCCATTGATTAAAATCAATTTTAAAATTCCTCCCTCCACGTGTCTTGATGAGATCCTCAAATATTACCTTTTTCCTTTACAAAAGGTGGGACACGTGTCCAAACATGATTGGGGCGGGCCCCCAATCCTTAAAAATGCGTTTTGAACCTTTTTCCAACCTTGGGAAAATTTTGAAAATTTTCCCCGCGAGCCCCTGGATGCACCACGTGTCCTTCTGTGGGCCTTCACCAAAACCACGGGCCAATTTGATGCATTTCACCACTTTTTTGAGAAAAGGAAAATTTTCTCAAAATGCTCCATGCCCTAGAATGCCCATCTTGCCACTTCTGCCACGTGGCGGTTTCCCATTCGCTACTGGAACCGACCCCTCCTTTTTCCTTCACTCCTCCACGAGCACAAAATCCCTTGTGGGCCCATGCTTCTTCCTTTTCCATTTGAAACATGCCACGTGTCACCGTCCTATTGGATGCGGAGATGACCCTCAAATTTTTCTGTGGGTTTATTTTTCACTTTGAGATTTTTCGCTAAAATTTGGAAAAAAATTGCTTTCTCTCCGTGCTCCAAACCTCCGCCAAATTTAGGACACGTGTCCTATTTTCATTGGACGTGGGCCTATTCTTCATTTTTTACTCTTTATATCAAGGGTAAAAATTCCCAAAAATTTTCTTCGGCCCCCATTCCCATTTCTCCTGCCGGACACGTGTCACCTTCCTACTCATCACGGGCCTTCGGGCAAAAACTTGATTTTAGCATCTTAAAGCCAAATACTTCAAACTCCTCCAAGTCTCCACCCCTCCATTTCATCCCTATGCATACGTGTCACACTGTGATTCACGCGAGAGATCTGGTTCAAAATGTTACTTTGAAATTTTGCCTCCAAAGGAAAAAAAAAAAACACGCACCATCCCGCTTCTCCTTTGCTCCGCTGGACACGTGTCCTCTTCCTATTGGATGTGGACCCCCAGGAAAATATTTTCCTTTTGCATTATGAAACCAAAAACTTTCAAATTCTCCTAAGTTCCCACTCTTCCGGTTGATCTCCCTGACACGTGTCACCTTTCCAATGGGCACGGGCTCGCGGACCAAATTTTTCCCCTGACACCCCGAGCCAAAAAACACCAAAATTTTCCCAAGTCCTTCGCCATCCACCTGGACCTCCTGTGCCACGTGTCATCATGCCATTCATTGCGGGCCTTCGAGAAAAAAATTTGATTTTGAGAATTTTTGCAAAATGAAAGCAAGAAATCTAAGTGCGACCCGCCACCTGATGATCCTCAAACCGATTATATCGCACCACATAAGCACACCATTGTAACACTGCACGGGGCCGTGGACAAAATATTTTACTTTTGCAAAAATTCAAAAGTGACAAGTTAGCAATGTTTTTCCTACATATCCCAACCAATGAGAGCTCCCACCATGTCAACATAAATGTTGCAATGATAAATTTGACGGGTAGAACATGCCCGTATGCCCGTCAAAATGCAGAAACATAGGGGAGGCCTCTGAAACTGAATTTTTCACAAGGAAGGTGGATTTTTGGTTTTGAATCCAATGAAACATGATTTGACAATGATTTAGGCCTGGGGAGTGAAATTTCACCTTCATAAAAATGGAATTTGATTAAACACGGGTTTCTTTTACGTTTTGGCCAAGGAAAAATAATACAACCCGTGCAAATGAAAAATTAGGGCACAATAAAGGGGAAACTTGGATTTTGTTTCAAAAAGGGGAGAATAACAACATTGAGGGCAGTTTGAAAACATTCAACTGGATAAAATGAGTTATAGATCTTCAGCTCAAGCCACAAGGACGTTTTGGAGTAAAAATGGAACATGGAGAATTAGAGTAAAGTGTGCAAACCCATAAATTACACCAACATTGGCTCCTGCTTGGGGATGGGCACTCCCAGCGAGTGCCACAAGATCACAATGTAGACCAAGTGCCAAAATCCATTGGGAAAGGAGTCAAAACATGTAGAGCAGCCCTAAAAACAAGAATTTTCACCAAAAAGGACCGAGAAAACCAGACCAACAATGGTTGCCAAGGACAAAAGGGAAACCATGAGCCAACAACAATGAGAACAAGGAAAAGACAAAACAAAACAAGGGCTATACAAAATGTACAACTTGTGCATACCTCACATGGGGATTTAATCCAAGAAATGTTTTAAATGTCTAGCCATTAACAGTAGCTCCAACAAATCCCCATCCAAATCCTTGAGAAAAAATGTATTTTCTCCAATCCTGATATCAATGGCATAAGGGCCCATCCATAGAGCATCAAAATTTCCATGCTTTCCCTTGTCTTCATGCCTACTATCCCACAAAAAAACCAGATCTCCAACACTAAAAGCTCTAGGGGTGACCTTCTTATCAAACAACTTCTTCAATTTCTCCCTAAACCTGACATGCCTTTGATGAGAAGCTCTCCTTTCTTCATCCAACTCAATGATCTGATTGATTCTTGATTCATATGGGCCATGCTCTTGATCTTCCAACTGCTGGGCAAACTGAAAAGTGGATAATTGCAGGTGTAATGGCAGCAAAGCCTAAGTTCCATACACCAGTTCAAATGGACTTTTACCAGTTGCTCTTTTTGGAGTTATCCTATCAGCCCAAACTACAAATTTCAACTGTTCTCCCCACTTCTTCTTGTTGATTTCCAAGGTTCTTCTAATGATCTTGAGCAAGTTTTTGTTACTTGATTCAGCTTTCCCATTCCCTTGTGGGTTGTAATTTGAAGAATAGGTCAGATTTATCCCATATTCATTGCACATTGCCATCATAGGCTTGGCTCTAAAACACATAGCATTATCAGACACAATCTTAACAGAACTCCAAATCTACATATGATATGATTCAGCAAGAAATCCATTACCACTTGGTGTGTTACATTTCTAGATGGAATTACCTCAACCCATTTTGTAAAATAATCAGTTGCTACAAGGATCCATTTATAACCAGCACTAAAAGGATCTGAAATCTCACCAATAAAATCCATTCCCCATTGTTTGAAAGGAGCTTCAACTGATACAGGCTGCAAAGGAAGGGAGCCTGAAGCTTTCAATCTTCTTGAAAAACGTTGGCAACTATCACACCTTCTAACTAACTTGGTTTATGTCTTTAAAAAGAGTTGGCCACCAATAACCAACTCTTAAAATCTTATGTGCTGTCACTCTCCCAAAAAAATGTCCTCCACAAAATCCCCCATGGAAATCAGCAATCAAATTGGGAGCTTCATCTTCAGTTATGCATTTCAAGAGGACACCTTCAGGGTTCTTCCAAGCCAGCCCAAGGTCTGTTATGACATATTTCTGAGAAGCCAGCTTGAGGGCTCTTTTCTGATTTTTATTTAAGTGACTGGGATAGCATAAGTTCTTGAGGTAATAGACCACATCCTTGTACCACTCAGAATTCATCAATTTGTCAAGGAGATCTGCCCTTTCTTCCCCTAGCTAATTCACTTCTACATTCTACAAATTACTCTCAGCCATGAGTTTGGCAAGACCTAAACCTCTTACCAGCTTTGTTGTTTGGATATCCATATCATACTCTTGTAATTTGTTAACCCATCTACATATCTTGCTTGATATCTCCATGTCAGATAAGATGTCTTTAACCATGGTGTGGGGAACATAAGCAATAACCTTTGAACTCAAAATGTAGGGCCTGAAAATATTTGTTGCTTTTACTAATGTAAATGTTTGTTTCTCCATAATTATGTACCTCAATTCAGCTACTTGTAAATCCTTACTAAAGAAAGCAATAGGCCTCTCAGCCCATTTTCATCCTTTTGTAGTAAAACTGAAGCAATAGTAAATTCATATGCGAAGAGAAGATTTGGAAAGGCATCTTATAGTTTGGAGCTGCCAAAATGGGTGCATGATTGAGTGCATCCTTTATTCCTTCAAAATCTTGGATGGCAGCCTTTTCCCACTTAATAACTTGATCCTTTCCTAGCATGCTTGTGATTGGAAGAGTTAACTCAGAAAAATTGGAGACAAACCTTCTAATGAAATTGATTTGGCCAAAGAAATATTGAATACCCTTCTTGGTTCTTGGCATAGGCACCTTGCTGATTACTTCCACTCTCTCAGGGTCTATCATAACACCTTCTTTGGACACAATATGCCCCAACAACTTGGCCTTTTGCACACCAAAATGAAACTTCTTTGGATTAAGTGAAATGCCATACTCTCTACATCTGATCAGCATTTTCTCTAGGTGTTGCAAATGGTCTTCTCGCTGCCTTGAAAAAATAGTCACATCATCTTGGTAAACTGCAATAAACTCATTGATATAACCAAAAAAGGCAACATCCATTGCCCTCTGAAAAGTAGCACTAGCATTCATCAATCCAAAAGGCATCCTCACAAAAACATAAGTCCCCCAAGGAGTAGTGAAGGTTGTCTTAAGTCTTTCTGATTCTTTGACAACTACTTGATTGTATCCGGAGAAACCATCCAAAGTAGAAAGCATTTCGACCTGTTACAAGTTGCAGCATATTCTCCATGTTTGGAAAAGGATAGTTTTCCTTCATAGATGCTTTGTTTAGATTCCTAAAATCCACACAAAGTCTGATATCTCCGTTCTTCTTTCTAACTGGCACAAGGTTGGCAACCCAAGAAGAGTATCTAGTAGGCTGAATGATGCCACCATCTCTCAATTTCTTTAACTCTTCTTGAATTTTCATGGAAAGTAGTGGGTTAATAGGCCTTTGTTTTTGTCTAAATGGTTTGGTTTTAGCCTCAAGAGGGATCTCATGCTGAAATAAATCTTCTCTATATGCCTTCAACTTTGAATAAGACCAAGCAAGGTAGTCTTGATATTTCTTTAAAAGTTGGGCATAGGACTGTTTTTCTTCTTTGCTGAGATGACTACCCAACTAGATCTTCCTTGGTTTGTCTTTAGTTCCCAAGTTGTGCTCTTCCACATCCCTTCAAGTAGACATCTTTCTATTAACGATGCAATCAACATTGCTAAAATTGGATTCAAGTGCAACAAGACCCTTAGGAATGGTATTTGTTTTCAATTGTATAATATCCTTGTCAAAAAAAGTTTCTCTACCTTCATTCATGCACACCATTGGTTCCCAATAAATATTCTAACCAGAAAAAATATCCTTGGCATTGTAAGAATCTCAACACTTATGCATCATCATCAAAAATCTGCCAATGTTTCACATTATTAGGGATAGGCGCCTTGTTAGCACTTCAACATCATATTCACAAAAAGGTGAAATGGTGTAATTATCAAATTTAGAACCAAGAACATCTAGCTTATCAGCAGCAGCATTAAGACTTCTATCATGGTAAACAATGTTAAAGGAATAAAAATTTCAATCAAGTCCCAAACATCATGTTTATATTGTTTCATACGCTGATATTTTGTGGCATATAACTTTCTTACTTACTTGACAACCAGCTCTGAATCTCCTTTAGCAACAATATCCTTTAATCCATACTTCCATGCAATCCTTAATCCCAATAATAATGCCTCATACTCAACAATGTTGTTAGTATTTTCAAAATTGAGCTTGAAGGAAAAAGGAAACTCTTCCAAACTAGGGAAACCAACACTATACCAGCACCATTTCCAACTTTGGAGCAAGCTCCATCAAATAGTAATGTCCATGGAGAACCTACCATACCAAGGCTCTCTGATTTATCCATCTTATTCTCTTTTCCATCAGCAAAACCAATGAAATTGTCAACATCTACATCAGCAAACAACACTTCATAGGAAGCATTGTTGGGATCTTCAATCAAGTGTAACATATTCTTTTCACCATAAAGTTTGACAAGGCTGCCCTCAATGGGAATGGTGGAATAGGACATGTCCATTTGAACACTACCACCAACACTTGCAGCCCACTTCCTTGACAAAAGCATACCCCATTTGGCAAGGCAGTCAACAATTACAACATCAAGTTTTAAATTCTTACCCGGATAGGCTACAAGTTGCAATACTAAACCCTTCACACATCCAACAACCGACACTTCCCTTGAATCCATGGCTATACACTTCCCATATGCTTCTGTCACCTTGATATCCAACTCATTCATAACTTCTAGAGGCATAACATTACATGATGCACCGGAATCAAACATGTAATTGTGAAGCAACCTACCTTTTGATGAGAAAAGTTGTGAAGAATGGATCAACATTCAATTGGGAATCAACCAAGGATGTCCCCAAATACACTTCAGTGTTCCTCTCCAAGATCTTCCATTGGTGGTGGTGTCTCAGGGCCGCAATGCTTTAAAGAGGATTCTCAACAACATTTACATTTCTACTTGGTATAATCTTTTCTTCTTTCAATCCCAAGTATTCAAAAGCTCTTTTCTTGTGTTCAGGAATTCTAAGCAATTCAATAATGGGAAAACTCACTTTAATTTGGCTCAATACCTGGGCTATATCATATGGAAAATTCTTTGGCAAAATAGCATTAGAAGGGAAACAAGAAGGTTCATCAGATGGAGAAGTATTCTTAGCAGCCTGGGCATGGAGAGGATTGATATTTTTGCATGGGACAACAGGGTTCTTAGCAATTGTTTTTCTTCTAGGATTATCTTTGTGAATGCTTGTGGCAAGGGTGTATTTGGCTTGGCTTGAGGACCAGCTCCCTAACAACTTTACTTCTAGTATTGTACTCCTTTTCTTGACCAACCAAAACATTCATTAACAATTGTCTATCTTCCTCCGAAGGAATACCACCATCATACTTCTTGATCATTAAAGCCCTTAGATATTCAAAGTCATTGTTAGGAATTTCAAAGGCTTGAAATACATCTACATCATGACCTTAAAGAAGAGAAAGAAATGGTACCCTCTTTATGCAATCCCAAAAGGTTGCAGCGGTCCTTACACTTATCACATCTCGTTGATGTTGCTGCTTGTTGAGCCTAAAGAGCTGCCCATCATACAAATGTCATCATCCATTTCATTCTCATTATAATCATTAATATCTTGCTGGTCCATTTCACATGGTGGATGAGGAAGAAAACATCTATCACACCAATCCATATCAGCAACTTCTTGAACAACAAAGAACTCTTGTAGTCGAGAGGGTCAGGCACCACTCTATTTTCAAGTGCTTGGGGGGTTGTCTCTTTGTAGATCCAATAAGCCCTTTACCTCTATCATCTTGTCTTTGATCACCCCTAGGATGATTGCCAAATCTATCATAGTTTTGAGTTCTTTGCTGTCCTTGTGAACTTTGCCCAATTCCTTTCTCAGCCTGGGCTAATTTGTAGGAAATTTCTTTGAAATTCTACCAAAGTCTTGACAACATCTTCCAAATCAGCACCCTTGCTAGCTTGAGGCTTCTCAAGGTTTATCAGCTTCACACCGTCCCTCTTAAGTGGTTTACCAACAGCTTTAATATTATTTTCAATTTGAAGTGCCATGGTGAAAGCTTGCCTCAAGTTTGTAGGATTTTTGTCTCTCAAGTAATAGGCTACCTTTTTATCAAATGCATCTGCATATTTGATCAAGCAAGATTCATCACAAGGCCTCAAAATTACAGGCAAACCTTCTCAATGTCTTATTAAATCTTGTATTGAAATCATGAACGATCTCATTAGGGTTATTCTTGATGTTCTCAAACTCGGATAGAAGGAACCTTGGATCTGTTTTGTCTCCATATTGTAATTTGAATGCATTACTCATCTCAGTCCATGAATCAATAGAGTTATCAGGCAAAGATTTATACCAATCTCTTGCATCTTCCTCAAGTGTATGGATAAACAACTTGATATACACATCCTCAAATTCTATTTCAAAGTCTTCCATCATGTTAACAAAGAGTTTGAGGTGTTGATCTCTAGTTATGGCATTGTTACCTTGGAATTTTGGTAACCTATTTCTCACATCCTGTGGGACAGCATTTGGATAACCATCCATTCCTCCAAAATTTATAGGACCAAAGGTGTTTACAAAAATGGAGGTCTAGGTTGAGCCATATTGTTTGGTGGGGGTGATCTTGGAGGTGAAACAAGATGATGAGGAGTAATAATGGGTCTGATTGGAATAGATGAATGATCTTTAAAATGACAACCCCCCAAAGGATCTCTCTCTTGATAGACTTTAGCAAACTTAGAAACCACAGGAGTAGATTTAGGAGCAAGTTTTTTAAATACACAAGAAGGTCCCTCACCTGATGGAGAATGAAAATCAGCAAGAAGATTTCCTGAATTAGATCTACTTGAAGAAGAATTATAATCTTCAATGACAGGCTACTCTCCTTCAAATTCAACTATGGGGATTCCTTTCCTTGTAACCAAATCACCAACCACTTTCCACACTCTTCTTCCTTCTAGTTCTGAGCTTCTTGATTCGGTGAGCAACTTCTTAGAAGATTCCTTGATGAAGAGGGATCTCCTTCCCTCCAGTTTGGAAGATTTAAACAAGTTTCAAATGATAAAAATGTGTTAGACAACCGGTATTTCAAGATCCCAATAGTATGGAGTCGCCACTAAGGAATTTCACCTTAGTTGAGCAAGAAAGCACTAAAATATTCTCACAAATGCTTGCTATAACTGAAAACTTATAGGGATTTACAAATCATATTTTCTTCTTCTTAATTCAACCAAAAACAGTGCATCCAAATCATATAAACTACTGGTAAATGAGAAGAGTAGGTTGAGTTTGAAATCCTTTTTACCCAAAACATCCAAATCTGAAGTATGAAATGATATCTCAATAATGTAATAGCTCAAATAATTGATCACACAAATGCTCAAACCTTTCAAGTACTTCAAAACCACCAAGAAATTGTAAGAATTCCCAAAGAAGCGGCACCACTCGGGTGTTGGTATCCAGATTTAATCTCCTTCACAACTTGAACAACATCATGAATCTGCACAAGACACTCAAGGATAGATAGATGTTTTATATGTCATTTGTAGCCAGGGATCACACCTATCTACTTGTTTGCATTCAAGAATTGAGGGAGTGGATAGCACCTTCATAAGGGTTTTGATCTAACCCTCACTATTTTAGATTGTGCCTATCAACCAAGGTAAGAGAACCTATATTGCAGCCCCTATATGGTAAGGAGATGGAGATATCCTTGTATTTTGTGTATGATGTGGAGGAGGCTTTGTGAAAACATGATCAAATATCCATTATCCAAACTCAAAGGAGATGTCACTACTAAATGATGGAAATGTTCTCAAAACAAAGCTAGAGATGCTAAAGACATGATAAAACCCTGATCAACTTTGTGCATTTTTGTGAAAGGATTGAATTATTTTATGGACACACAATGCAGATGTAGGGGTATTGTAGGTAGGATGAGTTAGTTTAAAGTGAAATTCTGATGAGATTTTTGGGACAAGAGTAGTTAGGATTCATCACCTTCTTTGGGAAACCTTGCAAAAGAGTTACAACACCTAAACAACAAAGATATTTCAATGAATTTGAAGTGCTCTTTCAACCAGGATGTGTGCACATATGGATGCCCAAATCTACACTATTCCATACAAACTTTGATATCCTTCCATAAAGGCTTGAAGCAAAATATCAATAAAGCATTCAGAACCCCTTGTTAGATCATGTCCTAAGGTACACCCAAAGGTTTACAAACACCCTCAATTTACAAGGAAGGTAAGATGAATTTAAATCTATTTATCTCCACTCAAATGAATTCTCTTATGAATGGAAGATTGCAGATGCCTTCAAACCCTCTACAAGAAATGAGACCATGTATGACCAATAAATATCCCAAACACAAGATTGCAACATGAGCATAAAACACAAATTGAAAACATACTGAAATACAAGTGCATGCAAGCTTTGCCAAGAGATAAAACCAGTTAATCCAAGAATTTGATCAAATATATCAGCAAGGGAATGTTATTTAGACAATCTCAAAGCTTGTTGATGGCTTTACAGCTAAAACCAACTCAACATGATGAACATTTGATGTAAACTGGAATCAAAATGGCTCTCAGGCAGTTTCTCAAAAAGGAAATGGACTTCTTCCAGTTTTTTCCTGTGAAAATTCTTCTCTCCTTCTCCAAAATTCTCAATAGATTTACTAAATGTTTCCAAAATACATGATATACCCTATTCGAACTTGGATCCTTGCATCCCAAGCAAAGAATATGCCAAAGGGATCAAATTTGTTACAAAAGCCTATCCATTTGATGAAAATGATATAAAATCGTGAAAACACTCGCCAAATGCCGAGATACATAAATATTTTAAAATATTACATGAACTCGATCCTTATCCATCCCAAGGTCATGTTATTGGCATTCCACCATGCCAAGATGCATTTTCACTCATTTTTCACCTTTTTCCCTCACCATTTTTGACTCTGCAACTTTTTACTTTCACCTTTCACGTGTTTTTCATGGGCTGTAGAAAATATTTCATGAAAACACTATAGGGAACTGAATCAGCTCAAAATAATAGTGCCATTGTGTTTAGAAGGCTGAAGGGATGCAGATTCATATAAAATTTCATGTGATTTGGTGCAAAAATGATGATTCCAAGCATTCTGAGCCCCAATGGCGCCCAAAATGAAAATGCACAAATGCCATTAATTAAATTCAATTTTAAAATTCCACCCTCCATGTGTCTTGATGAGATCCTCAAATATTACCTTTTTCCTTTACACAAGGTGGGACACGTGTCCAAACATGATTGGGGTGGGCCCCCAATCCTTAAAAAGTGTGTTTTGAACCTTTTCCAACCTTGGGAAAATTTTGAAATTTTCCCCACGAGCCCTGGATGCGCCACATGTCCTTCTGTGGGCCTTCACCAAAACCATGGGCCAATTTGATGCATTTTGCCACTTTTTTGAGAAAAGGAAAATTTTCTCAAAATGCTCCGCACCCCCGAATGCCTGCTGCCACTTCTGCCACGTGGCGGTTTCCCATTCACTGCGAACCAACCCCTCTTTTTTTCCTTCACTCCTCCGCGAGCACAAAATCCCTTATGGGCCCGTGCTTCTTCCTTTTCCATTTGAAACATGCCATGTGTCACCGTCCTATTGGAATCGTGAGATCATCAAATTTTTCTGCAGGTTTATTTTTCACTTTGAGATTTTTTGCTAAAATTTGGAAAAAAAATTGCTTTCTCTCCGTGCTCCAAACCTCCACAAAATTTAGGACACATGTCCTATTTTCATTGGACGTAGGCCTATTCTTCATTTTTTACTCTTTATATCAAGGGTAAAAATTCCCAAAAGTTTTCTTCGGCCCCCATTCCCATTTCTCCTGCCAGACACATGTCGCCTTCCTACTCGTCGTGGGCCTTCGGGAAAAAACTTGATTTTAGCATCTTAAAGCCAAATACTTCAAACTCCTCCAAGTCTCCGCCCCTCCATTTCATCCCTATGCATACATGTCACACTGTGATTTGCACGAGATTTGGTTCAAAATGTTACTTTGAAATTTTTCCTCCAAAGGAAAAAATCCAAAAACACGCACCATCCCGCTTCTCCTTTGCTCCGCTGGACACGTGTCCTCTTCCTATTGGATGCGGACCCCCGGGAAAATATTTTCCTTTTGCATTTTGAAACCAAAAATTTCAAATTCTCCTAAGTTCCCACTCTTCCAGTCGATCTCCCTGGACACGTGTCACCTTTCCAATGGGTGCGGGCTCACAGACCAAATTTTTCCCCTGACACCCTGAGCCAAAAAACACCAAAATTTTCCCAAGTCCTTCGCCATCCGCCTGGACCTCCTGTGCCATGTGTCATCATGCCATTCACTGTGGGCCTTCGGGAAAAAATTTGATTTTGAGAATTTTTGCAAAATGAAAGCAAGAAATCTAAGTGTGACCTCCCCGATGATCCTCCAACCAATTATATCGCGCCACGTAAGCACACCATTGTAACACTGGGGCAGGGCAAACAAATTTTTTTCCTTTTGCAAAACTTCAAAAAGTGACAAGTTAGCAATGTTTTTCCTACATATCCCGACCAATGAGAGCCTGCCACGTCAGCATAAACGTTGCAATGATAAATTTGACGGTAGAACATGCCCGTACGCCCGTCAAAATGCAGAAACGCAGGGGAGGCCTCTGAAACCAAATTTTTTCACAAGGAAGGTGGATTTTTCGGTTTTGAATCCAATGAAACATGATTTGACGATGATTTAGGTTTGGGGAGTGGAATTTCACCTTCACAAAAATGGAATTTGATTAAATACGGGTTTTTTTACATTTTGGCCAAGGAAAAATAATACAGCCTTCGTGTAAATGAAAAATTAGGGCACAATAAAGGGTAAACTTGGATTTTGTTTTTAAAAAGGGCAGAATAACAACATTGAGGGTAGTTTGAAAACATTTAATTGGATAAAATGAGTTACAGATCTTCACTCAAGCCACAAGGACATTTTGGAGTAAAAATGGAACATGGAGAATTAGAGTAAAGTGTGTAAACCTATAAATTGCACCAACACATCCTCACTATCTTCATCACGCAAGCCAATATATATCACAAAAATACTATCATACATCAACTATCAAAATCCCCATATCAAGCATCTCGGTGGATATCCTCCATCTCTCGTATCATCTGTACTGCCTCCTCCTCACTGTCTAGTGACTCTAACATCTCCCAACCCATCATAGGTTGTGGGCGAGTCCCTAATGGCACCTCACTTGGAGTTGGTCTCGTGCACTTTGGTGGCCACTCCTTGATCCGGCCTCAGAGCTCGATGGCCCCTTGTGCTCTCTACACTGTGAGTGCGGGATCTAGTCCTCTCACTTGATGCCTGCTATGCTCGGTACTCTCCATAGGATAGGAAGTCTATCCCGGCTGCCATTAGCTGATCCTAGTAGTATCTGGCCTCACCTAGGGCATCCCATAACCTAGATATAGGCACGGTCTGTGGTGGTCTCATAGGTCTCAGCCCTTATACCTATCCTATGGGACCATGACCCACTCTTGTCTATGAATCGGGACTGGTCCCATTGCTGTGGTGGTGCCCCTACCCCTGTGCCTATATCTAGGCCTATAAGGCCCCAATCTATGCTTGGGCTTTGGAGAACTCGGCCCTACAAACTTTCCACTGTGTCTGTAAGGCCACCACCTGACCATCATCCCCATCTCCATCTCCATCCCCACCACTGGCCATCTGGGCCTATGATCGCCACCTATACATGTATCTCGGCCTACCTCTACCTTTGCGCTCTCCACTGTGGTTCGCACTATACCCAATTTGGTAATCAAAGTAGCCACCTACCCTTATAGGGTGTCTCTCTGCACCATGATGGTGGCTAGATCTAGCTACCTTGGTCTAGGTGGTATGGCTCATAAATGAGCCGCCCACCACTGTCTATACATTTTTGTGACCTCGGCATCATCTATCTTCTAGTCCAATGCCTGCTCCTCCTACCCTATGGGCACTGTAGGCTATGGTAGAGGTAAGGGCCTCTCCACGTCATCTCTCCTATATTACATGATGGGTGGAGGTACGTCTTGTAATAGACCGAATCTGTTGCTCGACTCTATCCACTGGGATAGTCTCGTTCTCCCAAAGATGACGACCTCCGTATCCATCTCAAAATTTGGATCTCAGATAGCTCCTCATGCATATGCCTATATGAGGGGAATCCCACATACGGCCTCCATATAATGTCCACTTCAGACAACCCCTCCAATAACTACTAGAAATAGGCCACATCATGTGTGGGCTTGTCAGATCTCCACTCTCCAATAGCAGGCACCCATCGCTTGTACCCCACCCACATAAATCTCGGTGGGAATGCATTCACTTGGGGCATCCCTACTAGCCACACACAAGCTATGTGCTCATAATCCCAGCAGTGTAGTAAGAAGGTACAACATAGGCTGAACCTATGCAGCCGCCCATATACCCATAACTCTCTATACAGCTGCACCAAGAATGTTGGCACCCAGGAAAAGTGGGTCTCCTCTATCATCATGTCGTGGAGTACCCCCATCAACAATCGGGAAAAATTCCACCCTCTATATTAGGCGGTGTGAAGCAAAGACACCGCTCCATCAAAAGAACCACTAGCCTCATCTCCTCCAAATAGGCTAGGTACATCTCTCCATATCGAATGCTTTGGGACTATGGAATGTCACTCGCCACCCCTCGCCAAAAAATGTTAACATCAGCTCCTCCGAGGCCTCGAAGGAGATAGAGTAGACCTGTGTACCCAATATGGGTAGCCGTAGAATCTTGAACACGTCCTCTAGGGTGATAGTGATCTCACTCATCGGCAGGTGGAATGTGTTGGTCGCGAATCCCATCTATCGATGAGTGTGACCATCAAACTAGGCTACTGACTACTTTTCGATAGTGTCAAACTCCACTCAAGCCCACCACCTCCACATGCTACAGCTCCTCAAGGGTCACTGCGTTGTGCACTATCATGATCAGGGGTGGAACCATGTCCCGCATATGTAGCTGATCTCTCCCTTACATCCAATATGAACAACACATTAATCTACATTTTTATACCCACACTTTTCCTTGTCATTTCCAAATAACCTACTTTACCCCAACCTATCTTAATCACCCAACCTGTGGTACCTTTGGCCCTTTATCCCCTAAAACTCAACCAAAGTTGGTTCTATTTCACCGACCCCGATCACCCCTTAACCAACATCGGTCACCTATTTCGTGACCGATACCGGTTACACACTACCGATGCCGGCCACACTTGACCGACGCCGGTCACTATCGCTGAAAAAACCCACGATCCCCAAACCCCCCTTTTTCTCAAAAACTTCCCCTTGCCCCTTTTACCCACCTAAAATTACCTAAAACTCCCTTGCACCTCATCCCATCCCCTCCTCTCCCATTTATTTCCCCCATTCCTATTTTACCCACTTTTCCCCATTCCCAAATTTAATTTTTTCCCCACCCAAAACAACAACTACAACAACACTCTACCAATCATCTAATCTATCTAACCAAATATAACTAAAGTTGGACACTTACCTCATCGTGCTGCCGTCTCGGTGGCACATCTGGCCACTGCACCGGTGGCCCACCCGATCCCTCTCTAGCCTCTGCCATCACTAAATCTCCACCCACGTCTCCAACCAATCGAATCACACGCACCGATCCTGTGGACCCGCCTCTCACCAACCAATCACCCGCCATTCACACCGCTAACTCAATGCTCCATTTCATCCGGACACTTTTCTCTCTTTTCTCTTTCTTTTTCATTTTCTCAATTCACTAAATGATAAATGAATAACAAAAACATGGATTTTTTATTTTTATAACAAACCCGACCTAACCAATGTCGGTTCACCTTCACCGACATCGGTCTTATGCCCTACCTTACCATGGTTGGTTGCCCTATACCGGTGTCGGTTACCCTTGACTGGCATTAGTCACCCTATCTTGCACAAAACCCACCATTTTACCCTATTACCCCGCCTATCCCTCCTTTTTTTCCACACCTACCCTTTACTGCTCATTTACCCCACCTCACCTTTACCCAACCCATTTACCTCACCTTTCCTGACCTCATCATTTACTACCTCCCTTTTTCCTCCTTTGGGGACTCTTTATTTTCCTCATTCCTCGATCTTACCCATGTCGTGACCTAGATTTTTTGCCCGAACCATCGCTAGTGACCTTTGACCTCATGTGTTTGCTATACCTTACAGACTATTACTTGTGTTGTTGACCTAATGACCTTACCTAGTCTATTGCCATGACCATTTATCCTGACCCTACCTTTGGTTTACCAAAACATACCTAAATTTTCCTACACCTAACCTACGTCCTATTTCCTGACCATATCCTATACCTTGGATACCAGAATCACTTCAACTTTGTTTGGATAAACCTATCGACCTTAGATGATGTAGAGTTTGACTGCTCTTCAACCTAGTAGCATGTTGCAGTTTATGCATGTGCGTGTGTTTGACTATTACTACCTTTGACCCTGACCCATAACCTAGATTACCCAAGTAGACCTTTAACCCTTTAACCCTTTTTCCCCCATTCCCCACCTTCCCTTTCTCACATTTACCTTTTATCAAACAACTCACCGATTCTGCCTTCTTCCTCATTAGTTCTTGGTTTGAGGGGGATTACCTTCACCCACACATGGGGCAACCACATCTTATTTTTGTTAGCATCGCTTACCAATACAAGCTATGCAACAAAAAGGGGAAAATGTAGACACTAAAATTAGGTCACACTCCCCTTTGGTCCCTCGACAAATAAACACCCTTCATCACATTAACCTAGCCATGGCCCCCTTCACTCCACTAATATTAATTTAATTAATCTAATTAAATTAATTCATTATCCTCACCATATTTATTATTTAAATATCTTAATTTAGATAATATCCACACATGCACCTCACCTAGACACCTCATCAAGCCAACTCACCCTAAGACCTATTCTTAGTAAGTTTCCATAACTAACTAAGTCTTACCCAAACCCTAAAAATAAATGCCTACATTCCCTCTAACCACATTCCTACATGTTTACCAGAAGCTTCCAGTCTAATTTGTGGGTTAACTACATGAGATCCCAGAAAATCAAAGGGATCTGCCTAGTTTAGTAAACCTAGGAAATCCCACCTTGACCGGCATCCGTTATCCCTAACCATCGCCGGTTAAGCGAAACATTGTCGGTCACCTTTTGATCCCAAAAAAACCTTATTTTGGAGGTTGGAAAACTTTTGAAACATTCCCGAGAGACATCACATCTTCCGAGAATGAGTTTCAATGATAAAATGCATGCAAGGAAGGAGATCAAGCATTTTCTCCTGCACAACCATCCAGCACTCACCCCAAAGAAGGATTTGATCCAACCAAGAAAAAGGGAATACACATGCAGCCCATGTAAAATATTTCCTACGATTTGTGATTATCTACAATCTTCAATCTCTTAGGAGCATCTTCATCCCTCACTCACAAGTGTCCAGGACTAGAATCCAAGTAAGTGGAACATTGTATTCCTTTGGTTCATTTCATTTCATCATTATATTTTCATCCCTTTGTTCTCTTAGCCACCCATAGACCTCCATTAATACTCACCCCTCCATATCCCCATTAAAACCTCACCAAATCCCACCCAAACCACCTAATACCTCATTCCAACCAACCAAAGTCCTTGGTGTAATCACAAAGGAGACCCAAAACTCATTTTGTGGCATTCCTAGAATTCCACAGTGGCACCAGTTACACCCAACCATCATCGGTCACCCTTAACCGGCATCGGTCTCTATATGTGCCCATACAACCCATAACAATGACCTATCCACCTAATTCCACATCACCCTTATTCACTTGTGATCTTCTTGAGACCTCTCAGACCTGCAGGGACCTAAACTAGTTACTTGACCTTCAGATCTTATTTTAACTTATCCTATTAGATTAGATCTTTCTTATTGTATTTTTGATGAGATACCTAAATCATTTCAACCACGATAGGATTTATTTTAGTACCCACATTAAATTTTTTTAAATAGTGGACTGACAACCATCTAGGAAGTACCACACTTCTTGGATCTAACACATGCTAGGCGCTTCACTACACATATTGTTCAACTCTTTTGGTGGTCTTGCTTTCTATTGCAGGTAGTTCCTCCTAGCCAAAAGGGATCTCTCACAATCGGTTGTGGATTTAGAAGTTATACGCACACAATAACCCATTAACCAACATTTCAACAGTACTCCTCCTATGCCCCGTTACCCTATCTTTATTTATTTTTACCATAATGTTAGCATGCATAGTTACCATATTGATAACCAAGAAATCCATTCATACATAATAATAATCATCAACATGACACTTGGAAACACATATAATAAGGAAACAAGCCATCAAGAACAATAACACTTAGGTATTTAATACCAATATAACAACATTACATAATCAAGAGGTTTGAATACATATCTGTGAATTACCATCATTATCCATTACAAAATAACATAGTCAAAACATAGACAAATCACTCGATTACAATATGGATTAATACATCCATGCGTTAGATCATGTAACACCTCATTATTACCCATCAAAAACTAAGGTAATTTTTTAAAAATCATTAATTGTAGTTAATTCCTTTACTAAATTAAATCACGTAGAAAATAATTTAGCATACAAGATATTACAAATCTCTTAATTCCTTCTACGCTGAAATAAAAACTTCAATTACAAAAACAACTGAATTAACAAGAATTAATTAATGTTTAGAATCCAATCAGACAACCTATGATAATCATGTGTAACTGTAAGGGTTTACAAATCGTACTCGATCCAACTCAAACACTCATTATGAGCCAATATACCCAATATATCATTTGGTTAAGCCTTATTACAAGATAAGATAACTTGTGAGTCTTCTTAACGTCCTTCGGATAGCTACTACTATAACATGCTTATGAATCTAGACACCATAACAAGAAGACTTAGTGAACAAATAATGCATCTAGTTACATGCACTACTATGGCCATAGTTATTTGGCGTTGTGCTAGCAACCTAGTTCTAAGACCGAACACAAGCCTTTGAAACTTGTGTTCCCTTCACCTCACATTCATTCCATTCATAGTCATCAATATTCATTTCTATTGTTTAGGTTATTAAGTTTTCTATTAAACATATTAAGTAATCATGTATTTAAATTCGGACACCAAATCCACAGCTTATCATGACTTGACATATTAGTCATGCATCTCATGCTAGCACCACCTTGGAATCCCTAAAACATAAGGTACATTCACATAATGAACATAATCATTACACATCCTTATCTTTTCCCCGTATTCATCCTCAATTAGTACGGGTATGAATCGCATGACACAAGTTCCGCATTATGAATTCCTATCATCGGTTAATAATCATAATACAATAGTGAGATATCATATATTATGACTATCTCTTTCATACAAATGCAGCAATAGGTTTTTGACATACTTATGTGACTAATCATTGAACACATGATTAATTGATTTACAAATACCTCTTAAACATAGTTAAATGTGTCATGATATTAATTCCAAATGTAACTTAACAATGTTGCTATTTTTTTCGTAATATATTATATCAAATTAACATGCAACAATAATCAAATCATATTGAAGTAAACATAAAAATGTACTTTCATTATTACATTCATAATCTACTATAATTTCAGAAATATAAAACTTTGCAAAGAGAAGGTACACTTTGTTAAAACATCAACATATAATTTCATAAAATGGAGGATAAACCTTGTCATTAAATACATAATGATACTAAAATTAATATCAAAGTACAACAGGCTTTAGAATGCCTTATTACAATATGCGAAGTGATATACATTTGTTGTTAATAAAATACAATCACTTTTATTACATCATAAGAAATAGTAAATTAACAATCATTACAATTCAAATCATTCTTTCTTAACCAACTTGCATTGCTATCAATCATGCATAATTAAATTTCAACGATATATATGCCCGAGCTTTATTTTAACGGCATGAACCATTAACTTAAATATTGTTGTCAAATATCAATTTAAAGTATATAAACTTTATTTTTAGAACTCAAATTTACCATATTGAAATCAATATCATGACTTTTATCAACAAGACTTAAAATAATCCATTATTTACAATAAATAATAATCCATCAACTTAACCATACTATCAACACACCATTTATATGTCATTATTAGTGTCCGGTTAAAATCATGTGCATAATCAACATCCTTCCATATTACTTCATAAAATGAACAACATTACTACTAAATGTAACTAATATGAATGTTTTAATTTCATTCTAGAATAATGATAAATATTTTTTTCATCATTCAACTCAAATCCCAATATGTTGGTAACCAAAATTCCTACTTATCCTTAACAAGAGGTTTAAATACTATGTCTATGACATTAAGTATTATCACTAAATTCAAATGAACTAAACATACATTCAAGGTTAAGGAAGTGAATTAACTTAGCTATTCAGTTTCAACCTTAGCTAAGAAGAATTAAACATCTGAATCGGCCCAAAATGGCATGCTTATGTTACTCTCTATAATCATCCATTCAGTTCATAAAATTTGAATATAATACTTATTACTATTTTAGAGGTTTTAAAACCTACTATATACTATTATAAATCAAATAAAGGTTTATAACTTTAAGTTTTTATCTGACAAGGAAGCCCCAAAATAAAAGGGTATATTGTCATCAACCATTCCCAAAAGAGATGGTTCCTTAAAATATCATAGATTATAGATCTAGTTCTCCACTAACATGATGTTTTTCATGAATAGGAATGGCTCATACATTATTAAATTGAATCATTCTATAAAACATTCAATGGAGAGAAGAATTTGTATCCTATTGTATTTCTCACAAAAATACAATCACAACTTATTGCAATGCAAGATTTTAAGATGGATTAATCAACACGTTGGAAAGTATGGAAAAATATAAGAAACCCAGATGAGGACCAATGAAAGTAATATTATTCTTTAAGGTTATGATCAATTCACACAAGTTTTGAACTCACACGGGTCCAAAACCTTTATCATCCAAAACACATTTTCTACAGAAATAAAAATTACCACCAACTAGTATTTTCTTGTTTTAATATTTGGGTTTTACTCAATATAGCAATCTAAGTTTTGTAGGTCACCCAAAAAGGGACTGATCAATAAGACAAGGTAGGATAATAACCTCAATCCCGAGTATGCCCCTTACATTAACATTTTGATTTGGAATCCCGAACAAATAAAAGAAGATTACCCACAACCCTATTACATTTCCATACAAGATTTACATTGATTTTTATGACTATTGTACACACACATTTCAGTTTTAAAATATATAAATAAACCAAAAATTTGTATACATTAGTTCAAAATAGAAAATAGACTAAGTGATATTGTTCATGCATGTGATTCCGAGAAGGATTTTCCATTTCCCCCTTTCCATTTTTCTTTTCCACTTGAACAATAAATGCCCAATCAACGATAACAAGGAATTTTTTTTTATACTCATAAGTATATATATCCCATAACAACCACAAAAACTTTTCCACATAACTCACCGAGAAACCACATGTTCGGTTGTCTACAAGAGTTTCAAAAATAATGCAAAAACAAAAATGGAATTGAGTCTCGCATGGGTGAGAGATTCTTCGAGAAGCTTCACCACCTTCAAGGAACTTAATTCTCTTTCCATTTACTTGTTGCCACATATTTGGTATCTTAATTTGCAATCACTTCCCTCCTAAATCGGTAGTGGGAGTTTGAAAATGTCAACCAAACTCAAGCTTAATACGTGGGTTAACAATTGACATGTTAACAATTATTTAAACTATAAACATTACATTTCCCACCTCACTATGTTATGAGACCATATTATTACTTAGAATTAATTCAGCCAAACAAACAATTTTCCCTAAGTTTGTGTGGTTCAAGTAAGAAAATAATTAAGCAATAAAATTTAAATCATAAGATTTGCATGGCGAGGTTGAGCCCTGATTTATCCAAAGGTAATAGTAATAACAACCATATACCTTAATATCATCCTCATGAGCGAGGCCATTTAAATATAGTTTTAACCTTTATTGTTAACAATAATCAAAATCAACGAACATGGTCTAGGTCTAAATAATGAACTATGTAGATTGACTTTTTGAAAAAATTGCATAATAATATCTATCAAAAAAATCTTATAATCCATTTCCCATGGTCTAAGACCGTCATAATTGTTATACTTATTAATTTCTGCTTCCATATCTCAAGACTTAATAAAAGTAAGACTTTTCTTCCTTAACAATCTTGCCATGTTACATGACTCAAGTATTAATAATTATTTTATATCTATGAAGGGTCAAATTTGTTGGCATAATTAATTATGTACCTTGCATTGATGTATATATATGCTTCAAAATAATGTATAAAGTTTAGGGTTCTTAGACTAATCTATTATGGTCTAAGAATAGAAAATTACAACCTTGGAAAACTTACCAAATTTTACTCCAACTTACCTTCTTGTCATCTTGTGAAAATTATCTCTACATTGTAGTCAAGGACCACCATCATGCTCCTAAACCACGCTTAACAAAACATAGTCATCTAGATAGTTACAACCACCAACACTCCACCAAAGTAACAAGTCAATCATTGTTTAGTGAAGTAACTCATAACACACCACATAACAAAGTGCACAACAACAAATATTATAGGTACAACAATCAAATAGTCAAACCAATGCACCTCATCATCATACCTAGAAAATTAAATATATACAACATCAAATATAAAACAAAAATAAGTTATAAATGCCAAGTTTTTTACGAACATTGGGTAATAAACATTGTTGCACGGTTACACATGCAATTATGTGTACAAGTGTATGTCCTTTTCAGGATATACATGTGTACATGTAGCTGCATACTCAGCTACGGAACAAGGTTCATTCCCCCACCTTTGTAAGTCATTCACAATTTTATGACTTATGCTTTTGATAACACATACTAATATTAAAGGATGTGACATACTTCCCCCCTTAATGAATCATGTCCCTGATGATTTTTTCTCATTAATTGCAATCAAAATTATATCTAATAGCTAAGGAGAAAAAACAATATTTTCATCAAAAATTACAATTTTCTAGGTTTGAATTCAAATTTACTGGTTGTAACATCCTTTTATTCGATCAAACTATGTCCAACAATCTAAAATATACAAAAATTCTTGTCATTTCAGCATTAAATAAATAAAATAGTATCAAGTGTGTAAAAATAATTGATAGAATGAGAATAAATTATTTTAATACATTTTTTTTAACACCCAAATTAATAAGAAAAACCACTTTTTTAATTTATTTTCGAGTATTCCAACAATCTAGCTAGTTTCTTCATGAATTTTTTTCGATTGAGATCCTTTTGATTCATCAAGTGTTATTTCCTTTCCATCCTATATGTTTTCCATTACAACTTAAATCCTCTATTTTGGAGTGTTTTCCTTGCTTCGAAGGAAAATCCCTCACGTAGTGGTCACTACCACCACATTTGAAGCAACCAGCAAAAGGTCTCTTCCTTTCAAACCTTTCATTCTTACCAACAACATTTTATTTTTCACTTCTTCAAAATTTTATAGCAATGTTATTTCCACCATTTTGAGCTTTATTTTCTACCTTCTTTCCCCATGTCTTCCCAGGTGACAATGGTGAAGGTGAATTGTGATTCATCTTCTACTTCTCATCTCTATGAGTAGTAATGGCTTGGATCTTTTGCTCTTGCTTGATAGATTTTTCAAATACAACCTACATGGTTGATGGTTCATCAACATCAACTTCACCACCTATTATAGGATTCAAACCCATAATAAATTTATGTATCCATAATTTTTCATTTGTTTGATACTGTGGTACATATTTAAGAAGTTTTGTAAACTTTTCCCAATACTCAATTACAGTCATCTTTCAAGTGTTAGGTTATGAAATTATGACATATTTTGGTCATAGTTAAGCTACAAGAACTAACTGTGGTTGCCCAAAATAATATTTGAACTGATCCTAGGTTATGTTAACATAATCTACCCCCAATTCTACCTTCCAAATATCCCACCATGAGGAATCCTTGTTGGAGAGTTGATAAGCTCCCCAAACGCCTTAGTTTCTTCATAAAAATTCCAACGGCGAAATGATTCTCCATATCATTGATCCAATTCTTGAATCCATCACCTAAATTTTTTCCATCAATGTTTTTGGGATGATACACTTAACATATTTAGACAACCCACTTCTAGGAAAGATCTTACATTCAAGTGGTTGATTTATAGCATTATGAAAAATTGCATTATTATGTTTATCATTTGTGTTATTATCTTTAGCATTAAAGTTATTATTATTAGCATTACTCTTCCTTGAGGTTTTCATTGCCATCACTATCACTACTTGTTGTCATTACTTCATCACCCTGTTGTTCAAGAACAACCAAACTATTGTGCGTGTCCTCAAGGAAAACAAGTATTTCATCCAATTTTTATGTTGTGGCTGCTTCACCACATGCAGGTTGCTGATTAATAGTGTTTCCTCCTAACCTAACCATCTTACTCTAGTGGAAAATAATTAATTTCAAGTTAGCATAGGGACCTATTAATTCCGAGGGTTGTTTACCTCAAAATTTAAGCTTTGATACCAAAATATAACTCCTCATTATTACAAATTAAAATTTGAGGGATTTTTTTAAACTCATTAATTACAATTAATGCCTTTACTTGAATTAAATCACATAGCAAATAATTCCAGCATACAAGATATTATAAATTTCTTAATTCCTTCTATGTTGAAATGAAAACTTCAATTACAACAAGAATTGAATTAACCATCATTAATTAATGTTTAGAATCCAATTAGACAATCTATGATATCCATGTGTAACTTCAAGTTTTTATAGATCCTACTTGATCCACCTCAAGAACTTATTACAAGCCAATATACATAATATATCATTTGGTTAAGGCTTATTACAGGATGAGAGAACTTGTGAGTCTTCTTAGCCCTTCGGATAGCTAGTATTGTATCACACTTTTGAATCTTGACACCATAATAATAAGACTTTTTGAACAAAAATAAATCCAGTTACATACACTATTATGGCCATAGTTATTTGGCATTGTACTATAATATTGGCTCCAAGACTACACACAAGCCTTTGAAACATGTCTTCCCTTCACCTCACACCCATTCTAGTCATAGTCATCAGGATTCATTTCTATTGTTTAGGTTATTAAGTTTTCTTTTAAACATATTAAGTAATCATGTAGTTAATTTAGACACAAAATCCAAATTTATCATGACTCGGCATCTCGATTCGTGCATCTCATACCAAAGACCACCTTGGCATCCCTACAGATAAGGTACATTTAGGTAATGACCATAGTCATTACACGTATGTTTTTTTCCCCGTAGTCATCCCGAATTGGTATGACAATGACTCACATGACATGAGTTTCACGTTATGAATTCTTTTCATTGGTTATTAATCATAATACGGGAGTGAGATATTATATGTTATGACTATATCTTTCATACTAACACAACAATTAGTTTCTCGACATACTTATGTGATTAATCATTGAACACATGATTAATTAATTTTAAAATAATTTTTAAACATAGCTAAATGTGTCTTTATATTAATTACAAATGTAACTTAACAATGTTGTTTTGTTTTTTGTAATATAGTGTCTCGACTTAACATACAACAATAATCAAAGCATATTAAATTAATCATCAAACTGTATTTGATTTATTACATATATACTCTGTTGTAATTTTAGCATTATAACACTTTGTAAATACAAGGTATGATGTTAAAAAAGTAACATATACTTTGATAAAATGGAGGATAAACCTCATCATTAAATAAATAATGATAATGAAATCAATATAAAATTACAACAGCTTTGAATTCCTTATTACAACATGTGAAGTGATATACATTCTCTCGATAATCAAATGCAATCACTTTTATTACATTGTAAATAATAGAACAATAGCAATTAACACAAGTCACATCATTCCTTCTTAACCAACTTGTATTGCTAACAATCCTACATAATAAAATTTCATCGATATATATGATCAGTTCATTTGAAATGGCATGAACCATTAACTTAAATCTTGTTTTCATATTTCAAATTAAAGTATATAAACTTGTTTATTTACAACTCACATTTACCATACTGAAATCAATATCATGACTTTTATCAACAAGACTTAAAATAGTCCATATTTTACAATAAAGAATAACATAATCCATCAACTTAACACATACTATCAACGCACCATTTATATGTCATTATTAGTGACTGGTTAAAATCAGGTGCATACTCAACATCCTTACATATTACTTTAGAAAATGAACAACATTACTACTAAATGTAACTAATAGGAATGTTGTAATTTCATTGTCCGCATAATGATAAATATTTTATGTCATCATTCAACTAAAATATTAATATTTTAGTAACCGTAAATTCCCTACTTAGCCCGAAAAGTAGGTTTAAATACTATGCCTATGACATTAAGTATTATCACCCAGCTCAAATGAACTAAACCAACACTCAAGGTTAAGGAAATGACTTAACTTAGTTATTCAGCCATCCTTAGCCGAGAAGAACTAAACATCCCAATTGTCCAAAATGACATGCTTATATTACTCTATATAATCATCCATTCAGTCATAAAATTTGAATATAATACTCATTGCTATTTTAGAGGGTTTTAAACCTATTATATACTTTTATAAATAAGATAAAGGTTTATAACTATAGGTTTTGCATCCAACAAAGAAACCCCATAAGAAAAGGGTATATTTCCATCAATTGTTCCCAAAAGAGATGGTTCCTTAAAAGCTCATAGAATTTTGATCCAGCTTCTCCACTAATAGGATGTTTCATGAATACAATATGCTCATACAATAGTAAATTGAATCATTCTATAAAACATTCAATGGAGAGAAAAAAATTGTATCCTATTATATTTCTCACAAAAATATAATCACAACTTATTACAATACAAGATTTTAATATGGATTAATCAACACGGTGGAAAGTATGACAAAATCTAATAAAACCAACTGAGGACCAATGAAACTAATCTAGAAGGTTCTCGATCAATTCATACAAGTTTTGAACTCACATAGGTCCAAAAACATTATCTTACAAAACCCATTTTATATAGGGAAGAAAAATGACCACGACTAATATTTTCTAGTTTTAATCTTTGGGTTTTACTCAATATAAAAATATAAGTTTTGTAGGTCACTCAAAAAGGGTATGATCAATAAGCCGAGGTAGAAGAATAACCTTAATCCCGACTATTCCCCTTATATTACTAGTTTAATTTGGAATCCCATAACAAACAAAAGAAGATTACCCATAACCCTAATGTATTTCCATACAAGATTTAAATTAATTTTTATGACTATTATACACACGCATTTCAGTTTTGAAATAGAGAAATAAACCAAAAATTTGTATACATTAGTTTGAAATAGGAAATAGACTTAGTGAAATGGTTCATGCTTGTGATTCTGAGAAGGATTTGTTGTTTACCCTTTCAAATTTTATTTACCGCTAAAAAAATAAACACCCAATCAACGATAATAGGGAAAAGTATTTTATACTCATAAGTATATATATCCTATAGCAACCATAAATATATTTTCCATATAACTTGTCAAGAAACCACATGCATAGTACTATACTAGAGTTTCACAAAATAATGCAAATACAAAAATGGAGTTGAGTCTGTTTGGGTGGTAGCTTCTTGGAGAAGATTTACCACCTTCGAGGACTTTAATGCTCTTTCCATTGTCTTGTTGCCACATAGTGGGTATCTTAATTCAAAGTCACTTCCTCCTAAACTAGCGATGGGAGTTCAAAAATAGCAACCAAACTCTAGCTTAATACTTGGGTTAACAATTGACGAGTTAAAAAGTATGTAAACTATAAACATTGCATTGCCCACCTCACTATAGTCTAAGAACATATTATTACTTATAATTAATTAAGCCAAAAAAAAAAATTTCCCTATGTTTACGTGGTTCAAGAAAGAATATAATTAAGCAATAAAATTTAAATAATAAGCTTTGCATGGTGAGGTCAAGCCATGAATTACCCAAAGGTAATAGTAATAATGCCCATATACCTTAATATTATCCATCTTACCAAGGCCAATCAAATATAGTTTTAACCCTTATGGTTGATGTTCAGCCCCTAAAATTACCAAGTACCCATGACGCGAAGGAATGTGGCATGCAAGAACAAGGCATAGAGTCACTCATAGAAATATGTTTTAGGGATATGCGAGGGCTCGTGCCTAGGTAGGATGGATGGATCTGGGACTTAGTCATTTTAGACTATGAATGAAGTCACACTAAGGGAGAAAATGGAAAATAGACCAGGTACAGTTATGGATAACGTTAGGCTATGGAGGCTTGCAGCTCAAGAAAGCATATTCCAAGGCATCATTATGGTTATCATAACCGGATAAGGAGTTGAGGTTGTTATGGGATAGTTGGAACTTGCATGCTAAGGATACTCAATTAGGGAAAGACATGATGACATTTGGCATGTTTTGTGGGTAATGATGATTTGGTTAGGGGAGATTCCTTCCATGTTCTCTCTTATGTATTGATTTACATGGCACCTGAAAAAGGAGATAGTAAGATGAGATAGATAGAATGTAATGCAAAATTGTAAGCTCTGTAATGAAGTTACTATGGAATCATGTTGAGACTCTATTGTTGTATGATCTCCATTCATGGAATATTTAATGTATCATTGGCTACTATAATGTGATGAATATATAGATAATGAAGAGGTTTTGAATATATATGTTATGGTCTTGATCTGTACATTTTTATTTCATTTTTATGGATTCAAACCCTTGTGTTCTTAGTAATGCTCATATGATGAGATATGATTCTTCCTTGCTATAGTGATGTTCACAACTAAAGTATGGTGCATTTATACTTATATCTAGTCTCGGATTTCTATCTTAGAATGCATACACATATTTATTTGTGCATTGTCTCTCTAATGGTGAAGAAAATTATTGCAAACCTCATATAAAGGAGGGGTTTGGCACCACCGCACACCTTGGGTGAGCTCCTAGTCAGGCTAGGTGATATGCTTTGGCACAGCTTGGGGTTTGAAGAGAATCACAGTGAATAGAAACTATATTTTGGTTATGTTACCAGGACCTCTTTTGAAGTTGTTGCAAGAATGGTGAGTTATGGTAGAATGATTGACCTTGGAATACATGAAAACTTAGATTAGAAACACAGAGGATGAGTTTTCTCATAGATTCAACATTAGACCTGAGTTTGATCCATGTAAATGGGTAGAGGAGAACCTGTATAATGATCTATATGAGACCTTATTTTGTTGCTTTTTGGTGGAGCTGTATGAGTGGTTATCAGTGTATGCATTGAAGATAATTTGGTTTTATTGACATTATGTGTGGACTTAAGAATACTATCAGAGGCTTCATGATGTTGATCTGGTATGGAATCATGCTTTTGATCATTGGTGGAGAGGTGTGTTGACGAGTTACACATTGGAGTACACAATTTCCACTTATTATTTCCTAGAGGTTACTAAGTTTGAGTTCTTGTGAGAACCTAGAGGATATTTCTTACGTGCCTTACCTTTAGCCATCAAGATCTTGATCATGACCCTAAGTTTAGAAGAATTTCCTATGGCTATCTAAACTCCCACTAGGTGTGGGGCGTAGAAGCAAGTGTGGAAGGAGATGATGGATCTTACGGTGGAAATGGAGAGAGAGGAAAGATGGCTCAAGTATAATGAGGCTCAAGAGAGGGAGTTGGTAAGATAACATGAGATTGCATGAGTAATGGATCTATGGAGGTAGATGTTATGGGAAGGATTTGAGGATCACGTAGAGGATGTGGAACTTATGCAGTCTGTGATACCCCATCTTGGAAAATGTGGGAGAACCCCCTCGATTCTAATGAGATTTCATTAGATGGAGGAAGAAGAAGATTTGTAAGTGTGCATCTGGACCCACCTAACAACCAGAACCTTGTGCTTAGTTTTCCAAGTCATGAAAAAGGTATTGCTAGTTCAGTTAATATTGATAAACAAGAAGCATCAAATGGTTACCATTTTTCCTTGAGTTCTATGGTTGCATAAATGTTTCCTATATTTTTGGTATCCTATCTAGCACATTGTTTCAGCAAGGGTTGGGTAAGCAAAACGTGGGTATCACATTTGGGATTAGTTCCACTTCACAAACCATGGGAGCTTAGTTTAGCTTGATGGTGGGTACACAAAGTAACACCACTTCAGTCCCGTACCTACTACAAGAGGAGGATCTGGTGGATTGGGAAGTTTCAGAGTGAGTGGATCAAGTGGATATAGTGGTGGAAACACCGAGGAAATTAAGGTTTTGGACCTGTGGACAAGGACCACAACCCCAACAACACGTGTTCTATGAGATGTCACTCTATTTTCTAGATTACAAGGGTGTTGAGGATGTTGTAGAACATGTACATAAGTGTGAATTGCTATGGCACAAAAATGGGATCACTTCCCTAGAGTGGAAGGAAAGTTAGTTTGTAATGACGTTGTAGGGGCGCACACATATCTAGTATCGGAAGTATGACCCACATTATATGGTGGTGGATTATACTACATTGTGTGATGTCTTCCTAGTGTAATTTCACATTCTTGAGCTTGAGAAAAAGATCATCATCATGTTGAAGGAGATATAACAAGGTATGACAAAGAGTGTGCAGGAGTATAATGTGCATTTCAAGACCCTCTTTTCCAATATATCTTACGACACCCATCCGTCACAAAGATGATCAATGGTTAGTTGGAGGATTGATAACGCCTTTTAGGAGGGCACTTTAACATAAGACTTTTGTAGACCCATGTGAGGCCTTGGAGACTTCTTTGCACATTGACGTCATCAAAGTGTTGACACTAGAGTGAGTTCCTTGTTGGTAGCTCATATTACTTCCATGGAAAATCAATTTGAGAATTTATTTGTGAATTCAACACATGAGACTCACAATGGACTTTTGTGTATGGATTGTGAATTATAAGGACATACAAATTATAGTTTCCCTCAGAATTCGGTGTGTGCCACGGTGTTGGACTCGAGATCTATCATGGGGAGCATTATCTCGAGTTGATGCCCATTGCTGCAATGTATGCTCCATAAGAATGTGTCTTATTAGTATAAGATTTGTATATCTACCACCCATGATACCAAGGATTGTAGGTTGATAGACCAAATCCATGATGTCATTGAAACTAGTGTGCACCAGACAAGCATTACAAGTATTTAAAAGGATGAGATTTGTAACTATGAAGGGCACATGAATGGTGGTGGAAGAGGATGAGGATTTTGTAGAGGATTTAGAGGTCGTAATGGTCATAGTAGAGTAAGAGGTGACATCCTTTGCAAAACTTTTTTAACTATGCAGATCTAGAGAGAATTATAAGCACGAATTCGTATACCTATTATAACACTCATGGTGTAGAAAGAAGAACATGTAAAAAGAGTTCCCAGTTTGTATATTCACATGCTTCGAATCGAAGAAGAAGGATAAGGGAGCAAGGATGGTAAGTGTAAAGCACACCGAGCCATTGTACATCCGTAAGGTGATGTATAATATATAATTGGAGCCTATTTTGGTAACCACTCGCACCGCAGCTGCACATGTGAGGGAAATGTGAAAGAAGGATCCTATTATTACAAGAGAGGAGGTACTGCATGGGAAGCGCCCGATCCTACCTACCAGAAAGGAGGTGTATCAAGAGACTATGGAGGTGATTAGGAGTCTACAAGGAGATATTTAATGTTTGAAGGAACAGTCATAGAAGTTGGAGCAAACAAAGAAATTTGAAACTCCTCAGAAGGACATAGATGATATTAAGGAGGTGTGTAAGATACTACGCTAGGAGAACATCATTCCCATGTTAGGATAATGGTTGAGAGAAAAATTATTATGTACTGGAGGTGAGTGAAAAGGAAGATCCTACATGCTAACTTACCCCCTCATAGTCTAGACTATGACAAGGAGATTACATTGAATGTGGTAGTGGATGGATGGCTCTTAAGTAATATTTTGATCGACATGGGTGTAGAAGTTAATGTTCTCACCCTAGATGCATGGAATCAGATGGGGAGACCACCATTGTAGCCATCTTCAAATGTGTTATATATGGCAAATAGAACTAAGGCTACTCCCCTTAGAGAATTGAAAAATTCTTCAATAGTTATTTAAGAAGTCAAGTTCAATGGGGAATTTTAAGTCTTGAAGCTTGCCGAGGAAGATAGCTTCCCAACATTACTTGGGTGCCCTTGGTGTTATGAAAACAATGTTAACATGCACTTCAACAAAGTCTACATCAGTTTTGATAACAAAGAGGAGTGCGTGATCATTCCAATAATTGATGGACGAAATGCACCCAATGCAGAACCATTACGAGAAGAATATTTAAACAAGATATATGTACACACCATCAGGGACCCAAAGTTTTTCCAATCATCAAAGGAGGGATTCATTTAGTGAGATGATGCACATTCTATGAGTTATACCACTAATGTTGCTTTTAAAATTGGATGCATGGCACATATGAGTTGATTGGGAGAGAAATGAAGGGTAATGTGACTCGAGTGGTCAGGGTGCATTTGGTCATACACCTAGGAGGAAGCCAATTACCAAGATATATTGGAAAAGGTAACCCTGATACCTTTTTGTGTGTAATGGAGATGCATTGGACTGTGAGATAGAGCGGAAAAATATGCTTGTTTATACCTTACAAGGAACATTTGGGAATTGGTTGATGAAACATCGTGATAATCTTCTGGAGTGGCATGAGGTAAGGGTCACATTCTCCATTAGATTTCTCAGAAGTAACGCACCCACTAAGATACATGAACATGACGGGAGGGGATCCACATCATGCCATGTTAAAGAATATTAGAGGACTTAGAGGAAAGGTCTAGAATCTTTACCCCCTTCCTTGTGGGTGCACAAGTTCTATTCCACCTTGTAGGGATGCGCATGTGCATGGTATGTTTATTCGGAGTTGTAGAGATAAACATGAAATTGGAAAGAGTTAACAATAGGTATTATTCAAACCTTTGAGTACTTATCTTCTAAACCATCAGTAAATGAGGCCTTGCAGGTGATCAAGTGCCTTACATTAGGAGATAGTGCCAAGGTGGAGGACATTGTTATTAAATTATTGGGAGAACCTGATATGGGGGCGCCTTGAAGAAGAGGAACTAGAAGAAATGTAGTTTGAGCATGCTTGACAAGAGAAGAAAAAGGGCATGTTGATATACGTGATTAATGACAAGGAATAGGAAAGCTTAGATGTTGATCATATGGAAGGTACACATAAAGTCTTAGAAAATGCAGATGAGAAGGTACACGCCTACCATGAGCCCTTAAAAATGAAGAAGGTCAACATTAGTATTGAAGCGGAACCCAAGGAAGCCATTATTGGATATTACTGGTCATATCAAGAAGTGTCAAATATTATTTAGCTATTGCATGAACTTCTAAGACTTGTTTCCATGTGGGTACCATGAGTTAAAAGGGGTCCATCACTCTCTTGGAGAAATACGGATCAAGCTAAAGGAAGGGGCACAATCGGTCAGAAAGAGACCCTATAGGATGAATCCTAACTTGCATATGAAAGTGAAGGAACGAATTGAAAAGATGTTGGAGTCTAGGATTATTGAGGCCATTGAGGAATCTGAATAGGTTAGCCCCATGGTAATCAACATTAAGAAGGATGGAAGGATATAGATATGTGTAGACTACAGATATTTCAATGTTGTTTACATTATAGATCCATTTCCAATTCCCTTTAGTGAAGATATTATAGAAAGAGTTACGGGGCATGAGATCTATTCTTTCAAAGATGGATTTTCAGGTTATCACTAGTAAGGATTGTGAAGGAAGACCAGGAGAAAATGACTTTTAACACTAAATGGGGTATTTTTTCTTACACAGTTATTCCATTTGAGCTAAAGAATGCACCTTTTGTCTTTTCACACATCGTAGTATAAACATTTCAAGATTTCATTCATAAGTTTCTTCAAGTCTACCTAGATGATTGGATGGTGTATGGGCTAGTGAAGGATCATTGCAACAATCTAAGGATGATGTTTGAGAGGTACAGGAAATTGAGCATCTCTCTCAATATTAAGAAGTGTATTTTCACCACTCCTTTTGACATGCTACTTGGTCATATCATTTACAAAGAAGGGTTACTTGGTGGATCTTGCCAGAGTTGCTGTAATTTCAAGCTTAAAGGAACCCACCAATTAGAGCCCAATATGTGGGTTTCTAGGGCATATGGGGTACTACAAAAAATTCATTAGGGGGTATGCCAAAATTTCCACGCCGTTGGAGGAGTTTTTGAAGTATAAAGGAACATTTCATTGGGGTGAGGCGTAATAGGTGGAATTTGACACTTTGAAGGAAAAACTTACTACTACGCCCATCCTGTGCTTTCCCTCATGGGGTAAGCCATTTCATGTACACATGGATGCTTCAGGTATGGTTATTGGAGTGGTGTTAGCACATCCTGGAGAGGGAATTTTTTATCACCCCTTATGTTTTTCCAATATGAAGCTAACTCCAACTGGACATAATTATACTACCACAAAGCACGAAGCATTGTCCATGATCTATACGCTGCATAAATTTAGACAATTTGCTGGAAACACCTTTTATCTTCTACATAGACCATATGGATTTGAAGTATTTGGTAAAAAATCCCATTTTACAAGGGCACATATGTCATTGGGTATTATTGTTTCAGGAGTTTGAATTTACAATTGTGGTAAAACCGGGAAGAGTAATTTAGGTCTTGATCATTTGTCGAGGATTAATTCAGGTGAGGATGCATAGAGCATTGAGGACACAATTCTAGATGCTCAATTGTTTAGACTGCAACATGTGCCCTCTGATTTGGAAGACATTGTTATCTTTTTATGAATGGGTGTGGTGCCCGAAGGAATGAAGAGAATAGAGAAGAAACAACTTGTCATTCACACCATGCCCTACATGTTGATTAGTGGAGACTTGTATAAACTAGGTTAGGATGAATTTTTTCATTGTGTACTTGAACATGAGCATAGAGCTATTATGGAGGAATCTCATGGCAGTATTACAAGTGGACATTATGCTAGAAAGGGCACCGTGTGAAAGGTTTCAATGGTTGGTTAAATTTAGGAGACATTATAAAAGGATTACGTAGAGTATGCAAAAGGTTGTGATCATTTTTAGCACCTTAGAAATCCTGGGAATCATGATGAAATTCCTTTGAGACCAATTTCTAGTGCACAACCATTCGAGAAGTGGGAAATTGACTTTGTAGGCCCAATTTCCCCACCGGTGCGTAGGAAAGGTTCATGTTATTTTATTACTTGTACAAATTATCTTACAAGGTGGGCAGAAGTGCCACCTATGAAATATTGTACCACAATTATAACAATAATATTTCTATGGGAGAAAATAATAACCAAGTATGGATGTCCGTTGATCTTAACAAGTGTTTGGGGCACACACTTCTTGAATGAAATTGTTCAGATATTGTTAGGTAAATTTATGGTGGCACATCACAATACCACACCATTTCACCCACAAGTCAATGGGACTACTGAGGCCTTTAAAAACAATTTGAGTCACACATTGACCAAGATTTGTGATGTGGGAAGAAAATATTGGGATGACAAAGTCTCTCCCATGTAATAGTCATATTAAACCACTTACAAGATGTTGAACAAAGCAACATCCTTTCAGTTGGTGTTTTGAATGGAGGTAGTATTACCCATTGAATTCATGTTACCTTCTCTATGTATTACACATATAGGAGGATTAGATGATGAACAAGTACTTGAGGAACACATTGAAAAATTGATGCAATTGGATGAGAGGCAAGCCATTTCTCACTAGAGTTAGAAAATGGAAAAAGCCAGGCAGAAGGCATGACATGATAGGCATATCAAGAATAAGAAGCTTGAGGTGGGGAAGATGGTTCTCTTGTATGATTCAAAGTTTCTACACCACCCTTTGGGAAGTTTAAATTCCATTGGTTGGGACCATACATTATCATGTATATACTTGATTTAGGCGCTTGCTAGTTAGAAGCGCTAAATGGCACACGGTTTCCCAATTTCTTTAATGGGAGTAGGTTGAAGCCCTACTATAAATAAGTCTTCCTGGTGTTTTTAAATAAGGAAGTAGTGCCAATTAGCTTAGGATTTCCCTTCCTACATTTTCTTTTGTATGTAATCATCGTTTTTTTTCCTTTTTGTTTAGTATTGTGTTACGTGTTGGTACAACATTAGATAATTACATTATAAGTGATTCCATGCATGAGGACTATGCATAATTTTAGTGTGGGGTGGACTAGGAAGATATGTTTTGGATATGGTTGAAAAATTATTTACGAAGATAAATTATTGGATAACTCATTCTAGGATGATGAGCACAAAGGTAGAAGATCAAGTGGTATGGTGTATAAGGTGTTCAAGTTTATGTGGGTATAAAGGTGTCTTGGGAAGAAACAACTGAATTGAGAAAAGACCACATAGAAGGGGAAAAATGATTGCATAGTGCAACATGAGGTAGGTGGCACCATGGGGAACTACTTGGTGGATAGCGTAGAGGTTATGTACTTTAGAATGGTGAGGCATGCGAAGGAGGTATGTGGTAGTAATGTAGTGTTAGCAAGCTAAAAGTTTATGAATGCGGCATGAGGAGGGAAGTCACGGAAGTTAAGTAAAAAGTGTTTTATTAAAAAGAGATGTTAAGACACGTGGTCGGAGGAACTTTAAGGTGTTGAAAAATTATAAATAGAGGGTAAAGGTAGTCATTTCAACTACTTGCCTTAGAGAATTTTTTTTTGTGCTCCCGAGCTTAAAGTGTAATGAGGGTTTTGAGAAGAAACTAAGGTACTTGTCACAAACCAATTGAGTTGTGTGAGCTATGATGTGATATTGTGGTATAACAATAAGGAAAGAAGATAACCGAGTAGGAAGGGGTTGCATGAGAGAGAAGCATGGAAGTTACCACACTCGTGTCAACGAAGGAGAAGTAGAAAGCACCTAAGGCACAAAAGATAAAAATAGAAATGGTACACAGGAAATCTCAAACAAAGAGACCGGAGGTGGAGGAGGAACTTGTTGAGGTATACTTTGGAGATGCAATACACGCCTGTGTGATTAAGATAGAAAAATGGATTTTGAAGCTTTATAGGTGCAAGATCAACAAATAGAACAACCAAACGAATGATAATGAGAATTTAATGTGGGAGGATTTAGTTTCGAGACCCTCCCACAATATACGAGCTTCGAGAAAATCTAATGTTGATGAGTTTGTACAATAAGAATTACGTAAAACTAGAGTCCTAAAGCTATGGGAGTTACCATTCTTTACAAAAACCTCGTCTCTATTCGGTGGTTTATGTCACGGGTACACAAGGACTTATTACACTTTGTGGGAAGAAGAATGAGGATTAAAACCCATTTGATTAGAACAGAACAAGCTTGCAAAATAGTAGTGAGAATATGGAACTTGATTTATGTGCCATTACAAAAATTGAAGAGTTAGCAAAACAACTGAACTGTGAGAAAGGGGGAAGGGCTCATGTGATTTTGGATCTTGTAGGCCCAGATTTAAGAGTCACTTCATGACTCATTATTTCAAATTTGGGAGCATCATAAATATGGATAGAAATCAATAGGATATTCTTGTATGTGTCATATAGAGTGTCCAAAAGGACACATTACAATTTTGTAGAGTTTATTCCAAACAACATTATTAAGGAGGCGCGAGTGTAGAGTGACATTAGCATAAAGATCACATGGGGATCAATACTTATATTATTCTTATTCTGGGAAATCCGTGTCCCAGATGGGCTAGATGGAAACATATTGGTTCACCCACCGGCTCACCGTCTCCTCTGTATAGTTTGCGCAATTCACTTGTGATGGGACCATCTTGAGTGCCTAAAAGGAACGGATGAAATTATGGTATGAACGGTTGCGTAAGGCATTTGAGAATGAATGGCATATCCCCCATGAACTACCATGAGTTTTTTGAGACCAGTCAAATTCTTGGTCACACAACATTTCTTCTTAGCAATATTTATGATGGCCAAAGGAGAGATGGGGTTGTGGTGCAAGCTCCCATTCACATTCACTACTAGATACTTGAAGTACTCCATCAACTGATTAAAGGATGCATAGAAGTTGACATTTGATGCGAGATAAAGTATACTTTGATTCCCATACCCTTTGCGATACATATAAGTATGGTACCCAACCCACATATGTTGAGGTTTTGGAGTCGATTTCTTGGATTTAAACCCGCAAGTCAATGTCACCATCAAAGGCTATGTCCATCGATTATTTGTGCAGTTGTGCCCCAAGACTAAAGGGGGTATTGAAGTGGAGATTATAGACTCCCCTTTCTAAAACCATGGGAGGCACCAATCCCACTAATGAAAGTAGTACATGGTGAAGAAGAAGAAGAAGAAGAATGGGTTAGGGAGCTAGACACCTCCAAGAAGAGGAAGTATTACACGTGTCGCAATGGTTACAAGGGTGCGATTACTTCACAACAAGGTAGTGTCGAGGCTTTACGAGATAGAGCATGAGGGATAGGAGGAGAAGGAGGAAGAGGAGATGGAATAAAAGAAATAGAAAGTACACAATGTATCAAGTTTCGCGACCTAAGTTTGATCCATGTAAATGGTTAGAGGAGAACTTTTATAATGATCTATATGATACCTTTTTTGTTAATTTCTGGTGGAGCTGTATGAGTGGTTATCATTGTATGCATTGAAGATAATTTGGTTCTATTGACATCATGTGTGGACTTAAGATAATATTAGAGGCTTCATGATGTTAATCTGGTATGGAATCATGTTTTTGATCATTTGTGGAGAGGTGTGTTGATGAGTTACACATTGGAGTACAGAATTTCCACTTATTATTTCCTAGAGGTTACTGAGTTTGAGTTCTTGCGAGAACCTAGATGATATTTCTTAGGTGCCTTACCTTTGGCCATCAATATCTTGATCGTGACCCTAAGTTTAGAAGAATTTCCTATGGCTATCTAAACTCCCACTAGGTGTGGGGCGTAGAAGAAAGTGTGGAAGGAGATGATGGATCTTACAGAGGAAATGGAGAGAGAGGAAATATGGATCAAGTATAATGAGGCTCGAGAGGGAGTTTGTGAGATAACATGAGATTGCATGAGTAATGGATCTATGGAGGCAGATGTTATGGGAAGGATTTGAGGATCACGAAGAGGATGTGGAACTTATGCAGTCTTTGTTACCCCATCTTGGAAACCTGTGGAGAAGAACCCCTTAGATTCTAATGAAATGTTATTTGAGGGAGGAAGAAGAAGAGCCGTAAGTGTGCATTTGGACCCACATGATAACCAAACCCTTGCGCTTAGTTTTCCAAGTCGTGAAAAAGGTATTGCTAGTTCAGTTAATATTGATAAACAAGAAGCATCAAGTGGTTACCATTTTTCCTTGAGTCCTTTGGATGCGTAAATGTTTCTGTATTTTTCGTATTCTATCTAACACATTGTTTCAGATAAGGGTTAGGTAAGAAAAATGTGGGTATCACATCTGGGATTAGTTCCACTTCACAAACCGTGGGATCTTAGTTTAGCTCGATGGTGGGTACACAAAGTAACACCACTTCAGGCCCTGTACCTACTACAAGAGGAGGATTTGGTGGATCGGGAAGTTCCAGAGTGAGTGGATCAAGTGGATCTAGTGGTGGAAACACTGAGGTAAATTATGGTTCTGGGCCTGGTGGACAAGGACCATAACCCCAACAACACGTGTTCTATGAGATGTCACTCCATTTACTAGATTACAAGGGTGTTAAGGATGTTATAGAACATGTACATAAGTGTGAATTTCTATGTCGCACAAATGGGATCACTTCTCTAGAGTGGAAGGAAGTTCAGTTTGTAATGATATTGCATAGGGTACACACATATTTGGTATCGAAGTATGACCCACATTAGTTGGTGGTGGATTATCTTTACTGCTGTGTGATGTGTTCCTAGTGTAATTTCAGAAAAAGATCATCATCATGTTGAAGGAGATATAGCGAGGTATAACAAAGAGTGTGTGGGAGTATAATGTGCATTTCAAGACCCTCTTTTCTAATATATCTTACGACACCCATCTGTCGCAGCATGATCAATGGTTTTTTGGAGGATTGATAACACCTTTTAGGAGGGCACTTTAACATAAGACATTCGTAGACCCGTGTGAGGCCTTGGAGGCTCCTTTGCGCATTGATTCCATCAAACGTGTTAACACTAGAGTGAGTGCCTTTTTGTAGCTCATATTACTTCCATGGAAAAGCAACTTGAGAATTTATTTATGAATTCAACACATGAGACTCACAATGGACTTTGGTGTATGGATTGTGAAGTATAAGGACATAAAATTATAGTTTCCCTCAAAATTCGGTTTGTGCCATGGTGTTGGACTACAAGATCTATCATGGGGAGCATGATCCGAGTAGATGCCCATTGCTACAATGCATGCTCCATAAAAATGTGTCCTGTTATTGTAAAATCTATACATCTACCACCCATGATACCAAGGATTGTAGGTTGATAGACCAGATCCATGATGTCATTGAAACCGATGTGGACTAGACCAGCATTGTGAGCGCTTAAAAGGATGAGAGTCATAAATATGAAGGGCACATGAATGGTGGTGGAAGAGGATGGGATTTTACAGAGGATTTAAAGGCCATAATGGTCATGGTGGAGTAAGATGTGACGTCCTTTATGGAACTTGTTTTAATTGTGGATCTAGAGAGAATTATAAGCACGAATTCTTGTACCTATTATAATGCTCATGGTGTGGAAAGAAGAACAAGTACAAAGAGTTCCTAGATTTGTATAGTCACATACTTCAAGATTAGAAGAAGAAGGATAAGGGTAAGGGGATGGTGAGTTTAAAGCACACTGAGCCATTGTACATCTATAAGGTGATGCCTAATATAGAATTGGAGCCTATTTTTGTAACCACTCATATTGAGGCTGCACATGTGAGGGAAATGCCAAAGCATAATCCTGTTATTACAAGAGAGGAGGTACTACATGGGAAGTACCCTGATCCTACCTACCAGAAGGAGGTGTATCAAGAGACTATGGAGGTGATTAGGAGTCTATAAGGAGAGATTCAATGTTTGAAGGAACAATCATGGAAGTTGGAGCAAACAAAGAAATCTAAAACTCCTCAGAAGGACATAGATAATATTAAGGAGGTGTGTAAGATACTACGTCAAGAGAACATCATTCTAATGTTCGGAGAATGGTTGAGAGAAAAATTATTATGTGTTGGAGGTGAGTGAAAAGGATGATCCTACATGCTAACTTACCCCTCATAGTCTAGACTATGATAAGGAGATTACGATGAATTCGGTAATGGATAGATGGCTCTTAAGTAATATTTTGATCGACATGGGTGTAGAAGTTAATGTTCCCACCCCAGATACATGGAATCAAATGGGGATACCACTATTATAGCCATCTTCAAATGTTTTATATATGACAAATAGAACTAAGCCTACTCCCCTTAGAGAATTGAAAAATTCTTCAATAGTTATTCAGAAGTCAAGTTCAATGGGGACTTTTAAGTCTTGAAGCTTGCCGAGGAAGATAGCTTCCCATCATTACTTGGGCGCCCTTGGTGTTATGCAAACAATGTTGACCTACACTTCAACAAAGGCTACATCAGTTTTGATAACATAGAGGAGTGCGTGATCATTCCAATAACTGATGGATGAAATGCACACAATGCAGAACCATTGCGAGAAGAATATTTAAAAAAGATATATGTACACACCATCAGGGACCCAGAGTTTTTCCAGCTCATCAAAGGAGGGATTCATTCAGTGGGATGATGCACATTCTATGAGTGATACCACCAATGTTGCTTGTAATAATTGGGTGCATGGCACATATGAGTTGATTGGGAGAGAAATGAAGGGTAATGTGACTCGAGTGGTCAGGCCACATTTGGTCAAGCACACTGGGAGGAAGAAAATTACCAAGCTATACTGGCAAAGGTAACCCTGATACCTTTTTATGTGTAATGGAGATGCATTGGACCTATGAGATAGAGTGGAGGAATATGCTTGTTTATACCTTATGTGGAATAGTTGCGCATTGGTGGATGACACATCATGATAATCTTCTGGAGTGGCACGAGGTAAGGGTCACGTTCTCCATTAGATTTCTCAGAAGTAACGCACCCACTAAGATACATGACTATGATGGGAGGGGATCCACCTCATGCCATGTTCAAGAATGTGAGAGGACCTAGAGGAAAGGCCTAGAAGCTTTACCCCCTTCCTTGTGGGTGCACAAGTTCTATTCCACCTTGCAGGGTTGTGCATGTGCATGGTATGTTTATTCGGAGTTGCAGAGATAAATAGGAAATTGGAAAGAGTTAACAATAGGTATTGTTCAAACCTTTGAGTACTTATCTTCTAAACCATCAGTAAATGAGGCCTTACAGGTGATCAAGTGCCTTACATTAGGAGATAGTGCCAAGGTGGAGGACATTGTTATTAAATTATTGGGAGAACTCATATGGGGTGTAACCTTGAAGAAGAGGAACTAGAAGAAATGTAGTTTGAGCATGCATGACTAGAGAAGGAAAAGGGTAAGTTGATATACATAATTAATGATGAGGAATTGGAAAACTTAGATGTTGATCATACGAAGGTATGCATAAAGTCTTAGAAAATGGAGATGAAAGCACACGCCTACCATGAGCCCTTAAAAATGAAGAATGTAAACATTGGTATTGAAGAGGAACCCAAGGAAGCCATTATTGGATATTATTGATCAGATCAAGAAGTGTCAAAGATTATTGAACTATTACACAACTTCCAAGACTTGTTTCCATGTGGGTACCATGAGTTAAAAGGGGTCCATCACTCTCTTGGAGAAATGCGGATCAAGCTAAAGGAAGGGGCACAACCGGTCAGAAAGAGGCCCTATAGGATGAATCCTAACTTGCATGTGAAAGTGAAGGAAGAAATTGAAAAGATGTTGGAGTCTAGGATTATTGAGGCCATTGAGGAATCTGAATGGGTTAGCCCCATGGTAATTAATATTAAGAAGGATGGAAGGATATAGATATGTGTAGACTACAGATATTTGAATGTTGTTTACATTATAGATCCATTTCCAATGCCCTTTACTGAAGATATTCTAGAAAGAGTTGCGGGGCGCGAGATCTATTCTTTCACAGATGGATTTTTAGGTTATCACTAGGTAAGGATTGTGAAGGAAGACCAAGAGAAAATGACTTTCACCACTAAATGGGGAAGTTTTTCTTACACAGTTATTCCATTTGAGTTAAAGAATGCACCTGTTGTCTTTTTCGCCATCTTAGTACAAACATTTCAAGATTTTATTCATAAGTTTATTCAAGTCTACCTATATGATTGGATGGTATATAGGCTAGTGAAGGATCATTGTGACAATCTAAGGATAATGTTTAAGAGGTATAAAAATTGAGTATCTTTCTCAATATTAAGAAGTGTATTTTTCGCCACTCCTTTTGACATGCTACTTAGTCATATCATTTACAAAGAAGGGTTGTTGGTGGATCCTGCCAGAGTTACTATAATTTTAGGCTTAAAGGAACCCACCAATTAGAGCGCAATATGTGGGTTTCTAGGACATACGGGGTACTACAAAAAATTCATTAGGGGTTATGCCAAAATTGCCACACCATTAGAGGAGTTGTTGAATTATAAAGGAATATTTCATTGGGGTGAGGCGTAATAGGTGGCGTTTGACACTTTTAAGGAAAACCTTACTACTACGCCCATCCTGTGCTTTCCTTCATGGGGTAAGCCATTTCATGTACACTTGGATGCTTAAGGTATGGTTATTTGAGTGGTGTTAGGACATCCTGGAGAGGGAATTTTTTCATCACCCCTTATTATTTTCCAATATGAAGCTAACTCTAACTGGACATAATTATACTGCTACAGAGCATGAAGCATTTTATATGATCTATACGCTACATAAATTTAGACAGTATTTGATGGCAACACCTTTTATCTTCTACATAGACCATATGGTTTTGAAGTATTTATTAAAAAATCCCATTTTACAAGGGCACATATTCCATTGGGTATGATTTTTTGAGGAGTTTGAATTTATGGTTGTGGTAAAACCGGGAAGACTAATTTAGGTCTTGATCATTTTTCAAGGATTAATCTAGGTGAGGATACACAGAGCATTGAGGACACAATTCTAGATTCTCAATTGTTTACACTGCAAAGATGTGCCCTCTCGATTTGGAATACATTGTTATCTTTTTATGAATAGGTGTGATGCCCTAAGGAATGAAGAGCATATAGAAGAAACAACTTGTCATTCGTGTCATGCCCTACATGTTGATTAGTAGAGACTTGTATAAACTAGGTCATGATGATTTTTTTTTCAAAGTGTGTACTTGAACATGAGCACGAGCTATTATGGACGAATCTCATGGCAATATTGAAAGTGGACATTATGTTGGGAGGGACACCGTGTGAAAGGTTTCAATGGCTAGCTTAATGTAGCAGACATTATATAAGGATTGCAGTAGAGTATGCAAAAGGTTGTGATCATTTTCAGTACCTTAGAAATCCTGGGAATCGTGATGAAATTCCTTTGAGACCAATTTCTAGTGTAAAACCATTTGAGAAGTGGGAAATTGACTTTGTAGGCCCAATTTCCCCACCAATGCATAGGAAAGGTTCATGTTATTTTATTACTTGTACAAATTATCTTACAAGGTGGGCAGAAGTGGCACCTATGAAATATTTTACCATAACTATAACAATAATATTTCTATGGGAGAACATAATAACCAGGTATGGATATCCGTTGAGCTTAACAAGTGTTTGGGGCACACACTTCTTGAATGAAATCATTTAGATATTGTTAGGTAAATTTATGGTGGCACATCACAAGACCACACCATATCACCCACAAGTCAATGGGACTACTGAGGCCTTTAAAAACTTTTGAGTCACACATTGACCAGGATTTGGTATATGGGAAGAAAATATTTGGTGATGAAGTCTCTCCATGTAATAGTCATATCGCACCACTTATAAGAGGTTGAACTAAGCAACACCCTTTGAGTTGGTGTTTTGTATGGAGGTAGAATTAGCCATTGAATTCATGGTACCTTCTCTATGTATTACATGTGTATGAGGATTAGATGATGAACAAGTGCTTGAGAGATAGATTGAAAAATTGATGGAATTGGATGAGAGGCAATCCATTTCTTGCGAGAGTTAGAAAATGGAAAAATCCAGGGCATAAGACATGACATGATAGGTATATCAAGAATAAGAATCTTGAGGTGGGGATGATGGTTATCTTATGCGATTTAAAGTTTTTATACACAGGGAATTTTTAATTCCATTTGTTGGGACCATACATTATCGCATATATACTTGATTTAGGCACTTGCCAGTTAGAAGCACTAAATGGCACACAATTTCCCATTTTCTTTAATGGGATTACATTGAAGCCCTTATATAAATAAGTCTTCCTCGTGTTTTTAAATAAGGAAGTAGTGCCAATTAGCTTAGGATTTTCCTTCCTGCATTTTCTTTTGTATGTTTTCATCGTTTTTTTTCCTTTTTGTTTAGTATTGTGTTACGTGTTGGTACAACATTAGATAATTACATTATAATTGATTCCATGCATGAGGACTATGCATAATTTTAGTGTGTGGTGGATTGACATATATGTTTTAGATATGGTTGAAAAATTATTTACGAAGATAAATTATTGGAGAACTCATTCTAGGATGATGAGCGCAAAGGTAGAAGATCAAGTGGTATGGTGTATAAGGTGTTCAAGTTTATGTGGGTATAAAGGTGTCTTGGGGAAGAAACAAATGAATTGAGAAAAGACCACATAGAAGGGGAAAAATGATTGCATAGTGCAACATGAGGTAGGTGGCACCATGGGGAACTACTTGGTGAATAGTGTAGAGGTTATGTACTTCGACATGGTGAGGCATGCGAAGGAGGTATGTGGCAAGAATGTAGTGTTAGCAAGCTAAAAGTTTATGAATGCGGCATGAGGAGGGAAGTCACGGAAGTTAAGTAAAAATTGTTTTATTAAAAGAGACGTTAAGACACATGGTCGAGGAAATTTAAGGTGTTGAAAAATTATAAATAGAGGGTAAAGGTAGTCATTTCGACTACTTGCCTTAGAGAATTTTTTTGTGCTCCCGAGCTTAAAGTGCGATGAGGGTTTTGAGAAGAAAGTAAGGTACTTGTCACAAACCAATTGAGTTGTGTGAGCTATGGTGTGATATTGTGGTATAGCAATAAGGAAAGAAGACAACAAAGTAGGAAGGGGTTACATGAGAGAGAAGCATGGAAGTTACCACACTCGTGTCGATAAAGGAGAAGTAGAAAGCACCTAAGGAAAAAAAGATAAAAATAGAAATGGTACCTAGGAAACCTCAAACAAAGAGACCGGAGGTGGAGGAGGAACTCGTTGAGGTATACTGGGAGATGCAATACACCCTAGGTGTGATTAAGACAGAAAAATGTATTTTGAAGCTTTATAGGTGCAAGATCAAAAATAGAACAACCAAACAAATGATAATGAGAAGTTGATGTGGGAGGATTTAGCTTCAGACACTCCCACAATAGACGATCTCATAAAATCTAAGGTTGATGACTTGGTACAATAAGAATTATAGAAAACTAGAGTCCTACAGCTATGGGAGTTACCATTCTTTACAAAAACCTCGTCTCTATTCAGGTGGTTTATGTCACGGGTACACAAGGACTTATTACACTTTGTGGGAAGAAGAATGAGGATTACAAGCCATTTGATTAGAACAGTAATAGGCTTGCAAAATACTGGTGAGAATATGGAACTTGATTTATGTGCCATTGCAAAAATTGAAGAGTTAGCAAAACAACTGAACTATGAGAAAGGGGGAAGGGCTCATGTGATTTTGGATCTTGTAGGCCCGGATTTAAGAGTCACTTCCCGACTCATTATTTGAAATTTAGGAGCATCATAAATATGGATAGAAATCAATAGGATATTCTTGTATGTGGCCTATAGAGTGTCCAAAAGGGCACATTACAATTTTGCAGAGTTTATTGCAAACAACATTATTAAGGAGGCACGAGTGTAGAATGAGGTTAGCATAAAGATCACATGGGGATCCATACTTATGTTAATCATATTTTGGGAAATTGGTGTCCCAGATGGGCTAGATGGAAACATATGGGTTCACCCACCGGTGCACTCATCTCCTACAGTATAGTTTGCACAATTCACTTGTGATGGGACCATCTTGAGTGCCTACAAGGAACGGATGAACTTATGGTATGAATGGTTGTGTAAGGCCTTTGAGAATAAATGGCGTATCCCCCATGAACTACCATGATTTGTTGGAGACCAGGTCAAATTCATGGTCACACAACATTTCTTCTTAGTAAGATTTATGATGGCCAAAGGAGAGATGGGGTTGTGGTGCAAGATCCCATTCAAATTCACTACTAGATACTTAAAGTACTCCATCAACTAATTAAAGGATGTACGTAGAAGTTGAACTTTGATGTAGATAAAGTATATGTTGATTTCCATACCCTTCGCGCTACATATAAGTATGGTACCCAAGCGCATATGTCGAGGTTTTGGAGTTGGATTTCTTGGATTTACACCCGCAAGTCAATATCACCATTAAAGGCTATGTCCATCGATTTTTTTTGCAGCTGTGACCCAATACTAAAGGGGGTATAGAAGTGGATATTATAGACTCCCCCTTTCTAAAACCATGGGAAGCACCAATCCCATAAATGAAAGTAGTACAGGGTGAAGAAGAAGAAGAAGAAGAAGAAGAAGAATGGGTTGGAGAGCTGGACACCTCTAAGAAGAGGAAGTATTACACATGTCACAATGGTAACAAGGGTGCGAGTACTTCACAACAAGGTAGCACCGAGGATTTGTAGCTAGAGTGAAAGGGAGAGGAGGAGTAGGAGGAAGAGGAGATGGAATAAAAAAACAAAAGGTACACAATGTATCAAGTTCTCGTGACATTCTCAAAAGAGGAAGAATGGTACCACACTTTGCTTTGAGAGAGGAACTAGAGGTAAAGATTGAGGATAAATAGAAGAGAAGGGCTGAAACAAAGGCCAAGGTAGTAGGAGAGATGCATGAAAAAGACAAGGAACCTCTGCAGAAGGGACAAAAATAGTCAAGCATGTGAAGCTTCACCTTTCTAGACCACTTACTAGCGACACAAAGAAAGAGATGGGGGACTCATTTTTCATAAAGGTGGACAAGGGTTCACTCTAGGATCAAAGAATAATAAATCAAAGTGCACAACAACAAGGAGAAAGGGGACACCCATGTCTCCTCATATGGATTTCATGGACAATCCCAAAAAGGTGTTGTGCGTAAGATATCAAGGTACATTCCCCCCATAGAAGCTACATAGTTAGTATCTTATTGATGAGAAAGGAGGCATTCCTAGAACTATAAAAATGCTAAGCTAGAACATGCATTGCCACTCTGAAGAACCTGAATTTGAGGTCAACGATCATGCGATCAAGACCATTCATTTGAATAATAAGGAGGAGAGACATATAAAGTGGTGGATCCTAGCCACCTAATGGATGAGAAGGCATGCAACACACTTCAAAAGATGTCCTCAGAGGTGATTCGATACATCTTGGATGCAAGGGCTATTGTTTGGTCATTAGTCGAGGCGAAGAAGGAAAAAAAAAGGAAGTAGAAAGATTGTGACAAGAATTGAAGGGAAAGAATGCACAAAGAGGCCTATGATCGAGTTGGCACCCTTGTTAAAGGAATTTTGGGACAATGTCTGGACTTGGTAAGCCAAGTTGGGAAAAATTATGGGGACGAGATGGAGTATCTCAAGGACCTTGTAGGGATGTTTCTTGCAAATGTCAAGGATGGTGTGGGACCAATAACTGCAAAGCTTGCTAAGGAAAAAGAAGAGAACAAAATCGTTGTTGAAGCCCAGATCATTGAGTTAGAGGATTTACTTACCCAACTCAAGGAAGAAAACACATTGGAAGATAGGGGCTTTAACAATTACAGGAAGTGTGAGCCAATAATTAATGCATGAGTGAAAATGAGGAGGCCACTCTTAAAGTCATGCAGAGAAGATCCCTACTAACAATTCTCGGTGCACGTAGATGATTTTTGATACCACAACTTAGAAAGATAAGATAAAAACAAAGCGTGAGAAAATGGATTATAGGATTGGCGAGCTCTGGGATTCCATCACTGAGTGGATGGATGAGTTCAAAGGTATCTACACAGAGCTATTGGTGGCTATAAATGAGCTCAAGGGGAAAGTGGAGGAAGTCACCCCAAATCAAGTCCCAATGTTGTAGGGGAAGCGCTAGGGAAGGCATTAGCAGAGTTGAAGGCATGGGGGAAATTGAAGGATGAAATAGACACAAAGTTCCCTAAAATCTTCCAGTCATGAGCTTATTGGTTGAACCATGCAACAAATTATGCCTTAACAATTTTTTTTTCATCAAATTTTTGTTTGAGGGTGCAAAGGATTTCCATGGGTGGAAATCACATTAGTGTGGGGTGATGTTGAGACCCTAAAATTACCAAGTACCTAGGGCACAAATGAATGTGGTACATAGGAACAAAGCACATAGGCATGCGTAGAAGTAGATTTTGGGGATGCGTGAGGGTTCGCGCCCAGGTAGGATGGATCTAGGACCTAGTCATTTTAGAATATGAATGAATTTGTGTTAAGGGAGAAAATGGAAAAGTGACCAAGTACAATTATGGATAACATTAGGATATGGAGGCTTATGGCTCAAGAAAGCATATTCTAAGGCATCATTACAGTTATCATAACTGGATAAGGAGTCAAGGTTGTTATGGGCTAGTGACACTTGCATGCTAAGGATACTCAATTAGGGAAAGACATGATGAAATTTGGCATGTTTTATGGGTAATGATGATTTGGTTAGGGGATATTCCTTCCATGTTCTCTCTTATGTATTGATTTTCATGACACCTGAGAAAGTAGATAGTAAGATGAGGTAGATAGAATGTAATGCGAAATTGTAAGCTCTGTAATGAAGTTACTATGGAAGCATGTTGAGACTCTGTTGTTGTATGATCTCCATTCATGGAATATTTAATGTATCGTTGGCTACTATAATGTGATGAATATATAGATAATGAATAGGTTTTAAATATCTATGTTATGGTCTTGATATGTACATTTTTCTTTCATGTTTATGGATCCAAACCCTTTTGTTATTCTTAATGCTCATGTCTACGAGATCTGATTCTTCCTTGTTATAGTGAATTTCACATATACAATATGGTGCATTTATATTTATATCTAGTATCCTTATTTTTGTATTAGAATGAATACAGTCATATTTGTGCATTGTCTCTCTCTAATAGTGATGAACATTATTTCAAAGCTCATATAAAGGAGGGGCTCAGTGCTTGTGTGTGCCTTAGGTGAGCTCCTAGTCGGGTTGGGTGATATGCTAGCGCATTTGGGGTTTGAAGAGAAGTTAGAGGTGAATAGATACTATAGTTAACAATAATCAAAATCAATGAACATGGTCTAGGTCTAAACAATGAACTATATATATTGCCTTTTTGAAAAACTTGAATAATAATATCTATCAACAAATGCTTATAATATATGTCCCATGTTCCGAGACCATCATAATTGTTATAATTATTAATGCTTGCATACCATATCTCAAGACTTAATGAAATTAAGACATTTCTTCCTTACCAATCTTTCCATGTTACATGACTCAAAGTATTAAAAATGCATTTATATCTATGTAGGGTCAAGGATGTTGACGTAATTAATTATCTACCTTACATGAATGTACACACACACACACACACATACACACACACACATATATATATATATATATATATATATATATATTTGTGTGTATATAGTTCAATTTAATATATAATTCCTCGGGTTCTTAGACTCATCTAATATGGTCTAAGAATAGAAAATGACAACCTCTCCAAACTTACCAAATTTTACTCCAACTTACCTTGTTTTCATCTTGTGACAATTATCTCTTCCTTGCGGTTAAGGACTGAAACCATCCTCCTTAAAAATAGCTAATAAAACATAGTCATTAAAATAGTTACAACCACCAACAGTCCACCAAAGCAACAAGTCAATAATTTTTAGTGAAGTAACTCATAACACACCACATAGAAAAGTGTAATACAACATCTATTACAAGTAAATGAATAAAATAGTCAAACCAATGCACCTCATCATCATACCTAGAAAAGTAATTACATACAACATTAAATACAAAACAATAATAAGTTATAAATGACAAGTGTTTTACGAAATTTAGGAAATAAGCGTTGTTGCGTGGTTGCACATGAAATTATGTGTACATGTGTATGTCATTTTTAGGATATACATGCATACATGTAGCTACATACTCAGCTTATGCAAAAAAATTGATTCCCCCTTCCTTCATAAATCATTTTCCATTTTATGACTTATCCTTTCAAAACACATACCGAAATTGTGGATGTGATGCACCATGTGTGCACTCACACATACTCAAACCATGGTATCTTTGTACTCACTACAACCTTAGACTCTCAACTTGACCCCTAATATAATAAATCACCATCAATATTTATAGGGTGGGGACTTTCCCTTCAAAGCCCATGCACTTTCCTAATAATAGGAGTGTGTACAAAAATATAGTTTGCATGATCTTTTAATAATAGATCATCCTAAATATAACATGCTTTAATTCCTATTTTTAGCTTGACCCATGCGTGTGCTTTATCCTTCTCTCGCATGTTATTTACTTTCCTTTCTTGGCCACAAATTCTTCATACTTTTCTCTATTTCTTTATCTTTACTTAGATGACACTCTAACTTCTACTTTTCTATTTTTAGCCTTTCTAGAAAATTGGCTAAGTCCTATTTCTTTTGCATGTGTGCAAACAACCTCACACACCTAATCATTATACTTCAGTATGAAACACTTGTGTTATCATTTCCGCTCTACATGTGTGTAATCATGTATGTAAGTCTCTATTCTACACCGATACTTAGTCATTCTCCCCCTACTAACGTTACCCCACACTAGGGATATTGTTTGTCCTCGACAATATTGCATCAAAGAATACCACTTAAGAATAGAATAAAGAATATGTAAATGAAATAATAAGGGGAATATACCAAATTAATTAAATAATATCTATTCATACATTTTATTTTATTCATGGGTTGGATACAATAGTTCAAGAAATTCTACATGGAGGATTTTCTCCAACTTCTGCCATTCTATTAGTTATTTAACAACTACATCTCAGTGTATCGCTCCAACAATCTATGGAACCAATGAAGGGTCCATATTTTCACCCTTCTCATTTAGCTATCTTATAATCCCAGAAAGGCCTAATATTACTCTTTCAAATACATCCATACTCCATGTAACCAATGATTTTTCTCCTTAAGCCTTATGTCAAAGGATTCTCTAACAGTTTTAAGTGCCTCCCGCTTCTTCGCAATCTCTCCCAATATTTTCATCTTTCTTGGTTGTTTACATATGTTTAACCTCATTTTATTACTTAATTTTATATTCTTTAAGGATTGGGTTAGTGTCTTGGTAATTTTAAAATTCCCATCCTTCTTTAACTCATCCTTCAACAAGGTTTCCAATGCCTCATACTCTACTATCTTGCACGTTATAAATGACCTTACTATTTTTCTACAATGCATCCAATTATTTCTTTGATGGACTTTGTAAATACCTTTTTTCCTAAAGTAGCATTCCTACAAGATCCTACAAGTAGTTTAGTGTCATTAGATATTCATATTTATCCATTTCCCCAGTCTAGGTGCACTTGCAAATAATTGAATTTGTAATATGTTTGACCTTAATGAATGTATACTCTGTGGTACTTTTCTACTTTGTCTTATGCCTCTGTGAGTTACAACGCTTCGTTTTCTTTATTATTTTTATCTTTAATCAAAACCATGATGGTGGTCCCTTTATCTAAATTCCTCTAAGAAACTTATGTTGCGACTTTGTTCAAGGGATTACTATCCTACTCATCTATTAACTTTGTTGGCTTCATAGTTAAATGGGTTGTACCTAGTGCTTTCTTCATTCATGTGCCTTACACATGCATCATCGCCAGTAACAACAAAATATATCTCCTCTATGTGAGTTTACATACTCCAGGAGATCATCTTCCTTGTGTGCATGGTTGCACCTTTAGGTTTGATCATATCTCAGCCATAGAGTTTCTTGGTAAGCAACATGCTTTGAAATATCACATGCAACACCTTGGATTGATCATCAATGTAGTTTACTTGTGGTGTGTGCATGATCTCTTCCTTCTTCCTACTTCCACCAAGGTGCATCTTCCTATTGGCACCTTTTTCTCTATACTTGTACGTGCATTACTACCCGAGGCTCCCACACCTTCCGCCGGTTCACCATCATCATTTATTTCCTATTTTTCCTTGGAGTATCCTTTGTGTGCTTCGTGCACCTATGTATTTTGTTGTATGCAATCTTATCATTGGGATCTTATTCATCATCCTATACGTCATGGATGATTGTATTTTATTTATTGTATGCACCTTTTCTTTGAACCTATATTCCTCATTGTCCTCGGTGGTCACCAACGTTCACCTTATCTTTATTGGAGGGGTCTTATTTTCTATACTCGTCCCATGTGGAGTGATGTTTGGGGATTTCCTTATCGGATATGAGGTCCTTGTGTCATTGTCTTGTTATTTACGTGTCCTTCACAACTTAATTATGTGATTGTGGTCATGTGCAACACCATTTTATTTCTCTTCCTCCTCCTCCTCCTCCTCCTCATTATTATTTTCTTGCTCTTTTTATCTAGGAGGGGTAACCTCTTGTAATCTCTTTTTTCCCATATTTTGATTACATTTTTTTGGTTATGGGAGTGTAGGGTCCTCTTCATCAATGTACTTTGCATTACCTAATTTAGGATTCAAGTAGATATACAACTTTTATGCTTCCTTTTTGCATATTGATAGAGTCTTAGGGTTGATGTCTATGTAATTAGAATCCATTGTCTCCACATATGTCATATTTTATAGATACACATACTTCTTGCACAATGTAGGTATTTTGTGTCCACATTATCTACATCAAATTTCAACTTTTGGACATCATACAATCTGTTAACTAAGGCTTGGAATTATCTTGTTGTGAAGGAAAATGGAATTTTACACTAAGGGATTTTATCATCGGTCTTTATATAGAACTTTCCCAAACAAAAATGTTGATACACCGCAAAATTGGCATGACCATCCAAGACCGAGGGAAACTCTATTAGTACACACCACTTATGCTTGAATTTCTCGTGCATCCACTTGTACCATCTATCCACCCTGATTTTATATGCATTAGTTATCCCTTCACATGTATACTTAGAAAACATATTTGCGAGGGACTTATCTTCCATACATTGTCATTTAGTCCATTGGTGACCCCAATCTTAGAAAATACAATTTTTAGGAGGATGGCATCCCAAGTTATTTTATCATCTTTCTACACTTCCTCGGTAATTTGTTTAGTAATGGAGGAGGAAATGTTGCATGTAGTTTTATTTTCCATCTTCTACACAATGTGGAGCCACCCTTTTTCACTTGGTGCCACCTCTCTAATGCACCCAACTTGCAACTCACCAGGTACATGACAACTCTTATAGATGGGTCATTAATTTTCACTATGTACATTATCCTCTAAGTTGGGTTTTATCTCCTATTCTGATCTGTATAAACTTGTGACTCTCTCGAATCAACTATGCAGGTGATGTGCATCCTTCTCCCTATAAAATAGAATTAATCCTCATGGACGTGTACTATCAACCACTGATATAAGCACTCAAGATTACCAAAGGTATCTCATAAAGTTTCAGAACTCTTGCGCCCTCTAGGTCCTTTGGTATCTTGTCATCATAAACTAATTTTCCATCTGGGTTCCTCTCATTTGTATTTTGTATTACTTCATTCTCTATTTCACACTCGTTCACCTCTCGAGAGCTGGTTGAATTCACTAAGCTTGCACTTGGTCAAGTTTGATTCCCCCTGTTAACCCATAATCACTTTTCCTAGGTAATTCATCTTAGATAACCATTATTAGGATGCATCTTTCTGTTATGAGCTTCCTTTTCCCTTTGGTGGTATAGTTTTTGCCTTCTTTGGTGCCATTTCTTCCAATTTCAACTACAAATTTTGCTTAAGTGATAAAATCTCTAGGTGTAGAATTACTTTCTTTGGTCATGAGTGTTGAGTGCTATAACCCTCTCTTAACCTTTCAAACCCTTACTTTTCCTCATGATTTGGTTCTCTCTTCAAACCCCATGCCCTAGCTTTCAAATCCAACTCTATAATACAAACTATAGCTCACTAACTTCTGAACTCTTTATTGCTTTATTTCCATGCCTTCTTCTTGTGCTCACACTTTCTCTGAGGATCCCTAACTCAAGATGTGTACCAATTTACTCTGGTTCATCTCAAATTTCTCTTTTAAATGATCTCCTTGTTAAAAATTCACACTTTCATGATCTCTAATTGTCCAAATTCTTCAATATGCAAGGAAATAATTTTATAAATTTTTGTAAAATTTCCACATTAATTACTCCTCACCTACCACCAATTTAAAGCATTAAATACACTTTTGATTTTTCCACATTTTTTCCTACTTTTTCCACACGTGGAATTTGTACCCTTCTGCATGCCACTACTTCCCAAGATGCATACATCTTTACATACATTTTACTTTGCATTCTGACCCATCTTTGTCTATGCCACATACTAAGTAGTCCATCATGTTTCCACCTCCCTCATGTTACACTACGCAACCCTTTTTCTTGTGTGGTTTCAAAATCTAAAAATTTCCTCTTCTAGCACCATCATCCTAAGCACCAACAACACCTTCCTTCTTGTGTCGTGCATACACGGCTTGTATCCAAAGAATACCCTAATTTCAAACTTTTCTCACACGCACCTCCGAACTAATTCTAATACAAGTACCAACATCAAAGATTTCATGTTCAATAATCACACCTAATTCCACCCCATACTAAAAGTATGCATGTTCCTCTACACATCAACTCAATAGATAGTAATCAACTCCTACATGTGAGCATGTTTATTACAACTAATAAAAACAAAAAGAAACATTAAAATAAAATATACTCTAAATGGTAATATTTCCTTATTAATAACACAAATAATCTTATTTATAGTTGGGCTTTAGCCTACTCCCATTGAAGTAACTGTACGAGATGAAAATTGAGATGGGACCTTCACCCATACTCAACCTCCCGAGGTCATACCGAGATTGCTGATATGGAATGTGTGGATGGTTGGTGGTAGAGAAATGTGATATGTAAATGAGAATGTGGATAAATTAGATAGACAAGTTATCAAGGAAAAATAATGTCTTCGACTCATGAATATTAGGATTTTCTCATCAAGTGCAAGGAAGGCCCTTCTAACTTGAACTGGTCTAATGGATGGATAAGAAAGAATGGCCACACGGAGACTCCAATCAATATCAAGATTTGTGGATATCCTTTCTATGGGTTGTGAGATGCATGGAAATCCATGGAGTACCTCATAATTATTTCTAGACAAGGTCATGGAATATGTGAGGGAGGCATGGATCCCGATAGCTCTATGGTCAATTTGCTAGAGTGGTCCAAACTATGAGGTATGGGTGAGCTTCCTCATTCGAACACTTAGTTATTAAACGATGTTTGGCAAAAGTGGGGATGACCTAAAGACTAATGAGAATAATCCTGTGTCTAGGTCTAACTGTTCTTCATGCCTTGTGGTTGGGGAACCCGTAGATCACAACCATAAAATCTTTGTGGCTTCTGCAGTCCTTGTATGGTCATATACGTTTAAACTCTATTGCCAGGGGTAATCTAATATTCGTAGGCTTTGTCAGCCACAATGTTCAAAAAATTTAATTTTTCAATTTTCTCAGTGTATCACGATGGCATTCTAAGGACAAGAAGATGGAGCCCCATATTTATGTCCGTAATTAAGTTGGGACCTTTCGATTGTGGTACCCATGGATCACTTCTATATGTGCATTCTTGTTGAGGATTGTTGATGGTCATGTATTGCAATGATCTAATTTAATTAAGAAAATAACAACTAATTAAATGAATTAAAGTTATTCTATGTTTTTGGTATTTTAAGATAGAAATGAAATAAACAATTCAAAACAACTATTTTAATAAAGTAAAAAAATCTTTTCTAAAATTTAGAAGAAATGAAGAAATGAAAGTTTCGAATCAAATTAATAAATCTAAATAGGAAAATAATTGGATGTAGTTATTTGTCTGTGCAAAAGTGTATCTAATTTAATTTAATTAAATAAATCCCTTTTCCAATAAGTAATTTTGGATTTGTTAAATCCTCTCCTATCTTAGATACATGGGAAGATTGAAAGCTTCAAAATATTTTCTTCCCCTGTAACTTCCCGAATAGAAATTTTGAGAATGTACATGAAACAAAAATATATTATAGATATATTATCTCTATGTTGGCAAAGAAATATTCCTATAGATATACTTCCCTCTAAACCCACAAGGATAGGGAAGGAAGAATCTATCAACAAAAACTCCTATGGAAGATGTAAATATTCTTTAACTATTTGTAGTGAAGAAACTAACTTTTTCTACTCTATTTGATATATATATGCATATGATTTAGAAATAATAATATGAAGAAATGAAGAAAAATAACATCAACCCCAACCTGGAAATATAGAGCATATGCTTTGTCCCTCAGTCTATATTTCAATATACTATATTCACATGAGTCTAAGGGATTGGGAATGCAGTAGAAGCAACAGTGAGAAGGTGTTGGAGCAATGGCAGCTTGATAGCATTCTAGTAGCAATGCAGGTGGAAGAGAGATAACACAAGTGAACAGAGCTTGGCTATGTAATTTCCAGCAAGAATGTGATAGCTCAACAATACAAGAATACACAAAATAATATTTGGCCAGTTTCTTGAGAACAAGTGATGATTTTATAGAAGGTTGGTTGGGTTGTGCACTAACACACTTGGCAGCCATGGGGTGCCACATCAACACATGAAAGGGTAGTTTGAACAATCAATTAAAAATCACAAGTGGAAGAGGAGATTGCCACAAGTCACTCAAGCTGAAATCAACTAAAACGGGTAAGAAACGTGCTCAAAAAGTGAACTTAAGTGAAGCAATCATGCGTCAATTCTTGGGTGAAGATTGTAGAAAAAGTGCACATGACCGTTGCCATGTGCAGAGTGGTGGTTACAAGAATACCACCCTACTAAGGTAACAATTACAAGATCAACACCTAGGCAGGGTGGTGGTTTTGCAAATAAAGGCCAAAACAAAGGAAAAATGTGGTTAAGGAAGGAAAACTCGCTACAAATATAAGTCCTAAGGAGTTTTAGGATCTCGAACACCTTGGAAAATACATGAATCATCACTAAGGACTTTTGTAACTATTTTCTAACAATTTATCATGTGTAAATTTGGGTGCATACATATTTCCCCCTCAAAGAAGCATTTCGGGCATGAAGAGGTGTGAAACATAGAGTTTAAGTATGGCATTCTCGAAATTGGGAGCTAGAAGCTATACTTGACATGCATGTGTGTCAAAATTTCACCGCTTAAGCTTCATTAGCTGCAAGATGAAAGAAAAACTCAAGTGCAGATAGATAAAATATTGGAAAATAAACACTAAAACAAAATGACAAGAGGACTTACCATCTGCGTGGGGATAGAAGTATACCTGCGCCAACACTCCATCCTGTAAAACACATACACTCAAAATGAGGTTAAAACAAAGCATATATATAACAAAAACCATTCATTTTCAATTCATTTGCACATATCCCCTTTAGTGATTTTGGAGCTCTGGACCCACGGTGACCGTTTTGAGTGAGAGTATAGTCAAAATGACAAGGGTGATGACATGATCATGGCTCTACGAGTTAGAGACCCAACATCAAAGACAAAGGTTAACATTTCTCAGTTGTTTATTTTGAAACCTAAAATGTAAAATGTTGAAAATATAAGCCTAGTGGGTAGATTTTTGAAATTTATTGTCTTAAAATGATCTCTAGGGTGTGTCCTAGGTGGGTTTAGCTTTTGTTTTATTTGAAAAGGTCCATTTTTGTGTTTTTTTGAGTTTTTGGGTCAAAATGGATGGGTCATCCATTCTTGATAGAACCACCACCTACATAGGGCGGTGATTACAATACCACCACCCTAAATAGGCGGTGATCACAAAACCTCCACTCGCATTGGGGTGGTGGTGGTCTTGTAATTGTCAAGACAACGAGCTAATTTGACCAAGTTAAACTAATTTTTTTGGTTTTTAAGTTGTTTTATATTGTTTTTTATGAGCTTTCCTATTGAAACATGTCACTAACTTTCTCTTTTTGTTGTTTTGGGTGAATTCAAAAGGAGTTATACATTCGTTGGAGTCGGGAGAGAGTGTGTGATTAGATTCCAGGAATCCTTGATTAGTTGACTTAGGATGAGATAGATTTGTTGCACTGGGATGGGTTATGGAGGATTGCACGAGTGTCGCACATAACACCATCTATCCAGATATATGTGATTTATTGTCTAATTGGGATGAAGAATAGAATACTTTCTATTTTCTAAGTGTGAGGGGAGAGTGGAACATCACTCTAGAGGACATATATAGGATTCTTGGCATTCCTGTGAATTGAAGACAACTTACTTTAGCGAGCACATGAGGCATAACCACATCTAGACAAAGTGGGCCTCCTAGATGGGGGATGATGAAGTGTCGGGGGCTCCAAGTAGGGTATGAGGCTTCTATCTTTGTCCACCACACCTATCCCTACCCTATGCAAGGAAATAATTATTATTTTGTATTCATGTTTGGTGGGAGACAAGGGTGGGGACAAGATCTTGTATTATTGGGCTCCCATCATCATGTAGATTGAGCAACATGGGAGGATATTTTCCTGGGGTGTGGATATTTTAGGCACCACATATCATGAATTGTACCAAGTGGTGAGGCTTTAGGGAAATCCATGAGCCACCCTACATTAGTTATGAGTTGGGTGTATGAGTGGATTATCCCCTACTAGAGGGGAGTTGGTGTACAAGATCTAGGGGCCGTCAGGGCCGTGAGATGGATGGGTTTGTCAGTTCTTAGAGGGCCACATCAGCCTGTTTCTACATTAATGATAGTTGATTTTATTGAGATACCCTACCAAGACATGATTAGATTGTGGGGTCAAGAGATGACCATCATGATTACATGTGCCACCACATCACAGTTTGTAGATAGATCTGCAAGGGTGGAGGCCCGCCCTGCTGCCAAAGTACCCCAGTAGTTTGGGTTAACCTATAATGATGCTCTTTTTCCATGCCTACTATGTACTTGAGTGTTATGGAGGAGCGAGACAAACCTAAGGGACAACGTGGATGCAAAGTGGTTATACCAGGAGTACTATCTCTATCAAGAATGTGCTAGTTCATAGGGCATGTAGGTTACTCGGGGATATTATCCAGATTGAGGATACACATTCTCATAGTGGGGAGGAGAAGGAGGAGGCTGACATAACCATAGACATAGAGGCTGAGAGTGAGGATGGCTAGGATATGTGTGAGGAGTTTAGAGTAGAGGGGGTGATGCAAAGTAGGGTAGTGACACAGAGTGGTAGGTTTCAATAGAGATATATATGGTGGAGAGAGAGAGAGGCAAAGGCGGAGAAGGAGACTCGGTTTCAAAGGATCCAATTCCTCATGAGGGAGGTGGTGATGAGTAGTCTGTGATGTCATAAAGAGTTTCCTTAAGAGAGGGGGTTTCACAGCGGATGCTCTGATGCCTATAGCGGCCCACAACCACCTACACTAGTTAATCCTTTGTGGGTGCCTAGATATCCGAGTATGTAGATACTCTTCTCTTGACTTTGTTATCTAGAAATGTTAATAATGTTAAGCATTGTACTTCTTTTTTATTTTTGATGGTTTTCTAACTTGCCATTGTTCTCTTTTATTTGCACCCGCTTTGCGATGGGGAAGATCTTATTCTTTAGGTTTGTGTTGACACTTTACTTGATCCCTATGGGAAGACTCGTGTGGAGTTCCTAGAGGATTTGGTACCGCAATTGTAGGTTAGATGTCATACTTGATGTGTTTGCGCCTCTTTGGGAGGCCACGCAGATCTTAGCTGCACAAAAACAAAGATTCCTACATATGAGATGGAAAAGAGATTGGCGAGGTGAATCCATTCACGCAGTGATGTTATGACTAGTATTTATACTCACGATCACTCTCACCACTTGGTGCATTCATGACATCGAATCTGCAGTAGGAGTCCTAGCTGCATCCATGCACCATCTCAGGGATCCTGTAGAGAGGGATAGGCCACTGATCCTTTATTTATTTGATGTCATTTTGAGAGGCATATATGATTTTTTTGGATTTTCATGCTCATTGCAAGAATTTTGACCACACCTAGTGTGTGATGGCATTGTATACAAACTTGATTCACTATGATATATATAATATCTCTTTTTGGTTTGGTTATCCTTTGCATAGAGTTGACTTCATTTATGGTTCTCTCGCATGTGTACTCTTAGATGTTTAGAATCTCCAATTTTATATGATTTTTAGAATGCATGTAGTGGATAATAAATGCTAACAGAATGATTTCTTTTTCTTGTTTTGTAATGCTGATATGTGATGATTATGCAAGCACAATGTAATGCTAAACTTTAGTTTTTCAAGCAATGTTTGATACTTCTTTTCATTTTGGCAATATGTGATGAATAATGATATGATAATAAAATGAACTCATTACATTTCTAACTCCACATAACTAGTAAGATGTGAGGGATCAACACCAAGAACCATAAGGGGGGAATGGAATTGTATGATTTTGTTGAATGAAGATGGTGAGAGAAAGACAAGGTTTTGACAAAAACCCAATTGAGAACCTACAACCTAACTCTACACAAGTTTTCTACATAGTTTAAAATGTGATTTCCTTTCCATTTTATCTAGAATTAGATCCGTAGATGGCCACTTGATTGACAAAATATGGTTTAAGGTTTTAAAATCTTTTGGAACTTAGACATCTAACTCATTTTGTTGGAATTTATGATTTTCAAAGCACTTTTCATTGAATGAAATTGCTTTTAACTTAATAATTTATTTTAAAATACCCCTACACCTTGCCACATGCCACCAATAGGAAGCATGGGTTCATCAAAAAGACAAGGCATAGGCGAGTAAGGGAATTTCCTCCTTTCGTGACCTTACACCACTTGTAAGAGGCGCAGGATCAAAACCGAAGATTGGTGGGGCAAGTAAGTGTGTAAATGAAAATTCGTGTTTGATTGTGACTTGACATATATACTCTTTTTTTTTTTTAAGTTGTGCTTTTGGGAGGGAGAGTTTTCCCTAGCCTCAACCCCACACAACTAGTAAGATGTGAGTGCTCATCACCGAAGGTGAGATAGGTGAAAAAAAGACCTGGGTAAAATGTTTAGAATTTTTTCATTTCCAAATAGGTGTGTATGGGATAGATGTGACACCAAGAAGCTTCTATAAAAAACCAAAAGGAAAAGAAACTTAAACTAGAAGAAAACCATGAGCGGAACCAAATATGCAAGCCTTGGTGGGATTAACATCAAAAATCTGTCTTAATTCATTTGAAATGATGAAATGATTAATAAATGCTTGATGATAATATTGTGAATGTTTAAAGAGATGTGATTGAAATATTTCCAATTTTTTCAAAAAAATTAGAATTACTTGAAAATAAGTCCCTTGATTACAAATTTTATAGAATGAGCTAGAGGATATGTTTATGCAATGTGAATGCAGTAGTATACATATGGATATGTAAATGGATCATGCATAGTATCTCTTTAGGTGAAGAGAGTTGACATGATTCACCAAATTCCTCACCTTCTAGTGTACATAGGTGATATGCCCCATTTTTGTAGTCCTCTATGACTCGATATGGGCCCAACCATTTGGGCCTAAACTTCCTTCCTTCATCATTTTTCTTATCTATTCAGATATCAAGTCTCAAAACCAGATCTTCCTCACATATTTTTGTTCGTAGACCTTCTTGTTATATTGAAAATCCATTCTTTTAGCATAAACACTATGTCACTACTCAACATTAAGCCGAGCTTCATTGAGGCTTTCTAACTCAGAGATTCATGCCTCACGATAACCTTCTTCTCCTAAAATTCCTTGTAGTGATATCTAGAGACTAGGTATTTCAACTTCAAGCGGTAAGACCACTTTCGAACCAAATACCAAAAAATAAGGGGTTTTCCCATCAGCATTCTTACCAACGTTTTATAGGCCCACAAGGCAAGAAATAACTTCAGTGCCGGTCACACTTGTTCTCCTTAACATTTTTCGGAGGATGGATTTCAACGTCTTATTAGGTGCCTTAGCCTATTCGTTGGCCCGAGGGTAGTAGAGAGGTCGTGTGGTGATTTATTTTTAACTTTTCACATAATTCACGTACCTCCTCATTCTTAAAGGACATTCCATTATCAAAGATAGTGACTTTTGGGACCCCAAACCTATATATGATCTAGTTAAGAATCAAATTTGCAATTACAAATCCTAGTATAGTGGTAAAAGGCATCGTATCAACCCACTTCATGAAGTATTTAGTGGTCATAATTATAAAATTGTGGTCATCCATTAACTAGGGAGAAAACTTTCCAATCAAATCTAGACCCCATGTGGAAAAGGGCCAGGGGGTTGCTATTGGTTGTAAATCCTGGGTAGGTATATGAATCTTGTGTGATAATTCTTGACACTGGTGACACCTACGCAAATAATCTACTACGTCATGTTCTAATGTAGGTCAAAAATATCCAATCCAATGTATCTTTCTAGAGGTGGTGTGGCCTCCGATGTGACCTCCACATAATCCGCTATGGGATTCATAGAGGATATTTTCAGATTCTTCTTCATTAACACATATTAGCAACATTCCATCAAAGGATCTATGGTAGATAAATTATTCTATGATCATTATTTTGCGTCTATGACATGTAGTTATCTTCTTTGTTGTGAATTTGCCCATTCTCAAGGTAAGTATGGTCCAAAAAAATTTAATAATATCATAATACCATGGGCACATAGAAATGGGAGGCTTGGTTTTGATGTAGTATACACATTCGTTGGGGAAATCCAAGTCAACTAGATCCCCTCCATCTAATGGGTTATCAACTAACTAGTCTGTGATGATTTTTCCTTTGACAGACTTTTGGTTAATGAATGTCAATTTAAACTCACCCATCAAAGTCATGAAGCATCCAACTTTTTTAGATAAAGAACCCTGTGTTAGAAACATCCGTAAGTGATCTATCTTGAAATGACCCTCATTTCTTAGTTAAGCATGTAATGCCTTAACCTCTTTATTATGAATACTATAGTAAGACATTCTTTATTTTCCTACATATATCACGTCTCATAGTCAAGAAACATACAACTAATGAAGTAGACTACATGCTCTCGTTTGTTGTCATCTTCTTGTGCTATCATGTAAGCTAATGAGACATTTTTGGCCTATGAATATATAATGAGAGGGAAATTTGACTTGGGAGTTTTAAGTGTGGGAGGTAACAGAAAGAATCATTTGACTAATTCAAATGCCTCATGACACTCATCCATCCAGATGTTGAAGAAATCATTCTTTACTAAATTGTTTATCAGCTGAATAAAAAATGTTAAATCAGGAATAAACTTTCGGATTGCACCAATCTTTCCTACAAAGGACCTAATTCCTAACTCATCTGATGGTGGGATCATTTCTAGAACCACTCATATTTTTTTGGATCTACATAGATCCCTTGTGAAGATATGATGTATCCCAGTAATTTCCCTTCCGTCACACCAAACACACATTTTTCTGGATTCAATGTAATCTCATACTAAATTACATGAGAGAGGATGTGCAAAGTACCTTAGGGTGACTGTAGCATTTTCTAGCCTTATCTAGAAGGTCATCTATGTGTGATTCCACAATATTTTGGGTGAGATCGTGGAATATGTTAGTCAATTCCCATTGGTAATTGGCACCAACATTCTTGAGACCAAACAACATGATCTGGCAGTAGCAATAGGTTCCCAAGGAGTAATAAAGGTAATATTTTTTTGATCTTCCTTGGAGATCTTGATTTGATAGTACCTAAAAAAGCCATCCATAAATGACAACATCTCATAAAAAGATATTGTTTCAATGATAACATCAATGGATGGTAATGGGAAATCATCTTTGGGACATGCTTTGTTTATATCCCGAAATTCGATAGAGATTAAAAATTTTCCATTCTTTTTAAGAACGGGGATGATGTTAGATATCCACATTGAGTAATCGACAAGTTTGATGAACCCCACCTTTAAGAGTTGCATAACTTACTCTTTGACCATTAGTGTCACCTTTGGTTTCATAGGTCTAGATTTTTTCTTGATGGGATTAGCATTAGACCTAGTCACTAGATTGTGAACTGCTAAATGGGGACCAATCTCTATCATCTCTTTGTAATTAAACAGAAGGATTTTGAATGTTCTTTAATAATTTTCATGTGTATTTCCACTTCTTCATGAGTTAGCGAAGAACCTAACTTCAAAATTTTGGGTCCTCCTTCGTCTCGATATTGATATAGATCGTCCCTTTGATCAAAGAGGCATTACCCTCTTCAAACTCAGGTGGGGCCGGAGGTAGTTCTAATTCCCCTTCCTATTCTATCTCAAAAATATTAAGGTCTTTCGAGGAATAAGGGTCCATCGTGTGATCTCCAAAATAGAAGGAAGAGTGAGGAATGAGAGAAAATCCTCTCTTATGATGTTGGGGATGTAAATATGTATAATCGTTAAGGTATTATAAGATAGCCTCATCATTTTCTACATAATATAAGGTAGTAGGATTTTTCTCAGTCTCAACGTATGCCAAGATTGGATTTGTTGGTGTCTTTACAAACTAAGGGTTCAACGTGAACCAAAACTGTGAAGTTAGTATCTTTTAATTATTTTTTCAGATAGAAGCAGGAATTAGATGTGGCCATGGAGTCAACAAGAAGGTTTTTCTCATGTATAATGGCTTCAATTGAAATAAAATCAAAACCTTTTCTTAAGTTGAGTAAAATAGCTTTATATATCTGTAAGTGTTCTACCCTAGTCTTGTATACCTCTAAAAATTGATTAACGACTAGTTGCAAATCACCCGACACTCTAATGTTACAAGCACCCATAATTTTGGCTACTATCGGACTAAGTAAGACAACCTCGTATTCTACACCATTGTTTATACATTAAAAATATACCTTTAAGGAAAAATGCATAGCCTTCCCCTTCAGAGAAGTGAGGATCACACCTACCCCAGTGCCAAAAAAACATTTTTCTCTGTCGAAATTAAGATTCCAATATTTTCTTGGGAATATTGATGTTGGATTTCTCTTTATATCTTCTTTCCTTACTTTTGAGACTTCAACCATGCAAAATTCATCAATCGGAAGAGAGTCGAGTTCCAGAGAATATCCAATGCCCATGGAATCAAATGGAAGGAGAATTTGTAAATATTTCTCCAACATCTGGAGAATATTTTCCATGGTTTCCGTTGATACCATCTCAATAAAAACAGCTTTAATTTTTGACTATAGGAATTCTTGCAATCAAACCGGTAGTTTCCAACTTTGTGGGAATTAGTTTTGTCTTTGGTGTTGAACTCGTGGGTTTTTTTAATTGGTTTGCGGGATCTCAAACTGAGTATGCACCCTATGTTTTATATTTAGGTTAGCTAGGAGAATTCCAAAGGGATTTGGGTCACCCTACACAATGAAGACCTTCCCCAAATGTAGGAATCTAACTTCCTAAAATAATGTGGAAGGGATCACCTTCATGCGATGTATCCAAGGAAAACCAAGAATCATATTATATTTGGTTTCTTGATCTGTAATATAAAACTCTGTAAGAATCATCTTGGGCCCTAGGGTAACTGGTAGTACTATGGTTCCAATTGATGTTTCTTTAAGGCTATCATACCCTTTCAACGTGTTTCTTTTCAAAGAGTAATTAGTTTCTTCGTAGCCTAACTTTTAGAGAAAAGAAAAGGGAACAATGTTGTGATTCCCTCTCATCAATCATTGCATGTTTTTCATAGTTGTTGTAAATCCAAACCTGTAGATACAGAGTCAGATCACATCTATGGGCATCTCACCAATGTTCAATACGAATCTAACATATTTTTCTCGGTTACCCAAAAGGATAGAAATCGAAGTCTATGTGATTTATTTGTGCCTCTGGAGGAGGGGTGACATTGATCAAATTTCTAAGAACCAATGCTTCAAATAAAGCGATTTATGAGCAGGGGAGATCTTTAACAAATCCAAGAAGGAGATATGAGATAAGATGTTTAATAAATCATTGATAAAATTGTAAGCTCCTACCAGTTTTGAAAGTGTTTCATGAACATCATCTGATATAGATGGGTAAATAGGAATGGGTTGTGAAGAATAGTCTTGAGTTCTAGTGTCGACATTTATTTGGGGTTTGGTTTCTAGCTCTACTAGACCCACGATCTTAGTTTGTTGGTGACCATCCAACGGAGGTGCCACCAATGGGTTTGACGAAGTCAAAGCTTCATGATCATTATTTCCCACCGAGATACCCTTGTTTGAGTCATTTGGGTTCAACTTACCATTTTTGGGATACATTGGAAGGGAGTCATTAAATATCCTAAGTGGTGTGTTTTGAGGGGATACAAGCCCCATGCAAGTATTTTGAGTTGGTGCCGTAGAATTTTCATAAAACATCTTGATAAAGAGCTACCTTTGATCCTCTGATAAGTGTTTTAGGAACATGTTACAGCCTCAGAAAGTTCTTGCATCATGCTCTCAGACCCTATGGAAGCCACAATATAGGTCGGGATCATAATCCCGATGTATTTGGTTTGTGTTTTTTTTGGTCAAAATTTTTATTATTATTTGACTGTTGGTTATTGTAATTTAAGTTTGGAGGTCATTTCCCTTGATTTTGATATTGGTTTTGGTACCCATTTGGGTATTGGTTAGGGCCTTGAGCTTGAACTTGTTGTTGTTGTTGGGGTGGAGGACAATTGAAGTCCATCACATTGATCATAGGAGAAAATTTGTTACTCCTTTGATTGTTACCATTTTTGTTGTTGTTAACGTTATTTGTACTTGAAGTGTTAACAAAATTTGGTTTCTTTTCTTAGTCTGTAACACCATCGGTTCTAACACCAAAATTTTTGTTGAGGACCTTAGGTCCTTGATTATTGTTTTTGTTGTTGGGGTAACTTGAATTACCTTGATTGGGAGTGATCAACCACCCATTTGAACCATACTTCTTTCGACCACTTTGTCTATTCCTATTTGATCTATATGGAGAGAACCCTCTAACACCTCTTCGTAACTTCTTAGAGGGAATGTTTGGGCTTCTTCCTTGGTTTCTCATTTAATAGAGTGAAGGAATAGATCACAGAGATCTATTTGATCCATGTTGGGAGTGCTTTCCAAATAGTAGAGGACGTTTTGGTACCCAAATTGATTCTCCCTTTATGACTGAGCAACACCGTAGCAAGATGTTTGGAGATAGATAAATCGAGTGTGAGTTGTTTTATAGTCGTGAATAATTTAACCCGACTCTTCATTCACTCGAGCTTGGAAGAAATGGATAAAACCATGTACGGGGTTTAACATACCCCGAATACTTTAGGTTGTTCCTTGAACCAGGGGTGAGAGGACCCATTTTAAACCCATATTGGTGGATAACATCTGTAGATTTATAGTATTTTTTTCCTTTCACAAAATTAAGAGGAGATCTTGAGAAGGTATGGTCAATACAACGTAATTTAACTCTCATGATTTTTCACTTTAGAGGAAAAAGAAACCTTCTAAACAAAATCTAGGTTACTAAAGACAATGGGAAAATCTAATTGCTCCCCATATTAAGGTAAGGGATGGGTAAATCCAAGAATTCCCTCAAAGCATTTATGAACAAATGGTGCAAGCGGGGTAGTTCATGTATGGTTCATCTCTAGATATGTATTTTATGGTTGGGAAGCTAAGAAGGATAAATTTGATTATACCAAATACAAGAACTTTAAACAAATGTTAACAAACCCACAAGGAAAAAATATGAATAGCTTCAAATAGTTAGGAAAAACCTTCAAATAGAAAATTGTGCATCTATGAAGGCTCAAAGACACATAAATTCACACATTCTTCAAGTTTTTAACATAAGAACTCGTGTTAAAGACTCAATTAAACCTTATAAAACCCCTATTATATCACACTCATGATACACTCATAAACTGAAAAATAATCTGTATCACTGAAATGAAAGTAAAGTGAATTTAAATCACTTATTGCATCATGAAATGAAAGCTCTCTTCATAATGTAATTGCAAATGCCACAATACTTGTCATGAGGATGAGATTTTATGCGATTTCAAAAGGATTCCTAATGTAATACTGTAATAGGAACATAGATAACTATTTGAAAATATCTCAAGATGACAATAGACATAACATAGTTCATGATTTACATGAATTACTCAAGGTTTCTCAAATTTGATCAACAAGGGAAATTTTGTTTACAATCTCAATTTTTTTCAATTTCTATACATCTTCAACCATCTTGACATGATCAATTTTGAAATTCACACAAAAATAACTAGTTTCTCAAAAAAATCCTAGATAATGGCTTCTCTTGGATCTTCTCTCCTTTTTCTCTCTAACTAAATTTCAGAAAAATTAATCCTCCTTTTCTTGGCATGGATTTTACATACTTTTATATCACTCGCTTTAATTCAAATATTTTCCCACCAAAAACAAGAATATTCCAAGGAATACTTTGTTTGTTACAAAAATGTTCTAGAAAATGATATTTATGAACTTCATCCCATACTACCAGGTGTATGAAACATGAGTCTTTTCTATTTATTCCATATGTGTCTAACTGGGACATCCAAGATTCAATTTGGCAGATTATTTTAAATGTTCCCTTCTAATTTTGATTAATAATCATTTCAGATTGATCACTGAGTGTCTCCATATGATTTTTGACATGACACACACTTACGCTCATTTCTTGAAATCCTTCTTGGGATTAGCACACTTCACTTCACATCTTACTGGTTTAAATGCCATATATGATGTTTGTCAAATCATCATAATTTACCAGTTATGCTCATCTATAATTTCCTTCAAGTTTTAATTTTCCCTTGTGCAGATTGAGTAAGATCCTTCTCATCTCAGGGGAAATATTTTTCTAGACCAAAGATATGTGTCACCTTCAAGCTATAAAGTTCAAACCTACCCTCTTACAATTATGTATCTCTTTCCTAATTTTGGATATAGCAGAATCTTTACCAGAAAAATGGAAAAGACACTTGTGGCACACAACTTGAAAGAAATATCTTCAAATATCTAAATAAGATATTTGATCTAAGTGGCCCAGATGAGGCCTTTGTTAGGGCCTTGTTTGAAGTAGAATGCATAGGAGACACAAAAGGACCTCTGACATATCAACAAGTCCACTTAGCGCTTTTAACTAGGCTGATTAGAATCAATCCTATATTCACATCTTTCTAAGTCATGTATTTCCATATTTTTAGATGGGATCATATGAAAACACTTAAGTATTTTAATAGATACTGGGTTGAGAGGAGGCATAGGGTCTCTGGGAAAAATAGTTTTCAATGCCCCTTCGTATGCAACGAGGAACTTGCATCAAAATAAATTCCTAAGGAATCATACATATTATATGAAAAAACCTCCATTGATACGGTGCCTGCCATTTCCAATAAATTGAATGAGTTAGAGAAGAGGATTCATTCCTTGGAAAAGAAACAGGAAGAAAATGTGCCTCTGCCACTAGGTCCAATAGCAACACTACCTTCAGGCAAGAGGAAGGGAGAAACACAAACTCAGTCTCCAGTCATCATCTCGGATGGAGAAGAAGACCAATCTATTTCTGCTTGCCGCTCAAGGGAAACACTTTCTTCAGCTCGGATAGCAGAGGAAGGTTTGCAACTCAGCTATCCACACATTTGATGCATTTTTCCCCTCATTCTGAGTGGGAATTTCAAGGACCTCAGCCAATTCCTTCTCCCAGGGAAAACCCACCTTTCTCCAGGAAATGGGAAGCAGGAACTAGTTCAAAGCCTCACATTTCATCCAGTCACCAACATGTAGTATCTGCCCCTCTTATCACTCCAAACATCCCTCTTCAAAGTAATCCTGAAATTCGACCCTTCACAAGGGGAAGGTGAAAGGGGTCTTCTTTTCGTGTGGTTTGGATCTCTTTGATTGGGTATCATCCGACCAAAAGAGAATTGAGCTTGAGGAAATCATGAGCTGCCCTAAGAAGACTTTGGAGTCCTTAATGGGCATGGGGATGTCTAGAGACACGGTAGGGTCGATTGTCTTCATACAAGCAACACAGACAACTAAGTTTGTATTGAGGAAGAAAATTTTTTTGAATAAACTTCCCTGCGAGGGAAATTATGAAGTAGGACTAAAGAATACTTAGGTGTTATTATCCTTTCATTGTTTTGATTTCGATGTATGTACATCTCTTTTTTCATTGGTAAGGGTCCCTATAAAATCAGTATCTTGTTTTTTCTTTGTTCAATATTGTAAGCAATATAAGGATGTCAATAGTTCACATATCTGTTTCAAATGTATATGAAATTTTTATCTAATCCAATATGAACTACTACATCTTTTTAACTTACAATTGAAATAAAGAAATGGTAAAATTTTGGAGAGATAATTACATCTAATGTATCGAAATATCAATTCACAATGTTAGTTCAATGGAGTATGAAGATAAAATACAAAATGAGGAAGAAAGTGCTTAAACATGTTCATCATTTTTGTACCAAAGATCCTCCTCCTCCTCACCCTTTTCCTCTACATCTTTCTCTTCCGATAATCTAGCCACATAAGCATCATATCTCTGGAATAATTCATTTACTTCATCCTCGTTAGGTCCAAGGTGATGCTAGAAAATCAATGTTTTTCTTGATATTAAGTCCAGACATTGAGCCATTTTCTTCTTATATTCTAGTGGCCTGGCTTTCAATTCCTCAATCCTATTCTCAATCTTCATCATAATTTTAATAGTTTCATGGGAGAAGTCATCTGTCTAGATATTACTTTCAAAGGAATTGAGTAAGAAATCAAGTCTTAAGTCCCCATAGCTCTTTTTGGACTTGTCTACCACCATGTATTCTAATATTTGATCAATGGCATCAAGTAGATCATCAACCCAGATTCCTTCTAACTTCAAGCCTCTTCTTGATTCCATTTAAGGTATCTAACCTAATTTTTGTCAATTCTTCAAGGGAATATTGAATCCCTTTGCATCTTATTGGTACGATGCCTTCTTTCTCAACTAGCTCCTCACTAAGCCGGGTTATGTGGTCAAGCTTGGGAGTGTTCCTCTAAGTAAAAAAATATTATTGTCACAGGTCTTGAATCATTCCATCAATTTCATTTAATCGACCTCTAAGGTCCTCATATTTTGTCCTTTCTTCTATGATAACTTTCTTTCCCTTCTTAGTTAGTTGTTCAACCCAAGTATCCATCGCTTGGACCTTCTTGACAACACTATTTACTTTATCCATTCCCTCAGGGGTATTCACATAAGTACCTACTTGTTCATGACTAGTTTGTCCTATCAGTTGTTGCAAACATGAACTTAAGGCCTTAATTTGTTCCTTAAGTTGCTTCTTTGTCATCCCATCTTCATCCACCTTTTGTAAAAGACAATTCATTGCTTCAGATACTCCTTGCTTTAGTTGTTCCCTTGAAGGTTTTCCCAAGGGAATAATCTGAATGTTGTAATCATCATTGGTTATGTCCTTTCTTATCTTACCCTCGAAAGGAGTTTTTATCTCAAGGGTTCTCACCCCGATGAATCAGTAAGAGTCCTTGTGATGGTTCTGGCCCTTTTTGGGGCTCTCACTATTTTTGGAAAGGATAAAGCAGTAAGGTCAACTGCTTGTATAGGAAGGGCCACTTCTTCATTTGAAATTAATTTACTGATCCATCCCTTCTTCAAACATGTTCCAACTTTTGTTTCCAAGATCCTTCTGGAGTTTCATAGGAACAACTACTATTTTCTTGGACATCTCTTGTTCTTGTTGCACCAATAATTCTATTTTTTCTTGACCACTTATCCCAATTTTCCCTAAGTCAATTTCACTTTGTACCATTAATTCCTCTATATGCTTCCTTTCCTAATCTGACACTTCAAATTGATCATCCTTAACTTGATCTGCATCAAAACTCAAAGGGAACTCCTTTACTTTTTCTCCAGATTGAAACCATGGTGGCATGAGTTTCTTCCCCTTCGCCCTTTTGTATCAAAGTTTGGGAAATGGATTCCTCTACTCCCAAAAAAAGTTGAGTTACAAAATTTCTACTTTCATGCCCTAATGACACCTTAGGAAATGTTATGGTAGGTTATTCTATTGGAAGTGAATCCATGTTTCCCATTGAAAGTTGTGAATCTCCACCAATAACAATTTCCTCATCGTAATTATATCTTGTGCCATTTTTAATTTTTCTTCTTGAATAAGTTTATCACTCTTAGTAACCTCAATAGGAATAGGAACAACATTTTCTACCACTAACTTAGTATTAACACCCTTATTCCACCAATAGCTCTAGTTTATCCATTTCAAAACCATTTGTTTTGGGAAGAAAAATTCACTTCTGATTTCTTACTTTAGTTTTTAGTACATGAGGACCTCTTTCGATTCCTTACTTGATTCAATATTAACCACTTTGGTGTTAATAAGGGTTCATCAATAGACAAACTGAGTTCATCTAACATGGATAATCCCTCATCAGCATCTATATCAATCACATCAGTTTGTACATTTACAACCTTATGCATTGTTTCAATTGGTGGTGGATTAATATCTTTAACAAATCTAGCTTCAGGAATTTTCATACCAGGGTAAGAAACTAACTTTCCACTGGATCAAGTGTAGTATTCCCCTAGGGAACTTAGCTCTGAATGCATTCCACCTCTTTTTCCATAAAGAATGAATGAGGGATCATGGGACTTGATTTCCCCATACTTGCAATGATGTATATCCTGCTTTGATTCGGATGTTATCAGTTATTTCTACTTCGGGGATCAATTACCCCATCCTTGTGTTTGAACTTCTTTGGTGTATGGGCACCTACCCTTACCAGATTGGTGGGGACCATTTTGTGTCTACTCAAACCGCTTCACTTCTGTGGTGTTCTCTTTTCATCTTTGTGTAGCCTGGGCTAAATGTGTCCACTTGAAATGGCTGTACTCATTAAAATTTCAGTATTATGTGGATTTGGGACAATATTTGGGCTAACCATATGTGATGTTAAACCCTTTTCCTTTTCCTATAGTGGCACTGCAGGAGTAATATGGGCATTTTCATGGACTTTAAAAGCATTTTTTCAGTTTTCTACTTGAGGGCTTACATGGAAGTACCTATATCACAAGTAGTTTTTGTCCATTCATCAATTAGCCCATCAGTAGGCCTTTTGGAGGGTAATAGAGGGGATTTTCCTCCTAATGGGTCAATTTTATCAGCGGCCTCCTTCAGAGGTGGGATATCATCATTTAAGTTTACCAGATTTCTGAAATGATTTAGGACTCTTTTATTTTGTACTAACAAGTCAATATTCATCTGAACCAACCAATTTACCATTATCCTCATGACATTGGCTATCCTCATGTAGGGATCATCAGACTCCTCCTCATTCCAATCTAGGGGAGCTATAGGTTGACTTTATATCTTATGATGTTTGTCACCCTCAAATTTCCCTTTAATTTCTAAGTCTAAAATTGTAAAATTTTTGAGTTAGTGCCCTTAAAGTATACTTGAAAAGAGGTATTTTTGAATTTGGAACTTTATAAGAATTGGAGGGCTCATGAAAATCACTTCATCAGATGGGAAATTTATTCCCCTTTCCAAAAAGGTAAAGAAGTCCTCTTAACTCATAATTTTAAAGTTATGGCTTGTGAGCGAGCTAAGTGGTCATATTTTCCCTTGGCGGATTTGGCAGAGCTAAGTGGTCAATTTTCCCTTGGTGGACTAGTAGAGATGTAGAGGTATTTATGCACATTTATCTTTTGTGAGAAAAGCTAAGTTGGTAAGATTTGACCCGTGAGCCCGCAGGGAGAATTGAAACAGAAGCTCCTAAGGACCCGCATCGAATCAAAGGATGCATGTGCCCAAAGGGAGGATTGGATCGGCGGAGCCATGGAAGAATTCAAGGTTTTGAACCTTTTGAAAAAAGGTTAAAATGGTTTAAGGTAAGTTGTTTTCCCCATAACCTGTAGCGAATCTAATGGTGCCACGTGTCCAAAGAGCCAAAGCAGAGCTGCGGGCCAACAGATAAAACAAGTTTTTGTGCCTCTTTTACCAAAAAGGTAAAATGATTCAATGAGATCCATGCACCCATTTCCAATTAGCTCGTGCCACGTTTCCATGCTGAATTTGAAGTTGTGGTGGAGGTAAATGATATTTTGCATTTTTTTGCAAAATAGGTCAAAATGTTCAAATTACACTGCAACCCCATTTCTAATCACAGCCTGCCACGTGTCCAAGTCAAAAAGTCAAGGTGAAGCTATGGGGAAATTTGTTCCAAATTGCCAAAACATAGAAAATCACAAAAATGGAAAGGTTACTTCCCGCGCCCACTCTAATCTCCTTCCTCCACGTGGACGGTCTGATTTGAATGTTTTAATAGCAAATCAATGGTTCATATTGAAACTGGAAAATAAAATGAAATGTCTATGTATTTTAACAAATTGTTTTTCCACCATGATTTTTCTTCGTGATTGGATGATTTTTGAAGGGCACGAAGGATGAAATCCATTTGTAAACTATTTTTCTCACCTGGAGGAAGTTATAACCACTTTTCGTGAGCTATTTGATGGGTTCTGGAAGCCATTGTCGTGGTTGAGAATTTTGATATGTCGAGACTATAAATTTGAACCGAAAAGAATCAATACAAGATATTCTCTTTTATTCCTTTGTTTCTCTTTCTTCCTCTTCTCTAGTTTGAGAATCATTTAATCTCTAATATGAGAATAAACTTTGTGTTCTTGCGAATGTAATTTCAAATAAATTTGTGTCTGTGGGATTGTATCTGGTAAAAATGTGAATGGTTCTTCTCTATATTTCATTTGTCCAATGCAAATAAGGGTTTTCTCTACAATCTCTTTTCCCTGAAAGTATTGCCTTCTTCTCCCTCCATCCTCTCCTTCATTCCTCCATCCTCTTGTGCTGATAATTTTCCTTGTAGAAAATGCATTTCCAAGATATCAGAAGACCACAAATTGATGAAAGTTGTACATTTGTATATATTTTTATCCTTTGCTTTCAATAAGGGAACCTCTCCCATCAAAGAGGAGGGACTTGTTTGTCCCCTAACTGTGGTTTCATCCCAAGTGCAAATTTGAAACCCAACAGTTTTTGGTGACTCCACTGGGGAGATCTTTTAATAGATTCCTTTCTAAGAAGAACAACAATTTGATCATTCCATTGATCTGGCAACTCTGAGATAAACACGTGGTAGAAGAGCTCTTGGAGTTGAATATTCTCAATTTCAACTTCTAGATCAACAAGGTTTTCCTCTTCCTTCATATGGAAAAATAGAAGAGCTTGTTCTACAAGCACACACCTGTTGAAGACAAAACCCTTGGGAGTGGAATCCCTTAAGAGCAACTCAGCCCTAATCTCCATGCTTTGATTCTTGCTTTGGTGTTTGGTTCCTCTTCAATAAATTTTTCCAAGGATGGCAATTCCATTACCTTGGGGCCATTGAGTTGGTCCATTGGCTCTTCCAAAACCTTTGCATGAGTTACCTTGAGGTAACATAAATAATTTTCCCGAATTCATGGGTGATGGGAAAGTTCACCCCGATGAACACATTGTAGCCTTCATTGTTGCATGCGAGTCTTCATGTGGAGCATGAAGATGTCTCAGTTAGTATGTTTGTGGAAACCTTGCAAGACAATTCAGTAGATTGGTTTTACCATCTCCCTGCTGGAGCAATCACAAATTAGACAAGCATGAGAACAAGATTTGAGAACCGTTTCAAACCTACACAAGATGTGCATGCTCGATTTCCCAAATTCGTCAAATCAAAAAGGAACCACAAGATCCCATGAGAGAATTTGTAGCTAAATTCAATAAACTAATCAACAAGATCCCACAAGATACTAGGCATGTTGATCAGATCCAAAAATGTTTCTTTTTGAATGCACAACTATCTAAAGTAAGCTATGCTATGAGGAGAGCATCTAGCGAATTTGGATGATGATTGGAGGTGGCAAATCAACGTGGAGGATGACTTGATCATGTCAGGAAAACTAAAAAGAGAATCCCAGAAATCCAAGACATCATCTTCTCCCTCTTCTCCGGAGGTAATTCGGATAAGTTGGTACAAAAGCTGGCCAATGACCTCATTGCAATCAAAAACAATTGGCTCAACATACTCCATACCAGGATGTTCCAAGGAAGAATTTTCAGCCTAGGAATAGACTACCTTCTTCTCAAACCAGGTTGGCAATTGAAGGTCCACCTCTCAAAGTGCCTATCAATGCAACATGTGAAGTCCTTGAACCTAATGATGAAGAAGAGAATGAATTATATGATGATCAAGAATAAGATGTTGGTAAAGATTTGGAGCATCCTGGTGATTCTAGAGTCAACTTCCTCACCACTGAAGGTGTTGATGATGAGGATGATTATAATGATATAGTGGCTAACATGAATAGCGAGTCATATGTTGTCATGACTCGAGAACAGACCAGAAAAAAGGATAAATTTTTGCATCCTGCAAAGAAATCAAAGGAGTCTTCCAATACCATTCCAGTGCTTGCAAAGAGAGGTTCTCCTATCCCCACCACCTCCACACAAAAGGTAAGCTCTGCTGGTTTTTCTCCCTCCAATTCTACTTCTAAAGATTCTATTGTGTCAAATGATAAAGCTGATAGGGCTAAGGTATCTTCCATTTCTTGTAATGATGCCCCATCCACATCTAGATCCTTTGATAATATTTATCACATAAAGAGAACTAAGGTTCATATTTTTGAGGCTGAGTTTTATCAAACCCATCCTAAAGCCTTTGCCAAAATGGTTGATTTTGTCAACTCCAAATCTAAAATGCCATCCCATGTTTCCAAAGGTCTTTTTTCAAATTCTTCTTCCCCTTCCCAACCAAATCTTGAAGCTGCTTTCACATCACCCAATGAGAAAATCATACCTTTCTATGTGACTCTCCTTATAACAAGCCACAAGCTTAGTAATTATGTTATTGATTCTAGAGCATCTGACAATGTAATGCCTGCTAAATTAGCTCACGCCTTGGGCATCACTCTTACTCACACATATGGTTCTTGTTATTCTATGGAGAGTAGGGAAGTGCCTATAGTTGGGAGAATAAAGGATGCACAAGTAGCTTTCGCTTGGCTAGAGAAAAAGGTTTTGGCAACCATCTTAGTTGTTGACATTCCTCCTTCCTACGACATGCTATTGAGTAGGAAATTTTGCAAGGATGTTGGAGGGGAAATAAAAATGGATTGGTCACATGCCATTATTCCAGTTAATGGAAAGATGAAGAAGCTGATGCCTGAGAAGCAGGCTAAATATATTGTGCAAAAAATAGATGATCCAAAAGCACAAATATTGTATGCAGACATTGGGCATAGTAATTACATGGTCATGTCAACTGATGAGGTAAGTCTACCAAAGTAAGTTTGGCTTGATTCTAATGGTGTATGGATCTTGGAATTTTATAGGGTTTGCTCTTCAGTTAGTTCTGAAGCTTGCATGGTGCTAATCTCTCCTGAAGGCAAGGTTCATTCTTTCTTTCCTAAACTCTATTTTGAAAATGCAAATGATATAGCTGGTTATAAATATCTCATCCTTGGTTTGAAAAGGGAAAAGGAAATGGGAGTGAGAAATCTTATTTCCCATGGATATTCAGATCTGGTTGTAAAACAAGTTAGAAATCTTTGTCAAGTGAATAATAGAAGGTTGAGGTGTTATAGAGATCTTGTTTGGGATTCTATTGGATTGTTGGATGCTTTCTCCATTGAATTTGTGCCAAGAAGAAATATTGCTAAGGCTGATCTTTTTACTGCTCTAGAATCTTTGTTGTTTCCTCTCCCAAACTCTTTGGACAATGAATGCAGAATTCCTTGCAACAAAAAAGAGAAGGATCCATTTCTTAATGCTGCTCATTATGACTCCTCACATTTTCAGGTATTCATCCCTCTACATTATCACCATTCTAGCAATGGATGCCTTCTTGTTGCTCCATCTAAGGTATGCAAATGTAACACTTCTTCCAACCATGAAGAAGATAAACAACTCAAAACTCCTTTCCAATCTGCAATAGAGTTTGTGGAAGATATGTCATGTGCTGAGGCTGAATGTTTTTATTTTGAAAGAAATGATCCTATGCTTGTGGAGGTGGATGTTTTTCATAACAAGATGGATCAGACTTCTCTCTTTCCCATGGTTGAAGAATTGCAATTTGCAGAGATGAATATTGCTGTCAATCATCCTCTTGTTGTTTCAAATTCTTTCCATGATAAAAAAATGTCTGTACCTACAAAAAATGAAATCAGTGAAGGCATTAATTCTCCTATTATTTTTGCTGATAAAATATGTGCACATGGATCTTTTGGTAGTCTCCCAAAATGGATAGAAGATGGAACTTCATGCTTGGAATCTTCTCTTGAAATTCTGATTTTAATATCTCTGTTTCAGCATATTCTATGGAGTGTTGGAAGAATGAAGAAGGCGTGTTCTCTAAGGATAAAACAACAAATATTCAGGTTGAAGGAAATGATAATGATGAGTCATTTGGTGCTTCTTTCCCAATTCTTCTTGAAGGTTGTTACAAGGAATTTTTTTTGGAAATACATGGGTTTCAAGATCTATGTCATGATAGTTGTCAAACTTATCACATAGATGTGATCAACAGTTCACTGAAGCAGGGAGTTGGTGTTGCAAAGATTGGATCTTGTCTTGAATCCAATTGTCATACTTCGGTTGAGTACAGAGATCAGTTTGGAAGAAACCATGCATTTTATGAGATTTTGGATGGCATCATTCTTTCACAAAAGAGGAGCTTTGGGAAGGTATTCAAATTTTCACAAGAATTGGATGTTTTCAGTCTTAGGTATCATTATTTGGGTGGCCTTCTTGTCTCAATTTTTCTTTTCAAGCCACATAGTATTCACATGAGGTTTTGGTGTGCTCAATTGCTCATTTTCAAGTCATGGGTATCTCATACCTTTACTTGGTTGTTCCAAAAGGTACTTATTTTTTCCATCCTATCTCTAGAGTTGTGTAAAAGTCCTAGGTGATTAGGAAGTCCCTTTGTACATTGTGTATAGTCTTTGTTTTTGGTTTGTTTCCTTTCCTGCCTTGTGTGTGTTGTCTTGTATTGGTTTGCCTTTTGACTCCTTTCACCCAATGGATAAGGCACTGGTATTCATTGTTGTGGCAAATCAGCAGCACCCCTAGATGCAAATCAGGTTTCTAAGTTGATGTTTCAGGCATCCAGTGTGATTGCACAACATTGAAACCTCTCTCTAAGTGTGGGACTTGTAAAATGAGAGAGGAATCTCTAAATTAGAGGCTGGTTCCTCAAACTCCTCTGATCAGATCTATTATTTGCACAATTGTAGAGGTTTGAATCCTAATCCTACTCTAAATTCCAAGGAGATAGAGATAGAAAGTGCAAAAATTGAAACTAAACTAATAGGTGATACACCAAAGGAGTGGTGAACACTTCTTGTTCATGAAAATTGACACAATTTCATGAAATGCAACATGAAACATCATACACAGGCTGATAAGATGCAATTAGAGGTCTGAAATGAAGCAAGACAATACAAACAAAGGACTAAAAATTGATCACAGAGTCTGCACTATCATTTTCACTGTCAAAATCCTTGCATTTGCAACATCAAAGAGGTAGAAACCTGTTACAATCATGAAGAAGGTATGATACTTGCAAAAATCACTTGTTGAAGGTGAAAGAAGAAGCTTGCTTTGTCCAAAAAAATGTTCAACCCTAAAAAAATGAGCCAAATCTGGCTTTTACAATGCATGGGTCGAGCCCAGGAGAGAGAAAATGTGTAAAAAATGTGGGAGCCATTCCCCATTAAATGAAGATGCATTAAAATAGCATGGGCATCCTTACAGACCCATGCCCTAACATTTTTGGCCATGCTGAAGAAGAATGCGACCCATTTTGCATTAAAACTGGTTGTTGAAACATCATTTCTGGCCATTACCACGTGCCAGATATGTTTCTTAATTTTATCTCTCCAAACTGAACCAAAATGCAAAATTGACCCCGTAATCATGTAGATAATTTCACCAGATTTCCATTTATATAAAGAACGCAAAAATCCAAGCTCTAGATCGAAAGATATGGCGATTTGAAAATTTAGGGCAAAAACAGGCCAAAATCGGATCGGCGGGCAAAAAGTTTGAATTTTTACCCATTTGGTCTTTGGAAAAAAATTTCAAATTTTCCCCACGCTCCACCACTCCAGGTGCCACGTGGCACGTTTTGATTGGCTATGGGCCCTCTAAGGGAAAATTTCCCACAAAAACTCTGCCGAGCCATAACTTGAAAAATATGAGGAGTTAGGAGGAAAACTTTACCTTTCTGGAAAGCTGAGAGAGAGCTCTATCCAATGGTGCCATTTCCAGAAGGTTTTGAGTGCCTAGAAAACAAAATATTCTAACTGAGGCACAAGAGAAGGAAAGATGTAAAGGAGTTAGCCACAAAATGAGCAGGGGGCACATTTGGGATAACAATTTTGGCGACTCAGAGGGGTCATTTGCCTGCTGGATGAAGTTACCAGTTGCCTGAAGCAATCCATTGGGCATGGAGTCACTTGATTCTTTGTTTAATACCCCAACTAACTAGAACGTTGGAAAGAGGAACATGGAAAATCACCGATGGAGCAAGGCTCGTAAACACATTCCCAAGAACATCAAGCTATGCCAAAGCACTTAGGGAAAACAAAACAACCTACAACAAAACAATGTGCACAAGCATTTAGAGGAATGAAAACCTAAGATAATATTTACAAGGTGGAGAATTTCCCTCTAGTATCAATGCTTTAGATATATTCCATTGATGGAATCTGCAGCTTCTTCGCCATCCAATGAAGACACTCGAAGGCATTGCTGTCCTTACACTTTGTGACCATGTATGGGCCACTCCAAATGGCATCAAATTTTGAATGCCTTCCCGATTTTGCTCTATCTGCATCCCATTTTAACACTAGATCTCCAACTTGGAAAGATCTACTCTTGGCCTTCCTATCAAAGGTCTTCTTGATCAAAGCTTGATCCTTCTCCATTGCTTGGGATGCCTGATCTCTGATCTCTTGGAGCTCCATCAACTCTGCATATCTCACCTCCATGGGCCCAAACTCTAGCAACTCTAACTACTTCATGAGTTCCAATGTTGGAAACTCAAGTGACATGGGCAAGATTGCCTCTCTTCCATAAACAAGCCTGAATGGAGAGTTACCTGTGGATCTCTTGGGAGTTATCCTATCAGCCCATAAGGCTGATTTCAGTTTGGTATGCCAAGACCTCTGATTCTCATCAAGAGTCCTCCTAATGATCCTCAACAAGTTCTTGTTTGTAGATTCAGCTGGCCATTACCTTGAGGGTAGTAGTTTGATGAAGTACTTAGGTAGATCCCGTTCTTGATAGCCCACTCACTCACCTTGGATCCAATGAATGCTAATGCATTATCTGAGATTATTGTAGCAGGTATGCCAAATCTGTTACTATCCCCTCATAGAAGTCTAAGATGCTAGACTCATTTACTTCCTTGAGTGCTACTTGCTTGACCACTTGGTGAAGTAGTCTGTAGAGTGTCAAAATCCACTTATGCCCTTGGCTTGAATTGGGATTAATGACTCCAATGAAGTCCAAACCCCATTGCATGAATGGCTGGTCAACTGAAATTGGATGCAATGGAAGGGCAGCAAGCCTCTCTTTACCTGTGAAGAATGCACAATTCTTGCACCTTTTGATCCACACAAAGCAATCACTAAAAATCTTGGGCCAATAATAACCAGCCTTCATGATTTTTAGAGCTATCACTCTTAGTGCAAAATGACCACCAGCTGGTCCACCATGGAACTCTTCCAACACCCTATGAATCTAATTTGTGCTAATGCATCTCAGCAACACTCCATTCACATCTTTCTTGAACAAAACACCGTCTACTATGGCATATGGGACAGCCTGCAATCTGAAGTGTCTTCTTTGGGTTTTGTTCATCTCTGGAGGGCATAGGCCTGTGCTTAGGAAATGCATTATACCTTGGGTCCAACAAGGAGTGGGGACAGCATTATCCTCTTCTTGAGTGCTACCTTGCACATGGCTGTCTTGAACTGTCAAAACAACCTCTTCTTTATTGCATACTCCTTTTTGCTTGCCCAGAATCAGCTGCTCACACAATCCTTTTCCTCTTACCAGCTTGGTGACCTTGATCTCAATGTCATACTCCATGACACGAGTGATCCAACCTACCCTTTTCTCATTCAAATCCTTGTTGAGGAGGAAGTCCTTTACTCCCACATGAGAGACCAATAACTAAACCTTGTTGTTTGAGACTAGATGCTTGAATTTATTCAAGTTTCGATTCTTTAAATACATGCTTCTCAATAAAAGAATATCTCACCTCATAGTCATCTAGGCTTTGGCTGAAGAAAGCAATTGGCTGCTCATCATTGTCTTTATTCTGCTGTACCAAAATTGCAGAAATAGTATCATCACCTCCAAATGCATAGAGGATGAAATCCTTGGAGAAATCCGGGTTGATGAGAGTTGGGGCTTGAGAGATGGCTTCTTTGATTGCTTCAAAACTTTCCTTTCCTTCATTGTCCATTTGAAAGCCATGCTTTTCTTTAGCATCTTGGTGATAGGTCTGACAAGGGCTGCAAAATTTGGGACAAACCTCCGAACAAAATTTATTCTTCCCAAGAAACTTTGAAGGGCCTTCTTGTGGCTTGGCAATGGCAATGCTCTTATGGCTTTGAATCTTTCGGGATCAATTGATAATCCTTCTTTGGAGACAATTTGGCCAAGGAGATTTCCTTCATGGGCTAGAAAAACACACTTTTTAGGATTCAAGGAGACTCCAAATCTTCTACACATTTGGAACACTTGTCTCAAATGAAAGAGGTGGTCTCATTGTATTTTTGAAAAAATAGTGATATCATCAAGATATATCAGTACAATGTTGTTAATCAAACCTTTGAACACCATGTCCATTGCTCTTTGGAAGGTAGCTCCAGCGTTGGACAGCCCAAATGGCATTTTCCTGTATGCATAAGTTCCCCATTTAGTTGTAAAGGCTGTCTTGAACTGATCTTCTTCCTTCACCATAATCTGATTATACCATAAATAGCCATCAAGTAGGAAAACCTCTCGAGCCAAAGCAATAATTTGTAAAATCTGCTCCATGGAAGGAAGTGGATAATGATCCTTGAGAGATGCTCTATTCAAATCTCTGAAGTCAACACACAATCTGATTTCCCCACTCTTCTTTCTAACTGGAACCAAGTTGGAAACCCAACTAGAATGCTTGATAGGGAATATGATTCTTGATTCTATCAACTTATTCAATTCTTTTCTCATGAGAGGCTCCATGTGGGGGTTGACTGGCCTTTGTTTCTGCCTGATGGGCTTAGTATTTGGATCCAATTCAATGGTGTGTTGAGCTAACTCGGGATTAAAACCTTTCAAATCTTCATAGCTCCAAGCAAACACATCAGGGAATTCTTGAAAAAGTTGTATGAACTCATACCTTTCTTGCTTAGTTGTCATCTTACCAATTTGGAGTGATTTGCCTCTTTCTACTGAGATGGACACTGAATCTTCTCCCTTCACTTGGATGTTTGCTTTCTCCTTCCTAAACTGATCATTAGGATTGAAAATGGACTCCAAAGTAATAAGTCCCTTTGGTAGTTTGTTGGTTCTCAGCTGCACCACTTGGTCACCATACTGCTGCTCCAACTTTTCCTGATTTTTGGCTGAGAATTCAGCCTCTTCTTGTAAGAAATGGATGATTTGCTGGATCATTTTCAAACACTTGCCAACTTACATTTTTATTTGCACTGAAGGCCTCACAATCACATGGATGTTTAGCTGTACCTTGTCCTTTTGAATTCTCTCCACAACATCAAAGGCTGCCCCAACTGCTGCAAGCCTGTCAGCAGCTTGGTTCTCTTTTCTAGGAATGAATTTTATGCTAAAGCCCTCAAAATATTCAACGAGGTCCCACACCCTATTCTTGTAGCACTTGAGTAGATCATTCTTGACAACATGCTGCCCCTTAACTTGGTTGACAATCAACTCACTATCACCAAAGACTTGCAAGTTCTTTATTCCTCTCTTGATTACCCAATGCAGTCCTTACACCAAGGCTTCATATTCAGAAGTGTTATTAGAGCATGCAAACTGAAATCTAAAAGCTGAATAATACTTAACTCCTTGAGGTGAAACTAGCATGGATCTCCCTCCGCACGTTATCTACTCCTTGATCCATCAAAAATAACTACCATACCTCATTGTCATCTTTGTGGTTTGGCTTGGTGATGCTAGGAATAGGCTGATTTTCTTCATGTATGCAATAGAATCCCAGCTCAGATTCTTCTATTTCTTGATAAGGATCAAAAGCATGCACCTTGCTTGCCCATTCATCAAGAGTTAAATCGGGATGCTTCCAACCTTGGTGTCGACTTCATCGATGCTTGGATGATATTCTTGATCAAACGCCGAACAATTGGCATTAATCGACTTGGAGTGTAAGGCTCAATGTGAAAGTTTGCAATAGGTTCAGACTGATTGTGGCTTTGGTTCCATATCTTGTTCTCAACAACAGCATGTGTGACCAATCGAGACAAGTAACCTCCAATCTTAGTTTGTGAAATCCCTTGACAAACATAGGGAAAAGAGTGGTGGAAGGTCTATTCTTTGAGACATCTTGCAAAACAACCACGTTGGGACAGAGCATGCAAAGTAAGACTCAAGTTTTTAATCACCCCGACTGTTGTTACTGCTATCCCATCCAACTGCACCACCCCTTTGGATATGGTTTCATACTGAATTCCCAACTGATCAGCTATTTGCTTGGGCATTACTGAACTACTTGCCCCGGAATCAATCATGTAATTGTGTACTAATTGGTTCCCAATGATCAATGAAACATAGAATGGAGGGGGCTTCAATATTTTACCTTGCTGTCCTCCATGATTCCCCTCAGGCTGGGCAGCATTTGTGAGCACCTTCTCTTGCATTTGGACTTGCTGATTTGAAGTTGACCAGTCCTTCATGGCAGCTTGTAGCAAATCTCTTTGGCCTGGGATAGATAGTGATTCCCACATTGATATGTTTACATTTTTCTTCTTCATCTGATCAATGATACTGAATGGAGATGAAGTATCCCTCTGCTGTCCCTTGGCCTACACATTCATTCCTTGCACATGGGCAGCAACAACTGGCATTTGGGTTGGCCTAGGGGCTGTTTTAGGCAATCCTTGCGTGCTTGGGATTGCATTTTGTTTGCCAATAGTTTGTGGAGTGATAGAAGGTCATGAATTACTTGGGGCCAATGGCTGTTCTTCACCCAAATTTCTTCTCTTTGACCTTGTGTTGGCTACAACACTTTGGGAAATCGTTTGATTCATGCCACAAAAATCTTCTTCCTGCCAGTTTACAAGTGTGGTATCATTTGGAGCTGATTGTTGTTGGAATGTTTCTTGTTGCTAGTTATTTCCTTGACTACCTTCACCCTCCACACCAGTTTTTGTCACCATTAATGCTTGATTCAAGGCACCGTTGAAGCACATGGACTGGTTATGAGGTTCATTGCATGGGAAACACCAATCATACTCTTGAGCTATATTGTTTTGTACTGGCACTAATGCTTTAGATGCAGATGTAGCATTGGGATTATAGGGCTGAAATGGTCTATTGGCAGGAGGCCTTGCTTGATTTAGATTTGCAGCTAGATTGGGTGGTCTATGAGGTTGATATGGCTACCTGTTAGGTTGAGCTTGAGGCTGGAAGGAAGGTCTAAAACCTTGAGCTTGCTGCCTTTTGAGTGTAACTAGCTCATTACCTAGATTTTGCAATTGCTTCATGACTTCTTGAAGTTCATTTGAGGCACTAGAAGATGAAGTGGAAGGTTCACTTGAATTATGATTTCTAGGAGTGGGAGAAGGAGCCAACTTAGGTGCTTGATTAGTGTTTGGGCTCTCTAAACTTGGAAACAATGGCATGGGAGGTCTAGGGGCTAGTTTGCCATCTTGGATCAAAAACTTTCAGCTCTAATGGAAATGTTATAAACAACGGGAATAGTTGTGCCTCCCATGGACTGAATTAACATAGAAATATCAAAATTTAGAGCTTTGAGATAGTAAAGAAAAGCACCTTCTGTTGTTGCTTTGACACCCACCGGAATTCTCTCCCAAGTCCTTTGAAATCAGTCAATTTGCTCATTGGGAGCTCTCTTGATGGTTGTCACCGCTCTAAAAGAGACAAGTTGTCTCCTTCTCTCTCCAAATTGCTCATGAAGTGCTACACATAGCTAGTTCCAATTTTGAATAGAACCTGAGGCAAGGCTTCTAAACCATTGCAAAGCCTTCCCCTTGAATGAAGATGCCAGCAATTTGACAGCAACTTGCATCTCATTGATTTCATGAATTGCACAAAGGTTGGCAATGTCTTTAACATGATCACCAAGAGTAGTCTGATTCTCTCCAGTGAAGTATGGAATGTTCTTCAAGGCTGCAATTGGAATTGGATTTTGTGCATTGAGAGCAAGTGGGTTGCTACCAGTGAAATTGACATAGGGGTTGTTTTGTGCCATTCTAATTGGTCTTAGAACCCTTGTTGACTGAATGAAAGGCCTACCAGGTGGAGGAGTTGAGAGAGTTCTATTTGGTGGAGATGGAGACCTTTGGATTCTCCTCCCACTTTTCCTTATTCTTGGAGATAACTATAGATATTCAAACAACACCTCTTCCTCTCCAGCTCTTGACCTTGTGTTGATTCTTCTCATGAGTTTTCAGGTCTACACTGCCAAAACCAGCTGATTCTTCCCCTTGGAGTCACCAGATGTGCAATTTATAGCTCTTTTAAGCAAGAAAATTACAGCAGATGCACATCAACTTTGCTGCAATGAAAATGAGACCTCTAAGGTCCCACCGGGTGTGCCAAAACTGTTGTTGCAAATCAGCAGCACCCCTGGATGTAAATCAGGTTTCTAAGTTGATGTTTCAGGCATCCAGTGTGATTGCACAACATTGAAACCTCTCTCCAAGTGTGGGACTTGTAAAATGAGAGAGGAATCTCCAAATTAGAGGCTGGTTCCTCAAACTCCTCTGATCAAATCTGTTATTTGCATAATTACATAGGTTTGAATCCTAATCCTACTCTAAATTCCAAGGAGACAGAGATAGAAAGTGCAAAAATTGAAACTAAACTAATAGGTGATACACCAAAGGAGTGGTGAACACTTCTTGTTCATGAAAATTGACACAATTTCATGAAATGCAACATGAAACATCATACACAGGCTGATAAGATGCAATTAGAGGTCTGAAATGAAGCAAGACAATACAAACAAAGGACTAAAAATTGATCACAAAGTCTGCACTGTCATTTTCACTGTCAAAATCCTTGCATTTGCAACATCAAAGAGGCAGAAACCTATTACAATCATGAAGAAGGTATGATACTTGCAAAAATCACTTGTTGAAGGTGAAAGAAGAAGCTTGCTATCCAAAAAAATGTTCAACCCTCAAAAAAATGAGCCAAATCTGGCTTTTACAATGCATGGGTCAAGCCCAGGAGAGAGAAAACATGTAAAAAACGTGGGATCCATTCCCCATTAAATGAATATGCATTAAAACAACATGGGCATCCTTACAGACCCATTCCCTGACATTTTTGGCCATGCTGAAGAAGAATGTGACCCATTTTGCATTAAAACTGGTTGTTGAAACGTCATTTCTGGCCATTACCACGTGCTAGAGATGTTTCTTGATTTTCTCTCTCCAAACTAAACCAAAATGCAAAATTGACCCTGGAATCATGTAGAGAATTTCACCAGCTTTCCATTCATATAAAGAACACAAAAATCCAAGCTCGGATCGAAAGATATGGCAATTTGAAAATTTAGGGAAAAAACAGGCCAAAATCGGATCGGCGGACAAAGTTTGAATTTTTACCCGTTTGGTCTTTGGAAAAAAATTTCAAATTTTCCCCACGCTCCGCCACTCCAGGTGCCACGTGGCACGTTCTGATTGGCTGCGGGCCCTCTAAGGGAAAATTTCCCACAAAAACTCTGTCGAGCCATAACTTGAAAAATATGAGGAGTTAGGAGGAAAACTTTACCTTTCTAGAAAGCTGAGAGAGAGCTCTATCCAATGGTGCCATTTCTAGAAGGTTTTGAGTGCTTGGAAAACAAAATATTCTGACTGAGGCACAAGAGAAGGAAAGATGTAAAGGAGTTAGCCACAAAATGAGCAGGGGGCACATTTGGGATAACATTCATTTCTTAGATTTGGTCTATTGTTCTTGATCTTAACTTGTGCCTTTGTTTCAAGCCAAGTCATCCCCAAAAAGAGCTAGCTGTTTTCACCCTCAAATTTCCTTTAATTTCTAAGTCTAAAATTGTAAAATTTTTGAGTTGGTGCCCTAAAGTACAATTGAAAAGAGGTATTTTTGAATTTATAACTTTCTACGAATTAGAGGGCTCATGAAAATCACTTCATTAGATGGGAAATGTCTTCCCCTTTCCAAAAAGGTAAAGAAGTTCTCCTAAATCCTTATAATTTTAAAGTTATCACTTGGTGGAGCTAAGTGGTCGATTTTCCCTTGGCGACCGTGAGAGTTAAGTGGTCGATTTTCCCTTGGTAGACTGGCAGATATGCGGAGGTATTTGTGCACATTTCTCTTTTGACAAAAAATATAAGTTGGTAAGATTTGTCCCGTGAGCCCGCGGGGAGAATTGAAACAAAAGCTCTTAAGGACCCGCAGTGAAACAAACACTGCCATGTGCCCAAAGGGAGGATCAGATTGACAAAGCCATGGAAGAATTCAAGGTTTTGAATCTTTTGCCAAAATGTTAAAAAGGGTTAAGGTAAGTCATTTTCCCCATAACCCGCAGTGAATCTAAGGGTGCCGCGTTTCCAAAGAGCTAAAGCGAGAGCTACGGGGCAATGAGATAAAACAAGTTTTTGTGCCTCTTTTTCCAAAAAGGTAAAATGATTCAATGAGATTGGTACACCCATTTCCAATCAGCTCGTGCCACATGTCCATTCCGAATCGGAGTGCGGGTAGGTGGAGGTAAGTGAAATTTTGCATTTTTTTGCAAAATAGGTCAAAATGTTCGAAATGCACACATGACCCCATTTCTAATCACATCCCGCCACGTGTCCAAGTCAAAAGTCAAGCCGAGTGTGTGGGACAATTTGTTCCAAAGTTCCAAAACACAGAAAATCACAAAAATGGAAAGGGACTTTCCCACACCTGCTCCAATCTTCTCCCTCTACATGGACGGTCCGATTTGAATGTTTTAATAACAAATCAATGGTTCATATTGAAATTGGAAAATAAAATGAAATGTCTGTGTATTTGCGCAAATTGGTTTTCCACCATTGTTTTTCTTCATGATTGGATGATTTTTGAAGGGCATGAAGGATGAAATCCATTTGCAAACCGTTTTTCTCACTTGGAGGAAGTTATAACCACTTTTCGTGAGCTATTTGATGGGTTATAGAAGCCATTGTTGTGGTTGGAATTTTGATATGTCGGGACTGTAATTTTGAACCGAAAAGAATCAATACAAGATCTTCTCTTTTATTCCTTTGTTTCTCTTTCTTCCTCTGCTCTGGTTTGAGAATCATTTAATCTCTAATATGTGAAGAAACTTTGTGTTCTTGTGAATGTAATTTCAAAGAACTTTGTGTCTGTGGGATTGTATCTGGTAAAAACGTGAATGGTTCTTCTCTGTATTTCATTTGTCCAATGCAAATAAGGGTTTTCTCTACAATATATTTTCCCTGAAAGTATTGCCTTCTTCTCCCTCCATCCTCTCCTTCATTCCTCTATCCTCTTGTGCTTGATAATTTTCCTTGTAGAAAACACATTTCCAAGATATCAGAAGACCACAAATTGATGAAATTTGTACATTTGTATATATTTTTATCCTTTGCTTTCAATAAGGGAACCTCTCCTATCAAAGAGGAGGGACTTGTTTGTCCCCTAACTATGGTTTCATCCCAAGGGTAAATTTGAAACCCTACATGATCAATGTATAATTTACTCACTTTGTGTGTAAGTCGTCTCTCAACCCCCTTTGGAGTGACTTGCACAATTTTGAAGTCTACCACTTGTGATAAATTCATTCTTGAAAAATCCCTCAACTAGACTTCTTCTTCATCCCTACAATTCATCTAGTAGTCCTCAAAGTGAGGCTTGTGCTCAAAAGTGTTAGCAACATTGTTAAATACCCACCGAATGTCATAATTGGCTCTAGCCTCAAATGTCTCCATGGCCAAATTATTCATTTATTCTCCAATTAGTTTGGCCTTTATAATGGAAGGGCATGAATACCTTCCAATTCTAATAGGGAATTTGAAATTTATTTTTTCCTCCCAACAATTAACTTGTGCACAGGCACCAGTTGCCTTACCAATTCACATAAACACAACTTTTCATTAACATACCTAGGAAATTTAAAAGGTTTTCCCTCAAAACCACTAACCTTGATATAAGTGAACTTCTTATACTTGAATGAAGTAGCACCCATACTCCATAATCACTTACCGTACATGTTTGAATATTCTTTATTGTCCCCATTCTAGTTTGAACAAGAAAATAATCGGTGCAAAGAAAGCATCATTTACCAATATGACATTTCCACTCCAGTTGGTTAACTATAATTGAGGGAAAATTTCATGCATTGGGCACTTTTTAAAATTAGTGTGTGGTGAAAATGCTAGAAAACATTTGTGCACTATAACATTATAAATCAGATATGTCATCATATAGAACTCCAACTCTACAGTATCCCCTATCTCAATCCTTTCTGCTAGAGTAATCATATGATCATGGATTACATCTAAAATAAAGGTGGCCCAACAAATATTTCCTTTTCTCTCAAGAATAATCCATATAAATGTGGTCATCCACTCTTTAAACTCATTTGTAGTTTCCAAACCTTCCATTCGACTCAAAATCACAATGATATCCTTAACCTCCTCAATGAATTGTTCCCTAACCAACCTTTTGGGGATTTTAGTTGATGCCTTCCTCTCTGTAAGGAGCCATTATGTGTTTATCATTTTGGCATAATCCTTCTTCTTTGTTTCATAGTCCTGCAAGGCTAGTTTGATGCCAATAGTAATTGGTTCAGTAATTACAAGTAATTTCAGTAATACTCTAATGGTTTCCGGTGTCAATGTCAGCATCGCATCCCCACTCCTATCTAATACCTCCTTCTTTTTAGATTCATAATCCACGACACAAAACCATACTAGTTCGGGCATTGAATAGAGGGTGGGATGGCACCTGCTTGAGGTGATGCGGATATCTCGAATTACCTTTAAAGATTCACTCAAATGAGAACTATTTAATCTTTGATGAAAATCATTTAATTCGGCACTCATCAAATCTATGTGTGTTACCTTGTCTAGGTCACTCGTGACCCCAACGTAATGTAAGAAGAAAATGGCATAGTCTTCATTTCAAAAACCTAATTTTACTTCAATTGTTTTGCCAATAGAATAGACACAATACACAAGATTTTAAAGTTCTTATTGATTTTACGTAAGCACTAGAGCAATTCGACTCAAAACAAAGCTTCCACACTTCTCAAGTTCACAAATTGAACTCCACAATAATTCAAATTACACTTCACCGATAAAAACAACAAGATGCCATCAAAATAACAATAAAGGATGAATGCAGTCATATCCCTTAAGGCCCTTAGTTCACGTAAGATAATTAATGGCGTAAAAATTAAATGCATTGTATGACAAATGTACCGTTAACTCTGCTTTTTTGCAACTTTGAATTTGAGCCGTCCACATGGAACATATTTTAGCTAAAGTGGGTCTCGGGGTATTTTGTATTTTGTGATGTTCAAAGAAAATGTGTATTTTTTGACATTTTGTCCCACCCATCCACTTTTGATGCAGGCTCAACACGTGGCTTTACTGGCATCAACGGGGTAGCAGTTTACTTTTACAACTTTACTCCTTTTCAAAACAAAGCCAAAATTTCCAAAGTTCCCGATGACCCACTTCCCTACTGTTATAATAAATAATGGCCACGTGTCCTTTTGTAGGTCCTAGGCATTCATTTTATATTTTCACACCTTTTGCCATAATGTATCAAAACATAAAAAGTCCTGCCTTCCCACAACCACTTGATTTATGACAAGTGTACACCTCTTGGGGCTGAAATAAAAATTTCTCATGTCGCTTCATAGTTTTGAATATCCAATTAGAATTCATCGGGCCCCTGGGACTAATTCAAGCATTTTGCAAATATAACAAAAAGTGACAAGTTCATCAAATAGACCCACCACGCCACATCCAATTAGAGATGACCACATATCTGTGGATGTCGGGACAAAATTTACAAAGGAGACACGATCGTGGAAAAAATAAATGAAGGGGAAACCCCATCATTCATGCCCAAAATACAAAAAGTTTCCCCACAGAAAGAAAACGTAAATAATACCATGACTCAACGTGATCCATGACCATAGGAAAGGACTGAAAATGACACCTTAATGAAGGAAAAAAATTCATGCATCCATATAGGAAGATAGAAAGTACATCAAACTAGATAGACTAAAAATTTTAAATGAAAAGGGTGAGATTATAATTGAGCACCAATAGGACTCAGAGCCATCTTTGAATGAAATACACAATGCAGACTCATTATGCTCTTTCTTTATATGTAGGTATTACCCGATTCCCATCCTTAGCAACTTGTTCATGTTAAAATATTTGATGAATTTAGACTCGAGTTATTTAAAGGAATGTATTAAAGCCTCGGGTATCCTATAATACTAGTCGAGAGTGATTCCTTCAAGATTCTTAGGGAAGATATTTGCTATGAAAGCATCCCATGGGAACATCTCTTTGATGGCAGTGTCATATGCTTTGATATGTACATTTGGATCTCCCTCCCCTTTAAATTTAGGGATATCTCGGTAGAGTTTTTTAGATCATAACACTTTGTATGGTGAAGTCAAGGGGATATTTAAGATATTCAAATTAGGTCCCCACTACATAAGACTCGACCATTGATGACCCTTGTTGGGGAGGTAGAGGTGGAATTGGCTATTGATATAATGTAACATAGACATTTGTGGTGGCATAAGTCATCCCTTGTGGCTGATCATGTGGACTAGGAAAAGAGTACATGTTCCCTTGCTGTGATTTGGAATACATGTGTACATATGGGGGACATTACTTTGGCACAAATTAGAAGGCACATATCTAGGAAATGTTGCATTTTCAGTCGGGATGGAATTTAAGAACATAGGTCTAACTAGTGTCTGTTGAGGAAATTTATACGTAGTGTGATGGGGCATACCCAAGGTGCCTGATCTTATGAGAAGATATCTAGGGACTAGAATTCCCATATAAACCGGAGAAAGATTTCATGTAGTATGCACTTGACCAAAGTTATGTAGATGATGGAGAATCTTTCCTTGGCCGATAGTAGATGGAGCATGAGTAGCTTGGGAAAGCTCTAATTATCTAATCCTATCCCCCAATGTCAAGATCACCTCACCGATGATGGCATGATTTTTGTTTTAGTGCACATTGTTGAACTTTGTTAGGTTGTAAAGGAATGTGATATCCTTCTATGAATTGTTCATTGTTGTTTGGCCACCCCTCATTAGAAATGTTTTCTGTTATGGAAGGGGTAGAGGTGTTATTCTAAATTAATACATCAACATGTCCTTGCATCCTATCTAGAGATTGATTCATATTTTTGAAGTGTTTCTCACTTCAGGCTTAACGTGATAAATATTAATCATCTAGTAACGAGAGTTGATCAAACTTCATACTAATTTGTGGTCTAAAAAAACTCAAGGAGATGAGCCTGACTCTCAAGTGAAATTCATATTGTTAGAGATTCAAATTTTAGGTTGTTGCGTATGCATAAGTTGGTCAATTTCCTTGATCCTGGGTGATGAGAAATTTTTGGTCCCTTGAGGAGGAGGATTTTGAAATGCAAGGAAATGATATGAGTAGTTGTCTACACATGTAGATAGTAGTGAGGGTGACTATTGTTTCCTACCCATTTGGTAGTAATATGCCTCGAGACCCAAAATGGGCTGGTTGTATCCATCGTGTCCCTACATAATAATGGAAGAATGAGAAGATGGATGAAATAAATTGAAAATAACAGAGACTAGATCTTCATGTTGGGTTCACCAATTTGTACAAATGAAAATTGACATGCGACCTTCAACCGCACTTGACCTCCTAAGGTCATGCCAAGATAGCCGATGTGGAATTTATGGATGGTTGGTGGTAGAAAAATGTGATATGTAAATGAGAGTGTGGATAAATGGGATGGATAAGTTATCAAGGAAAAACATTGTCTTCGACTCATAATATCATGATCTACTCATAAAGTGCAAAGAAGTCCCTTCTAACCTAAACTGGTCTAATGGATGGATTAGAAAGAATGGCTACACAGAGACTCCAATCAATATCAAGCTCCATGGAAATATTTTCCACAGTTGTGGATGCATACAAATCCAAAATTCACCTCGTAATGTTTTCCATAAAATGTCATGGAATATACAAGGGAGGCATGGATCTCGATAGCTCTACGGTTGGTTAGTGGAGTGGTCAAAAATGCGAGGGTTGGATGAGCTTCCTCATTTAGAACACTTATCTATCAAATGATGTCTAATGGAAGTGGGGAAGATTTAAATACTAATGAGAATAATCTTGTCTAGGTGTAATTGGCCTCTAGTCCCTTATGGTTGGGGAAGCCACGGATCATAACCGTAAACTCTTAGTGGTTGTGGTCCTTATATGGTCATGTATGTTTAAACTCTATTTCCAAGGGAATTCCAGTATTTGTACGCTTTGTCACCACAATTTTCAAAACATTTAATTGTTCAATTTTCTCAATGTATCATGTTGGTGTTCTAACGACAAGAAGAAAAATTCCCATATCTATGTCCATAATTAACTTGGGACTATTCGGTTATGGTACATGTGGATCACCTCTATGTGCGCATTCTTGTTGAGGATTTTTAATGGTCATGAATTGCAATGATCTAATATAATCAAGCAAATAAAAACTAATTAAATGAGTTAACTTTATTATATGTTTTTGGTATTTTAAGATATAAATTAAATAAGATATAAGATATGTTTTTGGTATTTTAAGAATACACAAAATGATCTCCAGTCATTTTCTTGAGAACAAGTGATGAATTTATAGAAGGTTGGTTGGGTTGTGCACTAACACACTTGACAACCATGAGGTGCCACATCAACACATGAAGGGAAGTTCGAACAACCAATTACAAATCACAAGTGGAAAAGGATATTTCCACAAGTCACTCAAGTTTGAAATCAGCTAAAATGGGTGAGAAATGTGCTAAAAAAGTGAACTTAAGTGAAGAAATCACACACCAATTCTCATGTGAATATTCTGGAAAAAATCATGCAAGACCATCGGACCACTTTGCCCTACCTAAGTAGTGGTTACAAGACCATTACGTAGGAAGGGTAGTGGTTTTGCAACTAAAGGCCAAAACTAAGGTGAAATGAAGCGGGAAGCTACAGAAAAGGAAGAAGTGGTTAAATAAGGAAAACTAGGCTACAAATATAAGTTGCAAGGAGGTTTAGGATCTCAAACACTTTTGGAAAATACATGAATCATCATTGGGGACCTTTTGTAACTATTTTTTGATAATGTAGCAAGTGCAAATTTGGGTGCTTACAAGAACCAAGAAATGTAGTGCTATCAAACACCTATAATTGACATGAAAATCATTCAAATATATTGGTCACTAAAAGGATCCTAACTAATGAACCTTCATCTTCCCCTGGTGGCACAAAAATTGGAGTCATATAGAAGGACCATTTTCCTCACCATAAAATACTTTTTCTTAATGTGCCTATAATTCCAAGCCTTTTGTCATGTCTTTTCTATCTTCGGGATCCAACACATAATCATGCACCTCTCATCCAATTACATTAATTTATCAATGCACTCTTTGACTGTAGTCATTTCATTAGATAATCCAACTATGCACACAATATGTAGGGATAGTAACAAAAATTCTATAGGTAGTACACCCTCCATGCCAAACACCAACTGAAAAGGTGTGGTTTTATTCAACCATTTATAAGTTATCCTATATGCCCAAATAACAGTTGATACCTTGTCATTCCAATCCTTTCTTACAACATCACATATATCCGTTAGTGTTTGTCCAAAGATCTTATTGAAATATTTAGCAGCACCATTTGCTTAAGGGTGATAAGGAGTAGTCTTATGGTGCACCACCATAAAATTTGCCAATAGACTTCTAATTGTCTCATTCAATAAATGAGTTCCTCTATCACTTGTCAAGCTCAAAGGGAATTCGTACATGCTAATTATATTTTCCCAAAGGAAACTTGTTGTTTTTTTCATTGTGTAATATTTTTTAGGTGTAGTCTCTTCCCACCTTGTTATATAAACCATGCATGTGATGATAAGTGTAACTCTGTCCTATGGGTGGGTGGTGTAATAGGTACTACAAAATAAATGGACCACTTCACAAAAGATTTCACATTTGCTATAAGTCACAAAGGCATTTCATCTCTACTTCCAAGCTTACCAATTCACTGACAGTGATCACACGCTTTGAAAAAAGCCTTAGTATCTTTATATGGTTTTTCCCACCATAAACCAACTAAAATGATCTTGTGTGTAGTCACATCTCATACAAAATTTCCTCTTATTATTCTCCCACGAGCATCCTCCATATTGGCTTCACACTCATGCTCAAGAAAACATCTACGTAAGACCTCATCTCTTCCCATTTTGTACAAGTCTCCTCTAATGAGTTGGTATGGTGTAGAAAATATGGAAACCTTCTTTTTCTCTAAGGTCTTCATTCCCTCTGGGGAAAGTCAAGTGCATAAAAATATTGCAATGTCTTTAAGATCTATTAGTGTGTTGCTCAACCTGGATAAATATGTATCATGCATAGGGTTTTCAATTCTTTACACATCCTCTCTAGAGTTTATCCTTGATAATTGGTCAGGTCCCATATTTCTCTTTCCTAGATTTACAACGACTATAAAATAATATTCCTAGAAGAGGAATATCCACCAAAAATTCACCCTTACAAAACATGTTTGTTAACCAACTACTTTAATTTCATATGATTTGTATAAAATATAAACAAGGTGGCTAATAAGTACTATCAAAAATTTTAAATCGCATAGATCATAGAAAGTGTGTCACACTCTCTTGTTATGTAGTTATTATCTGATTGTGGAAACTTCCTACTTGTAAAGCATATGGAATGATCCACATTACCCTCTCTTGGTTGGACCAAGACTACAGAAATAGCCATGTGAGAGGCATCAACATATACATGGAAAGGTTTTTTCTATGAAGGGAAGCACAAGATTGGTGTAGTGGTAACCTTCTTCTTCAATGTTTCAAATTCTTATTGTTTTGCTTTATCCCAATAAAATTTTCCTTTAGCCTTGAGAAATTCCTCCAGGGGTGCAAATTTTTTTGCATATCCTTTGATAAACTTCCTGTAGTAGCCTGTATGCCCCAAGAATCCATTCACTTCACTCTAGTTGGTAAGTTCTTCTAATCCCAAAATGACCAACACTTAGCTAGATACACGAACAATCCATCCTTACAAATAAATTTCCCAAGAAAATTCCTAAAGGGTTTAGCAAGGATACACTTATTTATATTGAGAGATATGTTTGGCTACCAATACCTCTCAAACATGAGTCTTAGATTATCACAGTGATATTTTACTAACCCATAGACATTCCAATCATCTAGATAAACCTACAAGAACTTATGGTTGAAATCATGAAATTCCTCTATAACTATGCACAAGAACACCACTAGCACATTCTTCAATCCAAATGACATCATAATGTAGACACTAAAATTAGGCCACATTCCCCTTCGTCCCTCATCAAATAAACACCTTGAACACATCCACCTAGCCATGGCCCCCTCGACCCCACTATAATATTAATTTAATTAATTTAACTAAACTAATTCATTATCCTCACCATATTTATTATCTAAATATCCTAATTGGGATAATGCCCACATATCCACCTCACACTAAGACTTATTCTTAGTAAGTTGCCATAACTAACTAAGGCCTACCCAAACCCTAAAAATCAATGCCTACATTCCCTCTAACTACATTCCCACCCATTATAAGGAAGCTTCCATGCTAATTTGTGGAGTAAATGAAATGAGATCCCAGAAAATCAACGGGATCTACCTAGTTTATTAAACCTAGGAAATCCCACCCTAACCGACACTAGTTACCCTTAACTACCACTAATTAAGCCGGAACTACCGTCGGTTACCATTTAACCCCCAAAACAACCTTATTTCGAGGTTAAAATTTTTCGAGAGATAATCACATCTTTTGAAAACCAAAGTGAAGCTAGAGCTGCATGTAAGCAAAGCCAACATTAGTATACACATCGGGCATCCATATCTAGTACTGAAGCAATCACACGACCATCTCGCTTCACGTGAGCATCCGGGAAGCATTAGAAATTCATAAATCTCATTCCATTTGATCACCCACCATTACCAATTAGGCATCAAGCTCATACAAATAGTAAGTTTTGTTAACTAGCACTCATCTATTCATCATTTGGTAAATCCTTTTACATGTGTTATTAGCTTATTTCTTTCGTTTCTGTTCCCCCATCATCTACCTCCATGTAAACTTGACCATATTTTTATCCATACCCTTGCACTACCCATACCTGGATCTTAATCATTCCTATGCATATCAAGGATCCATACAAATCTTTCCATTTCCTTTACGTCTTCATCTAATCTTAGATATATCACTCGACCAAGTTTTATTGAGTTTCCTGTACCCCAAACATACCGATGTCGATTACCCACAACCATCACCGGTTAGCCTAAACCAATACTTGCTCATACCGAATGACGTCGCTTTTGTTTCTTTTACCGAAAACCCGAATGCAGCTCCTAAACTTCCACCAAATACCCAAAACTACCCAAAATCTCACCCTGACCAATACCAATACCTTGACAATGACCTTGACCTTTAGATTCAATCATAGCCTAGCCTATTGTGAATGAATTTTCTTATTGTAGATGAATGAGATACCTAAATCATTTTAACTATAGTAGGATTTACTTTATTATCAGCATTAAGTTGTTTTAAATAGTGGATTGACAGTCATCTAGGAAGTATCACACTTCCTAGATCTAGCACACACTAGGCAATCCACTACATATATTGTTTAACTTTTATTTGGTGGTCTTGTGTTCCATTTCAGGTAGTTCCTCCAAGCAAAAAGGAAGCTCTCATGATCAGTTGTGGATTCAAAAGTCATACGCATGCAAAAACCTACAACCAACATTTTAACAGGTATTCCTCCTAACCCATTACCCTTATTTGTTTCGTCAACATTCAAAGAAATGCTCTAGAATCAGGTGAAACATTTTTACACGCTAGCTATGCTAATCACACCTTCATCACCTACTCCCTTTCCATCCATATTAGGACCTCAACCTCCCAGCATGGTTAAGAAATCTCCACTGTTAGTAAACAAAAAACACAACAGTGCATTCCATCATTACAAAACTCAATCATACCCAAACACCCGACATGACTTACACCCACACTTGTAGAATCTTTACCACCCATACCTCTAATACCATCGATAACCTATTCATTACCCACTACACTTCGGTCTCTATCCCTCACACCCCTATGTGACCCGCATCACCTACCTTCACAAAGACCTCTGTTATCCCCTGTGGGTAACTCACCCTTTTCCCCCATCCACTTTGCCCTATAGATCTCATACACTCATATCACCTTTACCCAAGAAGGTGCAACCCAAAGAAAAAAATCCACTACCCTCCAATAAGGTAGTCAAAACAACCATACACCCTTCCATCAGTTCATCTACCATACCCCTACCCAAGAAAATATGACCAACACCTAAGACCACACTAGCACCCAAAACCATAGCTCGACCCACTCCCCCTCTTGTAAAGACTGTTCCTCAACAATCAGCCACACCTACGCCCAAACCCACTTTCACTTCCCATTGCGACCCACTAGTAGGGTCCTATGCCAAAATATTAACCAACCTCCTTGAGACTTCTATCATCACATTACCGCCACATAGACCTTATGACCCTCTCAAACCTAAGACAAAAGGGTTTTATGACACTAAAATTTGTGCCTACCATCATGTGCTAGGACATGATGTGGAGAACTATAAGGCTTTAAAAACTATCCTTATCTAGTTGTGTCCTCCTGAAGAAAAATTTGACGATGATGACCTTCTTGATGAGGACCCCATTTCACCAACACCCATTCCCATGGCTCTTCCCTCACTGCCTACTCAATGACCTGAACCTTTACCCCCACAGCTCTTAGAACCACCTTTGAGATTTGAAATTAACATCATTTACATCAACGATCTTGCCAAAACTCCACACAAATTCCAATGTGCCCACTCATCTCATAGGGCTCCTTACCGTGATTGGGATTTTTCCTTCATGTCGCCATACCTTTCATGGCTCACCTACCTCACCTACCTTCCCACCTCAGATCAACATGATCCATGTTACTACCCGTGCTCAGAAGAACAAAGGAAATGAAAAGGCAACTGACTCACCAACCAATCCTATACCCAACATACCATCTGCACCCACACCTAAAATCACTATCCCCAACCCTACATATCCTATTTATAATGGGGTCACACACCACATGATGCTCAAACAACTACACCAATCCCTCCTCAAAATGTCCTTATATGACCTCATCCAAACTTGAGAATCCCATCATCAAGCTCTCATGGAGGTCCTGTAATCTATTGAGGTTTTACCCAATGACCCTACACCCGTAGCCTCCATTATCACACCCCATCATGTAGCATCTCTCACCAAATTTCCAGCTTTATCTACACCTCATCCTACTCACCAAGTAGCCTCCCTTACTTTCTCAAAGGAAGAGATCGCACCACACCAAACTGATGACCCAGACCCAGCTCTCTTCATCTTTATCCACATCAAAGATATACGTGTACAACGTGTTATGATTGATGGGGGAGCTATCATTAATATCATTTCATCCCATGCATTTTCTCAAATGCGCATGCCTGACAATTGCATGCATAAACATCCTATCATGTTGCGTTCATTCAATGACGCTATCACCTCTACACTAGGTACCATCATCCTCCACATTCGCATGGGCCCCCGTATTGTTCTAGAGTTATTTTACATCTTGGAGGTGGAATTCCAATATAACTTGTTGTTTGGTAGACCCTGGATTCATGTCATGGGTTGTGTTCCTTCCACTTTACATCGCTGTGTAAAGTTTGAGCATGAAGGACACAATTATACTATTCTAGTTGATCCATCACCTTTGAAAACATGCAACATGCTTTACCAACCCAATGATGTGCTTATACCCATTAAGGTGTCCACCTCCATGACCAATAACACTTCACCTACACCTCTTCTTACCAAGATCAGCGCTAAATTTACCATACATACCTCCTCCATTCCTACAACTACCACAGCCTCTATGGCCGACCCATCAGCCTCCCAATCCATTAGCTCCACCTCTACATTGACCTCTAACACATCATCTATTCCAGCTACCCACATACTAACCATTGATCCCTTGGAAGGTGTTTTTCAATGCCTCACTCTGGGAGTATTGCTTATATAGAGTCAACACATTTCTTTCTCCAAGAGAGTACGAAAGTATTCAACAACATCCTCACTATGATCACCGCATAGAGATCACCTCCTTTATGGCCCTCCTATCCTTCATACCAGTCTCACCTATGGGGGACTTGATAGTACCACTTACACACCCAAACCACCGTCACAAACCCGCCCATTTTCTGTTGACTTCCATTCACTCACCAATTGACGTTTTTCCCACACCTTCTTACACCGATGTGCATGGAAGGTTTCTAGTTTTGGATTTTACAAGCAAGGACACCATACTTTTATTCCATGTACTACCCATAAACATAACGACCATAGTGGTATCGGCTTTGTTGAACCACCTACCAAGAAGGCTCGCATTGAACTCATTGAGGACATCAGCCCTTCTCCACCTTCTTCACCACCATCACAACCTTCACCGATGGATTCGATGGATCGAAAATCTATTCCTCCTAACTTTTTTTTCATAAATACCATCTCCTTGGGGCCTTTGACTTATCAACATGAGGGTGAGGCTCCTTCCTCTCTTCCCTTCCTGTACCCTGAAATGGTCAATGATGATACACCTTCGATTAACATCATTCAATGTCAGGATGATGAATCTATACTCACCTACCTTGGTGTAGAAGAATCATATATTCATCGGTCATTACCCTCTAAGACACAAACCATGTTGAATGAATCGATTATCAAGATCAACATTCATACTCAGGATGACCCGCACATCCTAAAGATCGGTCAATCTTTAGATGTTGCTGAACAAGAAGCCATCACCTCTTTTCTCAAAGATCATAACCATGCTTTCACTTGGTCTTACGTAGATATTCCTAGTATTGACCCCACCATAGTGGTCCACAATATCGTAACCATTCCCGATGCCAATCTCGTCAAACAAAAGTTGAGGAAAATACACCCTTGCATTGCCCTTCTTGTTAAAGAAGAACTTCAATGCATTCTTTCAATTTCCTTCATATTACCCATTGATTATCCTTGTTGGATTTCTAACATTTTCCCTGTCACCAAGGTGATAGGGGGACTCCGTATTTGCACAGATTTCTATGACCTCAACCTAGCCTACCCAAAAGATGACTTTCCCCTACCTGGTATTGACCAGTTGGTTGACCTTACCACTGGTCACGAGATGCTATCACTCATGGATGGCTTCTCAGGTTATAACCAAATCTTGCTTACCCCAGAGGATCAACACAAAATTGCATTCATCACCCCTTGGGGACCTTCTGCTATCGAGTCATGCCTTTTGGCCTTAAAAATGCTCGTACCACACATTAGCAGAGCTATGAATTATATATTCCATGACATCATGCATTGTATATTGTAATATTATGTGGATGATCTCCTAGCCAAATCTAAACACCACTCTAAGCACCTCACCGTCCTAAAAACCATCTTTGACCGCCTCATTAAATATTGTGTTCACCTTTAGCCCAAGAAGTGTGTCTTCATGGTCCTCTTAGGAAAAATCTTGGGATTTATCATTTCCCTACGTGGTATAGAAGTTGACCCTGCTAAAGTCAAGGCCATTCTAGAAATGCCTCTACCCACTAACCTTAGGAAACTCCATATCCTGCAAGGTAAGTTGCAGTATTTTTTCCGTTTCATTTCACAATTGTCTGATCGGTGTCAACCATTTCATCACCTTCTCAAGAAGGATGTCTCCTTTAAATGGGATGAGGATTGCCACAAAGATTTTGAGGCCTTAAAATAATACCTTCTTCAACCCCCTGTACTCATTCCACCTAAAGATGATCAACCTTTCTACCTATACATCTCAGCTACCAATCACTCTTTGGGGGCCATGCTCACTCATCATGATGAACAACACAGGGAGTAAACAGTTTATTACATAAGCCATACTCTTTTGGACTATGAAACCTGATACACCCATCTTGAAAAACTTTTCTTAGCCTTAGTTTTTGTTGCCACAAAACTCCGCCATTACCTACTCAACCACAAAACCTATGTTGTGACCAACACCGACCCCTTACACTTCATGTATGCCAAACCTTACCAAAATCAATGCGCCACACGTTGGCTTATGCTTTTGGCCAACCTCAACCTTGAATTCATCCATCAAAATTCCATCAAAGGCCAAGCTATCGCCGACCAATTGGCTGACCCACCTATTTCGAGGATTGACCCTCTAATTTTTACTTTCTAGATGAGTTAATTATTACCCTTTCCTTGGATGAACCCGTTTACCAAATGACATTCTTATTTGATGGTTCCAAGTGTTAGTGTGGGTGTGGGTTGTTTTTATCCTCATTCTGCTTTGATGGTGAACCCATTCCTTTGTCTTTCAAACTCAATTTTGATTGTAAAGTTAATATTGCTGAATACAAAGTGCTCATATTAGGTCTCTAAGCCACCTACGCCCTAGATGTCAAATCAATCAACATCTTTGGTGATTCTCAATTGGTCATAAACCAAGTCAATGGTATATACCAATGTCGTAATGAGATACTTCAAAAGTATAAACATCATGTAGACATAATTTTGACCACCTTTGACCATTACACCCTTCAAACCGTCCCCCATTCAACCAACAAATTTACAGATACCATGGCCTACTTGGCTTCTCAAATACCCACTTCACCCACCAATTCTAAAATCTTTGTCACCATACAATGACTCTAATCACCCTCTTATTTACCTCACAAATTTTACTCTATTGGAACCACTACCCCGACCCGAGTGACCTTTGGTATAAAAATACTCCTACTATCTTTCACTCTTCGTCTTGCCTCCCGACCTCACCCGTAATGAACAACGTTCCTTTCTTTAAAATGTCTCTTGTTACATCATCATGGGTGGCCTCCTATATAAACATGGCTTTGATGGTATTCTCTTATGATGCCTCATGAGTTATGAAATTCCTTATACCATTAAGGAAGTTCATGATGGCATATGTGGAGGTCACTTCAGTGGCCTTGTTGTTGCTAAGTGTATTCTTTGCCTACGCTATTACTAGCTGACCCTTAACCATGATTGTTGTGACTATATGCAGTATTGTATAAAATTCCAACAACATGCCAACCTTCATCATACACCCATTCATGCCTTACAGGTCGCCCATGACCTTTGGCCTTTCTCTCAATGGGGTTTAGATCTTGTCAGAGAAGTCAATCCCCATTCTTCCCAATGCCATCAATGGATTATCACCGCTACTAAATACTACACAAAATGGGTTGAAGCCATACCACTCATCTCCATGAAAGCCGAGAAAATATGTGAGTTCATCAATCATCACATCATTTGTCACTTTGGTGTTCCTCATCACCTCATCATTGATAATGGAAAACAATTCAAAAATAAAACATTGTGAAAACTTTGTGATGCCTTTAGCATTTAGCTAAGTTTCTTGTCACCTTATTACCCATAGACCAATGGCCAAACCAATCCAATAACAAAACCTTGAACAAAATTCTCATGAAAGTGGTTAATGATACTGGGAAGGACTGACATACACACATTCCTTTTGCCCTGTGGGCATACCACACTAGTATTCACACTTCCACTGCCACTACATCTTTTTCTCTGGTCTACGGTATAGAGGTTGTTCTCGCCGCTCAAAGTCCAGTTCCCTCACTCAAATTCTCTCCATAATGATGAAAATTTTCATCAAGACCGCTTACCACAGCTTGATTTATTATACAAACGTCGTCTTAACGCTCTTGACCACCTTCAATTTTACCAAAAACGTATCAAACGTTCCTATGATAAACATGTCCATGAACAAACCTTCGATTTGATGACCTTGTCCTGAAAGAAAATCAACATGTAACTAAAGAAGAAAAAAGTTAAATGGGAAAATTTTCTCCTAATTTGCTTGGACCATACATCATGACCCATATTTATGGATCATGTGCTTATCATTTATCTTCACTCGATGGTAAACCCAAACCTGAGCCCCTTAATGCCTTGCATCTTTGACCATTCTATTGTTGAGTTTTAGTCCTACCTCACCTTCAACCTCTTCCCATACTCATCTCTTGAGTGCTATGAACTTCCTACACCTCACCAATGATTAAACAAGAATCATGTGCGTACCTGTCACTTTTTTATCTTCTCTTAAATATGTGTACCATGGTGCTACACATAGAATGATTCTCATGGATACTTTTCATCTACTTTTAGATGAGATACCATGGTCATTTCACCCTACTTTCTAAACAAGAATCCTATTCTACACCTTAGGCTTGTCCATGACTTCAAAGCCCTCACATGGGATCCTTGAGTCAAACTTCCAATAAAATGATGACTCCCTCAAAAGGAAATCTTCCTCTTTGTAATCACTACTATAAATAGATTGCTCCTTGAAGGACAACTATATAAAGCTCCTTAAAAAAGAGAGAATCTGAAACTTCCCGCATCGATCGCTTCATGAAGACCTCAAGGATTTCATTTCCTCATCCCATATAGACTTCCCGCATCAATCAGGTCTATCTCAAACATCACCAACATAGAAAGCATTTTAGTCATGGACTTGCCCATTGTGACCTTGGATCTCTTGTCCAAAGAGCATGCTACCTCATACCATATAAAAATTAACCACCTTTCACCCCTATCACCATTCACACTCCCATTTCCCTACCGCCTCAAGGGACCTCTTGGAAACCATGACATTTGGTTATCATGTGACTACTTTTCACCCTTAGAACAATGAATCATGTAATGTCTTTCAGGGTTTTACATCCATTACCTCCTCCAAGGTCTGACCTACTCATTATGATCCTCGCCAATTAGGTGGATTTCTTCCCCCTCTTATCTTTTAACCTTCTTTATTATGTATTGATTACCTTATACAGGGACTTGGTCCTCGACGCTACGTTTGGGTGATCTTCTTCTTCTACCATAATTGTAATCACCTATACCAATTTTCCCACAACTCACCCATACCTAGTAGACCTAAACTCAAATCATGCCTACGACCTACTATCTCATTCTCATATCTCCTCATATTCTTCCCTGACTTATGGGATAACTACATTAGCTTGAGGTCCCTTTTTACCGGAACTATGTAGGAAAAACTCGAGGGCATAGGGCCCTTGGAGGTTAGCTCACCCACTCTCTACCCTAACTAATTCATTTTTCATTTTCCTCAAAACACATTCTACCCTACTTAGTTTCCTTATTATATCCAAAATTGGAAATTAAACCAAACAAACAACAAATTGCTTCACATTTTTATCATCGCCAAAACATACATTTATTATGACTACCATTTCTTTACCATCATCATGTCTACGTATTATAAAACATCTTAAAATGACCTATATCATCATTCATTACAAATATTAATGAATTACATACCTACAACCTAACTCAATCCATGCCTAAAACCATGACCCGACATTGCACCATGCCTAAAAAAATGACCTGACTCCATCATGCCTAAACCAAAACCTAACTCAACCATGCCTAAAACCACAACCTGACTCCATCACACCTAAATCCATGACCTCAATCCATGCCTAACACACCTACCATAAGTCCATCTATGCATAATAATAAAATGTTATCAACACAAACACATAATTCCCATAATCATCATCATCTATATAAATACAATATCCATATACATAATGTCAAATGTCTTCGACACGTAGGTCGGTGTATATAATCCAATCTCTCAAAACTCTCATATACATCCTTACCATCTTCGGAACGCAGGTTGGTATATGCTCAAAAATACAAGACTATGATACAGCCTCACCATCTGTAGCACGCAGGAAAGTATATGATCAAAAGTATAACAACTCTCGGCACGCATGCCGGTATATATCACAAATCAAAAATTCATCAAAATCAAGGGCCATAAATTAGACATTGTCACAGTGGACATCCTCCATATCTATTTCACCTTTCCCCTCTACCTCCTCAGCCCCTATCTCGATGACTTGTTAACATCTCCTCACCCGGATAGGTGGTGGTTGAGTCCATCTTGCTGTACATCAACTGGAACTAGCCTCCATGAACTAGTGGCCTCACCCTGACCATGTCTCGGGGCTTGATGGGCCCCTGTGCTCTCCAAGCTATGGGTGCATGATTTGGTCCTCTCACCAGGGCTCATTGTGCCTCGTACTCGGCATATGATGGAAAAAATATCCCTGCTACCATCATCTCGGTCACAGTAATACCGGGCCTCATCTATTGCCTTTGTAATCTATATACATGTACTATCTGTGGTGGTCCCATCGGCCTCTAACCCTATACCTATCCTTTGGGGACCCTATCCAACCCTACCTGTGAATTGGGACCATGCCCATGTGCTCGTATCTGGGCCTATAAAACTCCAATCTATGCATGTATCATGGCCAACTATCCTCAGTAACCCCTCTGACACTGTGCCTATAGGGGCAGCCACTTGACCATCATCACCATCTCCATCTCCATCCCCACCTTGGGCCATTTGGGCTTGAAGACTAGCCACCTATGCATGTAACTCAGCCACCTCCACCTCTGAACTGGCTAACTGTCCCTGCACCATACCCAACTAGGTAATCAGGGTCACCACCTACCCCTATAGGGCATCTCTCTGCACTGTGATCATGGCTAAATCTAGCTACCCCAGCCTGGGTGGTACTGCTCGTAAATGAGCCACCCACCACTATCTATATCTATCTGTCACTCCGACATCATCAATCCACCGATCTCCACTTGATCCTCCCGCCTATATAGGCACTATCGGTTGTGGTAGAGGTAATGTCCTCTCCATATCTCTGTATTATGGGAAGGGTGGAGATATGTCTGTGAGGTGATCTAAATGGCCATCTAACCTGTCATCAATGGGATCATCTCGTGCTCTGGCATGCCACCCCACTATCCATATCAATAGCTGAAGACCATCTAGCTCATCATGCATCCACCTATATGAGGGATAACCCACATATGGTCTCCATATGATGTCCACTCTGGAAAATCCTTCCAATAGCCTCTGTAGTATGCTACATCATGTGTAGCCCTCTCTGATCAACACTCTCCAATCACGGGTACCCATCACCTATACCCCACCCACACTAATCTTGGTGGAAATGCATCTACTTGGGGCATACCCATTGGGTGCACAAAAACTATGTGCTCATAGGCCCAACAATGTAGTAAAAACATGCAACTTAAGCTAAGCTTGTGTAGATGGCCATACGCCCACAACTCTCTATAACTACACTAGGAATGTTGGTACCTAGGTAAAGTAGGTCTGATCCATCACCATGTCATTTAACCACCTCATCAATGAGCAAGGAAACCTCCCACCCTCTACATCTGGTAGTGTGAAGTAGCACACTGCCTCCATCAATAGCACTACTAGCCTTGTCTCCTCTGGATATGCTAGGTACATCCCTCTATAACTCAGACTGGCACTATGGAATGTTATTTCTGCCAGTCTCTCCCCAAATATTGTTAGCATCAACTCCTTTGATGCCTCAGAGGATATCGAGTACACATGCGTCCCAAGTATGTCTAGCCGTATGATCCTAAACACGTCGTCCCGTGATCGCATGCCGATAGCACTAGACCCCAATCAGGCCCACCTCCTCCACATGTTGCCACTCCTCAACTATCACCATGCCTCACACTCTCAAGAGTAGGGGTGGCACCCTATCTCTCATCCACAGCTGATCTCTCCCCTACATCTAATACAAACATCAAATTAATCTACCTTCATCATACCCATACTCACCCACGACACCTCACCTATACCCACTGTCTCACCTCTTTCTGTCTTCCCAACCTACCTTCCTATCACATTTTCTCTACCCCACCCCCCACCCTCACCCACTATCATTTCCCCATACCCATTTTACACCCCGCCTACACTAGGTTTTTCACCAACACACCCTATTCTACCCTTCCCTATCTCACCCACTCAACCTAGGGCCCTTTCAACCCCTTTTCTCTAAAACCCAACTAGTGCCGGTTATCTCTAACTGACCTCTGGTCACCCCTAAATTGGCATCGGTCACCTATTTTGTGACCAATACCAGTTTGACCCTACCAATGCCGGCTAACTTCGACCGACGCCGGTCACTATCGCGGCATAAATCATGACCCGCAAACCCTCCCCTCTCAAAAACTCCCTCTCCTGACCCTTCTACCCACCCATTCTCACCTACACTTCCCCTTAACCACATCCCACCCCCTATTCACCCATTTACCTCTTTCCCATCTTGTATTTTACCTAATTTACCCACCCAACATTCCAATTCCATTTCCCCCAAAAAACTTGATTTTTCAAACCCTGACCTCTCACCTAACCTACCTCACAAAACACAACATGGGTTTGATTCTTACCTCATCATGATGCCATCATCATGGTGGCACATCTAGCCATTGCACCAAAGTGGCCCCCGATTCCTCTCCCACCTCCACCATCACCAATCACTAACCGTGCCTCTAACTAATCAAATCACTCAATCGGATCCTGTGGACCCACCTCTTAACTACCAATCACCCACCGTTCGGCTCACCAACTCCTTTCTCGTTCTATCTAGACACTTTCCAACTTTCTCTCTCTTGTGTCATGTTTCTCTATTTCACATGGGACAAATGATTCCGAAAAACATGGAATTTTTCTTTTTTATAACATCCCGACGACCAATGACGGTTTTCCCTTAACCGACATCGGTCACCCTCTGTCTCCACCACATTGCCCATAATTTTTTCCTATTACCCTACCCATCACTCTTTTTCCCTCAACTAATGCTTACCACGACCATTAACCTCACCCTCCTGACCTCATCATTTACTACCTAACCTCATCCTCATTTGGGGACTTGTTATTTTACCCATACCTCGACCCTACCCATGTCGTGACCTAGATTCTTGGACCTAGAACATTGCTAGTGACCTTTGACCTCATGTGTTTGCTATACCTTGTGCACACATTACCTATGTTAATTGACCTCTCGACCTTACCTTGCCTCTTATCATGACTGTTATCCGACCCAACCCTCCGTGTATCAAAACATACCTAAAATTTCATGCACCTAACCTACATTGTGTTTCCTGACCATATCCTATACCTTGGATACCAGAATCACCTCAACCTTGTTTGGATAAACCTATCAACCTTAGACAATGTAGAGTTTTCCTACTCTTCATCCTAGTACCATGTTGCAGTTTATACGTGTGTGTGCGTTTGACTGTTACTACCTTTGACCCTAACCCATTACCTAGATTACCCGAGTGGACCTTTTTCCTTTTTTTCCCCATGTTTCCCACCTTCCTCTTCATCACATTCACCTTTTATCAAACCACTCACCGATTCTTCCTTCTTCCTCATCGCCTCTGTTTTTAGGAGATCACCTTCACCCACACATGGGGCAACCACATCTTATTTTTGTCAGCGTCGCTTACCAATACAAACTACATGAAAAAAGGGGAAAAATGTAGACACTAAAATTAGGTCACATTCCCCTTGGTCCCCCCATCAAATAAACACCTTGAACACATCCACCTAGTCATGGCCCCCTCCACTCCACTATAATATTAATTTAATTAAATTAATTCATTATCCCCACCATATTTATTATCTAAATATCCTAATTGGGATAATGCCCACATATCCACCTCACCTAGACACCTCATCAAGCCACCTCACCCTAAGACTTATTCTTAGTGAGTTTCCATAACTAACTAAGACCTACCCAAACCCTAAAAATCAATGCCTACATTCCCTCTAACTACATTCCCACCCATTAGAAGGAAGCTTCCATGCTAATTCATGGAGTAAACAAAACAAGATCCAAGAAAATCAAGGGGATCTGCCTAGCTTACTAAACCTAGGAAATCCCGCCCTAACCGATGCCGGTTACCCTTAACCACCGTTGGTTAAGTCGAACCACCATCGGTTACCATTTAACCCCTAAAATAACCTTATTTCAAGGTTGGCATTTTTCTAAGATATAATCACATCTTTTAAGAACCAGTGACAAAACCAGAGTTGTATGCAAGTAGAGCCAGCATTAGTATACACATCAAAGCATCCATAGCCAATGCCTGAAGAAATCACACAACCATCTACCTTCACATGAGCATCTAAGGAAGCATCAGCACTACGTAAAGCTCATTCCATTTGATCACCCACCATTACCAACCAGGCATCAAGCTCGTATAAATAGTAAGTTTTGTTAACCAACACTCATCTATTCATCATTTGGTAGATCCTTTTACATTTGTTATTAGCTTTTTGATTTCATTTCCATTCCCCATCATCTACCTCCATGTAAACTTGACCATATTTTTATCCATACCCTTGCACTTCCCATACCTGGATCTTAATCATTCCTGTGCATATCTAGGATCCATACAAATCTTTCCATTGCCCTTCCATCTTCATCTAATCTCAGATCTATCACCCAGCCAAGTTTTATTGAGTTTCTTATACCCCAACCATACCGATGCTAGTTACCCACAACCATCGTCGCTTATCCTAAACGTCTCGGTCATATCAAGCGACGTTGGTCTCTGTGTCTTTTACCAAAAACCAAGAACAGAGCTCCTAAACTTCCACCAAATACCCAAAACTACCTTAATCTCACCACGACCAATACAAATACCGGACAAAGTGACCTTGACCTTTAGATTCAATCATAACCTAGCCTATTGTGAATGAATTTTTTTATTGTAGATGAATGAGATACCTAAATCATTTTAACTATAGTAGGATTTACTTTATTATCAACATTAAGTTGTTTTAAATAGTGGATTGACAGTCATCTAGGAAGTATCACACTTCCCGGATCTAGCACATGCTAGGCAGTCCACTGCATATATTATTTAACTTTTATTTGGTGGTCTTGTGTTCCATTTCAGGTAGTTCCTCCAAGAAAAAGGAATCTCTCATGATCAGTTGTGGATTTAGAAGTCATACATGCGCAACAACCTACAACCAACATTTTAACAAGTATTCCTCCTAACCCATTACCCTTATTTGTTTTGTCAACATTCAAAGAAACACTCTAGAATTAGGTGAAACACATAATATAAGAAAAACTTCCCCATTTAGTGGTTAATGTTGTATTTTCCTTATCCTCACATGTAATGTGCACCTAGTGATAGCCTGAAAACCCATCAGTAAAGGAATAGACCTCACACCTTGCAACTCTATCAAGTATCTCTTCGTGAATGGTGTGGGAAAAGGATCTATTACACATGAAGCATTGAGTTACCTATAATCCAAATAGATTCTAATCATGTCATCTTTCTTGATATTGATCACCATGGGACTAATGCACTAAGATTCCTCAATTGGTTCAATGATACAAGACTTAAGCATCTTATCAATTTCCTCTTTCATCTTCACATGCAGGTTGAGCTTCATCTTGTAAGGTCTCTTTCAAACTGTACACACACCTTTAGCTTAATCTTCATCTCTCCTAATGAGGGATACACACCTTTTAACTCATGGTAACCTCTTGGAAATAGATCCTGGAAGTTGTGCAATAGTTCAATAATATTTTCTACCTCTTTCTCTAGCCAATAATATCTAATGATAGCCTCCTTAGGCACATCCTCAATCCCATTTTAAACTTTCTTCATCTTTGTGAGAGCATGGTACGTGTGTTCCTTTTCATCTGCAATATCAATTACTTCTTGTTCCCCTTCTTTATGGCTAATTTCCATATACACCACCTCTTCATCATCAATGAGGTATACCATTTTCCTTTTTTTCTTTTCTTTCCATGCATGCCTTGTTGGCTCTTAATTGTACATCCCCTACGGGAGAGAGAGAGATAGATGAACCGGGGATGAGGTGAGAGGAGGAGGCTCACATGTGTTCTCATGTTTTAGTCGAAGATGGGGTCTTTCTCTGCTCTCCCATTTACTCTCTCTTAGGAAGTGGCAGGGAGGCACCTTAAAAAAAAGTGGGACTGATTTCCCTACTACTTCTAGCTCTACTTTAGCTAGGGTGAAAGAACCTGATGTACATCCTGATGGGTGAGAATAAGGTGAGGAATCAGGGGCAAGTCCCAAGTCTGACAAGGAATGTGAATTAGAGGATAGGTGCAGCCACCGGATGTAGCACTCACTTGATGGAGTGGTCACAAAGCACTACAATCACTTGAGAACTCCGACACAGGTCGAAGATAGATCTAAACACACTTAGCATGAGTAGAATGGTTGTGTTCTACCCATAGGATTCTTACGATATGTTTGTTTAATATAAATTCTATGATATTTTTCGGGATGGTACATGGAACAATTATTTAAGAGGATGTAATGTGGGGATGGATATGTATGGAAGAGAGACTAGGATATCAAATGAGGTGAGAAGTTTAGAAATTACTCCCGCCATTGCACCATGACATTTCCATCATTTTGACACAACAAGTAATATAAAAAGGGATTTCGAGGAGAAATTTTTCACAGGGAACCTCCGAGATGACAAATGATGTAAATCCTTGATGATTCATCTTAGGACCCCTAAGACTACAAAATCTACACATGGATTACACCTATAATTCTAAAATCAAGGGACTCCCATGACACATAAACAGTCATTTGGTTTAGCAAATCAATAAGTAATTTTATAGGCCCAAAAATAATACCCCGAAGTACCCCTTTAGGGTTTCATTCTCTTGTCATCCAAACTAACTCACCATTGCAGAGTGTTAACATGTAATTTTCATTTTTATTCCATACTAGATTCAAAAGGAAAAAACACATCATTTTACTTCCAAGAAAATATATAATGAAACATGACATTAATTGTTTCACATTGTTTAATACAAATTCATTTATCTTAGAAAGGAAATAAGGGAAACATATATACACAATCTCAAATCTTAGAAATGGTTGTAAATATGCAACTACCTTGGCATGAACCTCGATAAACTGAAATCCCAATAATTCTTTAACAAAAAATGGGTGAAAAATCCTACAACATGAACATATTTCCAACTCCTTGTGGAACACCTCCAGGTGATCTCACCTCTTCTCTAAAACCCCTATTCCTTTCTTATACCACCTTATCCTCTTAAGGGTTTTAGGGAATATCCCATCCAGATTATTCATTCACGGTAAGGAAATTTTTGGGGCCACCACAGAATAATAGGGAATATTCCCCCAAGATGACCTTCAACTTTACTCACCGCCAACCTGTCACCATCATGCCAACATGACAAAGAAAAATATTTTCCATGTCACATTAATTTAATATCATATTTTCCACATGAGAATATATGTGACGTGGAAAAATATTAAATTAACAAGACTTTATTTGAAGGTGTGGAAATTTATTCACCCTTTATATGAATATTTAATCTTGATTTAACTTCCACTCATGCCTATTGATCTAGGATGGATATGACATTTATGGCAATATGATTTCTCAAGACACATCATTTAGAGAGATATTGCTATTTAAACATGGTTTAATAGACCACTAACTTACCATTTAAATTTTATAAATCATCTCGCATTCTTCCTCCATAAATAACCCTTTTGTCATGGCCTTTATATACCTATGATTAAATCCCACCCACTTGGGAAGAACTCACCAATTTGGGTGAATTATTCCAACTCATAGGCCCCAACGAGGCCTTTTTCAAGCATGTTTTTAGTGTGCCTAATCCCAAAGAAAATCCTTTAGATAGATATTCCCGAGAACACTCTAATTCTATCCTTCCTAAACCGATTGGAAAAAATGTGTACTTAATTTCCTATCTTTAAAACCCTTCACTTTCACCTAATCCTCCCAAAACATTATTTAAGAATGGGGATCCTGAAGAAACATTGGTCTCATCATTTCCCACATGTCCAAGATGATCATTGACACATGTAAATATCTTACTATGATCCACCTCTAATAAATATAGAGCTTCCTTTATCGGTACCTCTACACACATCAAATGAAGAAGAAGCTGTTTCCGTGCCCACATGCAAAGGAGACAAAGAGGTGGATTTCAACTCTTGAAACTTCCCCATACAAAATATAGGTCATGGTAGGTAGCCAGGTATTCCCCTCTAAATAAGAAGATAATTGTCCCCGATGATCCCTCTAGTGGATCGAATCAATTTCTCATGGCTCAACACTCCACCTCCTTTGAGTCGGAAGAAAAAGAATATATAAGGGGGAAATATCTCTCTCTCTCTCTCTCTCTGTGTGGGTGAACTCACTCAAGAAGAATAGGGAGTTTACCCAAATTTTTAATGGATCTCAAGTGGAAATCCTTGAACTTCTAGAAAATGAGATGTCATGGGGCTTGGTTGTGGATTTCCAATTTGTCTTTAGTTTCATGGGCCATGAATATTTTATACATCACGGGGACTAGTTGCTTTGAAGCATGTATCAACCCTTCACCAGGGAGATAATGACTATTGATCATTAGCTTCTCTATTTGCATCATAATCCTTTGTATTTACATATTTTTTGTGTGTATATATTTGAGGGCACGTGCCCCTATAATAAAACCCCCATTTTTACGGTGCATATCATTTTGAATTGTCCATTTTCTTTGTTATTATATGACATATCTTTATTTCTTCTATTTTAATATTTCTAAGACATCATTTATTTCATGTTTATTTGCATTGGACCATAGAAAAATTCACGCAATTAATCCCTACGAACAATATCCATTACCACATACATACACTTCACATAATGTTTTACTATCCAAGCATCCACTCAAAACACAACTAGACACCCGAGCTCATGGTTAGAACATAAAACATTTCCAAACAAGGAAGAGTGTAAACTTGATTCTAGGCTTTGAAAAGCTGACTATATTACATGATGATAACACAACCCTCTTGGTCCTCGGGGACAAACCATCACTTTACATATTCTTGGGCATAAAACTAAGTTTGACATTGTTACAATTCTCCCTAGGAATTTATTTATGTTTTATTTTACATCACGGGTTTAAAAACCTTACCCACATTTCACATGCATGCAAAAAAATCAGAATACACCTTATGATGCCTTCATGATTTCCAAAACATTTCCTTACCTCCAAGATTAAGGAGAATTAACTTTCCATACCCAATACTCATACTTTGCAAAAGTAACTAATCGTTCGATAACATGCCAAAGTATCTACTACCCCCTTTTTAATTTCAAAACCCCCAAAACTTGATACTTAGAAAAAGCACACAAATCAAATGAGCACTTGGTTTTTACAATGAACAATATAATTTTAGGGAAAAATAGAAACACAGATACCAAGTGCATAACCGGACCAAAAATAGGACCACATGCAATGATACATCGTGAAATATAGCATGATGATAATGGGCACTAACATCAGCTCCAGCTCGGGGATGGAATCCCCGGGGGTTTTCAAAAACACCAAAATCAACCACAGGATAAGAAGTCCGATGACTATCCATTGGGAAATGGGGTTTAATGAATGATCACGACTATAGGACACCACAAAGAGAGTGAACAAGACAAATGACTAAAAACACCAACATGAACAAAACAAGAACCGAAAAAGGAAGAAATAGACTATACATTGTACGATGATGAATCAATCAGCCCGAGAGGACCCAAACAGGTTCCCCTAAGGACCACTCGGATCCCACATAATGTGTGTATCCTTAGTAAATAAATGTGAGGACCTAGGCCAAATTTTATCATAAAAACAACCCATAGTCCTCTCCACAATAAAGGTTAACAACTACCCAAATACACCACCACACAACTTATTCGAATTGAAATGAGCCATCCACCGATCAACCCAACACATAAATTGTATTCAATAGACATAATACTACAGCCAATGTTTTCATCTTCCTCACTTGTATCAAAGATTGATGACTATTAAAAACTCGGGCATGTCTCAATATTCTCAATACACTTTCACTCTTCATGCTTAGCCGTGTCTCCATTCAATAAAATTCTCTTGATGTCAAAGAAAGAACTGATATAATAGTCAATACATTCATTATTTTTTAAATTTGTCACAATTATACCCGCCGCATTCCTTCATAAAGTGGAGTTTCTACTTTTACATGATTTTTTTCTCAATATACACCATGCAAGAATCTACCCCTAAGCATAACTCCTTGTCTCTATTAAAACACATACTTCTTTTTGTAACCTTGTAAATTACGGCATAGACACATGCTCAAATAATCTATAAAAACCAATGGAATGTAAACATTTAGACCTGGTTCTTCAAGAAAATAAACACATATCTTATCGGAAGAAAAATAAACAACACCATAATTTTGATCTTCAAAGGTGACATAAAGCACTCAACACCATAATCATCCATAATAAATCCTAGACCAAGACCTTCAACATAAGGACTTAGCTTGCTAAAACCGGGTCACATTGTGGGGCTGAGCTATTTGTTTCTAACTCAATGCCATTATCTTGCATTTTATTTGCATAACTCAACACAAGCTCACTTAATGATTTGCACCATAACCGACACCTCTTTTCCTAATCAACCAATCCATTAATTAGAAAACATCTATCTTCGATGAAAGACATGTCCTTTATATTTGGAAATCATTCCACCCCTTACCTAGGAAATGTTATGGTAGGGAGCATTATGATCTTGATCCAATTCCATTTTTCCCCTATAAGGAAACAATATACTTTCAAAAGGGTTGCCCAAAATTCACCTATAGTTTTGGCACACAATAGATCAGCCAAACTTATTCCTTTCCCCACAACCCATCCGATCATCCAATGTATGGCCCTTTTCATCACTTAGGCTAGTCTTCTTAATACTAGTAGAGCCATCTTGGCCATAAGTGACATGCAACATAAAACATTTATCACACCAGAGATTTTCAAGGGTGTCATGTTGAACTTCTAGCACAATATTACTTGATAAAACTACAATCTATGATAACTTTGCTCCAAGTTTTGTATTCTTCACCCCACTTATTGCTATCACATACCAATGTTGTATCACACGAGTCTTCAAATTTTCCAACCGTCTTGACATCGCTCTTAAAAAACTCATCCATAATACAGGGTTGCCCCTAATTTCAATTTTTTTTTCCCTTTATTAACCATATTTCATGTATTTCCATTACAATTAGGAGAAAATATATAAGGATCATCACCGAACTAATTTATAAAGCCACCAATTCATCCCAAGAGTGTAACAAACTTTGAGGTAGGGAATTGAACTAGTCTCGAGCATATTCCTTCAATGTATGCACAAATAGTTTCATGAATACATATTCAAATGTTATCCCATATTCCTTCATAAATTCCTCCAATAAAATTAGATGTTGTTCGGCATTCATAATTCCATACCCATGAAAATTATGCCAACTAAACCTGACTCCATCAATGATCGTATTCAGGTACCCTAGCATTCCCCTAAAATCTATAGACTTAAATGCATTTGATCT